>JANHMN010000002.1:142463837-142481337 GCA_030674055.1 Rhabdomys pumilio
ATGACAGCACAGGCTCCCTTCCAAGATCCTCATCTCCCCACTGGCATCAAAAAGAAAGGCTCCCTCTGCACTAGTCCTCCCTTACTGTTCTTGTCCCCCGCCCCAGCTCAGACTTTCTTGTGGTATTTCAAAAATATTTCCTTATGAAGATCAGTAAAATCTGAACAATAGAAGCTACAGACAATGAAGTGTTGTTCTCGAACAGTTCAAAACCTAAAAATAAGCTAATGCCTGTGTGTTTGGGTTGAGTTTTGGAAACAAGCCCAAGTGACTTTCTTTATACCTGTACCTTTGCCCATACCTGTACAAAAGCGCCACCTTTCCCTCTGCAGAAATGTGGTATTGTTCTGTGGGTTGTAAGCTTTGCAGGTTTTATTGGCTAGCATGCCCCCAAGGGCAAGACCTGTGCCTGGGTGATGGGTCACTGAGAACAAAGGAAGCAAAACTAAGCAAGGACCTGATGGTTCATGGGCACTGGGTAGCTATGGTGACAAGCTGGGCACCAGCCTCTCTCCAAAGCCAAGGACATGTGAAAGGCAAGAACCACCCAAGGAGACTGTCAGGCTGTTCATGACCAGGTGACTATAGTTTTACCCATGGGCAATGATGGAGCCGGCCAGCAGCTGGTATTGCACTTAGCCACTTTGACTTGGCTTTGCAGCTCAGCTCCTCTGCTCGCCTCAAGGTGGCCCTGGGTAAGTAAACTGACTTCTCTTGGCTTCAGTTTTACAGACCCCAAGGGCAAGTACAGCTCACTTTAACCAGGTACTTTGCACAAGCTAGGCCCTGTTCTAAGAGTAATAGACCTGCTCTTTCTGACAGCTCCTAGTGGAGCTATTGCAGCCTCCACTAGGAGCTATTGCAGCCTCCACTAGGCGACAGGAGTGGGGAGTAGGGGCGGGGCTAAGTAAATGTCACTCATGCAGCTCAGACACAAGTCAAGTAATTGGTCAAACCCTGCTTAAATGGCTCTTCTGCCCTTTTGGGGTTGAGACTCTGTGTAAGGCAATAGGTGGGAAACATGGCTAATTTACCTAATTGAAACAGGCATGAACTAGCCCAGAATTAAGTATCCAAGACCAATTTTTGATTGCTATAGTAGCTTCTTGTTGGTAGTGATTGGTTGGCTTTTTGTTTTGTTTTTTGAGACAGGGTCTCTTTATTATACAGTTCTTACTGTCCTGAAACTCACTACATAGGCTCAAACTCGTAGAGATCCACCTACCTCTGCCTGCTGAGTGCTAGGATTCAAAACATTCTACAACATGACCGGCTAGTTTTGTTTCTTTTTTTATGTTCTGAAAGAGGGTTATATATCACGTAGCCCCTAGCTGGCCTCAAACTTGCAGTGATCTTTCTGTCTCTGTCTTCTGAGTGCTGGGACTATGGGTATATACTGTAATCCCCAGATACAAAATTCCTTGCTGGTTAACTAAAGTAAGTTCTATAGGCCATGTGTCCTAATTGGATTTGGGGCCTTGCTTTATGGGACTGGACAGTGTCTTACTCAGGGTTTTACTGCTGTGAATGACACAATGACCAAAGCAACTCTTATAAGAACATTTAATTGGGACTGGCTTACAGGTTCATAGGTTCAGTACATTATCATCAAGGCAGGAACATGAGAACATCCAGGCAGGCATGGAGAGACTACTTGAAGAAGACTGGCTCCCACATGGTTAGGAGAAGGGTCTAATTGCTCACCCACACAGTGACACACATTCTCCAACAAGGCTATGCCTCCTAATAATGCCAATCCCTGGGTCAAGCATAATTCAAACCATCACAGTTTTTCCAGGAAGATAGACTAGTTGGTTGGTTGAATAGATGGATGGATGGATGGATGGATGGATGGATGGATGGATGGATGGTTTCATCAGTTTGACACAATCTGGGAAGAAGATTCTCAACTGAGAAATTGCCTGCATCAAATTGCCTGTAGGCAAGTCTGCATGGCATTTTCTTATTAGTAATTGCTGTGGGAAGGCCCAGCCCATGGTGGGCAGGGCCACCTCTATAAAGGTGACCCTGGGTTGTATAAAGAGCAATCTGAGCGCGCTATGGGGGCATGCCAATAATCACTATTCCTCCATGGTTTCTGCTTCAGTTCCTGCCTCCAGGTTCCTGCCCTGATTTTCTTCCCTGACTTCTCTTCATAGTATACCATAGGGGCTAGAGAGACTGTTCAGTGGTTAAGAGCACTGACTACTCTTCCAAAGGGGCTGAGTTCAATTCCCAGCAACCACATGGTGGCTCACAACCATCTGTAATGGGATCTGATACCCTCTTCTGGTGTGTCTGAAGAAAGACAGTGTATACACATACAATAAATAAATAAATAAATAAATAAATAAATAAATAAATAAATAAATAGATTATTAAACTCACACAGTACACCATAAACTGTAAGATGAAGTAAACCCTTTCTTCTCCAAGTTATTTTTTGGTAATAGTGTTTTATCACAACGATAGAAACCTACCTAGAACATCACTCTGCCAAATTAATTGAACCCTATGAATGGGTCTAGAAATCTGATTTATTGCCAGTCAGTCCAGCTCATAATTTATTACTTGACTGGCATTCGAAAAAGAGGCAGTTTTGAGTAGAGGTCTTGCCTTGTGGGATTGGACAGTTTCTCCAGGCAGATAGTGTCAGGATTGGATTGTATTAGAGGATATCCTGCTGATGTCTGATGGGGAATTCCTTAGAGTCAGAATAACCACACATGCATGGTGCCAGGTATGTTGACAGTGTATTCGAAGAAGCAAAATGGGTAACCTTTTGTTTTGTTTATTGTCTATACCCTCCAGAAGTACCCAATCCAGAAAGACCTATACAGAGCAAAGGCTACAGAAACTGCCTACATGCTATCTAGAAGAAGAGTTTAAAGCAATAGTTCTCAACCCATTGGCCATGACCCCTTTGAGGGTCATGTATCAGATATCCTGCATATCAGATATTTACATTACAATCCATAACAGCATCAAAATTAGTTATGAAATAGCAATGAAATTAATTTTATTCTTGGGAGTCACCACAATGTGATGGACTATGTTAAAGGATCCCAGGGTTAGGAAGATTGAGAACCACTGGTTTAGAGAAAGAAGAGTTAAAAGAAGCCTATACCCATTTGCATCTTGGGGTAAAATTCAGGACAATGTTAATTGCTATTTCTTTTTGTTGTTATTTTTAACTTTTTGAGACATAGTTTTGTTATACAGCCCTGACTGGCCTTAAACTCATAATCCTTCTGCTGGGATTACAGGTGTGCCCCACCATGTCTGGCTACATGGCTGTTTCTTGATGTGTTTCAAATTGCTACTTGCATAATGGCCCTAGAAAGGTTAACACCACAAAATGGTGTAATAAATGGAGGACATTTTGCCCTTTTTTTTAATGAAAGCAAGAAAATACAGCCACTGTGAAGAAATGTGGCCTGCTTTGAACATGGTTTCAGAACTGGTCTTTAGAGAGACAGTGGCCCAAATCCCCAGGGTATGTCAGATAAAGAAAAAAAAAGTTGGAGCTTGTTGAGGGTTCAGGGGTCCTAAGGAGGAGCTGGAGGGAGACCTATGTACTCTGACTCTTTGGGAAACTCCACAAGGATTGGGTGTGTCCAGATGTTCCACCTAAAGAACACCCCAGGCTGACCACACAAAGGTACTGACCACATGAAGACCCCAACCAGGAGTCCTTTAAACACCCTTCATTCCATGAAGAGTGGGCCCCTGAAGAGCCTTCCTCTTTCTCTGTTTCCTCTGAGGGAGACAAAAAGGAAAAGCAAGAACTTCTGGGTTGCTTAGAAACAAAGAGGGTAGAACTAGAGGCCCATAAGAAGAAAGGTTGAGCCTAGCAGAGCTTACCATGAAAGGCAAGAGCATGTGTGGAATGGCAGTTCAGGGGATGAGTCCGCCCTCCTTCCCTTTAACGCCTAGAACTCATTCAACTGATTCTGCTGTGGTATCCAGTGAGCAGGACCTTGAGCCGTCCACCCCTTGGTCCTCTCAGCAGAGAGACTCAATGCCCAAGTTTCTTCGGGCCCATCTGTTAATTTTCATGAACATACCAGGGAAACTGGAAGCTGAAAGAAGGAGAGAGGGAGGGAGGGAGGAAGGAAGGGAGAGAGAAAGAGAAAGAGAGAGAGAGAGAGAGAATGTCCAAGTCCTTGGAGAGTAAATGGAAACCAGTTCAGGACCTCTGTGAGGAGAGCCTGAGGTCTCCCTGGTACACTAAGCAGCCGGGTGAGGACTTTGACAGTCTCCTCAGTGTGGGGCTATAGCACAAACTCACCTTTTACTAAAGTTGATCATCATGTTTAGCCAAGCTGCACTACCTACCAATCGTTAGAAGACTACTTCCACCAGGCCAGGAAGATTCCAGACAAAAGGGAGAAGACAAATCGGAAAAGTCTGTAAACTCATTAAACCATGCATTGAAGTCCCTGCTTTATGCTTTATGCTTAATGCTTACTGAGGGGGTGGGTCAAAAATCGTGTTGTACAAAGAATGACAATTACACTCACGTGGCACTTAATCAAAGGGACACATTAGGCAGTTTCATAGCTGTGCAAACATTGTAGTCGTTTATGTTAGCCTAGATACCAGCCTACTATACACTTAAGCTGTGAAAAGTGTGGGGGTGGGGGGCTAGTACTAAAGAGGTGTGAGAAATTCATACAGAAACCTACTTCTTAAGATAACTAAAAAGATACATAACTAAAACATCAAAAAGATCTTGCACTTTGCATGGGTGGTTAATGCTGTTCCCAGATGTCATTCTTTTTTGGGTATTGTTTTGGTTGCTTTGGGTTTGCTTTTTCAAGACAGCATTTCTCCATGTTGCCTTGGCTGTTCTGGAATTCCCTCTGTAGACCAGGCTGTCCTCAAACTCAGAGATCTGCCTGCCTCTGTTGGGATTAAAGGCATGTGCTACCACTGCCTAGTTTTTTTATCCAAAATTCTAGTACCTTGTAAAGGATGCCTGCTTCCTTTTACCAGAGGACACCCAGAAGCTCTGTAAAGAATATAGGCTATTACTACAGATCTTGGTTGTCCACCAGAACTAGATGGTAAAACCCAATTGTTACAGACACTGCACAAAAAGAAATCAAGCTGGAATGAGCTGGAATCTTCCTCCCTGATGGCTAGCTTTAATGGTGTCAAAAGGTGCTATACAGACTGCTGGAGGAAAAAGGTCATTAGTAATCTTACCCAGCTATAGATCTGACGTGCTATATACCAACCTTCCAGGCAAGGTGTGCCCACTGATACAATAATGGCCTGACAACAGCTTTCTGATTGAATGGAGGTACGCTCTATGGGAGGAAGTACATCCCCGGTACCATAAACCTGACCAAAAGCCTATGAAAAGGGTAGACACAGCCTCTATAGGAGATCTACTACTGATGTTTGGTAAGTTGATATATAGCCAAACTCCCATCTAAATGTGTGGGTTTAAATACATAGACTAGTACAGGACTTGGGCTTGGTCGGAGAAACCTCTTAGGTCAATAGATGACACTTAAAGCATTGACTTATAGCTGGTCAGTCAGCGTTCTGAGAACAAGCAACTGTTAAGTGCTCAACCCTGAGGGATGTATAGATCAACCATGGAAGAGAGAATGGAAAACCTGTAAGAAAAAAGAGTAAGCAGATGGGGGAATGCTATAAAATATGGTCTGTTGGAAATGACTTGTTCCCTGCAAACAGCGACACATAGCACCTGCGACCACTGACACCAGGCCTATAACCCCCCAGAAAAGACAGTGAGAGGAGACTGACTAGAAGAAGGGGGATGGGCAGGAGAAAATCGAAATAAGAGGATGGTGGTGTGACTACAAGCATAGTACATGTTGCACAAGTATGAAATCGTAAAAAATAAATTAATAAAACCCTTTACACACTGAGGACAGAGAATAAAGAAGTGTCACAGGGATCAGTGTGACCCGATATCAGATCAAGCACAAGAGGAAATGACTTAATCCTGAGACTTTATAACCACAAGACACGGAGTCTGCTGCCCAGTAAGATCGAATGTGGGATTTTTGTTGTTGCTGATTTGGTTGTTTCGAGGAGAGGGTGGTTTTGGGTTTGGTAGTGTTAGGGATCAAACCTGGGGCCTTGTGCATGCTGGGAAACATTCTCCTGCTGAGTGGCTCATCCAGCCAAGCATAGGTTTTACAACAGAGTGTTGTTGTATAACTTGACAAACATTTTCAGTAAGGATAGAAATACAGTGTGTGTGGTGAACACACAACCCGTACATTGCTGTTAGTTATTATCAAGGACTTCGGACTGTACAGGATCACGTGGTTTGCTCCCCTGCCACTGGTACCGTAGAAGATTTGCCGATAACAGGGTCACCGCAAACACAAGTACCCTGCTTCACTATGACCTTGGACAGACACTGTGTCACCAAGCAATAGGATTTCTCAGATCACTATAATCGTGTGGGACACTCTGCTCTATGCAGTCTGCTACTGACTGGGATGCCATTCCTCAGCGAATGAGTGTTCGCCAACGTGATGGCAAAATGCAGATAGAGAAAAGAGCGAAATTAGACAAAATATAAACCGTACTGTGCTTCTGAGGTGCACATTTTATTTAACCAACACTAGCCATTCAAAACTGACTTACCAGTGATTTTAAATAGCTTTACATTTGTCCGTCGTGGGACGGAATGCAAAAGAAATCACTAATTTCTTTGTTAATAATGACTTATTTTGGACCAACTTCTGTATCAATTATATAATGTCTATTTTATTATTAGTGCAGTGTGAGATGGGTGGAGAGTTGCATGCCAGCAAAAGCTTGTAGAGGTCAGAGGGCAGCTATGAAGATGGCTCTCCACATCTCCCTTTCCATGGCTTCAGGGATCAACTTCACTGTCAGTTTGTCAAGCTTTTTCAGCAAACACTTTTACCTGCTGGGACCTCTCACAGGCCCTGTACCAAATATTGACAGAATCCTAAGTGAAGGTGTAGCCAATAATTTTATATGGGTTTTTTTAGAAGGCAAACAAAGATTAATCTGGGAAACCTAGTGTTCGGTTGGTGGTGGTGCAGGCTTTTATGAGACTGACACACTACCTACTGCGCTAACGAGGTACAGGCTTTTAATTCCAGCATCTGGGAGGCAGAGGCAGGCAGATCGCTTGAGTTCGAGGCCAGCCTAGTCTACAGGGTGAGTTCCAGAACAGCCAGGACTACATAGAAAAACCCTGTCTTCAAAAAAAAAAGAAAAAGAAAGGGGAGAGGGGAAGGAAAGGAAAGAAGAAAAGAAAGGAAAGGAAACTTAGTGTTCAAACATCAAGGCACAGTCACAGAACAAGCAGACAAATCAGCCCAACAAATATCAAATGTTTGCTTGGGCTGAAGCACAAAGCATCGCCTGCCATGACTGCTGTGTTGAAGAAAAGGCTCTGTGCTAACTGCACCCAGAAAATTCCCTTAATGACATGTATTTTCCCAACAGATTCCACATTAATAATGCAGTTCAGATGAACAAATTAATATAAAAATTGTACATGTATAATTCTGGAAGGTTGACTATGTTTTTCTCCCAGAGATAAACAAAGTTCCATGACCACTCCTGCCTGAAAAGAACGGTATATTATGTTATGTAACAATGTAAGATCTTAAACTAAAGCTGAAAACAAGCTGAACTCTATGGTGATAGAAGGGAATTTAACACAAATTGCAAAGTCTAGACTTTGAAAGCCCTGCCTGCGGCTCCTATTCTCCCACACATGAGACCTTAGGCAATTTCTTTTTCCTGCAAAGGATTTCGCCTCATAGAACTGCTATGAGATGCCAGAGACCTTCTCAGAGCTGGCATTTAGAGGCTTACAGCGTGAACATGTGTGATTGTTTGTACAAAGCAAGTTCCAGGACAGCCACGTTCGTGCTTAGGCAGTGAAAGAGTTGGAAAACAGAAAGCTGGTGATAATGTAATAAAACATGGGTGCCATGTTCCAGCCCCAGCAAGCAGCAGAACTCAGCAGCTTTGGGCACGTGGCTCTGGCTTTAGAGTCCAGAGTAGAAGGGACTACTGGGACAATTGATGTTGGTTAACCTGGAGCTAAGAAATTAGTGGTGATTAAGAAGAGACAGGCATCACTGAGGTGAACTCTTCTGGAAAGTGTTTTCGGAGAACACCAAGAAGCTGGGTTCCAGAGATAGCCAAGGTTGTGCCTTGTGCTGCAGCTGGACTTGGTAATGTATAAGAGTCACCCTGGTGGTACTGGTTTTGAAGCCATAAAGGGTCATGAAGAGCAGCTGAGAGTTGGCACTGTGAGAAGCCATGAAAGGCTATTGGTGAAGGTGACCCAGGACTGAAGGGGTCATGCAAAAGAGGTGAGGCCTGGCACCATGAGGAGAGCCTATGAGAAGCTACTGGTGAAGCTTAGTTGCAGCGGAAGCCCCCAGAGTACCGAAGATGTACCATGGGATGTTCACCAAGAACAGCAGCAGCAGTGGAGTGGATCAACCTGAGCTTAGAGTGCTACAGAGGGCGGAGCTGGAGAAGTGATGCCAGCCCTGAGAAGGAGCCCAGAAGGTCATGTGTGCATTCCAGACATTGAAACGAGAAGCTCTAACATTGAATTTGCCTTGAAGACCCCAAGATGTTCCAGATGCCAGAACCACGGTCTATCAGCTGAGGAAAGCTGCTAACCAGTGGAACCAATACAGAAGAGTTTCTTGCAGTCAACAAAGTTGAAAAAGGAGTTGGAGATCTGAAGTCTGCTTTGACATTAAACATGGAGATGCAGAGTTTGGAGTTTGCCCACTGGTTTCCTGTCTCGCTTTGGGGGTTACAGTTAAGTGTTTAGATGAATCTCAGAGACGACTTTGGACTCTTAACATTGTTGAGACTGCCAAAGACTATGGGGACTTTTGAAGCTGGACTAAATGTATTTCGAATCATTCTATGTTTAGGTGTGGCCCCCAGAGACACATATGTTTGAACAAGCCTATGGAGGCCAGGGAGTGGAATGTGATGGTTTGAATATGCTTGGCTCAAGGAGTGGCACTATTAGAAGGTGTGGCCCTATTGGAGAAGATGTGTCACTGGTTGTGGGCTTTAAGACCCTCATCCTAGCTTCCTGGAAGTTAGTATTCTGCTAGAAGCTTTGAGATAAAGATGTAGAACCCTCAGTTCCTCATCTACCATGCCTGCCTGGATGCTGCCATGTTCCCATCTTGATGATAATGGGTGATACCTCTGAACCTGTAAGCCAGCTCCAATTAAATGTTGTCCTTATGAGAGTTGCCTTGGTCACTCTCTGTTCACAGCAGTAAAACCCTAAGACAGCATGCATCAATTCACATTCACATTCTCCTTCTAGAAGAAAGAAAGCCAACATAAATTTAGGATGGGGAGAAGACAGAAGAGACAAGAGTGGCGGCAATGTGAACATACAGGGAGAGAGGAAGTGTGTAGGAACACGGCAAGCAGACAGAGGGAAGGTGGAGAGGGGGTGGCATGGGGGAACACATTGGGTTACTTCCACGGAACCCAAGAAGACATGACCCCAGAGCCTGGGGGACCTGAAAGGTGCAGGGACACTCAAGAGGAAGGAACGCTAAGTAGAGACCTTCGAGTCACCCTGAAAGCTACCCTGCAGCTCTGAGCCTGTGTCCTGGGCCTCCTGCAGTACTTAAGACCCAGAACACACAGTCCCAAAGCTGCTACTTTAAAAAATAATAATAACACTAACCTTGTCAGGGGAAGATTAAGGGAGCAGGTCCATTCTGCAGGGCCTCAGCCAGTGTTTGCTCTGGCTTCTCCAGCCAGCCAGGGCTCCATCAATTCAAAGCTGAACAAATGGCTCATGAATTCTAATCCATTCTTCTAGTCTCAGCCTTCCTCTTCATGCTGGGAGCCCAAATTATAGTATTTTATTATTTTGTCTCTTTACTGTGTATTTTATTTATCTCTGTTTGTGCAGCCTAGTTTTGGAACATTTTTTTTTCAAAAGCTCTACTGGCTCCAATCGTTATTTTTATTCATGGTGAAAACCACCAGTGGCTGGAACGCACCTCTCCCAACCTTTAAGATTTCTGTCCTATCCCTGCCACCCTGCCAGCTTTGTTAAGCTGGAGCTGAATGCTGGGACTCCACACAGTGAGTCGGTTTCAGTGGTCTCCCAAGCGCATTAATCCTTTTCTAGAATCGGAGGTTCTGCTCCTGGTTGCTTCATGTAGTGCCCACCAGCCAACCTCCAGGAATAAGAGAGCAGGTGAAATGGATCTCGGACTTCTGATCTACCTAATAGCGTGCTGCCATTCACCTTCTCTGTACGGAGTCTCTCAGACAGTGCCCATTGCCACCAGGGCCATTTACAGATCTTGTTTACAATTACAAATATAATATCTTGTATTATATTCCCACAATGCAGCACAGTGGGTGGCACATAGTAGGTACTCAGTAAATACTGAGTAAATGGGTTGTTCTCTCTCTCTCTCTCTCTCTCTCTCTCTCTCTCTCTCTCTCTCTGTGTGTGTGTGTGTGTGTGTGTGTGTGTGTGTGTGTGTGTGTGTGTGTGTGTATGTTTTACTAGGTAGCAACTCTGGCTGACCTGGAACTCACTCTGTTGATCAGGCTGGTCTTGAACTCTCAAGAGATCCACCAGCCTCTGACTCCTGAATACTAAGGCATGGGGCAGCATTGGTAGATGTTTGTCTACAGTAGAAAGACACCTCTATTTTATGCTGATGTTAATTTGTGTTAGGCATTTCCAGGTAGCACCTTCTATCTAGCAGGGGCCCTAGAAAGAAAGAGAGGAGACCCACAATGAATTTTAATAATAGTATCCTCTCCTGAGCCAGCTTAATGGCTCAGCAATCAGTGATGCCTGTCACACAGCCTGACAAAGGGACCAGCTCAAGATGTGGAAAGAACCGACTCCTGCAAGAGTCCTCCAGCCTCCACATATACACATGGACCCACCCCCACATCAACACACACACATCACCACACACATGCATACACATTACACACACACATACACACATCAACACACACACATATCAACACACACACAAATGTTACCACGCATACACACATACACACATGCACACACATTACTCCCCACACACACATACAGACATCAATACACACATGTCAACACACACACATGCACACAGATTACCCCTACACACACACACACACACACACACACACACACATCACACACACATTAATGGATACATAAATTAACTAAAACATTTTAAAATAATATCCTCTTGCTGATTTCTCGAGGAAAGTCATACCTCACCTCCACATCCTTCCTGGCCTGGGCCCAGCCCTGGCCCGGCCCCGAGACAATCTTTTCCATTAAGTATTCTAAGACCTTATTCTCATTTCTCTGTAAACCCCAAGCTTCCATGGCCAGTGGGGCTCCCCTGATGGTAGAACATGCTCTCTAAAGACTTGTGGGGCCGTACTCTTCTCTCTTGCAACCCACCCCTTTATGATGATGTCACATTTGGTGCGTTTGTGTCTTCTCTTCCCAGACTTGCCACATATTCCTCGAGCAGAGGCTGCATCTCATGGTTCTCATTTTTCTCTATCCCAGCACCAGCTAAAGTGCATGGGCCGCTCTTTCGAAACTCATCCTCTTCGAGGCTTGAACCCCAATCTCTCCATCACTCCATTGAAAAAGTAAGATGAGAAGATAAGACAAGGCCAAGAACACACCTGATAAGGGTGGAGAACGCCCAGCCGTGAGGGTTAAGTTCCTCGGAAATGCTGAATGGCTGGAAGAGACTAACGCTGAGAGATAGCGAAAGCTCGAGAAACACTTTCACAAGGCAGCTTTCCTTTCTCACGTCTTCCCGCTCCTAGCTAGCAGACTCCCTTCCACGTAGGCTCTGTAGGCTCCAACAGTTCCAACAGAACCTCCTGAGACGGAGCATGGCTCAGTTCAGTATTTGAAGAATGCAGACATTTAACCACCTCCATGCTGGAGCTGGGTTTTCAAGCTGGGAGGGCACCAGGAAATCAAGTTTAAGTTTTAATTCCCAACCTTAAAGTCCATCATCTCCTTTCAGAATATGCATGAATCTGTGGAAGCAGCAAGAGCAACCCAGTAAGAGCTTGTGTAAACGTTTTTGCAAAGAGGATGTATAAGTTTGTCAGGGGCTTAAAGGGGTCATGCTGTCAAAATGTTACAGATGAGCACTGGATTAAGCCTTTGATGCCACAGACCAAATAGCCTGACCCAGAAGCTCGGGATGGGTGCCCAAGGAGACATAGCCAGTGGTAAGACAGCCTGGTATGACCCAGTTTCCCTGACTCCTGGCTGCCATCTTTCCTCCCACCCTTCTGCCTCATTCCTTTCTTGTTATAAAGAAATTTTCTTTACAGCACCATTTGCTCCTCCGGGATATGACCCGTGGCAGGTCTGATGTTTGACTCCCTTACATTTTAAGCGCCTTCCATTTGCCTGCTTTCCTTCACCCTAATGATGCCCACAGAGATGTAATTTTCTCGCTTCTCTTTTTCTATTACCGCCTCACCTGGCCTTTGCTCGCTCTCTTTTCTGCTGCACGTAGCATGGCTCTGGACGCCCTTTTGTCCTCCGGTTCTGATTTTATGAGAAGTGTTTATTTCCATGTTTTCGGTATTTGCCTGGATGTATTCTTACCGAGCTGATGGTAAAGCCCTTCTCTCTCAGCAGGAAGCTGTTGCTCACGGCAATTACGCCCGCTGTCTTCCTTTTCATTTTCCTTCAGCTCTTGATGAAATTGTGCTTCCAGAAACCCCATGAATTCTTTCTGAAACTCTTACGTAACTCGGTGTATTCAGCCATTTCTTTTCCACCCATCCATATATTTTTTTTATGTTTCGTTGGGCATTTGGGCTCATTTTCCCTCCAAATCATTTGGTGGTGATTTGATCTAAGTTTCTCTCAGACTGTTGATGATCTCCGACATCCCCGTGGGTGGCTTTCAGTGTCCATCGCAATCAACTGATACTTGTATCGTTTGCTGCAGAGAGTCTGCCCTGCAGTTTTGTTCTTTGTGCGACCCTTTTGCTGATTTTGTTTGTTTGAGGGAAATGTTTGCTGCTATTGTGTACTTCTGAGAGGGAGAAGGAATGTTATTGTTGGCCATACTCTTTTGGGCTAAGGTCTCAGCCCTTACATCCTTGGACTGCATTCTTGAATGTCAGGTGGAATCCACTCTATCCTTAAAGAGACTCCGTGCGTGTTGGTGTTTCCGGGATTGGTTCTAAAGGGTCAGAACGCCATTACCTAGATTTTCATTAGAGTGAATACCTGGTGTGAGAACTTGCAAAAAAAAAACAAAAAACCAAGGATGGTTCATTTTTTGTCTCACAGTTTTGCAGTCCCTGAAGATGGATGGCAGCTAGTTGCCTGTGGGTCTGTGGCATCGTGGCAGTGAACACTTGGTGGAGGAAGTGGCTCGCCTCTCGAGGGTGGGAAATAAAAGGGAAGAGAAGAGTGACCAGGGCCCAAATAGCCCCTTCCAGGACATGCCTCCATATGACTGGAAGACTTCTTACAATGCCCTGCCCCTTGCAACAGTGCCCCACCCCTTGAGGGTTCTGCCACCTAATTGTAAGCTAGGAGTCGTACTTTTAACACATGGCTCATTGAAGGTGACTACTCCAAGCGTCCAGCAGGGAGAGTATTTCACTGGTACTGATATGTAAGTTTCAATATCTCCATAAGTAAACCAGCACTTGACAGGGAACAGACCTGCTCTGCTACGGGCTTTAGGATTTCCTCACTAGAGAGGAGCATAAAAAAAACTGAAGGCAGTAGTTGGGTCCTTACAATGGCAAGGTCAGAAAAGGCCAATGGAGTCAAGGAAAAGGGCTGGGGACGCTGTCGGTTAGAAAAGGAAAGAGCAGCTCGGCTCCAATGACCCTTTCTTTGAACTGTGACCCAATAGTGAATGTGCCTTAGGAGCCAATGAGAGACTGATCAGTGGCAGCTGAGCTTTAGGACACAAAGGACAAATTTATTCTAAGCACCACTACACAGAGTGGTA
This sequence comes from Rhabdomys pumilio, assembly GCA_030674055.1. Taxonomy (NCBI): domain Eukaryota; kingdom Metazoa; phylum Chordata; class Mammalia; order Rodentia; family Muridae; genus Rhabdomys; species Rhabdomys pumilio. The sequence continues at coordinate 142,477,859 of JANHMN010000002.1, forward strand.
ACGCAGGCCTCTCCCACTTTCTGGTCAGCTCAGCTATAAGGCAGAAAAGACACCAGAGTTCATAAGGGAGCCCTTCCAAGGCAATGAGGCAAGGCCTGAGATCCACAGATCTGTCCTTATGGCCTTGGCCTACACCCTCCTCGTTTTCCTCGGGGTGCTAATGCACCCTTTGTGAACCTTGAACCCACTGAAAGTGCAAGACAGATCAATAGGCTAATATAACCGAGTATGAGAAACTCCCTGATAGGCCTGGGGGTGTGGCTCAACAGTAGAACACTTGCCTGGCAGGTGTGACAACCATGGATTCTGTCCACAGCCCTGCAGAGAAACACAAAAGGCTCCCTGGAACCATTCCAGATTCCTTATGCTAATGAGCTTTTGCTGTTCTTGTCTTTTCCCAGCAGCCACACCTGGAGGTTCACAGCTGTCTCTTGACTCCAGCACCAGGGGGCACAACCCTTCCTCGCCACAGGTACCGGCACACCTGTGTGTAGAGCACACCTGTGTTTACAGCACACCTGTGTGTATACTCACACAGACACACACAAACACACGCGCATATAAATAAAACAAGATAAGTCTTAGAAACCAAACAAAATCTGTCACTGGGGCTGGAAGGGATGGATCGGTGGTGACAAGCACTTACTGCTCTATCAGGGGACCAGGTGGCTCACAAACTTTTGTCTGCAACTCCATCTCAAGGGCTCTGACACCTCCTCTGGCCTTTGTGGGTACCATACACACCTACAAAGACACGCACATATAAATAATACAAGATAAATCTTTTTTAAAAAGCCACTCACTAAGTGTAAGTGGGGTATCCAGGAGGAATATCTATGATTGTCTTTTTGTCTCAATTAAGTATGTAAAGGTGAATTTTTTTCCAGATTCTTCACCTAAAATGTATCCCAGCTCATCAGGTATGGAAGCAGTCGTGAGAAAGCAGATCATTCAGAAACGGTTCAACAACATAAGTCATGAAGGTCAAACAATACCACTTTTTACACTGGTTTCATTCATGAAACTCTAAATCAGGTAATATGCTATATCAAACATAGCATATTATGGATATTTCTAGATAACTTATCTAAATAAATGGACTAATGTTTATTAATAAATAATTTAATCTTTCCAAATTTTAATTTCTAACAATAATGATGAAGATATACCTATTTATACTTATATATCCACATATATATGGATGTGTCTGTGAAGATATTCCTAGACAAAATCTCTTTGGAGTTCACAATTTATAAAAAATACTTACATACGTGTATGTGTGTGTGTGTGTGTGTGTGTGTGTGTGTACATGTGTGTTCATTTTTTAACACATACACTTGGGAAACATATGAAAAATATAAAAATATATATAAAATATAAAGGCCACTGGTAGCTGCTGGTAATTTTAAAAGAATGTGTAACTTTAATTTTTTCAAACTTTATTTTTAATGATAGTTCTTAAATGCTTTAACCTCCCTTGTAGCCCACCACCCACCAGAGGTAGTAGAAAAGAAAGGATGGGGGAGGGGAAGAGGACCTGTTTAGAATGGTTCTTTGGAACAACTCCCGTCTGTGTTGTCTGGAAATCGGCAGTTCAGTTCACAGGTTAGCAGGCAGTGGCAGCTTGGTCTACATGCAAACAGTTCATGGATCCACCAGCAGTCCAGTTTGGTAGAGTCAGCTTAACAACAGTGGTGACATGACCTAGCAGAGCCAGCCAGGCTTGGCCTCAGCTCCAGTCAGCAGGAGGAACCAGGGCCAACAGGAACATCAGGAGAAGTTCTCAGCCGTGCCTCTCTCAGGAGAGCAAAGATCAGTGAAGATTCAAGGTACACAGTGGTGCACAGTTAGCTGTCCCAGCCCAAACTCTCTAGTCACTCTGTGGAGTCTTGTTTATACCCTCCAAACATCACATGTCCTCCACATGCTCTGCCTTAGCACTTGCATCCAATCAGCCTGAGTCCACAGAAACTGCAACTAAGTAACCAGAAGGTTTTTGGTGCAGTTTCTCTCTATGGAGTCTTGACAAAGGCAGCTCAACTATACAATGTAAGGCAGACCAATACGTGTGTGTGTGTGTGTGTGTGTGTGTGTGTGTGTGTGTGTGCCCGCACGCGCGCACGTCATTAGCAAAGAATCCTTCATCATATGTCCTTTCACGTGCTTGCTTTAGCAGAACATCCTCTCTCCTGTGTCTGCTTCAGCAAAACATTCCTTCACAAGTCTGCCTTAGCCTTTCACACCTATGTCCACTTTAATGAAATGTTCCTTTATGTATTGTTTATTTATGTATTTGCCCCAGCAAAACACCATCCAACTGACTTTCAAAAAAAAAAAAACCCTTAAGTTTCCCCTTCAAGAATGTCAAGTTACTTTTAGGGGAAATTAATAGTCAAAGAAACAGAAGATGTCCTGTGACACCGTTCTTCCAGGAGAGTATTTGACTTTTGGTCTGTTCTCCGGCAAGCTAAACCTGGGTAAGCAGATGTTAACTGTATTTTTGGGAGGGACATCCCCAGAGCCAGACAAGGGAGATTCAGGGCAATTCCTCTCCCATTGCTCAGGAAAAGCTCAAGACCCACGCTTTGAGCAAGAGACCCATGTGTGAACAGTGGAAAAGCTCTCCAAATGGGAAGGTGCCACAGCTCAGACATAGCTTTCAGAACCCAAAGTCTACACTCAGATGAGTTTAAGAAGACACTCAATAAGGAGTGGGCTTGCAAGGAATCTGGGCAAAGAGTAGAGAAGGCTAGGGACCATGACAGGTGACCTCTGGAATGGCCACATAACTGTGAGCAGTGATGTACCCATGAGGCCAGCTCTGAGCTCCCAGAGTATAAGGGATTGCAGACCTTGGCAAAAAGCCATCGGAAGAAGCTGAGTGATGACTTCAGACTCTAACCTTCCTAGGGCTTCCCAGTCTCTTTTCAGCATTCCCTGCTGGCAGAGCCCAGGGAACCCCGAGAGAGCCCACCCAGGCAGCCTCCTGAAAGAGCTCATAAGTGAGACAACTTGAGGGTGGCTCAGAAAACCCCAAACAGATAAGGATGAGCTAACAGATTGATAAAATGCTAACAGACAAGACTAGACCCCCAGATCCAAAATTTAAGGAACACAAGTTTTCCCAAAGCACACCCAGGAAACATGTTCAAAATTCTGACCACAACTGTAACCCAGTAGGCTTATGGATACACCTTCAAACCTCAGTATCTAAAAGAACCTGCTTTCTGATCACAGAACCGTTCAGTAGTGTGAGACTAGATGTCAATGACAAAAAGGTGGGAAGAGAAACTTCTGTGTGCTTGGAAATTTTAAGAATAAGCTTCTAAGGGTTGGGGTTGTAGCTCATTAGAGCACGCTTATGCACGAGGCACTGGAGTCAGTCCCAACAACACATCTCAAAAACAGCAGACTTGAAATTACTCCAAAGGAAGAAAATCACATAATCTACATATCCACATAGAGTGATTAACAATGAA
>JANHMN010000002.1:142483837-142516582 GCA_030674055.1 Rhabdomys pumilio
GGGCAGAACTCCTATATAAGAGCAATTCTTAATTTTCGCCCACAATTGCAGAAGCCTAGCATGTAAATGAAGTGCTCCCCGAACAGGCATTACAGGGGCGTTTCCAGGGAAGATGGCCACAGTCTATCATTTCAATGGTCCCAGTCCAAAGGATCTTGAGCCACTGAAACAACAGACTGTGACAGCTTCATAGGGCCTGTTTTGGGCTACTGGGCCCATGCCCAGTAGAAAAGAGAGAGGGAAAGTGGCCCAATGAGTCACTAGTGGCTGCAGCCCAAGCCCTTCCCCCTAGCTGGCACAGCAGTGGCTTTTTCCACATTGGGTTCACCCACTGGACCCACACAAGGGACGGTTTTGTGTGGTTTGGCTTTAAGAGGCTAAAATTCAGCCAGTGGGGAAAGAAGCCAACCAGTGAACGTGATGTTCAAGTCTAAACCCTGGGCAAGGTTCTGGGGTGCTCACAAAACAAAGAACCACCACCCTGGAATATAGTGGGATAACAGTTTTTTGAAAATTACTGCTCCAAGCTTTGCCTCATATTTGAAGGGTGGAATAGCTGTTTAGTGGTTCACTTTTTGTCCTGTATGGATCAGGTAAAAAAAAAAAAAAAAGTATTTTATTTTGTACCAACCCAGCACTAGTATCTATATATCCTCGCCCCGGAAAAGAGTCCTCATGGAGTGGCCCAGTGTCATTAATAAGTTGTATATGGAGGAAAACAGGGGCAATGCTGCTATGGCAGAGACAGCTCGCCTGCCATCAAGTATCTGCTACCAAACCTGGATGTGATTGGTGCTTGACATGACATCATATAAGCCAATCTTGACATGATGTCATATAAGCCAATCTTGACATGATGTCATATAAGCCAATCTTGACATGATGTCATACAAGTCAACCTCGGGCATTTCTTAGCTATGGAGGTTGGACCTGTACCATCCATCCTTATGCCTTCATCCTCTCTGGGAGGCTGTACCTGCTGGAGGTGAGGGTGATTCCTGCAATGCTGAGCAGATTTCATCACAGAATAATTTAGGAGAAATTTGACCATAATTTGGCCTAACTAATATCATTCCTTTCTGATACCATTAAGCCATGGAAAATTTCACTTTCCAGATATATTGTCCAAAGGATGTGTTCTAAATATAATGACAAATATCCACATATTGACATGAAATGATATATTTCCAGGAAATAAGCATGTGCATAAGCATAAGTACAAAAGGGTCATGATTAAAAACTTATATACTTATTTTTCAAGTAGCTTCTAGTAAATCTTGATTTTTGTCATTTTTTTTTGGTAACATTTACTTTTAAATATGTGAGCATCAATAATGTAGTTTAACCTTTTCTTCATATTTGGAGATGACCTTAGCCGTGTAAGTAACACAGTGGTGCTCTTGGGCCTTGTAACTCTTGTAACACAGAGTTACATTTTGCTGTTACACTGACAGACGTCACTTCGGGGGAACTTGCTTTTCCTGCACCCTTGTTTGCTTGGCCTCTACCGTAAAGGAAAGATGACCATTGTCCCTGCTGTCATACAGGAGTCAGGATTCTCCAGAGGAGCAGAACCAATAGAATCCACCCTAGGAAGATGGGATTTAACAGGTTGGCTCTCATGATCAGAAGCTGAAGATACATCACAACAGCTATCCGTAGGCTGACGGGGAGCCAGAAAAACCAATGGAAAAAAGCCTGAAGCCCCAAACAAGAAGAGGCGAAGATGTATAAGCCCAGCTGGGGCCTGAAGGTGTGGAAGGCCCTGGTGAGCCACTCGTACAACCTTGTTCAGAGGCTGAAGAACTTGGAGTGTTATGTCTGAGCAACAGCAGCAGACCTGCACTCGGGTCCCTTCTCAGCTGTCTGGATGATGCTGCCCTGTTCTGAGTAGATCTTCTGACCTTACTTCACTGACCCACAATACCACTGTCTCAGGAAACCCCCTCTCTGATCCATCTGGGAGATGCTTTACTCACTTTCTGCAGGGTCCTCAATCCAGTAGCATTGACAACCAAGTCTAACCTCACAGCCTCTAACACTCTTCCCTCTCCTCCTAGTCCCTACTACATCAGTGGGGCTTCTGCTTCTAAAATGCTTGTTAGAATTAGCCACTCGTTCATTTCTTCATTCTACAAATATTAAATGAGCTATGCATTTATTTGACGTGGCTTCCTTAGCATTGACAATTATGAAATCAAAACGTAGAAGGTGCTCAGCATGCCACAGTAACAAACATGTAGCAAAGACTTCCTTCTCCACCAAAAGATAAGCAAGCATGTCATATCCTTAGTATACAGATTTTCTCTTCATCTTTATACATGGTAAAATTATATATACATAGCAAAGAATTGTTTAATAAGGTTTCCACGTGATTTACTATCAGTTCATGTTTGATTTGTACTGTATACATACTTATACACCCAAGGTCACACAAAAATTTCCCAAGGGAAAAAAGGCTGAAATAGAAATTTTTAAGAAGCCCTGGCCTTGGCTGAAACAGGTGTCACCGTCAGCCCCACAGGGTTCTGAACTCTGGGGAGAAAAAAAGCTACACTCTCACCAACCTCTAATTGAAACTTAGTAACTCCTTCCACCAAGAATGCAGACAACAAACTACAGCGCTATCACTGCACCTGTGACCTTGTCACCAAGAAGAATCACAGATGTTTACAGAACAAACCGTTTGCTGTAGACTCACCGAGCTATCCTTGCTACTCAGCACTTGTGAAATATGGTAGCTGCCAAGGCTGAGCCTGGCACCATGTGACATGGTGTGGTGATGAGATTGTTATTGGGAAAGTTGCAGGCTTGTATGCCCAACACAATTTCCAGTCGCAAACACATTAACATTCACAAATAAAACTGAGACCCAAAGCTGCCACTTCCCGTACCATATAACTGTTTCTGAGCAGAAGTCTCTCTTCCTACAGGACTTTCTGCTTTAATTGATAGCTTTGGTTAAGAAAAGATACATAGGAAGAAGCAGATAGGCTAAGTGTAAATCTCCACCTCTTGCTCCAATTTCTCCAAGTCCCACACCCCAGTTCTGTAGCAGGCTACCCCCTCAGCCTCCATTTCCCCTCTGCCCCATCTCAAACCATTTCTAATAGTTACCCTCTCCAAGCTTTCTTCCCCCTACTAATCACTTTACCCAAGTCCCCAACTCCAGCAGGCATTCCCTGGGAATCTGTGGGGCCACTCTGGCCAGGGAAGCAGGTAGCTTAACTGTGGACCTACACGGCTCCTTCTCTGCTCCAAATCCAATCCCCCAACACACCTCCATCTCTCTCTCAGACCACCTGCTGTGGCCTCCCCCCAACCCTGCCCCTGTCTCCAGCAGATCATGAAGATCTCCTCCAACCTGCCTGACACCACAGCAGGTAGGAAAGCTTCAGATTTTCTCTCTCTCATCTCTCCTCCAAATCCAGTCCCCCAGCCTCATCCCCAGCTCAGTAGCAAACAGCTTGTTGTGGCCTTTCCTCACTCTGTCCCATTTCCAGGAAATTAGGCAGAGCCCGTTGGAACCCCCTGTTCTCTTCCCTTCTACAGACCCCCTCAGCCCCCTCCTCCTCAGCCCCCTTCTCCTAGACCACCCCTATTTCTGTCAGCTCCCAACACTTAGACACACATTTTACCCAGAATCCCCAGGGACCACACCTATCAGGATCCTAGAATTTTCTACCAGGCAATATACACCTACCACACCCTTCTGAAACTCAAGAGGGCAATGGAGACTCTAAAAACCAAAATGCCAGTTGCCACAGATGCCAGACCAGACTGCTATACTCAGCAAAACTTTGAATCACATACATGGAAAAATAAGACATTCCACGATAAAACCAAATTTAAGTAATGTCTCTCTACAGATCCAGCTCTATAGAAGAAAAACTCCAATCAAAAGAGGTTAGCCACATCCTAGAAAACCTAAGAAATACATAATCCCAGACCAGAAAATCAAAAAAGAAATACACAGACACACACACATCACTACAACAATAAAATAACAAGAATCAACAAACACTGCTCATTGATATCTCTCCACATCAATGCTCTCAACTCCCCAATAAAAAAACCTAGCTGGGCAGTGGTGGCACACGCCTTTAATCCCAGCACTTGGGAGGCAGAGGCAGGCAGATTTCTGAGTTCGAGGCCAGCCTGATCTACAGAGTGAGTGCCAGGACAGCCAGGACTACACAGAGAAACGCTGTTTAGAAAAACCAAAAAAATAAAATAAAATAAAATAAAAAAACCTAACAGGATCCATCCTTCTGCTGCATCCAAGAAACACACCTTAACATCAAGGATAGCATCAACTCAGGCTAAAGGGTTATAAAAAGATATTCCAACCAAATGGACCTAATAAGCAAGCTGGTATAACCATTTTAATATTTGACAAAATAGACTTCTAACTAAAACTAATCAGAAGAGATAGTGAAAGACACTACACACTCACCAAAGGAAAAATCCACCAAGAGGACATTGTAATTCTTAACACCTATGCCCCAAACACAAGGACACTAGAGTTTGTAAAACACACACACACACACACACACACCTACAGCTTAAATCACACACTGATTAGCTGGAGACTTCCCTACAACACCCTCACCAAAAAAAAAAGGAGGGGGGGCTATCCAGACAAAAACAGAAAAATGCTGGAGCTACCTAAAGATATAAACCAAATGAATATAACAGATATTTAAAGAACATTTCACCCAAATGCAAAAGAATATATATACCTTCTTTTTAGCACCTCGTGGAACTTTCTCTAAATGTGACTGCATACTCAGACACAAAGCCATGGAGTGCTACTTACTGGTTTCTCCCCATAACTAGTTCAGCCTGCTTTCTTATAGAACCCAGGACCATGATCCCAGGGGTGGCCTCACCTACAGTGGGCCTTCCCCTATCAATCAGTAATTAGGAAAATGCACTACAGGTTTTTGTACAGCCCAATCTTATGGAGGCATTTTCTTAACTTAGATTCCCTCCTCTCAGGTGACTTTAGCTTCTGTCAAGTTAACTAGCCAGCACACCCTCCTCTACCCAAACAGCAAATGGTCTGATAAAGAAACCACAGAAGCAATGCCTTTCACAATAGCCTCACATAATGTATCTTGGGGGTATCTCTACCCAGGCTAATGAAAGATTTGTATGATGAAAACTTCCAGTCGTTGAAGGAAGAAATTGAAGAAGATAACTGGAGATGGAAAGACCTCCTGTAGTCATGGATCAATGGATTAGCAACTGGCTATCTTACCAAAAGCAATCTACAGATTCAATGCAATCCCCTTCAAGATTTCAACACAATTCTTCACAGATCTTGAAAGGACAATTTTCCTATAAAAAAAAAAAACTGATAAGCAAAAACAGAAACAAACAAACAAACAAACAAACAAAAACCCTAGGATACCTAAAACAATCCTGAATAATAAAAGAATTGCTGCAGGCATTGCCATTCCCAATTTCAAGTTGTACTACAGAGCTATAGTAATAAAAAGGATGGTATTGGCACAAAAACAGATATGTGGATTAATGGAATGGAGTCAAAGACCCAGATATAAGTCCACACACCTATGGATACCTGATGTTTTATTTAAAAAAAAAAAAAGCCAAAAATACACAGTGGGAAAAAAGACCCCGTCTTCATGAACCGTGCTTGTCAAACTGGGTGTTGGCATGTAGAGAAATCCAGATAGACCCATACTTATGACACTGCATAAAACTCAATTCCAAAAGGACCAAAGACCTCAACATAAAACCAGATTCACTGAACCTGATAGAAGATAAAGTGGGAAATAGCCTTGAACTCGCTGGCACAGGACAAGACTTTCTGAACAGAACATTGTTAGCAAAGAAACAAAAATCAAAAATTAATAAAGGGGACCTCATGACACTGAAAGCTTCTGTATAGTAAAGGACACTGTCACTCAGACAGAGCAGCAGCCTACAAAATGGGAAAAGATTTTCCACAAACTACACATTTGATAGAGGGCTAATATCTAAAATACATGCAGAGCAAAGACAATAACAGCAACACAAACAGATATTAAGAAGACAAAATACCCAGTTAAAAATGTGGTACAGATCTAAACAGAGACTTCTCAAAATAGGAAATTCAAGTGGATGAGAAATAAATGTTCAATATCCTTAACTATCAGGGAAATACAAACCAAAATTTTTCTGAGATTCTGTCTTACACCTGGCTAAAGATCAAATGGCTAAAATGCTTAAATGGCTAAGATCAAAGACACAAGTGATAGTTCACACTAGTGAGGATGTGACATAAAGGGACCACTCCTCCATTTCTGGTGGGAGTGCAAACTGGTACAGTCACTCTGGAAATCAGTATGGAAGTTCCTTGGGAGCATGGGAATCAATCTACATCAAGATCCAGCTAGATCACTTTAAGGCATATGCCCAAAGGATGCTTCCTCTCACCACAGAGACACTTGATCAGCCATGTTCATTGCTGCTCTATTCCTAACAACCAGAAACTGGAAACGTAGATGTCCCACAACAGAGAATGGATAAAGAAAATAAGTATAAGTACACAACAGTGTATTACTCGGTTGTTAGAAAAGAAAATGAAATCATGAGATTTGCAAGTAAATGGATGGAACTAGGGGAAAAAAAAAATCCTAAGTAAGGTAACCCAGACCCAGAAAGACAAACATGGCACATATTTGCTTATATGTGAATATTAGCTTTTAAGTCTGTTATAACCAAACTACAATGCTTAGAGCCACAGAGATTAGGTAAAGAACTGGATGGGACAGATTAATCTCCCTAGGAAAGAGAAATAGTTATAAATAGATGGAATGGGAGGACCATGTGGAGAAGGGGAAGGGAAGGGGAAGGGAAGGGAAAGGGAGGAACAAGGGAGGGAATATGGGGAGAGACAGCTAAAATTAAGGGACATTTGAGGGGATGTCCCTTATGTACGTAGTATGGAAACCTAATATAGAACAAAATTAAACAAAAAATCTCATTATTCCTATTCCTACCCAACAGCAACAGACTAACTTTGCCAAACCAATGAAACTTAATCGTGAGTTCTGTCGGTGACTTTATCCGGTGCTTGTGCCAACCCTCCCAGCACACTGTTGGATTCTGGGCAAGGCTACACGCGGAGTTCAGAGTTGGAACTGTGTCTTCATTCTAGTTTACCTCCACATTTCTCGAACTCTCCTAAACACAAATTCATTCCTGTTAAAGTTTGGAATGTCAGGGTTGTGGGGCTCAGTTCTGGGGTGCTCTGGGGTGCTCTGTCTCTTCAAGCTTTGGCCTCCTATGTACTAGGATTGCAAGTCTTGTGCCACAAAGTCTGACTTAAACTTGTTTTAATTACTTTTTGAGATTACAATATAATTTCATTATTCTCCCCAAAGACAGCCTGGGTATTGGATGAAGTTAGCCCTGTTGTTGGATATATGTCTCTATACTGGTTTTCCAAATTACTATTAAATAAGTTGCACACAGTAATACCAAAGTAGAACTTGGGGAAATATATATCACATATGTTTGCTTCCACAGATGATAGAACCTACATTCTAGCATAGAGAAGACACACATACTAAACTTGCTCACCTAACAAAGAACTACATTAGAACTCTCTATTAGAACCCTACCAGAGTTGGTTATAAAACTTTAGTTCCCAAACCAGCAAAGTGGGGGAAACGCATTCTTTTCTGAAACCAGACTTCTGGGGGAAAAAGCCACTTGAACAATGGGAACCAATAAAACCCATCAAAGACCTAACACCATCAAAGAGCTCTCCTTCCTTTTCATAGCCCTTCCCCTCAGCCTATCTTCTGCTGGCTGTCTTGATTCTTGTGGCCATCTTCCCCACACAAAGCAAGAGCCACAGCCACTTGCAGTCCATTTTTCCTAGAATCAAAGAAAATGAAGATAAACTTCTCTCCTCTTCCAGCTTCTGCTTCTAAAACATGCCAAGGGACACATAGCCATCCTCAGACCATAGCCAGAGAGTATGGAGCCAGGACTGCTCAGCTGTGCATCTTCCTGCCTGATTCCAAATACAATGCCACAATTTTAATCTTTAAAATGTGACTACTGGATCAGGCAGATGACACAGCCTGTAGAGAGGTTGCCTTGCAAGTGCAGGAACCTGAATTCAGAGAGCTCCAGACCAGTGAGAGACCCTGCCTTAAAAAAATAAAAATAGTGCTTGAGGAATGATGCCCAAAATTATCTTCTGGCTACATAGAAAATGCTAGAACAGCTTAGGTTACACAGCTAATTTCAACAATACACACTCACACACACACACATATATACATGCACAAATACATACATATGCACACACATACATATATACATACACAAATACATACATATGCATACATGCACACACATACATACATATACACACGCACATACATATATATATACATACACACATACATATATACACACATAACACACATACATACATATATACATGCACATACATATATATACATACACACATACATATATATACACATAACACACATACATACATATATACACACATACATATCTATATACACAAATACATGCATATATACACACATAAATACATACACATACATATATGCATACATACACACATACACAGATACATATATACATACATACATACATACATACATACATACAGCAACTCCATTTGCATCATTACTCAGCTAGCCATTCTCAAAATATAGCCTCAGAAAGGAGAATGCTTAGCAAACTGATATATATGTTCATCCCATATTTATGAGTCATAACTTTGCAATGCTTACGAGGTAGGTGTTTTCCCTATTTTGACATTTAAGATACTAGATGTAGCCTAGATGACTCTGTGTCAAAGGCCTCCTCCCTCAAATAAAGCAACCACTGTGTGAATCATACAGATAGCATGCAACACAGGAAGCAAGACTCCACTATTAATTTAGAAATTCTCAGATGGTTGGGGAACTGGTTTCTCAGTAAAGATGAGCAAGTCACGTGGCCCCAGCTGTGTGAAACGTGAACAAAGGAACACAGGGAGAGCCTCAGCTCAGAGATGCTAGAAGGTCCTGACATGCAAAGAAAGTGGCTGACTGCTCTAAGGCAGAGTCAGCCGCCTACTTCATACAATAAAACATCTAATGATAGAGTTATAAATTTTTATTTGTTTTTAAGAATAGAAGGGAATACAGATTTTTCCTGAGCCACCTGGGGATTTCTTCCTGTGGTTTGAAACTGATACAAAAAGCTTAAGATGAGAGGCAGAGACCCAGCTGGTAGATGCAGCAAATGTTAACCTCCACAGAGGAGACAACTTGAGGAGAATGAATGAACTACTGCCTTAAAGATATGTAAAAGTCTTGCTAGGATGATTTCTCAGGAATCTTTGAACATAGTCTACTCATGGGATTTCTTTGCCTGGTATGACATAGAGCCTGGAAATATACAGTAAGTACACATAGATAATAAAATATTAAGGCATTTGATCTTAAAAAATTAGATTGAAGACAGGAGGTAGGTCACCTAGCCTATCTCAGACAGTAGAAATTTAGGCCTTGAGAATTATATTAAAGAGAGTGCCTAGAAATAGGCTCATACCATAAGTAGACAGAGATATTAAATAATTTAGGCCTGGATCTCATGAAGGTCTGGGCAGGAGACAGAAGCAGCACTGTCTCGTCAGTTAATATTTGTTTAGACTGCTTTACTTGCTTTAAATTGTTTTATTTATCAAAATGAGTGTGGTTATGAGTTTGGTAGTTACATTAAAATTCCTCTGAGAGAGAAGTCAACCTAAACATTTAATGATTTCTGGTTACTGGACCAAGAACTTGTTATTTTGGAAGAGAGGCTCTGTATTTGCATTGACAGGAAAGGAGATGAGGAGATGGATCCAGAGTCATATGGATCAGATATGACATGGGGAGATTCCCTGAAGAACTAGAAACATTCAAGAGAATCAAACAGGACAGGTAAAGAGTGCCATCCTTTACATGGCATGTATGAAGACTTATTACAACTGGTTACTAATAAATTTAACCCATGAAAAAGACAGCTGTCACCTGCTCAAACAAGGAGCAAAATTTCATTCTTAACTGATTGTGCCCTGCACAATCCATACAAAAAGCTTAATGGTACTAAAATTTTGGTTGTGAGATTAATATATTACAGAATGTGTAGCTTTGGCAAGATTCATCCTCAGAGATGCTGAGCTGACTTGGTTGGCCCCCAGTCTCCCTTTGCTGCCCAAAACAGCTTTGTTGATTCCAATAATCTTGCCTCATCCAACCTTTCAGATGAATCCAATCAGAACTTCAGTCAAGCCCTGAGCCTTCAAAGCATAAAGCTTTCTTAAGTCTTACCAATTTTTCTAATTTTCCTACCCCTCCCCATCCCTTTAAAGAATTTCTCATCACCCATATTCAGCTGGAAGTAACTGTGGAGAGTCATCAGCCCAATTCCCTGGGTTTGGATATCTGGTAATGGTTATTTTACAAATTATAGATAGATTGTCATTTTAAAGGATAATTTGGAAATGCTCATAATTTTGAACAAGGAGGAAATAGGTAGGATGGATTACTAAATTTTTATCCTTGAACAAAGCATTGTGTAGCCATAATCTTGATAGAACTATCTTTATAATTGTTACAAATTGAAGTTATAGTTTCTTACATTGGTACAGAATTTATATTGATACAGATTTAAGGTTTTCATTGGTGTGAATTTCTAATATTGATACAAAATCTGAGATTAATATTTTTACTCTTAGATAGGCACTGTGCCTATGCAACTCATCTGAAACTACGAGACTTAGGCTCAGTCCTTCTAACAGTTTGTCCTCACAGACTGTTTAGGATGATTAGTTAGGACGATTAAGTAACACGAGTGAAGGGCCAGACAACAAACTCATGTTTATGTTAAATTCTGATTTAATTACAGTAAAGTACCTTCAATTTACTCAAATAGAAATGGCTATGAGTAGCTAAAGTTTAACAATTCAAGATTCTTTAATATTCAAAAACATCAGAAATCCACAGAATGTGACATTTAACGTTATTTAATCATTTGACAATGAGACATGTCTGCTCCGGACAGTTTCCTCATTCTCCTTCAAAGAAAAATTGAGCATCTTTACCTCCAGGTGAGGTTGCTTATGGTGACAAAGTAGCCATGGAGCAGAAATTGCCTGTTTCATCTGTAGACAAAATACTGTCCAGGAAAAGGACACACTATGTGGAATGGTCAACTGATAGCTCTGCCAAGACAGAGTAAACAGTCCTTATAATCCTGCTTTGCAAAGGTCTGTCAGATGATCCTGGGCCAATAAGCTGAAGATAGATGTTCCAATGTTATGAGAAATTAGGGGGCTGTCCAGGTAGTCAGCTGCCTATATAATTGTTTAAGTTTGAGAATCTGTGTTTGGAGCTTCCTGTATACCCAGGTAATGCTTAAGTCGTTCTTGGATTTCTGATGGGGTTAAAGACTAGTTTTAGTCTCATAATCAAACCCAAGTTGTTTAACATTGAAAGTAAGGTTATAGAGTAGAAGACATGGTTTTCTGATGGTGTTACAGGCTAAAATCTAAACATAATCCAGGAATAGAATCATAATTCTTTGTTAGGAATGAGGGTAGAATACTTTATCTAATTGACAAATATGATGAACTGGATGTTAATTGTATATCATATTTTGTGATTTACATGATTGTTATGGTTTTGTTCAATTTATGTCTGGAAGAAGAGAGGTTTTTAAATTTTTTTATTAGATGGAAAAATTGAAATGTAGGGGTTGGTTTGATGCTAAGGTCCTGTTCCCCAATTGGTTCTTGATCTATCAATAAAGATACCAGTAACCAATAACTGAGGACAAGGTGTGACACTTAGAGTTGCCCAGGAGGATTGAGGAAGAATTGAGAGAACTGGGGAAGGAGGAGGAGGAGCTGTAGGAGATAAAGCCAACCAGCAATGTGAATGCCAATGGCCACTCTATCCAATTATGCCTGGTGGGGGGGTTAGCAGTGCCCAGTCATAGAGTTAGCAAAGGCATTTTAAGATTAACTGGGGTGTGTGTGTGTGTGTGTATGTGTGTTGATGTTGTTTATCTAACGATCAGAGGGAATCTGGGTGAGGACTGGTAGTGCAACCCATTCTCAGAGCTTAAGGCAGGGTAGCAAAAACTACACACTACAAATATACATGAAACCTAGATGTGAAGTTTCATAGCTGTAATCCAAGCATTTGGGAGGCAGAGGTAGGAGGAATGCATGTTTCACAAACAGTATGTGTTATATACATAGCAAAGACCCTGTTCTCACAAAAACAAAAATAAAGCAATATGAAAAGAAACAATTATATGATGACATTAGGTAACAACACACTCAACCCATCACTATATCTGGCTTCTTAAGAACTCTTCTCTGCCGGGCAGTGGTGGCGCACGCCTTTAATCCCAGCACTTGGGAGGCAGAGGCAGGCGGATTTCTGAGTTCGAGGCCAGCCTGGTCTACAGAGTGAGTGCCAGGACAGCCAGGGCTACACAGAGAAACCCTGTCTCGAAAAAACAACAACAACAACAAAAAAAAAAAAGAACTCTTCTCTGCTCTTGATGACTCTAACTTGGGGAGCTGGGGTACAGCTAGGGTGAACAGTCACCTCAAGCCAGTGGCTTCTGAGTTCACTGTCTAATACTCAGGAATAACACAGAAACTCAAAAGCAAGCAAGAAGTAATAGATTTACAAAGGTAAAGTAGGAAAGGCCTCCTAAGAGTGATAATGAATTCAGTGGTTTTTATGAGACTTACAGTGAGAAGTGGAGGGCCACCTCAAGGCATAAACTTTATTGTGCTTGGTCATCCTCAGCTCATCATGGGCTGAACCAGGAAGTGGCCTACACCATCAGGAAAATGATCACTTCATCTATTCTCTCCCCCAACTCACAGTATACATTTTGTAGACTACTGATTGAATAATTTCCTATACGACCAGCTCACAATCCACCATTTCCTGTCTTATCAGGGGGCTGGCTGTGACTCAGAAAACAAGTTGTCAGCCTCTCATTTTATGGCCCTTGCCATTTTCTCTCTGAGCAGGGTGTTGGGGCACACTGAATGTACCCTTTGCCCTCTTTGTCCTGAAGCCAGGAATTCTTAAGGTTCATAGGGAGACAGGTGTAAACAGAAGACCAAAGTACATTGTTAAATGAGAACTGAGGGAGCCAGTTAGGAAGCCCAAGAGGAGGTGGATATTCTCCCTGGCAATGACTCATAGAGTCTCTGGTGATGATCTGCCAGAGGACACCTGCTCAGGACAAGCATAAACAGGTGAATTCCACAGCTCACCTAGACAGAAGCCAAGTTGGAAGAAAAAAATCTGAAAAAAAAAAAAAAACAAAAAAAAAACAAAAAACAAATGCCAAAATGTAATGGTTTGCATATGCTTGGCCCAGGGAGTGGCACTTTTAGGAGGTGTGGCCTTGTGGATGTGAGCTTTAAGACTCTCATTTTAGCTTCCTGGAAGCAAGTTTTCCACTAGCAGCCTTCAGATGAAGATGTGAAACTCTCAGCTCTGCGTACACCATGCCTGCCTAGATGCTACCATATTCCCACTTTGAAGATAATGGACTGAACCACTGAACCTCTGAACCTGTAAGCCAGCCACAATTAAATGTTGTTCTTATAAGACTTGCCTTGGTCGTGGTGTCTGTTCACAGCAGTAAAACCTTAAAACACAAAGGAACCTCAAATGTCCCCAGAAGAGGAGGAGAAACAAGGCAACAGACTCAGAGAAAGAGGATGAGACCCTCCTGTTGACAGGGACTGCAGCTGGAGGGAGCACAAGAGTGGGGCCTGCTCAGGCCTGCCTTGTAGAGAGCTCTCCAGTACCAGTGGGACTGGAGTAGGGGAGACGCTGAGGGTGAGGTCCTGAGACACTAAAAAGCTTCTGTATGGTTTGGGAAGCCATGAAGGGCCTGAGTCACCTTGGTTTTGAAGACAGAAAGGACCTGAGCAGACAACATATGACTCACCAGTAACCTTGAGAACATGGTCCCCAAGAAAAGGGAGCATAACCTTGCTATAAAACATTAACAAGAGAAATAGGTTAAGCCACAAGGTTATGAGGGCAACCTCCATATTTTCTTACTGAGCTGAAGATATGAGGGAAGAGACCATTAAACACAAAAGAACTTTTATCAGACTGTCAAGAGATCAAGTAGAATTCTAAATCTCTTTCCCATATTAATCCCATAATCCCCATAATCTCATGAAGTGGACACCACCATCACCCCACTTATAGGGGTGTAAGGTGAGGCTTAGAGAGGTGAGCTGTCCCCACAATCAGCCAGCAGGGATGACCCCAGGCTGCCTGACACAGTAAAGCCCTACTTAGCTTTACTATGTCACTCACCCTCAGGCATGCTGGATGGAGCCAAAGAGAAAGTTTGGTTGACTCTATGGTTAACATCTTCTTCAATGACCATAAGAGATAGGGAAAGTTAAACAATTTGGAATGAGGAGAATGACCTTTTGTGAATTCCAGTTGGTATTTTGCTTCTTCAGCCACAGCCAAGAAGAGCTTCCTCCTGCCTACAACCTCACCAGCATGACCAGGAGCAGCCCCAGTCATCACCCAACACGGCCAGGCTTGGATGATGGGTGGAAAAGAACGCACTGGTTCATCTCAGACTCACCTACCTTCTGTAGTTTGAATGTGTCCTTCAAATTTCATGCATTAACACATAATGTCCAAATCCCTATGTTAACAGTAGTTGGAAATAATTGGGTTAGAGTATCCTCCTCATGCATGAATTAGTGCAACCATGGAGTGATGGATTAATATTATAGAAGGGGTGCTTTTTTTGTGTGTACAAAAAAATCAAGCCGGGCGGTGGTGGCACACACCTTTTAATCCCAGCACTTGGGAGGCAGAGGCAGGCAGATTTCCGAGTTCGAGGCCAGCCTGGTCTACCGAGTGAGTTCCAGGACAGCCAGGACTACACAGAGAAACCCTGTCTCGAAAAACCAAAAAAAAAAAAGAAATCCCATACCAAACAAAAGCTAGGTGCCATGCTCTTGCTCTTAGGATTCTCAGCTTCCAGAACAATAAGCTAAATAAACCTCTGTTTTGGTGAAGTACCCAAGGTCTGGTGTTTTGTTATAGCAACAAAAATAAACCAAGACACTAACCTTTGTGAAATCCATTGAAAATTATGACAAGACGATCTCCTCTTAAGAGTAAAGCAAAAAGTAAGTGCATTCCACAGTGCTGGGATCCTTAAAAATCCACTTAATGGGCAGCACACACCTTTAATCCCAACACTTGGAGGTAAGGACAGGTGGAGCTCTCTGAGGGAAGCCATCCTACTCCACATAGTGAATTTCAGGATAGCCAAGGCCACATAGAGAGATCCTGTCTCAAAGGAAATCAATCAATTTAATGATTTTACAGATGGTGAAAAAGTCTGTAGAGCCAGGGTTAAAGGCAAATCCAAAACAACCACCCAACACAGCGTTCTCCCCAGCCCCATGGTGAAGCTTTCTTCAGGTCATTTGTGAAACAAGTGTGCTAAGAGTAACAGCAGCCCTTTCGCTCTCATACACTGGACATATTTTGAAGTGTGAGTGATGGAAATTACATCTGCTCAGGATTTGCACTGACCTCTCTGGAAGCATCGTGCTTATGAGTGTACCTATGAGACTTGAATGCAGCCTCGACCTCCAGGCATGGCCTACAGAGGCCACACTTCAATCCCTCCTGCCTTGTGCCACTCGATGTCAGGGCTGATACGCTCTACCTCCAGCCCCTCAAATGCCTGGGAACTTTCCTGTACCTTAGAGAAATTGGCGAGAAGCATCTTGGAACAAGAGAGCTTCCATTTGGAGCCCAGAAAAATATTCTCTTGTGGAAGAAGAGTATCCATACCATATCATAGGAATCACTATCCTGGACTCCTGACCCTTCCACAGATAAACACACCACCAATTCATCCCACTTTCCAAATGGCCAGTTTGTGACCTGCCGGTGAACTCTTGGGATGGCTGTGCTACTTTAACAGTTACATTTATTTCTGTGGGGTTTTTAATCATTTTGTTTATTTTTTTTTAATTTTAGTGATCTCATTTTTACTTAAGAGCTTTCGGAGTTCTACAATTACCTCAGTGGTCATGAACTGCTCTAGAATAGACGTGGTCTCTTCTTGCTCTGCAGCAGTAATGGAGTCCCCAGCCCTGCAAATCTGCCTTTGGTGCTGAAGGAAGCACTCCTGGTGGGAATAATTTTGCTCACCTCACTGACAACTCTTTGCCTTGGTATACACATTTAGTCTGAACTATTTTTGTTCGGTCTGTCTGTCTATCCATCTACCCATCTATCTCTCTCTCTGTGTGTGTCTGTGTGTGTGTGTGTGTGTGTGTGTGTGTGTGTGTGTGTGTGTGTATGTGTGTGTGTTGTTGTTGTCAGCTGTGTAACCTAAGCTGTTCTAACATTTGCTATGTAGCCCAGACTGACTTCAAACTCACAATTCTCTTTCAGATTCCAAATGTTGGGCTCACAGGCAAGCAACCATCACACTGGGCTCTTCTCATAACTAATGACCACACTCAATTTGAAGACCAGTTCTTGAATATTTGTCCCTGATTATTCTGAGGTAACTTAGGGGTTTATGTGAGGAAAACACCAAGACCTGTACCCAACACTGCTTGGACCCAAGTCTTGACTGAAAAATGTCTTTAAAATTTTATAGAGCTGTATAGCTGAGGAAGATTTTCCTCAACTTTTTAGACTGTTTTTCTCTTTCTCCTTGTACAGAAAAGGTCAGAGTTAGAGAAGTATCTGTGTGCTCTCCATGAATGATGGCAGACTCTTCCCAACCTCCACAGCAGCATGAGGGGTTCTGACCTGCAACTGTTGTATAGCACAACCTGCATAGACTCAGGACAGGGTTCTGTCCACAGCCGCCCTGTGACACCCAGAGGCAGATTTGTAAATATACATTCTGTTGCTTCCCTATCCTGCCATGTCTTCTGCATATCAGGATGTGCTCAATTCTTTGTCCTCCATTCGTTCCAACAGTGCTGCATGGCATGTAGAGCCTGGTTGACTGGATCATACAGAAGACTAAGATTTAGCCCTGGGAAATTGTGCAACGTTGTGCAATGCCTTCTGGTGTCTTCTAGTCAGTGGGCTGTGCAAGGGAGTCATTTCTAAGAGGAAGCACAAGAGAGCCCATGTGAAATCCAAAGTAATCAAAAGCCAGCTCACCTAGACTGTGAGACAGCTGGACCAAGGGGCCTCTGCCAAGATGTGCTTCCAAGTGACAGTATAAAGCAGAGCCTGCCCACAAATGTGGTGCATGACACAGGATCTGATAATGTTCATGTGAATGCATTAAGTTGGGGGGCTGTTGGCTTTGGCAGTTTCCCAATGAACTAGGGACTTCATCTAGTTCTGCATCTTAGCTACCTGAACCAGGCATTTCCACCAGAGCATCCTGTGTACCAACCTGCAAGCGTGCCTTCCCATCTTGGAGGTGGACATACAGATCTAGTCAAACAGGTCAAAATTCCTCCAAGATGCCTGGTCCTATCAAGACAACCCGCCTCCAACCATCTCAGCAGTTCACTCCTGCTCTTTCAAATACTTTCATGGACATCTTAAAAAATACTTGCTGATAAGCCTCAGCCCTCCAGGATGTGCTGCCAGGCTCTTCCTACAGGAAGCTCAAGGACCAGCTCTCTCCAAATACTGACAAAAAAAAAAAAAAAAAAAAAAAAAAACCGACATACCTGGGAACAAATCAGAGACATTACTTTCTCTACTGCTGTCCATAAGCAAATGTTGATATTTCTGTATTTTTTTCCCTTTCCATAGAATTCAACCACTGTCCACTGAGGGCCAGAATGTGGGCTCTCAAATTCACCCTGGGTTATGATGATGAGCTCATATGTTATACCATTAGGCCCCAAAGCAGAGCCCCCGCTAAAACTCACCCATTCCACTTCGCATTTCCTAGGGTTTCTATGTCTTCAATTTAAGCTGGCCCTTTTCATATTTTTAGATTTGAACTCATGCCTAGGAACAGGAGTTTTTGCAGAGATGAAAGAAAAAAATCTTTTTTTAATTAAAAGCAGATGAGAGAGACAACTCAGAGCATTTCCTCCACTGGCCATGATTCAGCAGAGAAGGGTTCTAAGTCTTCCTGCATCTCCCACAAGATATACTTTGTCTGAGCTGCCTAAGGGCTCCCCCCGGAAGCCACACTTGCTATTCTTGCTTTGCCATTCACCCTCACAGAGCAAAGTTGAGTCAGGGCCAGAAGGGAACCTCTGTGTTGATCTTCACATTATGGAGGGAGGAGGGGAGTAAGGTCAAGGTGGTGATTGCTTGATGTTTTCTTTGAGGTTGTTGTTGTTTGGGGTTTTTTGTTTTATTTTCTTTTAGATTTATTTTTATTTTATGTGTATGGGGTCCCTCCCCCCCCCCCCCCCCCCCCCCCCCCCCCCCCCCCCCCCCCGCATGTGTCTGTGCACCTCATGGAGCGCCCAGGGAGGCCATAAGAGACCATCAGATTCCCTGGAACTAGAGTTATAAACAGTCATGAGCAGCCATTAGGGTTCTAGGAATCAAACTGATCTGTAAGAGCAGTCAGTGTTCTTAACTACTGAGCTGTTTCTCCACCTCCTGACCAAGCTTATTGAGGACCTCATTTTACCTTCCAGCTGGTGGGTCCACCTGCTGAGTACAGCTTCTCAGCTGCCCTGGTGTTCACATAAACTGAGAGCTGCTTCTTGTGAGGAACTCTTGCCTTGTGTGTTCTGTGCCTCAGGACTTTAGGAACAGGGGGCATCACAGACACAGACAGATATCCATGCTAACTGCTGGGCTTTACACTCCTTCCTCTACACAGTCTTAACTGCATTGTTTCCTCCTTTCCAAACAATTTATGCTTGTTTTTCTTCTCTTGATCAAATCTAGCCTTCAGCATAGTCTCCTAACTAGAATAGTTTGTTGCAGATTAATTTAACTCAGAAAGAAAGGTAGAAAGAAAGAGAAAAAGAAAGAAAGAAAGAAAGAAAGAAAGAAAGAAAGAAAGAAAGAAGCAAGCAATTGAGGGAGGAAGCAATGGAAGGAGTAAAAAAGAAAGGGAGGGAGAGAGAGAGGAAGGTATAGAGAGAAGTATAAATGTACATGTTTTTATTCCCTTAGATGAAGTGATGGGATGAGAGCCATACCCAAGCCTCACAAATACAAGACTTGGGCCAAGCCCACAATGTTTCTAACTATCCCTAGGCCTGTTCCCGGAAGCCTCTAACCTCCATATACCAGAGCTAGCTTAGACAGTCAACAGGAAAACCATGACTGGGAGAGTGAGGATGATTACAGGAAAGGCAGAAAGAAGATACAAGAGACAGATATGGGAGGGCTGCTGGTGAATACCATGCCAGCAAGCAAGTGTATTTTCCCATTGTCTTTTAAAGGCAAGCAACTCAAAGCATGACCAATTTCAGGAAAATAAACAATGACCATAAGTGCTTATGTGGTGAGTTTATGGTACACAGAATCTATGTTTTGACTAAGGCCATTTCCTTCAGGTGAACTTGGTAGGGTATAATACACATCTTAATTAAAAACAAAGACAGATGTGGGCAGGCTCATTCATTATTAATCACAATCAAGAAGTCAGTCAAAGTTAACTCTGGAAGTATTTCCTACATGTCCCCTTTTTTAAATCTGTATAAGCCAAAGCTGTCTCAGCGATTTGCATAGAAAAACACTGTATGTCTTAGGCATCCGCTCAAGTAATATAGACCTTACCGGTCATTGGTACATGAATCCTAGCAATCATGCCCTGTCTTAGGTTGATCTACCTCTGAGAGAACCTTACCTGTCATATTTACTTATAAGAGGCACTTTATCAGTCATGGAGCAGAAGGTTGTGCTTATCTTAGGTTGCCATTTGAAAACACAACACTTATCCATCATTGACACGTGAATAATGTGTGGCCTGTCTTAGGTTGAGGTTTTCAATATAATCTTACCCACCATTAACTACCAACTTCTGCTAGGGAAGATGTTGGAGCTTGAATTTATGTAACTCTGCTTTGACATCTGTAAAAGCTTGATGATTCCTCTCAAATGAACAGGTAATAGATATGCCATAAAAAGGATCATAAGCCCAAGCCCTGCTACACCCAATAAAAGAGATGTAAATGAAGACCATGAAGGAAAAATAGCCTACAACTTTTTCAGAATATCATTTGCAATGCTAGCAGCTTCAAAAGACAAAGGCTTTTCTTAAACTTACAACCTCTTTATGCAAGGCTAACAAATCTAGAGAAATATTAGTATTATATACAAAATACCCAGAAAATGTCTTTTTACTCTGGTCCGGTTATGTTGACTCTCATACATTTTGGAGTCATACAAATTCAGACATGTTGTGGGTTGCCCTGATGCTGTTTGTATTCTGATGTTACTACTGCTTCCTCAAGAGGGGCTGCCCCAAATGTGCAGTGGATCACATAGTCAGGTGATCTCATGTGAACCTTCTCCCTCATTCTATTTGGTCAGTAAAGGATAGAGCATATAATTAGGGAAGGGAAAGGTGGGGCAAGAGGTTTTGAAGAAGAGAGGAGAAGGTTAGGAGAGAAGATGGAAAAAGAGAAGGATGAAGCAAAGATGGAAAAAACACATATCCAAGAAAAACTACAAATAACAAAGGGTCTCATAGCTGGGGAATAAGTTAATATAGTGCTAGATCTGCTCAACCTAGACATATAACTTATAAATATAATAACTAAATTATGTGGTTTTTATACAAGTTTATTAGAATTGGAAAATACTACATTTGGTGCCTAATGTGGGGCTTAAAACCAAACTAACCTGAGATAAAAGTCCAACACACACACACACACACACACACACACACACTAAACATCTAGGGCTATGCTCTAAAGTGTGTAAATTAAATGCTAAGTGGGTCTAAGGGGTCTACAGAGAGCTACTGAGAAGCTGCTCCCCAAGCCCCAAGCAAACTGTAACAACCAGAGCCAGCACCTTAATCTGAGCCGGGACTTAAGCAGTGCCAGTGCCACAACACATTTGTGATTCCCTGAGCCTAATGAAAGACCAAGGACCCTTGGGCATGGCTGCCTGTGAAATAGCCTTCACAGCTGAAAAATCAAAACAGCAGTTAACTTTCCAAAGCTTTCTCCCAGGCACAGTGGGCTTATTTGGGCCTCTCCACCCAAATGAGCCTTTCTGAGCTTACTTTCCCATATCCCCCACATCTGAATAGGACATAGGACAAAGGCAGGATGGCCTAGAAGCAAACTACAGTGTCCTGAGTCAAATAGCAGAGGGAGACAAAGGTACAAGAAGCTCTGGATCAGGTAATAAGAATTATAAATTGATAATAATAATAATAATTATATACATATATGTCTATATATTTCGACAGCTAAAAATGAGACACACAAAAAATACCTTTTGGCATTTATAGAATGATATTTTTAATGGTTTGACAGGGATGGATTTAAGGGAAATTGACACTTTGCCAGTTATCATTATTACAATGTTAAATATCTTAGTTTACTATGTCTTCTTGAAAGACAGGGCCCTAGATAAAAATTTATGAGCCAGAAAAGGGATTAAAGGAAATGCTGAAACTAAAGGTACAAGATTTTATAGGTCATGATAGGTGACAGAGAGAGGAAAACGAAGGTTGGAGACAAGAGCTAGAAACAATGCTAAAACAAGATATAGAAAAATTCATAGATGCGACTGAGAGGCAAACTTAAGACTTGGCCACACAGCCTAAAGGAAACACTGAAACTAAAGGTACAGGAACTTATAGTCAAGATAAGTGACAGAGAGAGGGAAATGAAGGTTGGAGACAGGAGCTGGAGAAGGCCCTGAAACAAAGGATACAACAGCTCACAGATCAGACTGAACGGCAGAGAGAAAATAATGAGGATTGAAAGCAAGGCCTAGAGAAGAACCTTTTAGAGCTAATCAATCACAATAAAATAGTCAGCAAAATATCAGAATTACAATATAAGCAAAATTAAAATGTGGAAGCAGAACCTTGAACAGAGAATGCAGGAACTCATGGAACGGGAGGAACAACAAAAGGAGAGACAGAAGCATGGACACAGACCTTAAGGAAGGAACTTAAAACACCAATTAGGGAAAATACTCAGGTAGAGACAGAAGATAAAATTAGAGAAAGCCAACCAAAGATTGTTCAGAAAAACAGACTTTAGTTTATCCAGTTAGTGTACAACGAAGACCACCAGACAATGATTATCCATGGGGTTACCAGGAATTCGAATGGCAACCTGTGTACGTGTTACAACTGAGAAAATTTAAGGAAAGTGTCACTAATTTCGGAATGTATTTGCCACTTGTAAAACAAATCTTGACTTCTTGGGCTATTAAAAATAGACTAATCCCCCCAAGACTGGAAGGATATGGCAAAAGCTACTGCTGGTAGCTTTTTTTAGAAGCTGGGTCACCTTTACCATGGTTCTCATGGTGGAGAGAAGAGGTGGAGATAGCACAATAAAATAGAGCTGGGATAGAGAGATTTCTAAAGATCAGCTACTTGGGGAAGGTTGTTTTGCTGAGGTAGAGGTACAGGCTATACATGATAAAGGAAACTTGACACTGTATACCTTGACAGCCTTAAATGCCTGGAACAAAGTCACAGAAACAGGGAAAAGAATTTGAATCATTTTCTCAAGTCATGCAAGATCCAAAGGAAACATTCTCTGACTTTTTGCAAAGGTTGACTTCAGCTGTAGAAAGGAGTATACCAGATCCATCAACAAAAAAGGCACTAATTGAGTCTTTAGCTTTTGAAAATGTGAATGCTGAACACAAGGAAGTAATCGGGCTATTGAGGGCAAGGTCAGCATCAATAGATGAGTGGATGAGATATACAGTTGATGTTAGACCTCATTTGCCTGCTATGACCTTAATAGGAGAAGCTGCCACTAGAGGCCTTGAGACAGCCCAAATTTTCAAATGTCTTAATTGTGGTGAGCAGGGTCATTTCAGAATAAACTGCAGAGAAAAATTAATCCCAAAAGAGAGCCTACGCCTTCTGGAATATATAAAAAGATGTGGCAAAGGCCGACATTGAACTAGGGCATGTAGAGCAACAACAGACAAATGGAACAACACCTTACCAAAAAACATCCTGGGGATTTGGTGGGTTGCGGTCAGCTCTTGCAGGCCCCAATGCCAGACAGGAATAGTTCTCTTCCTCAAGACAATTAAATACCACTGCTCTGAAAACAGATGTTGTGAGAACAGATAACAAAGTCAAGGCAAATTCTATAGACAATTCAAAAAGCCTATAAAGGGGCCAAAACCAAATATTTTGGCAAACTTCTATAGAGGACCAAAGGCTCAAGATTAGAATATTAATAAACAATATTGAAATTGAAAGAATGGTCAACACTGGAGTAGATGTCACCATTATCTCTCCAAAATCTTGGCCTGCAGATTGGCCACTTGAAGAAATAGACATGCAATTTCAAGGAGTTGGGACTTTATCCCAAATAAAGCAAAGTACCAGATGGCTTAATTGTATAGGGCCTAAAGGTCAGATAGGAAAATTATGGCTGATATAGCCATAAACTTATGAGGAAGAGATCTGTTACAACAGTGGAAAACACAAATTAGTGTCCCTTCGGTTTCAGAGACTACCCACAAAACTGGTCAGGCTCCCAGTTTAAAAAAAAAATCAAATTAGTTAAGGAATATTATCAAAGACAATTATAGACAGTTCAGGCTGTCTAAAAATAAGACAAAGTGAAAGCTAATGATTCAGCTTTACATCAAGGAGCCACTGCTGACAAGACACCAACAGCCTTACCACTAAGGTGGTTGACTGACCAAGCCATTTGGATTGATCAATCATCTGTGACAAAAGAAAAACTACAAGCACTAGAACAGCTAGTCCAGGAACAGCTGGAGGACCAACATATAGAGGATTCCACCAGCCCTTGGAATTCTCTGGTATTTGTCATTAAAAAAGATCTAGCAAATGGAGGATGTTGACAGCTGTCAGAGCAATTAATAAGATTATTCAGCCAATGAGTTCCCTGTAACCTAGAATCCCATCAATTTCCTTGCTACCTAAGGAATGGCCTATTACAGTAATAGACCTAAAAGATTGTTTTCTCACAATTCCTCTTCATGAACATGATAAGGAAAGGAAAGGTTTGCTTTCTCAGTACCTACCTTTAATAGCTGTCCAATAAAAAGATATCGTTGGAAAGTCCTACCACAAGGAATGTTAAATGCCCTACCTTGTGTCAATATTTTGTTCAACAGTCATTGGAGATGATGATACAAACAATTTCCTCAATCCATGATTTATCATTATATGAATATAATATCTTATTGGCTGATTCAGATATAAACATTCTAGAAAGAATATTTGATGAAGAAAAAAAAAACACCTTCCTTTGGTGGGGATTGCAGATCGCCCCTGAAAAAAATACAAAGAGAAGATTCTATTAATTATCTAGGATATAGAATAAATCTACAAAAGTTTAGGCCACAAAAGGTGCAAATGAAAAGAAACCAATTAAGGACTCTTAATGATTTTCAGAAGCTACTAGGAGATATTAACTGGCTTCAGCCTGTAATTGGCTTGGCTACTCAAGAGTTAAGCAATTTATTTCAAACTTTCCATGGTGATAAAAATTTAAATAACTGAGGAAATTATCAGCCAAGGTGAAAAAAGAGTTTGTTCTGGTAGAAAGGAAATTACAGGACACACATCTAGATCACGGTGATCCGAAGATGGCCTCCATTTTAGTTATCTTACTTTCTATTCACTCCCTACAGGAATTCTCATGCAGAGGAAAAATTATCTTAGAATGGATATTTTTAACACGTAAACAGAGTAAAAAATTAAAAACCTACATAGAAAAGGTTTATGAATTGATATTTTTAAAAAGATGAGATTTATTAGCTTATGAGACAATTAGCTGGAATGGATACAGTTGAAATTATGGCACCTTTTACTAACGCAGAGATTACCTCTTATGGACACAAGATGAACATTGACAAAGAACATACAGTAATTTCTTGAGAGAGATTAACAAAAAGGACCCTAAAAACAAGCAACTTCAGTCCATAAAAAGAACTAATTAGATTCTCCCTCGTATAATAAAAAAATTCCAATTTCTGGAGCCCCTACATTTTACGCTGATACTAATAAATCAAGAAAGACAGGATATAAACCAAAAGATGTAAGTCAAGTGTTTGACAGTCCCTACAAATTGGTTCAAAAATCTAACTTATATACAATACATATGGTGTAAGCAGAGTTTCAAGAGTCTCTTAATATAGTAACTGACTCTCAATATACAAAAAGGGTTGTTCTACACATAGAGACTGCTGAACTTATTCGAGATGATTCTAAAATGACTTCACTGTTTATTCAGCTACAACAGACGATCAGAATAGGAGTCATCCACTGTATATAAGATCTACCAGGCCCTCTGGCACAAGGTAATAATTCAATTGATCAGCTATTGATAGGAAGTGTACTAGAGGCTTCGAAATTCCATAAAATATATCATGTTAACAACAAAGGTTTAGCCGGGCGGTGGTGGCGCACGCCTTTTAATCCCAGCACTTGGGAGGCAGAGGCAGGTGGATTTCTGAGTTCGAGGCCAGCCTGGTCTATCAAGTGAGTTCCAGGACAGCCAGAGCTACACAGAGAAACCCTGTCTTCAAAAACAAAAACAAAAACAAAAACAAAAAAACAAACAAACAAAAAACAACAACAACAACAAAAAGGTTTAAAGAAAGAATTCTCTATCACTTGGCAACAAGCCAAGGAAATTGTGAGACAATGTCCTATTTGCTCATTAGATAACCAAACTCTATCACCTACAGGAAGTATTCCTAAAGGTACAGAAAGAAATGAGATTTGACAAATAGATGTGTTCCATTTTACAGAGTTTAATAAACTAAAATATGTACATCATATTAAAGACACATATTCATGATTTCAATGGACAACTGCCTTAGCTTCAGAAAAGGCTGATTCTGTAATTACACATTTGTTAGTAGTTGTGTCCATTGTGTTAGTTAGGGTTTTACTGCTGTGAACAGACACTGTGACCAAGGCAACTCTTACAAAGACACCATTTAATTGGGGCTGGCTTACAGGTTCAGAGGTTCAATGCACTACCATCAAGGCTGGAGCATGACAGAGTCCAGGCAAGCATGGCGTTGGAGGAGCTGAGAGTTCTACATCTTGTTACAAAGACTGACTTCTAGACAGCTAGGGTGAGGGTCTTAAAGCCCATATCCACAGTGACACACTTCTTCCAACAAGGCCACACATACTCCAACAAGGTCACACCTCCTAATAGTGCCAATCTCTGGGCCAACTATATTCAAACCATCATAGCCACTATGTAAATACCCGTGCAAATTAAAATGGACAATGGTCTGACACATGTCTCCAATAAGATAATCCAGTTTTGTACATATTATAATATGAACCATGTTACAGATATATCCCATAGTCCTACATGACAAACAATTAGCAAAGATCTAATTGTACTCTAAAAGAGATGCTTAACAGACAAAAGAGGACAACAAAGACCCAGAGATAGACTACATAGGGCTTTATTAACCTTAACTTTTTAATATACTAATGAACAAAAAACTACAGCTGCTAAAATACATTAGATTATTTAAAAAAAAAAAAACAGTCTGTTTATTTTAAAGATGTTCTAATACCAGACTAGAAAACAGAAATGTGTTACACTGGGGGAGAGGTTATGCCTATATTTCCACAGAAAAAGAAAATCAGACATGATGGGGGAGACCCACCTAAAGACCTAACTACAGACAAGAAAGAGATTGACAAGATCAACGAGATAGGTGAAATATATGGGGTGATATATATGTCTCTGTACACAGAGACAACTCTGGGACTGGCTGAGACTTAAATGTCTATATACAACCAATAGGAAATTACCATGACTTATTATTACATACTATCCTTTAAGGTGGAATAAATAAAAATTTATATTGTAGTTCGATTATGTGATCAAATTAACCTCTAAGAAAGACAGTTGTCTTTCTTTATTGATCTTCCTTAACTGATCTGTGCACCCTACATGTTCCATACGAATGTCTTTACAAGGCTATGTGTTGCTTGTATTACAGATAACAAAGGGTCTCATAGCTGGGGAATAAGTCAGTATAGTGCTAGATCTGCCCAGTCTAGACATATAACTTACAAATAACTAGATGGTGTGTTTTTATACCGGCTCATTGCAGTTGATTTTTTTATTGGGGTTGGAAATTACTACAACACAGATGTATTAAGCATGACATTCCAAATTGCTTCTGACACTCATTCCTTGTACCTCATATCTCCCATGATTTGCACTATATTGTATATTGTGTCAATCCTTTGTTCTAGCTATCTATCCAAATCTTTTTTTTTTAAAGATTTATTTATTTTATGTATTCACCATTTCTCTCTTCAGACACACCAGAAGATGGCATTAGACTCCGTTGCAGATGGTTGTGAGCCACCATGTGGTTGCTGGGAATTGAACTCAGGACCTCTGGAAGAACAGTCAGTGTTCTTAACCACTGAGCCATCTCTCCGGCCCCCAAATCTTTTTGTATGCTCAGGGCATTGGTTATATTTTTTTGCAAAATGATCAACAAAACTAGATATTTGTACCATCCATGCTAAAACTAATGTAGAAGTAGCAGCACTGGCTTTAAGAGCATTGAGAGAAACAACACCAGCAATGATTAGCCCAGTCATCCCTTGGCTCCTTGCCAGAGTGTAATATAATTCTTCCAATATTTGTAAGCCTTTTTCAGAATGCCAGGGTTCAGATAAATTTACAGGAATTGTAATAAAAGCTGGTTGATGTACTACTATTACATATCGACCATCATACAGTGCAGAAACACAATTGAACAAAAGACAATTAAAACAAGAAACACTGAACTCATTATCACAGCCAATAACAAAAACTTTCCCAATTAATAAAAGATTAGGTGGGGTAATGAAGGATGTCACATTTACCTGAACCCCAGAACCTGTTCCATTTTTATTCACAGCAAACATAACATCATACAAGGCAGCTGCCAGTTTCCAAATATGTCTCTAAAAATGTTCAGAACCAGCCCTCCAAATGCCCATTGTCATTTCTTTTGGTCTAATATTGGATTGATTTCCAGACAGGTCCAAGATTGAGTTGGGATAACCAGTTACATTAAAGGAAAGAGAAGGGTCATTGTAACATGTGTTCTAGATGTTCTATCTGCTCCCTAGGAAAACCAGGGTTCTTGATTACAAGACAGAAATCCAACCCAAACTAGCTTGTGAAAAGGAGGAGTGGAGAACCCTTTGGAAGGCTCACATACCCATTGGGAAAAACATGAGACCACTGAACATCAGAGACTCAAAATCTCACCATGTGTTTGCCTCTCCCCACCCATTTCTTTCTCTCCTCCCTGCCTCTTTTACCTCTCCATTCTCCTTCTTCTGCATCTCTCCACGATTTTCTTTTATTTCCCACTTCATCCATAGGGAAACCATAAACTCTGTTCTCCAACTTAACCAAGGGAGAAGATTCATTCTTTTTTTCCCCCCAGGTCCTGTTGAAGATTCCCTAAGCAATGATTCAATTGGCCTGACAAGAGTCAACTGTCTGTTTATGGAGTACCCACGGGGAAGTCACAGAGGCCCCAACAGTCACCTTTGTTCATGTCTATCACATGTATTGATGGTCAAGTAAGTACCTTGCCTTCTCCTAGCCTTGGTTTCTTCACTGTAAAAAGAGATAGTGGGTAGAAGGTAAAATAATCCCTCCTTCAAAGAGCTCTCATTTTCCATAGATAAAGTCAAAGGCTGATGTAGTATCCACCATACATGAAGCCTCAATAAATGTTCATTTTTCTTCCAAGGTGAATCTTAAAGTCAAGGAAGAAGTCAGTGCATAAAATTGGGAGGAAAATTACTTGAAGTGTGGGGAGCCGGATGGGCAATGCTGTACAATTCAGAGTAAGAGGCACTACAGGGGCTGTTAAAAGGAGGGTAATTGAGCCTTAAATCATTCCCACCTATAAATCACCCACAAGACCTGTGTTCTAGAAACGGGGTGAGGGGCAGCTATCAACTGTTGAAAACCATGAATGTCAAGTTGATCAGTTCATCTGTAGACAGTGAGATGTTCTTTGCTACCGAGGGGAAGATAATTTCAGCCAAGTAACATTTTAAGGCCAATATAAAAAGAATTGAAAAAGATTTGGATTCTTATGAACTCTGAGGTACAAAAGCTGAATTTGCCACCTCTTCCTATGTAGTGTTTTGGAGCCAGGCCAATGAGTGTACCCAGCTGTGCAGTTAACATGAATTTACTACCGTTTCTTTAAAACTCTTCCCTGTGTCGTCTTCCTTCATACACTTTATCCTTAAGTTTTATGAGAGGAAAAGGAGACTTCATATTATACATTTCTTAGGCAAGATTACTGTACCCATGGAGCACAAAAAAAAAAAAAAAGCCATAGGCAGTAAAATTGCCACTTTCTTTGAATCTTTAGGAAGTCAGTACATTTAAGTAAGACATAGTGTTTTTATCAAATCAATTTGACTCACACCGACATCTGTTCTTGATAACTAATGTGAAATGTAATAATTTAATGGCAGCACAGAATCAAACTTGACCCTTCTGCTTATTCGTTGTCCCCTTCTCTTGCATTCCCCATGTGTCCATTCCTCCAGCTTGTAAAAGACCACAGCATCCAAATAGACACTGGAATTTCCTTTCTCCAAGTTTCTATTTCCTTCAACTCAGGGCGTGGCCACACTTCTCACCATTGCAGCATGTGGGTCTTACACAGTTGAATGCATGACTTTTCAGGTTCGGTCCATCCTCAGAACTTTTCCCTCAGCCTAGGCTCAGACCCCACGACCCCTGCCATCCATGAAGCCTCAGTTCTAACACAGCCACCTTACACTCTACACAGCCACCTTGCACTCTAGTTCTTATTTGTAACATCAGTGCTTTTATCTTAATCAAAGGCTGCTAGACATTGCAATTTGATTCCAAAATCCCTGTGAGTTTATCTGTCCAACAGTACCCAGCATTAAGCCCTTGTACACAGGTTGACATTTTCAGTCATTGGGAAAGGAAGGTCCTTGTCAGACTTAAATGTAAAACTAACAGATTTTGGCTCAACTTTGTCAGTTACTTTTATATCAAATTGTCTTGTGGATCTGGAAAAACTGAGCTCAGCAAGCCTGACACAGGGTTCCATTAACACACTGTGCTGGTTGGACATAGGAATAGGGGCAGGGCCTAAAGATAGCTAAGGACCCCAAACCTGATCCAAGAATTGTATTGTATCTCTGTCATTCAAGAACTGTATTGTATCTCTACCTTTCATCAAAAAGCAGAATGTGTTCTATTACAAGTAAGATATTCTTTCTGAACCCAGGACGATCCACTAACATCTCCTAGTACCTACAAGTTCTCACCTCTATGTCAGCAGAGCAAATTCCTACAGGACTCAGATGTAGCTGTCTCATGCTCTAAGTGGATTCACTGGTATAAAACTTGCCACTCCATAAGAAAAAGTCTTATAGTTCCAAGACAATAGAGTAATTACACCAGGATGGGCAGGGTCATCGAGACCACTGACAGGTGACCCTCAGAATTAAAATCACGCATATTTCCTCTCCCAGTTTCCTTAGTTAGGGTTTCTATTGCTGTTATTAACTACCACGACCAAAAGCAAGTAGGGGAGGAAAAGGTTTATTTGGCTTTCACTTGCACATCATACTCTATCATCGAAGAAAGTCAGGACAGGAACTCAAGCAGGGCAGAAATCTAGAGGCAGGAGCTGATGCAGAGATCTCGAAGGGGTGCCACTTACTGACTTGTTCTCCATGGCTTGTTCAGCCTGCTTTCTTATAGAACCCAGGGCACCAGCCCAGGAATGGCACCATCCACAATGGGCTGAGCCCTCCCTCATCAATCACTAATTAAGAAAATGTCGAATGTGGAGAGCTTTTGGGGCTTGCCTTCTAGGAATTTGGCAAGAACTTGACATTGGGCCAGGACAAGGAAGTAGGCTCAGGCAAGAATTTGACTTTGGGGTAAGACAAGGAAGTAAGCCTAGGCAGGAATTTGACATTGGGCTAGGACAAGGAAGTAGGTTCAAGTTCTTAATCACCTTAATAAGTCCCTGAATACCACAGGACTTTGTTTATTGCCATGTTTGTTCCTTGACTGTTTTTGTTTATTGCCTTGTCTATTCCTTGACCTAGTTTTGACCTTATTCTTTGCATGTACTTAAAATGGTATAAAAGCAGACTGGAAAAAAATAAATCTGCTTCAGCCTCAGCACTGGCTGGAGTCATGTTATAGTGTTGTCTAATTGTCTTTCTCTTTTCAATACTCACTCACTCACTCACTCGAGACCCAGTTGACGGAACTGGCTTGGTCAGCCCAACATGCTTGCCTACTGCCTGATTTTATGGAAGCATTTTCTCAACTTCAGTTCCATTCTCTCAGATGATTTGACACTAACCATCCCTCTACAGAAAAAAATCAGCCTGGTTGGAGAAAGGGATAAGAGATAAACTCCATAGTTGGAACATTGATCAAGAAGAGCATGCACTATTTGAAACCAGAAAAGACTGAGGAGGTGTCTGTATTTAGCTTTTCAATTTTAAATTCTTCTCCAGACCACAAATAATCTATTTAATAGGGTCAGAAATAAGATGAGACCATTTATATATTTTTAAAAAGCAAGCTCTATAATACTGGTTTGTCAACTAACAAGTTCAGGAGTCACTGTTTTGGACTGAGCACTGTGCACCAGGGTCCAATAGACTAGACTAAAAGTCAAAATGGAGTCACTCATGCCAAGGCTTCACATTATCAAACCAACCAACCATAACTGAGCTGTTGAATGGCCTTAAGGGAAAACAGGAGAGGGGGAGGGAAAGAGAGAGGGCAGGAAGGAAGAGGGAACAGAGAAATGATTGATCCATTTTTTTATTGTTAATTTCTGCTTTGCTCTGCCCTGCTTATCCTACTCAGTTTACAGAATAGACATGTGATTTAATTCTAGAGCCTGAAACAAAGCCCACTAAGAGTTTTAAACTTTCATTTTGCATTATCTAAGCAAGAGGCCAACACTAACGTCCTAAAGACTAATTTGAGTTGAAAAAAAAAAAGAGAGAGAGAGAAAGTTCCGTGTAATGAGAAAAGAACAATTTTCAGTCAAAAGAACATTTTTCAGTCTGCATTCACTTTTTTTTTCCCCAACCACCAGCTAAACCATCAGCAATTCTAAGGATAAGAATCATGCCAGGTAATGAAGCTGTGTCCAGGTCCTGCCCCTAGAAGGGTTGACACAGCAGGGAACTTAAGGTGGTAACTCAAGTAGTATTCATGAACTTTAGTTTCTAACAAGGGAGGTTGGGGTGTGTAGGGAAGTGGTAGGAACTAGCAATGTTTAAGGCAGTGCCTCTCAGCTCATGGGCCTTGAACCACCAGCAGCAATATCCTGTGTGATGAAAATTCTCAGCCAGGCGGTGGTGGCGCATGCCTTTAATCCCAGCACTTGGGAGGCAGAGGCAGGCGGAGTTCTGAGTTCTGAGTTCGAGGCCAGCCTGGTCTACCGAGTGAGTTCCAGGACAGCCAGGACCACACAGAGAAACCCTGTCTTG
>JANHMN010000002.1:142521449-142550371 GCA_030674055.1 Rhabdomys pumilio
AAACAAACAAACAAACAAACAAACAAAAAAAAAATATATATATATATATATATATATATATATATATATATATTTAGACTTTAACAAGACATTAAGCATCTACCAAGTCGGGGTTAAGATTAGTAATGAGCTAGTGACGCACCACAGTGACAATTTTTGAAAGGACTGGTTAGAACTGGCACAAGAAACCCTGAGACCAAGGTCTCATTACAAAGGAGATTTATCTGCCCCAGAAGGATAAAGGGCAGGGAATCAGAGACAAAGACAAGAGATAGAAGGAAAAGGGGAAGGGAACAAGGGAGGAGGAGGAAGGGGTATTATCCCAGAGGACAAAGAACTAGATAGAGAGGAGACAGATGTGGCCCATAGGAAAATGGCAGTTTGTAAAGGGAAAGGGGGAAACCCCCATGTTAGAATGAGCTGGTTTGTTTTGACTGGGCATGTTATTAAGTAGGTGAGCCAAAGAGGGCTTTTGATTGCTGGATTTCAATGGTTTGATAGCTGGACTTTGGTAGTCGGTCTCAGGAGGAGAAAGTGACCAAATAAAGGAATAGACCTTGGTGGCTTGCTTTAGGAATGTAACCTTAAGGGGATTTAGCAAGGCAGAGGAAACCAGGGGAAAGGCAAGGCCTGCCAGAGCCATGTTTGTCATGCTTGGGCTGGCTAGAGTCCCTTCAGCTTTCTTGTATAGACATGAGATATAGAAGAAGATCCTGCCTGCTTATTCCAGAAGCTCCATGAAATTACCTGAGACAGAGGCACCTTCCAGCCACGCCTAGAATGTGACCCTCAGCCCTGTGACCTCACATTGGGGAGGGGAAAGGATTGAACCTTGAAGAGTCCCACCCCTCCCTCATAGGCATGATCCATCCCACAGCTGTTCCACATTCAGGTAGATGGAAAACCCAGGTACTAAAAACTACGAGCAGTTGTTACAATAATCTCAGACACCTCAGCTTTAACAAGTGAGGTTTTGACCAACTCTGGGATCCAATATCAGAAATGTATCAGTAGATTCTAATTCTAGCTGACTTTGATTTGCGTGTGTGTGCGTGTGCGTTGCCTGTCCATGGGTGTTCACGTGGGAGGTTTACCTGAATGCGTGTGTTACATGGATGTTGGAGACTGAGATCAGGTATCTTCAGCAACTGTACACCCTCTCATCATTATTTATAAATTTATTCAATTATGCATTCATTTTGGAGGGGGATGTTTTACTTAGTATCTCTGTTGTTATGATAAAACACTGACCAAAACCAACCCGGGATGTAGATACCTGGGGTCTGTTGTGAAGGGAGCCAATGCAGGGACTCAAGCAGGAACTGAAGCTCAGAGGCTGATGGAAGCCGCTTGCATTTCCTGACTTGCTCAGCTGCCTATCATAAACATCCCTAGCCCACTTGCCTAGGGAGGCCATGGCCCATTTCGCTGGGACCTCACACATCGCAGGCGTGGCCACAGGCCAGTCTGGGGTAGGCGGTTCCTCAGTTACAGTTCTCACTTCCCCGGGTGACTAAGTTGAGCCAAGCTGACGAACACTAACCTGTACAGTTGCATGAATGGGAATGCACATGCCACCACATGTATGTGGAGGTTAGAGGACTTGTGGGAGTCGGTAATCTACCATCATGTGGGTCCCACGGATGCAACTGAGGTTGGCAGTAAGTGCTGTACACCCTGTCAACCTTCCACTTTATTTTCTGAGATAGAGTCTCTCCTGAACCTGGAGATAGCCAGTTCAGCTAGATGGTCTGGCCAGCAATCTGGGAATCCTCCTGCTTCTGTCTCCCCAGAACTGGGATTATAAGTGTGTACCACCACCACGCCTAGCGTTCACATGGGTGCTGGGGGTTGAACCCAGGTCTTCATGCTTTGGAAGTAGGCAGCTCGTCGCCCAAGTCATTTCCCCAACCCCAGATATTGTTGTTGTTGTTTTTTCCAGGGGTGGGAAGTATTGTTTTGTTTTTTAATGCATTCAAGGGCTCATTATCTCTCATCACCTTTGGGATACTTACAAGAATTATTTTAGGAAAACATTGTGTGTTATAGGAGTCACGTGTTTGGACATAATTCTCTACTGGGAACAGGCTGTGGCTTCCTACAGTAAACAGATAAGCCCTGCGGTTAATCACACCAGGGTTTGCAATCCTGAATCCCCTTTCAAATGCTTGTGAGAAATCAGCTATTTACTGAAGCCAACAGTGACTTTTGGAGGGAAGATGTCCACCTTGTAAGGGGAATGATCACACTCTACACATCTGGGTCAGAATCTGAAACCTCTGCTTATCAGATTTTAGATAATGTCTGCTTATCAGATATCAGAGCTTATCAAACAAACTTATCAAAAGGCAAGTCTCCTATAGGAGCTTTACCCACCACAGCACTCTCATCTTGGGAGGCAGAGAGCCCACCGCAGACATGGTCAGTGGGTTTTGTGACACTCCCACAGAACTGACCTCCACAGCTGGAGCTGCAGGCAGCTGCTGAGTAACAATCTTCCTTCATTTGCTGAACGTGAGTCAGAGAAGGGATTCATTGTGTAATGACCCGCGTTTCATATCTTTCAGATGCCACGTGTTCAAAGTATAAAAATATGCAACAGGCCGCTCACAAGCTAGGCAGCGATCCAGTCGTTAGCTCACACTACGTCAGTGGCCTCCTGCTTCAGACAGGGCTGTGCAGTTCATAACTACTTCACGGTGGAATTTACAATTAAGTAGCCTCTCCCCTCCCAGCCTCATCTTCCTTCACTGAGCCTAGAGCGCTTGCTAGCTCAAGTTAACAGGGAAGTTCAGGTATCTAAATCATTCCATCAAGTTGAAGAGAAAAACCAGTTGGAAACAGGGCCGTTTTCATCTGTGCAGGCGACAAGTTATGGATCTGAGACACCAGAGGAATGGTTTCCAGAAAGCCAACACCAGGCAAACACTTCCCACAATACCATCACTACCTCCAACCCATAAGGAGGAGAGGAAGGTTTTCTCTGCTTTATATTTTTTTCCCCTCTGAATTTTAAGGGAAAGAAGAAAATGATAAAACCAAGAGCTTTCCTATCCCAGGAGACATTTCCGCTTAAGCTGGACAGAGCACTACCCCTGAATCACAGGCAACAATTTCACCCTGGCGGGGAAAGGACTAAGTGACTTAATGGATATTTTCCATCTCTAATTTCCATGATTAAAAGAAAGAGGTTGAGAGGGGTACATGTGGTGCCTATTGTGCGTTTGCCAATGAATCCTAATTTAGATCAAAGAGAGTCCATGAGACACCGAACCATAAACACCCTAGTGTGCGTTACTTCAAGGAAGTTGTTAGTGTGTTCCCGATGGCTATTATGTGATATTGTTGCGCCGCACAGCCTGCACCCTTTAATTACTAATACAGAAGAAAATCCCATATAAGAGCGAGGAATGTAAATGAGACCTCTGCTCTTTTGAACCTTTTATGCATTTGCCAAATTAGAGTTTGCTGTGGACTTTGGTTTTTTTCCCTGATCGTTGTTGGTAGTGATCAGTTGGCTCGTGGGATTAAATCTGACTTTCTAAAAAACTATTTCCGATCAGCGAGCAGATTTCAGACCTTTATGTGTGCTTTGCGCTGAGACGTGGATCATCAGAACCAGATTGGGAACAACTTTGAAGTTTTCAAAGGTAAGGAAGAAATCCTCCTCTTTCTCATCTTTCCTCGTTGCTCTAGTGCAGGTTGCTGGCTGCCTCGGAAAGAGTTCAGGGGCACGTGACGACACCACGCTCATTCAAGCTCATGGCTTCCGGGCAGAACGCTAGGCACGTGAGTCTGGATCAATAGGTATAACCCTTCTGTATTAGAAGTTGTTCACATCAGGTTTTCAAGCAGCATTCAAGAAGAGAACGGCCACACACGTCAACTTGGACAGTTGGAGTGTAACAATGCTGCCTTCTCTAGGGTCCTGCTGCCCGACACCCTCGTGCCGAAAAGAAGAAATGGCAAAGGCTTTGCCCATGCATTGAGTGCCGAATGTGGGACCAGGCCCTGTCTCAGTGCAAAGATGTTTATTAGCCCGAATGGGTGCTGAACATATTAGCCATTCAGTGAGTCAGGCTATGCCCAATCCTGCATCTCGCGAAGTCCTCTGCCATCTGTCTCCTACTACAAAGAGATTATAATAATAAAATCATTGCTAATGAGTAAACTAAGTACAGGCTAATTCCCTGGTAGGTCATATTGGTGTTCTTGTCCTAAGACGTCATGTTCTCAATGAGGCAGAGAGCACAGGGGAGAACATGCGATTGCGCACAACAGAGATGCCTGAAATCAAACACTAAGGCAGCATATGTCCGCATTTAAAGCCCCATCAAAGAAACATCCAACTTTTCAGCTGTAACCCAAATATAAATTTTCCTTACCCTGTCAATTAGCAGATTACAAAGCTTCTGTAGCAGGAAGGCCATTCTGCTGGCGGAGCCCAAGGATTTGGAATGGGTCCAGGTCAGACAGATGGTGTGGAAAAGGGGTGCCATGAAACGTTCCCTGTCTGCGAAGTCAACAGTTCTTCCAAGCAGCAAATGTAACCTTCGAAGGGCTGAAGCACAAGGTGAAAGACCTTCACGGCACAGCTGGGGAAGCATCCGGATGTCTAGGCGCACAAATGAGATTGGGAGGGAGCGGGGCACAATAGCCTGGTGTTGCAGTGGTCTTCAAAGAAGGGGTTGTGAAAGAGAGCTGATTGGAAGCCGTGAAGAGTCTCTCTTCAGTGAGCCCAGAAAGTGGATTCAGTATCTTCCCCAAGCTTAACATGAGTGTTTAAGTTAGAATAATAGAGAGTGCTGGCTGTGTTTGGAATACTGACTGTAACCACATTCAAAAACCATGATGTGATTATGGGGAGGCATGAAGGGTGTTGGCTGTACTATCACCTGACACCCACCCAGTTGCACAGAAAAGTTTAATTCAGGAATCGACGGTTAGTAAAGTTGTTGTACATAGTGATAGCAGCCGGCTGACTTAGAAATTACATTTTATAATGGAACAGCTAATTGACACTTCTTAGATTAAAAGAAAAAAAAAATAAAACAAACCTTAAATTCCCTTTCACAGAAATCCAAAAAGCAAAGCAAAGTTGTATTCATTTTAAAAGAATTTTAGATAAACAGAAGTGTGGCTCACCGCTTTAGAAGGCTTTAATCCATGAGGACAAGGAGAGGCATGGTGGAACCTACAGCCAAAGGAGACTGGGGTGTTCCCAGAGGAAAGCAGGAAGCAGAGAAATACATAACTGTCTTATATAATCCTAGTGACTTACGTTCTCCAGCCGTCTCTGCCTCCTGAGATCTAGACCATCTCACACAGCACCACCAGTGGGGGAAGTGAGTGTGAGGGACATTTCAAATTCAAACTGTAAGAGCTCTGAATCGATATCAACTGGTCATTTATTTATAGGTGGTGACCTATGTCAGCTCACTCAATCCTTTGAAAGTCCCCAAAGATGAAATTACTCTCATTATTTTAAAGGGAAGACATTAAAGACCCAGAAAGCAACCAGACCACACTTTGACGCTGACCCACACTGCTCTTCCCATGCTGGGGCTCCAGTTTAACAGCCTGCTTTCTTCGGTACAAGGCCCCCAATGAGAATGGTAGCTATCGGTTCCAAGTTCCAAGTCAAACTCTGTCGTCAAATGAAAATGTGCTCCCCTCAGGGCTGGGCAAAGCTGCTGGCCCAGGGTCTAAGACTGGTGCTGAATATAAAAGATACTGTGTCCATGGAGAAGCAGGAGTCAAGGCTGTAGGAAGAACCTCTGGGACACTCCTACAGGACAGAAAACTGAGTTTCACCAAGCAAGCAACCAAGTAAGAGATAGGCAGACACAAAGGGTGGTTGTCATAGGGTTGTACTGCTGTGAACAGACACCATGACTAAAGCAAGTCTTATAAATGACAACACTTAATTGGGGCTTGCTTACAAGTTCAGAGGTTCAGTCCATAAATCAAGGCAGGAAGCATGGCAGCATCCAGGCAGGCATGGTGCAAGAGGACCTGAGAGTTCTACATCTTCATCTGAAGGCTGCTAGCAGAATACTGGCTCCCAGGCAGCTAAGACAAGGGCCTTAAAGCCCACACCCACAAGGCCACACCTACTCCAACAAGGCTACACCTCTCAACTCCCTGGACCAAGCATATACAAACCATCACAGTGGTCCTGGCACTTAGGGTTTCCATGGTGCCCTTCCTTCACTAAACTCTGAA
This sequence comes from Rhabdomys pumilio, assembly GCA_030674055.1. Classification (NCBI taxonomy): domain Eukaryota; kingdom Metazoa; phylum Chordata; class Mammalia; order Rodentia; family Muridae; genus Rhabdomys; species Rhabdomys pumilio. The sequence continues at coordinate 142,527,675 of JANHMN010000002.1, forward strand.
TTTTTTCTTCTGTGCTTTCTTCAGCCTTCTTTGCCCACTCACCTATAGCAGCTGGCAGGGAGGGGTGCCTATCCGGAGCTAGCGTGAGCCCTGAGACTGGCTCCAGCCAGTAGTTAGAAGTTTATTTTTTAGTTACTTTCAACAAAAGTAGACTCTGGTGTCATCTATAGCCTGGTTTTGTGTGTGTGTGTGTGTGTTTGTGTTTGTTTGACACGATTCTGATGGACAAAATAAGAGAACTAGATGTCCTGCTGTCTACAACAGCCCTGACTAAAGACAACACAGACCTGCCATAGCATTTGATGCTATATGGTTTCCAAAACCCAGACAAGGGTGACCTGCCACATCTGGGGAAAGATTTTATAACTAGAACCACTGTTTTCAGTTCTGAATGACCAATAAAAGAGGCTGACTGAGCAATTAAAACAACAGTTAACTTGGTCATCAGTTTAAACGTTTCAATTCTGACCCCTGCCTTATACCCACACCCTATGAAGAAGTGAGTTTAAAAACAAAAAAAAAAAAAAAATCACAAAAGCCTCATTGGAGTAACAATTGCCTATTTTAACGTTGGCAACTTAAACTGACAATTATGTTGTTAATTGATAGTTATTTCACTGAGTTGTCATCCATGTAGATTGTTCAGATTAGCAATGTTGTTTGTGCATTGTGATTAAACCTCTGGGTATCGGCATAGGACGATTGCATTCTATTATGGAGACATTCTAACAGAAGACGAAAGGGCTGTCCCTCCTTAAAGACATAGTTGACTTAAAAGAAGCTGGGAATTACAAAGTCCTGCTAAAAGGCGGTCTTTAACAGAACGTGATATCAGTGAGATACAACGGTGGTGAAGGAAATTTCATTCTGCAGAAGTAAAAATTACTTAGTGGAGTGACAGTCAGCGGCAAGGCTACTGAGCATGCCCAGGGAACTCTATTCCTCCAGACCATGAGGCCAGCAAGACCCAGTTTTGTTCCTGAAACATTCACAAACTCATGACAGGTAGTAAAATTAAGGGCAGAGCCGGTTTCTTTTCAGGTTCTTTTGTGGAGTTGGGAATCAAACGTAGAACCTTATGTACACCCAGCAGTCACTGCGCTGCTAAGCTACACCCGTGGTCAGATGCTACATCTTCTTGTTCTTGTTACATTTGATTTATTCATTCGAGGAGGGGATGGGTAGCAAACCATGATACCTGCATGCAAATGAGAAGAATGGGTTCTCCTCAGACCATGTGGGTCCTGATAATCCCCAGGATTAACTCAAGACATCAGGTTCAGTCTAAGTGCCTCCACCTGCTGGGTAATTTATCTTGATGGTCAATGCTACAGTTGGAAAGGAAGCAAAAGGAAAAGAAAGACAAAACACAGTGGCTCACGTCTGGAGCAGGAGGATCACAAGTTCCCTGTCAGCTTAACTAAGATATACACTGAAACACATCAGATATCCTGAACACCAGATATTTACATTATGATTCATAACAGTAGCAAAATTACAGTCATGAAGGAAAAATGACATAATTTAATGGTTGGGGGTCACCACAACATGAGGAACTGTATTAAAGGGTTGCAGCATTAGGAAGGCTGTCCTAAGAGCTACTGTCCTAGACTCACTCAGGTGATCCTCCAGCCTCAGCCTCCTGAGTAGCTGGAACTACAGCTTCTTGCTTTCAAAACGTGTGAAACCAAATTGAGCAGAATTTTTCTACTGTGGAGAAGCCTGAAGCTACAGTCACTTGTTAGTGCTGGGCAGTAGAGAAGAATGATCTTGGGCATCTACTGGCAGCATCTCAAGAGAGCCCGACTGGACCCTCCCCTCCCATGGGGCAGTCCTGGCCACAAGGTAACAGCTGCCCTAATCTTAAGCAGAGTGTTTTGCTGGAAGGAAAGCCAGTGACTAGGAAACTCATGGTTTTAGGATGATTGCAGACCTTTAGGCTACTAATCATTTCTACAGCTTCATCACATAAATTAACAGGCCTAGGGGTTGGGGAGATGGTTTGATGGGTAAGAGCTTGTACTACTCTTGCAGAGGACCTGGGTTCGGTTCCCAGCGCCTCAACTAACTGTAACTCCAGCTGCAAGGGGATCCAACACACCCTCTCCTTGCCAGCACTCACGTGCATACTCCCACACACGCACCACAATGCACATAATTAACAATAAAATAAATCTTTCCATTTTTTAATTAATATTTTAATTTAATTAAGTCTAACAATAATGGTGAAATTGGAACGATGTCATTGTTCATGTGAACTGTCCTTTTTTATTTTAGAACAAGGTTTTCCTTGGTAGTCCACATTGGCCTCAAACTCCCTACACATTCCCAGACTTGCCACAAACTCTCAGCAATCCTCCTGCCTCAGCTTCCTAAGTGCTGCAATGATGACATGAGTAACCTATGGCATCTAACATTACATTGGCTAACTCCTTTCCAGTCCCTCCCAGTGTCCTTCCTTCTGCCTTCAGCCAGCAGAGACACTGTGTGGTGCAGTGGACACTGGCTTGAACTTTACAGGATGACCTCTGACCCTGCTGCCACAAGGATTCTCTTTTCTGCTCATACAGCTACCTCTCAGCCACACTTGTGCTTGTGGTTTGGGTGGGACACTCACCATCTCTAAGGCTCCAAGGAGAGCAGGTAACTCAGCTATGCATTCAGGTTACTCTGTGTCTCTAGTCACAGAAAATAAATCAGCGATGAGCACAAAACACAATTAATCAAATAAGAATCCACCTCAGAACTTTTTCTGGAAGTCCTTGAGAAGGAAAAAGAAGAGTTCTTTCTTCAGTGTTAGTTAGGTAAAGGCAATGTAATGTATATTTAGAGATAGCAGCTGGGCCACCATGGAGAGAAAGGCAGTTAACTGCACAGATCGCCACAGAGGCTATAAAAACACATGTGCTAGCATTTGGTAAATGTGTTTTTCTACTGAGGATGAAAGAATATGAAAAACAGGAAAAGATGAAGGGCTAGAAGGAACTATGATAGTTGGGATTGAAATGTGAGGTTCCCTGGTAATATGGACAGGCGTGCGTGCGTGCGTGCGTGCGTGCGTGCGTGCGTGCGTGTAAAGTAGTATAGTGTACTTCCTAGCCGTGTCTCCTGAGAACACTTTGATGTGATGACACCTCAGTAGCAATAAGCACTCTTACATCCAGATCCTCATTCTAAATACCTGATTCTCAGGTAAAGGGGAGCAGGCTCCTTAAAGAAGTAAATGTTTCTAAGAAGTGGGTGGAGAGACTATCAGAAGAATCTGAAGTAACTTGTGCTGCTAAGTCAGGAAAATTGGGGGAGAAAGGATAAAAGCACAAAGAAGGACTTTAAAGAGTCTACAACCACACCACCCATCTATCAAAAGGATCCAAAAGAATGCTCCAGCTGACCAGACTGAAACCAGCAACATCAAAATAAACACTGAATTATAATCTATTGAAGAAAATATCTGTGATGATGTCAATAAAACTTGTGAGTAATGAATAAAAGCAGTCACTGGTAAACCAACTCCTCCAGGACTTCCCTTCTCTTGAGTTGGTAGATAGTGGGTAAACCCTGCTCCTCCCGACCCCATAGGATGCCTCAGCTTCTCTCAGGCCTACCACCCCCACCCATCAGATAGGCTCTGTTCCATCCCACCCCCTGTAAGCCGTCCACCCATTGTGGAAGAATCAGTCCTCTCCTGGCTGCCTTCAGATCAAGATTAGAACTCTTGGCTTCTCCAGCACCATGTCTGCCTGCATGCTGCCATGCTCCCACCATGATGATAATGAACTGAACCTCTGAACCTGTAAGCCACCCCCAATTAAATGTTGTCCTTATAAGAGTTGCCTTGGTCATGGTGTCTGTTCGTTGCAATAAAACCCTAAAACGTGTTTGTTGCAGAGGATAAGAGGCTACAGAGTGCTCATCTCTAAATGAAACATCCATATCACACTCAACTCCTCCCAGCTCAGGAATCATCACAGGAGAGAGAAGCAGAAAGCCTGTTAGAGCCAGCATTAGTGGATGTCTTCCAGTGAAACAGCTGCTGGACACAACACGTGCAAGACCTTTACAAGATGAAGCCAAACAAAATCCCAGCATGGGTGGGTGAGAGGCTCCTAGGCTTCCACCTCTAGCAGAGGAGCTATTTATTGACAATTTATGGCTGTTGGAAAAGGAAGAGTCATTTTTCTTTAAGGGTATAGCACACACACACACTTTCTTTTTCTTTTTTTTCTTTTTTTTTTTTTTTTTTTTTTTTTTTTTTTTTTTTTTTTTTTTTGGTTTTTCAAGACAGGGTTTCTCTGTGTAGCCCTGGCTGTCCTGGAACTCACTTGGTAGACCAGGCTGGCCTCGAACTCAGAAATCCGCCTGCCTCTGCCTCCCAAGTGCTGGGATTAAAGGCGTGCGCCACCACCGCCCGGCCACACACTTTCAAATACAAAAAAACTAACCCTCTTTCTTATGCTTTTGAGTTTTTTAGAGAAGTGAAAGGTCTTTAGTTAGCTACATAGCAAGTTGAGATGCTTGCTGTCTTAGTTAGGGTTTACTGCTGCGAACAGACACCATAACCAAGGCAACTCTTATAAGGACAACATTTAATTGGCGCTGGCTTACAGGTTCAGAGGTTCGGTCCATTATCATCAAGGTGGGAGCATGGCAGCATCCAGGCAGCCATGGTACAGGAGGAGTCTAGAGTTCTACATCTTCATCTGAAGGCTGCTAGTAGAATACTGACTTCCAGGCAACTAGGAGGAGGGTCTTAAAGCCCACACCGACAGTAACACACCTACTCCAACAAGGCCACACCTACTCCAACAGGGCCACTCCCTGGGCCGAGCATATACAAACCATCACAGATGCATTCTGAGATACATAAGATCCTGAGTCAAAAGAAAGAAGAAATGTTCTTCCATGGCATCCCTGTACTGAAATAATTTTTAATCCCTTTTCACTACAGACAAATAAAAACGGATTGATGTTTACTGGATACATAATCCTCCATTTGAAGACACGTGACGGGAGAACTCATAGCCTCCACTTCAACTGTGTCATACAGACTACCATCACCCTCCTGACACCTAGAGGTGGCAAAAGACAGAAGACTCAAGCAGCATGGAGCTTTTCTCATGCAAGAAAGCTCCTCATGCAGACTGATGTGTCATGTCACGTGGGGGGCTTGAAAGTAATGGGTAATGGTGGAAAGAATCCTAGGAGAATCCTCACTGAAATCCCCCAAAGCCATCCCTGTCTCTGCCCTTTTCTGCTGAGTGATTGCTGAAAGAACACGTAGAGTCAAAATTGGGCAAATCATTGTGACCTCTCAGGCCTTTCTCGCCACCACTCTATGGACAGTAGTAATTTGCAGAGCCACTTCTAACATCTTGCTTAAGAGAAAGAAGCATTAGTATGTTCTCTTTAGAGCAGTGCAGACACATCCATGCTCCTGTTAGCTCACTGACAGACTGAGAAAAGCCTACTAAGCCAAGAAAATATGTCTCCTGATGAAGGGAAACAACGCATTTTACCTTTGTCTTTGCTGCAGCTTTCTCTATAGCTCAGGATCAGAGCTGAGGCTCTCTTTGGACGAGCGGTCATGAGCATCCCTCAGGATTGCTGCTGCCTCCACAGAGCACCATAGACTCTCAGCAACAACCCAAAGCCATTTAAAAAGCAAGCTTGGGATGGAAGGTAACACTTGTATCCTTGATACCAAGAATAGACGGACTTTGAATTTAAAGCTTCCCAAAATATCTGCATTGGGTTAAGGTGTCACCAATCTCCAAATGGCCTGTTGCCAGCATGTTTCCTTGGAAGGACAACACATTAATAGCCTATCTTAGTTATTGTTCTGATGCTATGAAGAGCACCATGACCAAGGCAACTATTGGGAGCTTGCTTACAGTTTCAAAGCGTTCAGCCATTATCACCATGGTGGAGAGCAGAGAGGCATGGTGCTAGAGCAACAGTGGAGAACTTTACATTCTGAACCAAAGGCAGCAGGCAAAGAAAGACCCTGGGCCTGACTGGGCTTTTGAAAACTCAAAGTCCACCCCCAGTAACACACCTCCTCCAATAAGATCACCCACTAACTCAGAAACTCTTTTCCACACACCTCCCTCCTCCCACAGTCCTGTCCTCAGCTTTCCCAGACCTACTAGCCACTGATACTGTTGAGAAAAAGCAGAGAGACAATTCTTCCAGGGCAGTGAATCATCAGCTAAGTAATGACCAACAGCAAAGGCCCTTTGCATGTCTCCAAATAGAGCTGGCTTTGACAAGATACAATAAAAATAAGTTACTGAGTGCTAAAGCTTCATAACTAACCATTTCACAAAATAATTCAAAAGTGAAGAAGTCACCAATCACTAATGATCAGAAGCATATAGAGGCATCGCCAGAGGTTACAGTTAGTGAGTTCCTTCAAAGAAACTTTGCTTGCTCTGTATTTCTTCCTCAATGTTCTGTTTAGCATTTATTGTGTTCACAATCTCTTTTAATGCTGGAGAACTACTTTAGTTCTTTTCTTTTTCTGTCTTGTTTTTTATTATTTTATTTTTCATTAATTTATCTTAATTTAGCTATTTTGAGACAGAAAAAAAAAGAGAGGGGGGTAGGGTGGAGAAATGGCTCAGCAGTTAAGAGCACTGGCTGCTCTTCCAAAGGACCAGGGTTCAAATCCCAGCATCTACATGACAGCTCACAACAGTCTGTAATTCCAGTTCCAGGAGTTCTGACACCCTCACACAGACATACATGGAAGCAGAACACAAATGTAAATTAAAACAACAAAACCAATCAGCATGTATTTGTAACCAAAAAAAAAAATTTTATATATATATATATAGACACTGATGTTGTAATTATATCATAAAGAGTATTGTAAGACAGCTTGCCTAAAAACATGGAGGAGATGAGGAGATGATTTGGGAAAATTGTTAGGAGCATAGCAATTTGGTAGTTGGAAAATAATTTAGGCAGCAAGCAATGTGGTCCACTAACCCAAACTATAGGGGAAATGTAATTAAAAAGGGCAATGGAAACTATTGTGGGTTTCACAGAGAAAAGAAAAAGTGGGTAGAGACTTTCCACACTGTAACCTTCTCTTGTTACAAGTTAGCTTGGAAGCATGGATACAAAGAGCGGGAAAGGACCTCAGGTCTGTCCAGACTCCTCCTAATCACCTGCAATGTGATCCTCACAAAGGTGGAGATAAGTCAAGGACAAGGCTGGGAAATGTTGATACTCCATCCCTTTGATAAAAGTTGAATTAACATGCAAGTACTGAGGAAAAGACCTTCCATTAACATAGAGGCAAATTACTGCTCAAACAAAACTCTGCTATGGTCACATCACTACAAAAATGCCGTAGGACGTACGTACTGTGCTGAGGAAATCTAAATCGTCACTATTACCATTTATTCTACTCAGACTTTATAAACTTCAAATTTTACTTGAGATTTTGCAACTAACCCAAGAATATAATCTTGTCTTGAAAAAAAAATTAAATTATTGTAACTTGGTTGCACTTAAGTGACACCATCAGTGTTATTTTCAAGAGAGGTTTTTGTTTGTTTCTTCCTCTTCCCCCCACCCCCCAAGTTCAGGCTCACCAAAGAAGGTAATTGTGAATGAATACATGTGAGAACCCAAGAGTCCTTAACTGCCTTCATGCAAGCCCAAAGCTAGAGAGACATGGATGAACATCACACCTCCTGGTCCAGCTGAGCAAGCCAAGTAATGAGCTGCCTTGGTAGTCCTCAGCTTGGAGATCATTCATTATCTACTCCTGGTGGGAACTGACATCAGATCCACTCTCTAGCCCTCCTCTGCTCTGTGAAGTACAGCATATCTTGCCAAAGGACGTGTTGCTGGCTGGGGCTTCCTGTCTCCTCCTGGTAAGAGAAACAGGTCAAAAGAATACAATGCAGGTACACCTGGTGCCAGGCCAAAGCTCACTGTACATCTGAGAATCCAGAGAAATGTTTTGATCTTCATTTAAAATCAAGAGCACAGCCAGAGATGGGGCACCTTTAATCCCAACACTTGGGAGGCTGAGGCAGATGGATCTCTGAATTCAAGGCAAGCCTGGTCTACAGAGTGAGTTCCAGGACAGCTAGAGCTACACAGAGAAACCCTGCTTTGGGTTTGTTTGGTTTTTTGTTTTTTTTTTTTTTTTTTTTGGAGGGGTGGGGAGGGCGCCCAAGAGCACAATAGATCCAGCAATTCTACTCCTAAGTGTATTTCCAAGACATTGAAACAGAAATTCAAATACTTGTATAAATATATGTTTATTTAATATATAGTAAATATATAAATAAATATACATAGCAGCCATACTCACAATGACAAAAAGAACCCAAATGTCCATCAATTGGTGAATGGATAAACCAAAAATAGTAAAATAATTATAATTTGAATATGAAACTCCTCTACATGTCATGTTTTGCTCTCCCCTCCTGACCCCAGGACAGCATTTCTTTAGATAGTCTTGGCTATCCTGGAACTCTCTTGGTAGACCAGGCTAGCCTCGAACTCAGAGATCCACTTGCCTGTCTTCTGAGAGCTGGGATTAAAGGTGTGCACCACCACTGGCCCAGCAGACTCACATTTTAAATGTGTAGTCATCGGTTGGTAGTGTTTGTAGTTGAAACTGCAAACTTCAGGAAAGCATCTTAGCTGGAAGTAGGTCACTTCCATGGGGAGAAAAGTCACCTGATCTGGACACCCTACATGATAGCAGGATTCGAAGGTTTAAGGGGTTGTAGTTTAGTGACAAGAGGTCACTGTTGACTTCATCAGCATTTCCAATAGAATACAGAGCAGAGACCAGAAGGTATAGTGAATTGTTACGACTGGAAGAAGTAGAGGGTGTTGGTCATTCTGTCAAAAGCTGGCCATGAAGCTGAGACATGGGTGATAACACTACAAGCCACACCTCACACTGAGCTGTCTGGTAGGTTAACAGGAGACTAAGGTGGGAGAGAGTTGCAAAAAAAAAAAAAAAAAAAAACGTTAGCAACTTGCTGCTGCTGAGTCTTAAGACTTCCCGCAGGCAGTAGGCAAAATTCTTCACATCTAGGTTGTCATCAAGAGATGTCATACCACGAGTTAAGGGATTAAGCCCATCACTAGTCTCCAGCATACCCTATGCCACTGGCCTCCTCCATACCTGACAATGCAATTAACTCTCCTCCTCCCTCTCAGCCTCTACCCTCCCATACCTTCTGCATCCTATACTTTCACTGAAAAACCGCAAAATGTCTCAGAAGCCCTTCTGAAAAGGAACCACGATACACAGCGCAGGTGACACACATCTTTGGTTTGGGTGGCATCTACACCCTACTGACATTTCTACATTGCATCTGCAGTATCTTCAAAGGTAGAGCCCCTTTCCTCTTTGCCAGCTGGTTTGTGACTCTACTGCAGCTTTATACACTTCCCAGTTTACCTTTCAGGGCTGACTCACTGATTTGCAATGAGAGTAGGTCCAGACTTTGGCCAGCAAAAAACCCCAAAAGCAATTTTTTGCGTATCATCTCTTCCTGAATTTTGCCTATCAAGTAACCCTCAAGTTCAACACCAGGGTGTAAACAAGGAAGGCCCTCTGTTTGTTCTGTGAATGTCGTAAAAGTTTACTAGGTGTCCATATAAACTGTGCCAAGCAAGCAGCCTCAGGGCTACACTTAGGCTCTCCCTGCTTGGGGATAGACATTCCAGATGCCACATCTGTGGACACTTAGCAGGGTTATGCTGTAACTCTTAAAGGATCATGTTCAAGGAGAGAGGGAAACAAAAACTAGCCTTTTCCTAACTTTAAATAAAGGGATTGTACTGTTATAATGAAACAAGCACATGAAACTAGAGAAACCACACAGAATTTTGTTAAAAATCAGAAGGGTAATTGTAGTCCTATCATTAGCCTCGACCCAGAACGCTCAGAACAGAAATCATGAAATGATCATCATTTTATCCTAAGTGCTGAGCATGGAACATGTGCTCAAATGTCAGACGAAGGAAAGAATGTCACTGTTCCTACAAATTCTATGAAGCCAGCCCGGGCAGTGGTGGCGCACGCCTTTAATCCCAGCGCTTGGGAGGCAGAGACAGGCAGATTTCTGAGTTCGAGGCCAGCCTGGTCTACAGACCAGGACAGCCAGGATAGCCAGGGCTACACAGAGAAACCCTGTCTTGAAAAACCAAAACATCTATGAAGACTACTAAGATACTGGAGCTGCATGTCTAGGACTCTGTCAGAAAGCATAGGGTGCACGATTCCCTAACTACTCACCTAAGCCAAGTGCACCCATTCCGGTGTAATCCAGTTTTGCTTGTGTTTTGGTGCACAATATGTGGCAGTGCACTGGGCCCTAACAGGGGGCTAAAAACCCTGAAATTGCAATTGCAGATGGCTGTGAGCGCTGTGGGTGCTGGGAATCAAACCAAGGTCCCCTGCAAGAACAGTCAGTGCTCTTAACATATCTTTTCCCCAAGACATTAAAAAAAAAATTGCCAAATAAATTATTCTTAATAAAAGTTAAGACATAAAACAAAAATAAAATGAAAGATCACCCAGCTTTAATACCTTTAAGGGCTGGTGACGCAGCCTAATGGCAAAGTACTTGTGTAGTACACTCAAGGCTCTAGGTTTGATTAAAGTGTCACAAAATACGAAAATTTTGTTTTGAAACAGGATCTCACTGTCCAGCCCTGGAAGGCCTTGAACTCAGATCTGCCTGCCTCTGCCTCCTGGGTGCTGGGGTTAAAGCCATGACACAACCAGCCTGAAATGTTTTAAAATACAGACACAGTGGAGATTTTAAGACTTAAAAGTGTTAAACTTCACAGATGTTATAAGGAAATTACATAACGGGTGGTAGCTTAATTTCATTTTGATTTTTATATTTGTTCACTATGCAGTGTTTTTAAAAAGCTTTTCTGGGATATTAAAATTCACCAACTGGCTCCTAGCCTTTAAGACTTATCTGTCCTTGTCTCTACTCTCTTCCCACAACATCAACCACCAGTCTTTTTACCAAGTCTCCAACTACGTCAATAAGCAACTAACTCTCTGGTTGCCTGTGATTCCCTCCACCCAACACCTTCTGTAGTGTCCCAGTCTCCTTGGCTGTTCATCCAATCCCACCATCAGAGGCTATGCTCCTTTCCCAAGGTTCAGTCCTCAGCTTAAAAGTAGTGTTTCAAAATTCTGGACTTGATTTATTTTTTTCTGGGAAGAAGGCCCATGATCAACCAGAGTAGAAATCGTGAATTTTTCTCACAGCACTTTGCAAATGCATATGTAAATATTTGGTTATGTGTAAACATGAGCAAGGCAAGAGATCAATCTTTTGAACCTGAACACTGAAGGTGAGCCACTAACACCAAATCTGGTCCCAGAGTATCAACTAACTGGTTCCCTGGGGTCACATGAGGCTCATTACTCATTCATAGCAGTGTTTTAAGCACATTAGTAAGTTTACATTGAAAATACTTACCAACTTCAGAAAATTTAAACTTAACTACTACTCTGTATGTCAACTTTTAAAACCAAAATTTCACAATTCTAACTCGAATATTAAGTACATTGTAATTAAATAAAAACTTTGGAAATTGAAGTTCTAGGGTCTGAACTACAATTAGAATCTAAAGGGAATGCCTACTGCCTTTATTTTCCCCACAAAATATTATTTGGTCTTTACAATACTTTTGCTTCATTTGGCTTGTTTTTGGGAGCCTTATAAAAATATACAATCTTTACAGGCAATTATTAAGAGTTTGCCAGGGTGCTCAAGAGATTCAGAGGTTATGAACACTTGCTATTCTTTGAGAAGTCCCAAGTTCAATTCCCAGCAATTACATTGTGGCTCATAAACAACTGTCTGTAATGAGATGTTTCCCTCTTCTGGTGTACATGAAGGCAGGGCACTCATATACATAAATTTTATACATAAAAAATGTTTTTAAATGTTGGTCAGGTAGATAGAGAAAAGCAGTTAAGAGCACTGTAAAGCAGCAGTTAGCATCACTGTTTTTCCAAGGGAACCCAGGTTTGATTCCCAGTACCCACACTTTGTGGCCCATAACTGTAAACTCCAATCTCAGGAGAGCCAATACCCTCTTTCAGGCCTCCTTGGAATCAGGCATGCATGTGGCACACATACATATATGCAGGTGAAATATCCATACATATAAAACAAAAATAGAAGTTTTTCCAGGACCTGAAATGGCCGAGGGTACAGTGTTTTCCACGTAAGCCCTGAGTTTGACCCCTAAACCTACACGTAAAGATCCAACACAATGTTCTCTGCCATGTACTGTAGCCACAGAACACTGAGAGATGGGTATTTTCTGTCCTGAAGAGCTTTCTAGTGCAAACCATCACGGAGGAACTGACTTGTAATCCCAGTACTTGGGAGGCAGAGACAGGAAAAGCAGGTCATCTTCAGCTATGACAATTTCAAGGGCAGCCTGGGCTGTCTCAAAAAATAAAAACTGAGTTCTGGGATTTCCTGATGGACAACACTGGTTAAGAACTATTTTCTTTTTACTTATTAGCGCACATGTCCTTGAGTATTTTGTGCATGGATTGTCACAGCACGCATGTGAAGGTCAGGAGACACTGTGGGGTTGGTTCTCTCCCTCAACCTGTACATGGGTTCCAGCCCCAGGACTGAGTTCAGGTTGTCATGCCTGTGTAGCAAGCACCTTTACACAGTGAGTCCTCTTGCTGATCCCAAGAATTACTTTCCATAAAATATGCAATACATTCCAACTTATCTAACATGTTGTTTTAAATATATTAAAGCGTTTTCACTATTTTGAAGGTCAAAGTTGTAAGGCAGTAGCTGACTCTGTAACATGCATACCCTCTTTTAAAGCATTAAGTGGTGTCTTTAAAGGCACACTAGACATGCAGCTCAGCAGATTAATTGCACTTGTATATACATAAACTGTGAATTCTAGCCATTTATAAAAACTGACAAAACGACTGAAGGAGGTACATCGAAAAACAGTCTTGTCCACTAATACACAATTTACAACTAAGAACCTGGCTTCAGATCAATTCTTCCAATACTTTCCCTAAAATCAGGTTAGGCCAGCCGTCTAACTGGGGAACCCCTGGTCCAGCATTCAAACAATATAAAAACAGAAGTACAATTAGTACACTGGAAGTTAAATATTTTCACCCGCTGAGCCAAAGCTCTAAGGTCCACACACTTTTCACGACCATCGATTCAATGCATTTAGTCTCTAAAATATGCTTGGGAATTCTTGTATCAAAATGTTTTGAAACTGTCAATTTTCAATTACCTAAAAACATCTTGGGGCTAGAGAGACAGCTCTAGAGATTAAGAACACTGTCTGCTCTTCCAGAGGTCCTGAGTTCAATTCCCAGCAACCACATGGTGGCTCACAACCATCTGTAATGGGATCTGATGCCCTCTTCTGGTGTGTCTGAAGACAGCTACAGTATACTCATATAAATAAAATCTTAAAAAAAAAACAAAAAAAAATCTTGGCACTGGGAATAAATAAGTCAGCAAAGTGCTTACCTTACCACATAAACATGAGAGGACTCAAATCTGAGTCTTCAAAACCCACATAAAAAGTGAGGTGTGGTGGTCCAGGATAGGAACCCTCCAAGCCACCCAGAAGGGAAGGATCCCTGAGGCTAGCTAGCCAGCCAGCCTAACCTACTTGGGGAGCCTTAGGTCCTAACCTCTCAAAAAAAAAAAAAAAAAAAAAAAAAAAAAAAAAAAAAAAAAAAAAAAACCAACCACTCTTGAGGTTAACCTGCCTATATGCCCCACTGCCAACTCACACAACCTATCTTCTATTTGGTTCGAGTAAGCAACCTCTACTTATAATCTTAATAGAAAACTATTTTAAACAGTTCCCTTTTCACATTCTAAATTTAAGCCTCACTTAGAAAAATTGCCTACAGTTGACCTATGCACTGTTAAATTACAATTGAGTATCAAATTGGGCCTGGATAACAGACATGGAAGTCTCACACTGTGTACACATGCAAAGAAATATTCTGCCTTTCCCATTCCTACTCCCCTTCCTCTATAACCATTTCAGACTCACACATATTCAAAACAACTTTCTGAATAGCTTCCACTTGCCATGATTACCACAGCTTGTCTATATTATCATTTTCAGGAGTACTTATGTAAATTCAGAACTCTCATAAATCAAAATACTTTGCAGTGCTTTCAAAAGGGAAACAAAGAGTAGTTTGCAAAACAGTGTTAATAAAACTGGTACAAATCAATGTAAGCTAAGAAATTAGACTTTTTCAAGTTATATTTTTCAAGTTTCAAGTTATATTTAATAAATTCATTTTTAAGTGAAAAATTAATTGCCAGCACCTCTATACACCTCTTTTTAAGTAAATATATTTATTTACAATCCCAGCATCTGAAATCAAGAATTTAAAAATAAAAGTCTAAAGAAAAATAAGCCAGACTTTCTTATCCATACCATTGCAGTATTTTAAATGCATCGGACTACAACAAACTCAAAAGAAAAAAAAATAGTGTTTTATTAACTACCACACTGTTATAATACACTTTAAACGTACAATAAGGTAGCCTTTAAATCTGAGGTGGTCTTAAAGATAACAAATGAACAGAATCAAACTTCTTGAAATGATGAACTGCTGTAGTTATAGGTACATTTAGGAAAATTGTAGAGCTCTTACAAGACCAGCAATGTAATTTTATTTTGTACATTTTTAATTGAAAATATAAACAATAATTAAAAAATAAAAAGAAAATACAGCATAATAAAAAACATACATTTCTCAATTAAATGTACTGGATACATATAAATTTTAAGGGAAGAAGCAAAAAAAGGAAAATGGTTGATATTTAAGTGCAGACTACCTAGATTAAAAAAAACTTAAAAAAATATCATAAAGCTTCTAGTTTCTATGACTAATATCCATATGGTTGGAGTATCGTCACTGTGGAAGTGATTTTGTTATGTTTGCATATGTTATACTTTATTGGTAATTTACAACGATGGCTTTTAAGGCCCTGGCAGACATATCTTTTGGAAACAAGATTGGATTTAAAAAAAAAAAAAAAATCTCTGCTAAGACGCAATACACCTTATTATTATTTTTTGGTCCTCCAAACTTCAGGAAAAGGGGTAATTCACTAGAACATTTTACCACCCAAATGCTTCAACCTACACATTTTAAACTTTTTAAAAACATCGGTTATATTGCCCAACTTCATTATTGAAAGAATATTAACAAGACATTATTTTGGCAAATTAAATCTTAAACATGGCTTTTCAACAGGATTTAAAAGGTGACTATCCCTAAAGGTCCATGTTAAAATGTAGTTTTCAAAATCTTACAAGAGTAATGCTTAAAATATTGTACAGTTAACCTAATTAAAATAATTAGCTTCAAAATGACAAATTGATAAGCTAAGTAAAGCCTACACTATGTAACATTTGCTTGGAAACTTGATTTGTCAGTTATGCATAATAAAAATTCCAGTCATCAAGAAAATTACAAAAATTTATAACATGATTTCTTTCACCCACCAACTTTTTTTATCTTACAATAGATAAATACCAACAGTTTCTCATTTTTACACTAAACCACACAGGATTGATGCATTTGGTTAGACTACCATTCGCATTGTTAAATTCAATTTTCTCTTTATATAACTTGGTAAAATTTCATTTCTTCTAGATTCCAAAAGTACCTACAAAACCCATGCAAATTTTACCATTTTTAATATACTATGGAATATCATACAAAGTAAGGCATTTCAGTGTCGTGTATAACCAAGTTACTGTCAATCCAAAAATTTTTGCACATCAATAAAAAGATATCTAAGAACTTAGGAACAATATTCTTCTCACTACTGTATAAAAATAACCACAATGAATAAGTATTTGTGTAATATTTACTCCATTGTCTCATTTCCAGAAACTGTGACAAGCTGTAAAGGTATTTCAGTGTTGGTAAGGATGTCTTGATTGCTGGTGGCAGAAGTATTGACAGTTCCTATCCCTGACACAGACCCCTGTTGAATATTTGCAAGGATAAGTGTTGTTCCTCCTGCAGTAATCAAGGTATCATCTCTCCCAGCTTCCACAGATGCTAGCACTGTACTGCTAGAGTGAATGACTTTTTTATTTTGATGTGTTTTAATATGTTTGGCAAGGTGGTCACTTCTCATAAAGCGTTTTGAACATTCTGGACAAACAAACTTCTTCTCACCTGTAAAGGAAAGCAATTAAACTGCTTAGTTTTAAAAATTACACTTTTATAGATTAATATAGTCTCTCTTAAAACAAAAGATCTATTAAAACTGTACTGGTTTCATGAGCTGCCCCTGTAAGATTTCTCTTGTAGAAATAACTCAAAATACTTATCATTTTTATGGTTTGATGAAAACAGACTGTATGATGGACAATTTAATTTTAATACTTCATGCTAAGAATCTGAATTGAACCCTGTTAAATACTTGGTAAAACCACCATCTGTGCCACTTCCTTTAAAGTCCAAACTGTATCCTTTTAAAAGACATTAATATGTCATATTAAACCCTTGATAATTATCAATTCAAATAAAAATCAGAATAGTTGTAGATTAAAGCAAAAACAGACTGTGAGTATTCAATGAGATTAAATTCAAGAATAATGGAGATAGCTAGCTGACCTATTTCAGTTGAACACCAAGGGCAAACTAATATAGCAAAGTCTATTGTTTATTAAAATATTCATGTTAACACATGTCAACCCTAGCTTATTGTCCAGCTTAAATAAATCCTCAAAAGCAAAAAACATACATGACACTGAACCTTAATTATGTTCAAGACCTACTATGAAAGATTATTCATAGAAGAAAAGACAGAGCCAACCTAGCAGACTCCCTCTAAGCTATAAGGCAGTAAGTCTAATAGGCAGTTTCCTTTCTCTTCAGATTGCTTATGTGAAAGGGTGACTTGCAGGTAACTCAACTGTTCAAATTTCTCCTACCTAATTCATACGGATTTCTATGTCAGTCCCACTTACTTAACAAGTAAAGATCATGTAAAAATGCCTATCTTCCCCATTTCACCACTACTCACTTTCAGCAATGAACGACCATTTTCCTAAGAAAGTATTTCCTAAAAAGTCTCTCTTGAAACACCAATCAGAAGAGATGTCCCACCACACACTATCAGGAAATGCTATACATATTACAACCCTAGCCTAAGCCACTGTGTTTATTGAGCAATCAGTATCAAAGTTTTAAGAGGTGCTATCTTATAGGTTCAAGTTCTCTCTTTAATCTATACTCAATCGGGTGATAAAATAACTCACACTTATTCAATCAGACTTTCCTTCTCCATATACATTATTTTTTTCCACAACCTACTAAGGAAATACCATTGAGGAAAATTCTGTTTGGGGCCATTTTAGGGTCTACACTCCAATCGCTCAATGTTACTAGAACTTTCTCTCATACATTGAGCATATTCAGCACAAATATAACAGAAAATCTTGCTACTGGTATATTCTTGTTAGTTAATCTTCATCTTCTATCTTTCTAACAACAAGAAACAGATCTAAAACAAGCAGAGGATGTACATATGACCTCATGCTCCGAGGTCATCTTGTATGATGTTTAAAGGCAATTAATAGAAAACTGAAAGAAGTCTAAATGGATCAGACTTCAAAATCCATGTTGTTCCCTTGGCCATGCTCCTTCTAAAGCCCTTCCTCGGTGTCAATTCTCAATTTTTGAACACTGCATATATATAGACTGATAGACACTTTGATCATTTAATATTTAGCAGAAGAACTCGTTGTATGTTAGGCTTCAGTCTGAGTCAGTCCTGTACCCATCCCATACAAACACCATATGTTAACTGTAGAAAAAAAAAATGTGACGAGTCTCAATAAGATGCCTTTTATTCACCTCACATACTCGGCAGAAAAGATGAAATGTCAGAATTTAGCATAAGAAAAGACTCTATTTGCTAGCATAATAAGAGACAACAGCAAATAATGTGAAATTTGTCAACTGTCAGTTCAAGTACGTTTTTAAGACACTCAACAGTCAATGAAAGCTAACCCAACTTTACATAAACTAAAAAACTATTTCACAAGAAAATCTATACTGGTTTGTTCTTTAAAATTTAATTACTGAGAGTGAATTTTTGATATAATTAAACCCATTTTAAAGATTTGACCCAGTAGGGTGTGCTGAAAAAAACCTTTAGTATGTTCTATAACCTATACTTCATTTTGTCTGTTAAAACCACTGGAGACTAGGGATGTAACTCAGTGTTCTTAGTATACACACGAGTTCAATCCCTAACAAAAACAGGAGGAGTCTTTGGAAAGAGGAGAAAATACAAAAATATTAGTAACCTGTATGTGTTCTTCTGTGCCTCTGTAATTCATCACTCCGTGTAAATCTTTTACCACAGAACATCCAGTTACAAATGAAAGGGCGCTCCCCAGAATGCCAACGCAGATGTGCTCTCAGATGTGAAGTTTTCCCATAGACTTTACCACATCCTGGTATATGACAAATGTGTTGCTTCTTTTTCCCAAGATTGGTACCTCTAAAAAACACACAGAATAATATACATTTACATCAAAGTATTTAAAAACATTTGTCATATAGCTTCTTGAATTTCAAACAGAAAACATTATCACCAACATATCAGAAACCAAAACCATTTTAAGTCTATTTAAGTGAAAATTAATGGTTTTTAAATGTACAAATTTAATGCACGAATTTTATCCCAGAACTGACTGTTGTCTGATGTTGCTATATTCAATAATAATGTAACTTAAATGATACTTCATACACAAAGAATGCACAATAAAGCTATTAACTATGCCATTAGAATCGTTCGCAAATACTATGCACAGAACCAATTCAATTAATAGTACAGGAAACTAGTTTTATTCACAGTCATGATGTCAGGTATCATTTTATAATTTATTATCCAAAGAAAAATGTACAAAAACTTGTCACAGGTACAATTAGAAGGCAGATAGACAGCTTAAGCAGGTTTTAATTAACATGACTTAAGAACATAAGTACTTGAACAGTCACACCCTGACATACACTGATTTGGTTTGGAGATCCACATTTTTAAAAATTAGCTAAAGCTAACTTGCCTAGTGTCCCACACAACAAATACAAATCAATATTATCTTTACTGTTAAAATCTTCCCCCAGAAACCATAAAGACACCCAAAATTATTCACAAGAGATATAACAAAATATTTTCTCCACAGTGCATTATTTTACATTACACTTAAGTATTTGATACAAAGGACAGTTTGGGAGATGTTCTTAGATGAGTGAACAGAGGTATCTTAGTCTAAGCAAGAAGAAACTTTTTTGAATCCAGAAACTGTATTTCAATAGCAATTAGACACTACAAAAACATTTCTTGAAAACAAAAATTAGATTGTTACTAAATTATCCTTTTTAAAGCATGACTTTTTGGACATAATTATGAAAACTACACCAAACAAACTTTACAGTGTTTCTCTAAGATTTAAACAAAAAGAAAAAAAAAAAAAAGAAAAAGAAAAAAAAGTACCTTTAACCCTTCCCCCAACTCCCCTCCTCCCTCAACTCAGTCTAGGTGTAGCCTGTAAACCTTTCACAACTACTAAATCCTCCTGTATACAATATACCTCTATCTTTTTTCAAACTTCACTGGAAAATGCATAGTCCCCCACATTTATATTTTAATGTACTCACACTCAGTAGCATGTGAAATTGCCATAGGACAAACAGTGCTAAACGGTGCAGTGCTGGCTGTTAGGTGCCATAGGTGTTCTGAACAGGGAGGCATCAATGTGGGCTCCAGTAGTTAGAGAAGGCTTCGTGGAGGAGGTGGGTAGGATTTAGATAGAAAGGAGGGAAGGCATTCCAGGCAGAGGAATAGCATAAGTAAAGACAAGGAGGAATCATGCTGTTGTCTCAAGGGCACGGATGTCAAAATCTAACACATTCTAGTTCCTGCTCCAGTCCACCCCCAATTTCTAAGTCTCTTTAAAGAGCTGAGCTGAGAAAGTTTTTTTCTGTCTGATTTTCAATGCTCAAGTCTTTCCATCAGTTAGCTTTTTAAATTTTGCTTTACTCTTAAGTAGACCTAAGAGAAAGAACAATGTCTTTATTGGTATAAATATTGCGTTCACCATAGCAATTTCACAGGAAACCCAATTCAATTCACTCATGACTTTACATCCCTCTGCTAAGGCTACCACTTGGGTGAAATAGTATGATTTTATAAACTCAAAAATATAATTTCACAAGCTTAGCAAAATTTAGCCTGTGAGCACCAACAAAATATAAGGCTGACAACTGAACAGCAACAAACATGGGTTCTCAAAGGACTGAGAAAACAGTAGGTAACTTGTTTTTTCTGTTGAACTGTATGTCAAACAAAGAACAGTCATTAAAAATGGGGAATACATCTTAAAAAAAAAAAATCAAGTTGCATACTACTGTACCACAATTTAAAGTAAATGTTTAGCTTGCTGTACTTAGTACTTAAGGACATCTGACCCCAGGGAAGACCTAGACAGACAATATGTGTTCACAACCTATCCTGTGAAGCAAGGTAAAGAGGTCTTCAAGTGTAATCATGTTTCTATCCTGAACTCACTGTCCATTATACAACCCCATGTAATTAGCAATTTTAAATTTCCGTTTCTGACTGCCTAAATTTGTGTCCCAATAATTCAATGATAACACAGAATTAATCCAAATTCTGGACAGAGTTAAGGAGTTTTAAGAACTACAACCTGTTTGGCTTATGGTGGCAGAAACACAAACTGAAAAATGCTGACAAAACAAACTCTGCAAAATAATTTAATGGATTGATGCTTAGTTCATGCAAAACCCATGTACCAATAATGCCTTTAGATAATTTTTTCACTACTACAATTGTTTCTTCAACTACAGTCTAAAGAGTGGTTCTGCTATATAAAGATTGGCTAACTGAACAATTTTAATTTTTTTTTTTATTTAAACCTATTCTTTTATTTTCTATGTATGAGTCCTTTTCCTACATGTAAGTCACTACAAGCACGCAGTGACGACAGAGGCCAAAAAAAAGCATTGGACTCCCTGGGATTCCACTTATGTATGTTTGTAAGCTGTCATACGGGTGTTAAGAACAAACCTGGGTCCTCAGCAAAGAGTCAATGCTCTTAATTACTGAGACATCTCTCCAGCCCCTGAAATATTTTCTTTTAGAGCTTGCTCAAAAAAAGTAAACAAAATAGTTTTCTAAAGATGAAATTAGTTTTCTAAAAATATTATCTTACCCATTTATGCATATATTGAGAAAATAGTTAAGAAAAAAAGGCCAATATTCTAGTCTTTAAAAACAAAAATCTTAAATTGAAAGATGTTCTAGACTATGTTAATGCTTCTAATAATTAGCTGCAAGTAAGCCTAATGCATTAATACTTACTGAATTCTGTTCAAATCAACTCTAAGAAACTACTATCCTAAGAACCTTGATTTTTTTTTAATTACTTAGAATTAGTATACTACTAAATCAATGAAGAAACAAAATACATTCTATGCAAATATTTACTTTCTACAATTTCTGGCATAGATAATTTTTAGCCTCTAAAAAGCTCACTTGTTTGTTGTTTAAGAATGTTTGTTAGTTGTAAGTGAGTGTCTTTACTCACTCACATAGTGGGCTGCGCAGGCCACCGACACAAAGAGCCATGTACAAAGAACTGAGAAAATACACTTGTACATGTGACAGTTCACATAAATTAACAGTTCCACAAGACAATCAATTCATAAAATAAAGTTTAAAAATTAAATACTAGAAATGATCAACCTCACCAAGCAATAAAACACACACTAAAATAAAATAGTTATTCTAGTCTATCAAACTTTAAAAGTTTTTTAAAAAAGAAAGTAAGAAATGGTTACAGGTGGTAACTAAGACACTGCTAGTGTTAAGGAGAAAGCAGGACAGCTATTTAGCAGACAATTCCTTTTGACCCAACAATTCTATTTTGTCCACAAACACTAATGAGACAATCAGACAGATGTTCAAGAGCATATGTGTGAGGATTATGACAAAGCCCAAAGAAGAAAGTTATTATTTATCCACATACAATATAATATTATAAAGGTTAAAAAAATGACACAAATCAGACTAAAAAATACGGCCACACAAATTTACAAGAGACATAAACAATGAAAATAAGATGATTCTACTTTAAAATACATGTAATAGTGCACAAAAAATATTATGGTGGTTAAACCTTGAGGTCGTATGTTATTTGTGGAGCTTTTTTGTGTTGTTTTCTGAATTTGGGGAATATGTTAAGTTTAAAAATGTTTAACTTTAAAAAGTGAAGCAAGGCCAAGCATTGACCACCAATTAGATTTGATAAATAATGTATCTTGAAAGTGCCTCTAAGAAGAGTAAATTTCAGAAAAGTTACTACCTATCCAGAATTCAACATTCAGTATAAATATCTAAAGGTCAGGTTCAGAAGCAGACCCTGAGTTAGCAACAAAATGTAAGGGTTAAAATTTAGGAGTATATAAATGGGTATAAAATCCAGTGTACAATGCTTTACGTTTTTTTTTTTTTTCCCACTCTTGAGACATGGTCTTACGCTACCTCAAACTAGTGGCACTTCTATTTCACTGACTGCACAATGACCTGTGTGTGTGA
>JANHMN010000002.1:142550771-142565771 GCA_030674055.1 Rhabdomys pumilio
TTTCCACTTAATCACATCTTGATTGATACCAACATTGCTATCTGTTTTCTTTTTGCTAACATTTGACTAATCAATCTTTTTTATCCCATTTTCAATAACACTGAACCAATCATTTGAATGTTTCTTATCAGGATAGCTTTTGTATTTTTTATGATCTAAGTCCATCTCCTAATAAGCTTACTATAGCTACATTTAAAGCAATTACCAACCATTCTGAGCCTATTCCTATCGTGTGTGTGTGTGTGTGTGTGTGTGTGTGTGTATTAAAAAGAAGAATGAGGATATTTTCAAAACAATAACTCACCACCATTAAGGCCTTTCATCCCCATTTCTGTTGAAAATAGTAATTTCTTACTTTTATATAGCATTCTCAAGCTATGATTTTTTTCTCTATTTAGTCCAAACTCATTGCTGGTTAGTAAACAGGCTAATAAAATGGGGCCTATAAAACTGCATCTGTTATACTCTTTTAAAGACTAAGCAAATTTAATTTAAAAGGCATTTAGATATAAAATTTGTATTTTTTTTTCTAACTTTAGCCACTCACACAGTCACACACCCAAAATGATCATGTAATAAATAATTTATCATAATTAAGTGACATGGCATGCAATGTCTTAAAAATTAGGGTGATATTAGCACTCCTTAAAACAACAACACATGGTTGATGTATGCATACCTCCCACCACCTTCTTTACAGTTGGGACAGGTGCAAGCTACCCTCCGAAGTCTTTTTCCTTCTTGATGTTGTTGGTCCCCTTCTTCATCTACCACTTGTACTCGTAAGTGTGTTAGGTCATTGGTATTCAATGTAGAATCACCACTGAGTTGCCACTCTTCAGGATCAGGCTCTTCTTCCTTGATCCTAATATCTAGAGATAAAAAGGGGATTGGCACACATACATGAGATGTAGCCTACTGCTTTAAAAAGACAAACATTAGTTTCCAACTTTTCTAAGAGTAGTATATAAAGAAAAAAAATCAACTATCTGTAAAGCATATTCATTTTCCTTCCAAAACAATATGTTTTATTTTTAATAATAATGTCAGCAGAAGACAGAATATGGCAAGCAGTAGAGCTTACTTTTTTTTAAAAGACCCAGTAAGAAATGTGAAACTTCTAATACAGTTAATTACAATTAGTCAACTGAGTGACTGGAGGGCCAATCCTGGGACCTCACAGCCTTTTTATTTTTTTCTATTTTAATTTTTTGTTTTGAGAGTTGTTATGATTAAGATTCCCAGGCTGGTCCTGAACTTGTAACCTCCTGCATCAGCATACCAACTAGGTGAAATTTGAGGCTGCAACAGCAGGCCCAATAGATTTCTCAATAAATTTAATCATCAATTTAGTATGAAACACGTGTCTTTAGTATCTTACAACTTGTAGCCACTCTAAGGTACCATATGAATGTAAAGAAATGCATTCACAGGGCTAGGGACATGCCTCAGTCAGTATGGTGCCCTGCCTCAAAAGCACGAGGATCTGAGTTAAGATCACCAATATCCACAAAGTTGAGCACTGCAGTAGACACATTATCAGGGATGATACACACTTCAGATTCACAAAGAGATTCTGCCTCAAAAGTAAGGCATATAATTGAGGCAGACACCCAAGGCAATTGCCAGCCTACAGACGGATGGACGGACGGACAGACAGACAGACAGACAGACAGAGACACACACACACAGAAGGGGAGGAAGGGGGAGTTACACAGGGGCCTGCCCCACAGGACAGTCAAACAGATAAGAACATACACCTGAATTCCTTTTTACAGTTTAACATACAAACTCAAACTTTAAAGTCAACGATTACTGAAGTACTTAAAATGGCTACAACACTGCTATAGAAGTATGTGTGGAAGTCTGTGGCAGTTTGTGCTTTATTATAAACTAAACTGGAAAGCAAAATGAATACAGCAAGGTGTGTCATAAAGATCTTTATACATCAACTATGCAATAATGCATCGTCTTTCTTTTTTCCCTAAGAAGTTTCTCCGTGTAGCTCTGACTGTTCTGGAACTCACTCTGGAACCTGGCTGGCCTTGAACTCAGAGATCCAGCTGCCTTTGTCTCCTAAGTGCTGGGATTATTAAAGGTGTGCATCAATATCACCGCCACCCCGCCCAATGCATCACTTTCTAAGTGAATCTATGGCAACTACATTTTCTGCAACACAGAAATGTGGTTTTAAAAGATAATATTGATAAAAGTATCACAGAAAATCCTTGAAAGAAATAAAAACACAAAAAAACTGTAAACAAAACAAAACAAAAAAAAAAACCCAAATTCATGAAATACGTGTATGTAAACCTAAAAATCTTATTTTAGATACTAATCACTAATGCTTTAAACAAAAATAACCTTGAAAATAAAGTGTGCAGGGGTAGGATGTGGCTCAGTGGTAGAGTGCCCAATATTTGATCCCGAGCACCAGGAAACAAAATAAAATGTAACTCCTTTAAAAAAAAAAAAAAAAACAGTAGTGCAAAACAAACTCAACCACATAAAAAGTCTAGAGGAAGCTGGGTGGAGTGACCATATACCATTAAATCCAGCACTCACAAGACAAGAGGCAGGCGAATCTCTGAGTTGGAGGCCAGCCTGGGTTCTAGAACAACCAAGACTACACAAGAAAACAAACATAAAACTGGACCTGAGGTAAGAAGAGAAGGAATTCTGGGCCTAAGCTGGGTGGATACTAGTGCCAATCAATGATATAAGAATTACTGCGGGGCTGGAGAGCCATGTCAGTGGGTAAGAGACTGGACTGCTTTTGGGGAAGAACCAGGTTTGGTTTCCTGTACCCACGTGGCAGTTCCAAATTCCTGGAGTTCCAGTTATAGGGGATCCAACAGCCTCTTCTGGCCTCCAAAGGTGCCTGCACTCACATGCACATACCCACACACAAATATTAACACATAATTATTTATTCTAACTTTTAAATTTATTTTAATTATATATATATATATATATATATATAATTATGAATTCATATATATATATGAATTATGTGTAAATGTAGGTGCCTGTGGATGGTGGATGTCAAAGACATTAGAACTCAGGGGTGGGGGTGGGGGGAGGGAGCGGCAAAGTCACCTCACATGGGTACTGAGGATCTAACTTGCTTTTAACCACTGAGCCATCTCTCTCCAACCACAAACACATAAAATAGTGAGCAAAAAAGTATTAATGACAAGTATAATTGGGTGCATGTTGTTATACATATGTAGTCTCAGACCTCTGGGACGATTAAGGCAGGGAGTTCATAAGTTTGAAGCCAACCTGGTCTACAGGGGGAAAGTTTCTTATCACAACAAAACAGAAGACTGGAGAGATGGCTCAGTGGTTTAAGAACACATACTATGCCGGGCGTTGGTGGCGCACGCCTTTTAATCCCAGCACTTGGGAGGCAGAGGCAGGCAGATTTCTGAGTTCGAGGCCAGCCTGGTCTACAGAGTGAGTTCCAGGACAGCCAGGGCTATACAGAGAAACCCTGTCTCGAAAAACCAAAAAAAAAAAAAAAAAAAACCCACCACATACTACTCTTGCAGAAGACCTAAGTTCAGTCCCTAGCACCCACATCATAGCTTACAACTGCTTGTGACCAGAAACCTCTGACCTCTGTGTGTATCTGCAGCCATGTTCCTGTGCACGCGCACAAACACACATATATACACACACACACACAAAATAACCTTGGTAAAAAAATATTTTTAAAAGAAAAACAAGTATAAAAAAACTTAAGTGTGTTTGAGAGACAAGGAGCAGAAGCTTGAAAGTTTACAAACAAGAAGTGCTCTGTTCTGAGAGACAGTAAAGATGACTATGCTTCACTGCTTATGAGAAAAATCTAGTACATTGGAGGAGGGGGAAGAGGTCAAACTGCCAGAAAGAGATAATAATCAAGAGTAGTTAAAAGGTTTTGACAGATCAATCAACTTTTTCTTCTGTTAGATAAGAGACCAAAAAACCATTCACTGATCTAGGTATTTCAATAATTATCTCGATGACCTACACACACAGCAGGAGTTTCATCTGGTGGCTGAAAACTTTAAAAGTAAAGGATATTCAATTTGTTCCTTCTGTGTTTTTTTAAAAATTCATTTCTATTTTTTACATGTGAGTGCATTGTCATTGTCTTCAGACACATCAGAAGAGTGCATCAGATTCCATTACAGATGATTGTAAGCCATCATGTGGTTGCTGGGAATTAAACTCAGGACCTCTAGAAGAGCAATCAGTGCTTTTAACCAGAGCCATCTCTCCAGCCCCTCTTTTATTGTGTTTGCATCTCTAGTTCTTTCCCCCACTTATATGAGTTGAAACCCAGACATTTAGGATATCCTCAAAAACTCATGTTCATAATTTGAAGTTTAGAATGTAACTTTATTTGTTTAACAAATACGTAAATAGTTGAAACATGTTAAGTCACTCTCCTAGGTTCTGAGGAGAGAATTGCTAACAAGAGTTAAATTCGTGTATTTATCAGGTACACCTTTTAATTAGGAGAGGACAAGTAGGGGCTGGAGAGATGGCTCAGTGGTTAAGAGCACCGACTGCTCTTCCAGAGGTCCTGAGTTCAATTCCCAGCAACCACATGGTGGCTCACAGGCATCTGTAATGGGATCTGATGCCCTCTTCTGAAGTCTGAAGAGAACAACAGTGTACTCATATGTATAAAATAAAGAAATAAATCTTTAAAAAAAGAAAAAAAAAAGGAGAGGACAACCAAGCAGGAGCCCTTGGTAACAATTAAGATGTGGAGGAGAAATAGGAGGAAGAGGAAGAAGAGGAGGAAGAAGAGGAGGAGGAGGAGGAGGAGGAGGAGGAGGAGGAGGAGGAGGAGGATGGGGGGGCAGCTAAGGAGGAATAGGAAGTTAAGAGAAGGGAGTAATTACTATTTTTAACAGTAGACAAGAGACATTTTCTGCCAGTATGGTGACATCTAACCTGAAGATGTTAATGGAGTGGGTGTGGCCAAAGCACAAAGAAAAACAAGCTAGACATATGTCTGATGAGTTCAAGGGGAAAAGAGTCTGTATGGCAAGAATATAATCAATGTGGAGAATGGTACAAAGATCAAAGAGGCAAAAATAGAGTAGGCAAAGGAAAAGAACCATATATGATATACATTATTATGCAGGCTAGTTTAAGAACTTCACATGTTATTTTGAGAAGTACTGAAAGGAGTGGTAATATTTAAACATGATTTTATTAAAATAAATCCAGGATTGTCCTGGATGCTGAATAAAGTCTGCTAGAAGACAGTGGCAGACAAGCACAGGCAACAGCAATTTATATTAGGAAGTTATTATAAATTAATACAACAAATTACAAAATATAGTGACATAGATTTTTAAGCCCAGCACTATGAAGCAAAAGCAGGCAGAACTCTGTGAATTCAATGCCTGCCTGGTCTATGTCATGAGTTCTTGGGCAGCTAGAGCTACACAGTCTTTAGAAACAAATTACAGCAAAAGATGGTACTGTCTAGCAGCCTTGATGCATACCTGCAGTCCTAGCACTAAGGAGGCTGTTGCAGAAGGATCCCAAAAATGAAAGCCTGCCTAGGCTATATAGTGAATTTCAAGGCAATCTAATCTTTTAAAGATCAAGTCTTTAAAAGGGGGGAAGGGATGGTCAGAAATTAGGGTGTTGATGAGGAGGTTGCAGAATGACTCAGTCAAGAAATATTTTGAAGGCAAAGCCAAAGATAGCTGGGAATAGGTCTGATAATAGGCTACAAGAACACAAACAGGTTAACACTCAAAGGTTTGTCCTTAGTAACTGAAAAGATAAAGAACTGCCATTAACTGTAGGTATTAAGTTGTAGGAAAGGGGTGAAAGTTTTAAAATACCAGATGAAGACAATGATAGCAAAGAGTTCCAGAGTTAAGGTACAATACTGGCTTACCAACCTAAGTTTGACTGTCATTAGCATAGATAGTTGATATTAAGACATATGGAATGCAATGTAGATAAAAACTGAGACACTACAAAATCAGTAATAGAGGGGACAGCTGAGCATGGATATCATAAACTCCTGTAACCCCAGCACTTAAGAGAAATGGGAGTTCAAGGCCAGTCAGGGCTCAAAAACAAAACCCTTAGGTCATTGAGTACATATGCTTGAAGGAAATAGTAGAACCCTAAGATAAGCAGTATTCATCTACCAGACACACCTTAGTGCTAACACCCAAGAAGGCAAAGCCAACTAACTGTTCACAGATGGAAGCCTCTACAATTGTAACAAACCTTTTCAAATTTGACTGTGATAGGTATTACACGGGACTAGAAACTGACCAACACAGAGTTAGAAAATGTCAAGCTGGAGAAATGACTCCGTGGTGGCTCATACTGTTCTTGCAGAGGACCTGAGTTCAATTCCTGGCACCTACATCAGGTAGCTCACAACTACCTGGAGCTCTAACTTTAAGAAGTCAACATTTCCCTCACCTCCTTGAATACAGACACACATAAATATATCAGGGCATTCCCCAGGCTAGTTCACAATAGTAAATTTAACATGTAAGATATTATATTACCCAAATATTATATTATATTAAATACACAAAATATTATAAACTTGCTTTTATATCAAGTAGCATACCTGTAAAACATACATCAGCAGTTTAAAAAGCAAATGTGCTTCTTTAAATGATTTAGTTGAGGAAAAGCAAAGTTAAATTAAAAAAAATTAGACAAATTCAAGGTTATTTCATAACACATTTAAGAACTTTACAAACTAAGAGCTATTTATCTTCCTCCAAGTGTTTAAGTTTCCGTCTGATCTGAAACATCACAGACACTGACTGTATCTGTCCTATGCTTGTGGTTGTTTTTTAAGACCTAACTGCAAAACAAGCTTGTTAGGGGTAGTAGAAAATGCATTTTGATAAAGTTCCTGCACATGTAATAGCTGAAATGTCAAAGAGAAAAATGGAAATGTAATGAGACATGCAGAAGACACACACAGAAGCATACAATATGACTACAAAGATAAAACTAATTTTCAATATCAAGCAAGCACTAGCTCAGCACACATCTGGATTTCTATTATAGGTATTACCAGAAAAAACATCCTAACTATCTCTTTCTAAACTGAGTGCTACTTATTAATAAACCTAAC
Source organism: Rhabdomys pumilio (assembly GCA_030674055.1). Lineage (NCBI taxonomy): Eukaryota > Metazoa > Chordata > Mammalia > Rodentia > Muridae > Rhabdomys > Rhabdomys pumilio. The sequence goes on from JANHMN010000002.1 coordinate 142,557,904, forward strand.
AGACTATTGACAATCTTAAGTGCTTTGTTAAGTCTGGAATGTACATATATAATATAAATAGCTAGCACTGGATTAATACTAATTGAGGTAGTGTTGATAAAATGAGACATTCTCCTTTATATGTGTATGGCTGTTTATTGAAGTCTTTCATATTCTCTGCTTTTAATTTTTTAAAAAGCACTGGTGAAAATACTTTACTTATTTTTAAAGTTTATTTACATTTTTTCTTTAATCATTCTTACCTGCTATAGAAACCACACTCAGAATTACAGGATATGTCCTACAAAATCTCATACATTGTTTACTTAGGTTTTCCTAACTTCAGATTATTATGGACATTCCAGAGCTATCAAAAAACTTTTCCCTAAGTTTTCTTTTAAAGGGATAGTTTATATTATAGATGTGAGTTTCTAGAAATTTAACTTCCCTAATCTAATCAAAAGAATGCAAGATAGATTTGTGTACCTTTTTGGTTTTTGTTTTGTTTATAAGATAAGGTCTCACTCAGTAGCTCAGGCTGGCCTAAAATTCACCATGTAGTCCAAGCTGGCCTTGAATTTGGGGAACACTCCTGTCTCAGATTCCCAAGTGCTGGGTTAAAGGCATGAGCCACCGTTCCTGATTCACTCATATATATGCACACACTGCATTATCTCAACTTGAAGAGTAAGCAATCTTCCCCAAGCCCTAGCTCCTTAGTTTGGATCACTACTCTTCTAGAACTTTACTTTGTCTCAACTAAAATTGATCTCTTATTAAATACTATTTTTTTAACCACAGTTTTCTCAGATTACCACCATAGCTTCTCAATCCACATACAGACTATTCTGGAGAATTATTCTTCCTATCAAATTTAGACAATACAACCTATTTAAACACAAAGACGAACAAGGCATGTACCTGTAAATAACAGGCTTTCTAAATACCCCATAAAAGATCCTACTTTATCACCTTACCACAAATATGAGAAGGAGATCATGCACCTACTATAAATGTAGTAAATTAGTAAACTAATACTGGATTCACTTTATTTAACCTGGTAAAGGATAGTGTTCTAACCTATTAGACAGTGATAGTTAATACATTTATTAATACTTTTGTACCATAAGCACTTAATAATATACCTCATTACATGCCTCCAACTACCCTTATGTTAATATTTTCTTCTAGATGATACTATAAAGATGTTGCCTAGCTGCCAGACATGGTGATGCACACCTTTAATCCCAGCATGTGGGAGGGAGATGCAGGTGATCTCTGTGAGTTTGAGCCAGCCTCAAACTACAGATCCAAGTTCCAGGACAGCCACAACCACAGCCATTACACAAGGGGGCTGGGGAGGATCAAAAAGCTAGTTTACCTTAAGTTACAGTTTAAATGGACAAAGGTACTATATAGAAAAAACATAGAGAGGCCTTAATAATAATCCCTGGGGCTGAGAAATGGCTTGGTGGGTATAAACTTCATGTAGAACTGAGTTCAGATCCTCACCCCCCATGTAAAGAGCAAGGTTCAATTGTATATGCCCATAGTCCCAATGCTGAGGATACCAGAGGTGGGAGTGGGGAGCTGTTGTAGTGTCATCAGTGAATTCCAGGTTAAGAAATAGTATCTCAAAAATAAGGTGCAGGCCAGATGCGGTAATCTACACCTTTAATCTCAGCACTTTAAAAGCATAGACAAAGAGAGAGCTCTGTGAGTTTAAGGCCAGCCAGGATTACACAGTCAAACACTGCAGCAGAGAAAGGGAGGAGGGAGGGGGAGGAAGGAAGAGAGGGGAGGGGAGAAAGGTGAATAGCAACTGAGAAAGACAGTGTGCACTGAACTCTGGCCTCACTGACCCACAAGCACATCAGCCATCTCATATGCCACACCCAAGCATGTATGAGTACATTTGTGTGTGTGTGTGTGTGTGTGTGTTCCTTTAGCACATTAGTTCTTTCCATCAAAGCCAGGAGCACTATTATGCTTCCCACATGTATAAGATACATTACCTGCAGTTTCATAAAATGACATTAAAAACCTGAGATGAATTTTATTTTATTATTTATCTATATATTCCATACTACAGTGGAGTATGTAGTCTCAGTTAAATCCTGCTACACACTAGAAAGTAGAAATAGCTCAAAACATTACACTAATTGAAATAAGCAAATAATAAAACAGAAATTCCATCAACATCAAGTATCTAAAAAGTAGCCAAAATCATTGAAGCAGAAAGCAGAAGGAATACCGCCACAGTCTAAAGACAAGACAGAAAGTTGGCAGTGAACACATACAAAACTGTGGTTCTGCAGTATCAGGAAGGGTAGGTGTTCTGTTGTACAGTATGAACATACTTAACTGAACACTTAAAAACATTAAGGACTAACATGATGGCTTAATGGATAAGGCTGGATAGAGTACAAAAAGATCCAAGCCTTAATCCCCAGAACCTGCATGGTAGAAGGAGTTTCAACTCTCAAAAGCTGTTCTCTGACTCCACTCATGCATTATGGTGCATATGTACTTGTCTGTACCTGCACACAAAATAAATAAACACGCACACACACAAAGGTAGAATGATAAAGTTAATGGTTTGGTTTTTTTTTAACCACAACTAAAGCAAAAACTAGAAATGTCTCCCACTTATAGAGGACTTGTTTTTAGAAATCTCACAGATTAAAATCAATGTCAAAAGAGATTTAGAATAATAAAAGATGTACAGAAATATTACAAAATTACATACTCTTTCCTAAGGTTCTACCTTTTCTGCATAAGCTATACTAGTTTCCCTTTTCTCCAGATTTTAAAAAATGTTTTTATGTTAGTCCAAAATTTTGATGTTCTCACTAAACTTAAAGTCTCAATAATTCATAATGGCTATTCAAAAAAAACCAAGTGATTTATTTGAAACTACCATAACTCACACCATTCAAATCCTAACAGTATCAAACATTCATATTAAGAATAGATTCAAGTTTTACAAACTAATGACCTGAAAGTGATTAGGAATATAAAGTTAAGTTGGGCGGTGGTGGCGCACGCCTTTAATCCCAGCACTTGGGAGGCAGAGGCAGGTGGATTTCTGAGTTCTTGAGTTCCAGGACAGCCAAGACTGACTACACAGAGAAACCCTGTCTCGAAAAACCAAAAAAAAAAAAAAAAAAGGAATATAAAGTTAAGTATTCAAATTTAAGATATAAGATATAAAGTTCATCTTGATTCAAAATTATAACAGAAATAGAATCCTGATTCACCTCGATTCTTCCCATCTCCTCAAATACCCACTTGTCAAAAAGTAACAGAAACAAACTGCTTTCTTAGTGTTAAGTAGTTGAGGATATTCACTTTAAAGCAGTTATTAAGAACATGAGTAGTTTATATTAAAACAGCCCTAGATTGTACAATGTTTTATAAATGTTCACTTCTCAAACTATGATCAAATTTTCTGTAGCTTCTATCCAGTAGCTTCCAGCCTCTTAGCCATGTGTTTCTGCTACTCACCAAGAATATACAAATGGAGCACTAGGCATGCTGGTGCACACCTGTACTCCTTGGACAACTGCAAACCCAGCACTCAGATGGCTGGGGCAAGAGGATTCCAAGTTTGAGACTCTGCCTCAAAAGAAAATTTTATTATTAATCTATTTTAATTGCATTGTAAGAACTTTTTTTCAAACTTAATGGTTTGTAAAAACCTATTAAAATATCCTTAAAGATAATAGATTTTAGCCAGGCATTGATTGGCATATTCCTACTGTAATTGCAGCACTTAAGAGGAAAACTGCAAATCTAAGGCCCAGCCTGGGCTGAGATCTGGTCTCAAACCAACCACCTAGATTTAGTCATATTCTCTAGCCACTGCATTATTCTTACAATTTAAAATACAATGGTAATGACAGAGTATATAAACTCATTTTCTGAAACTAAAGTAACCTCGGACCCTTTTCAGTAAGTTTAAATTATAAATTTTTTTATATTAAATTTAAATTAAATTTAAATTAAACACTGGAAGAGTATTACTACTTCAAAAAATAACTATCATTTTAAAGTACTTTTTAAAACTCTAAGGGCATGAATTATTTAGGAAAATTTTGAGTAATATAGTTTGCACAGAAATGATCTAAAATAAACATTATCTATATCAGGAAGCTCAGGATATTAATCTGTGTGTAGTAACCCTACTTTATTAAAAGTAACTTACAGTTATTACATAGGCCTTAGAACCCTAAAAATCTCCAGATTCTAGTTTTATTGTTGCTGGGGTTCTTTTCTTAGACTTACTTATTTTTACTTTATATATGTGGGTGTTCTGCCTCTATACATGTCTGTGTACCAGTGCCCAAGGAGACCAAAGGATGGTGTTACAGACAGTTGTGAGCCACCACTGTAGTGGGCACTGAGAATTCAATCCTGGTTCTCTCCTCAAGAACAAGGGATTTGAACCCTGAGACATCTCTCCAGCTCCTCACAATTACATTCTATCACACTAAGTCAGGACTAGTAAGGTGGTTCTATAACAAACAATCCAAAACATCCTGAGGGTTTGACACAACAAAATCTTTTTATTTCTCACTAATTTTATATACCATCAACTCAAGTTAACAAAGATCTGTTCCCTTATAGTCCATTAGGAACCAAGGCTCCAAATAAGAGTGTTACCAAGAATGACATAGGGGTAAATGGCAAATTATACCCCCGTCTTTCATTTTCACTCTCACTTTACTTACAAGTCATAAAGAATGTTACCACATCTAATGTCAATGACTACAGGAAAGGGCAATCCTATCATGTGCTTTAAAAAAGAGAAGTAGACTAAGAAGAATTTTGTCTCTCCAAGTCTCAATTCAACTTACTCTTCTTCCCACATAAAAACATACCTCGTCCCTCAATACAGAAGAGAAGAGTCAGGCTAACTCTATTGGGGCTGGAGAGATGGCTTAGTGGTTAAGAGCATTGATTGCTCTTCCAGAGGTCCTAAGTTCAATACCCAGCACCCACATGCTGGCTCACAACCATCTCTAATAAGATCAGATGCCCTCTTCTGGTGTGTCTGAACAGTGTAATCACACACATAAAATAAATAAGTATAAAACAAACAAATAAATAAATATAAATTCCTTCTATCAATTTTTAATTAAGGCCGGGCGGTGGTGGCGCACGCCTTTAATCCCAGCACTTGGGAGGCAGAAGCAGGCGGATTTCTGAGTTCGAGGCCAGCCTGGTCTACCGAGTGAGTTCCAGGACAGCCAGGGCTACACAGAGAAACCTTGTCTCGAAAAACCAAAAAAAAAAAAAAAAAAAAATTAAAACAGGCTATAACTTAAGTATGACCCAACAGACACATAATGAAAATTACACATATAATTCCCAATTGTCAAGTAGGTAAAAAGCAGTAAAATTTAATACTATTCCACTTAACCCATGATCAATATAAAAAGTATTCATTTGAACCAGGCAAGGTAGTTCATGCCTGTAAACATAGCAGTTTGGAGAAAGAAAGAAGAGGACCAGGACTTCAAGGCACCCTCACCTACAGAGTTCAAGGCTAGCCCAGGCTTCATGAAACTCAAAAATGAAAAGCAAACCTGGGATTTTTATATTCTATTTTAATACTAAATTTTCAAAATTCAATTTATATTTTTTAATATTTTAGTCTACATTTATTTCAAGAGCATGTAAAATCAACAAAGATATCTACTAAAAATAAAGATACATTTTCTAAATTCATATCCATCGTGTAACAGCTAATGCTGTATTTCAAGCTTTCCTCACAAATCAATCATGATGGTACAGACAATAGTACACTTCAAAGCACACTACACAACTGTACTCAACTTGGGTGCATTGTGGGAAGAGTACGCAAAGTAGGTAGCAGTCCTGGCGTTTACACTCTTTAGGGATTGTTTTTTTCTCATGTTTGTTTGTTTGCCTGATTGTTCCAAGACATGGTTTTTCTGTGATGCCCTGGCTGTCCAGGAACCTACACTGTAGAACCAAACTGACCTACCTGCTCATCAAGATCCGCCTGCCTCTGCCTCTGCCTCTGCCTCCTGAGTGTTGCTGGGATTAAAGGCGTGCGCCATCACCCAGATAGACAGGTTTTTTGGTTTTGTTTTTGTTTTTGTTTTTGTTTTGGTTTTTCGAGACAGGGTTTCTCTGTGTAGCTCTGACTGTCCTGGAACTCACTCGGTAGACCAGGCTGGCCTCAAACTCAGAAATCCGCCTGCCTCTGCCTCCCAAGTGCTAGGATTAAAGGCGTGCGACACCACCACCTGGCTAAGACAGATTTTTTTAAGTTATAATTTAAAACTTATTATTTTCAAGGAATTTTATCCCAACTTTTCCTTTTCTCCCCTTAACACATACACTTCATTTATTACAGTGGTACGACGTTTGATCACCAAGATTTAATCCCAAGATGAGAGAGAAGGGAGGGAAACACAAAAGGGTGGAAGAAGGGAGTAGAAAGGAGGAGTTAGGAGAACAATGGAAGGTGAGGTTACAATCTACACTATATGGAACAACTGATTCTACAACTAACTACAGGAAACAATAACATTAAGACAAGCAAAATTCTTTACCAGGTAACAGTATCTCTCCTTTAACAAAGTTTCTGAAGATTTGGAAAAGACACAGTAAAGTATTAACACAGCTCAAACACTACTCAAACTTTCTAATTCTCTTCACAACTTCTTACCAAGACTCTGAAAATTAAATGAAAAGTTACATCCATCCCTCAAAAGGAAAACAGAGAATTAGCCAAGCATTAGTATACACCTGAACATAACACTCAGGAAGAGAGACAAAATTTCAAGGCCAGTCTGGACTACACAGCAAAACCCTATCTCAAAGGGAAACAAAATAAGGAGATGGCTAGTACCGATAAGCACTAAAGATGGGGTTTGTTGTTGTTTGTTTGTTGTTGTTTTGTTTTTGGTTTCTGAAACAGGGTTTCTCTGTATAGCCCTGACTGTCCTGTCCTGTCCTCTGTAGACCGGAATGGCATTGAACTCAGAAATCCACCTGCCTCCGCCTCCCAAGTGCTGGAATTAAAGGCGAGCACCACTACTGCCCCACTAACTAGAGCACCACTACTGCCCCACTAACTAAAGACAGTTTTTAACAATTTTCACAAAAGCTCACATTTCACACTAAAAAAATTATCTACTCACACAGAATATAAAGATCAGAATCAGATTTTCAAGGAAGTTAAAAAGCCAGTGCTCTGGTCTCACGGGTGAGGCTGAAATCCCTTTCCCAATGCTTGCCCTCTGTTCCACTTACAGATGAGCACTTACAAAAGAATTTTGGGATATCTGAGGATTCATGGCAATGGCTGAATTTCAAGAAATATTAGGAATTAAAAACTTGTAAATGGTAAGCAATAAAAAGCAACATAAGGAAAGACATTTATATAGGAAGAACTGTACTGGTTTAGACATGTCCGAAGTTATTAATTTCTCCTTATAAACATAAAGTTTAAAGGTTTATCTTATGTTTGAGTGTTTTGCTTGCATGTATGCATACAGTGTGTGTGTGTGTGCACATCTGGTACACTCACAGGCAGTTAGAGGGTGTTTCTGGATTCCCTGGAACTAGAGCTACAGTTTTAAGTTGCCATGTGAGTGCTAGAACTACGCTCAGGTCCAGTCCTCTGGAAAAGCTGTAAATGTACTTCACTGCTAAAGCATCCTTGTTCCCAGACTTTTGAGTGCTCTAACTTACAAGACTAAGAGAAAATAAATTTAAAAAAAAAAAAAAAAACCACAAAGATGATAGTAGGCAATCATGGAATTGCTGAAAAAAGATAAAATCAAATTTAAATTGTGGTGGTTTGTATAAGATGTTCCTCAAGTTCTAGTTGAATGCTTGTCCCTAGGTGG
>JANHMN010000002.1:142570771-142601070 GCA_030674055.1 Rhabdomys pumilio
TCTGGTCTCCACAGGCACCAGACACATACCTGTGCACTGGCAAATGCATCAATATGCACAAAAATTAGTAAACTATTCATTTAAATCATGATCTTTGTATTGAAATTCGGACAGATTTTCCAACTAGACCTGAATTGTTTCATCTCATCACATTTATGTTTATTAAAACACTTAACATTCCTAGTCCAGCCTGAATAGCAGATTCTGAAATCTAACAGTTAACTGAAGCCAGTAACTTGAACACCAAACGAAATAAAATCCCACTTTAATCAAGCTCCAACAGTTATGGATTTCCCCTTACCACACTCTTCCTCCATTCCCTTCCTACTGGCTTAGCCAAATTCCTCTCCTCGTTACTTTGTGCTTACTCTGCACAATCAGTTCCTAGAGGAAGAGGGGCAATGAAAGGATCTTAGAAAGATCAACAAGTTCAGTCAAGTTCACTGCTTTAAAAAGGCTGGAATAGCAGCTAGAGAGACGGCTCAGCAGTTAAGATCATTGATTGCTCTTCTAGAGGTTCCGGTTTAATTCCCAGCAACCATATGGTGGCTCACAACCATCTATAATGAGATCTGATACCCTTTTCTGGTGTGTCTGAGGACAGCTATAGTACACTCATGGATATAATTCTTTAAAAAAAAAAAAGCCAGGCAGTGGTGGCACACGCCTTTAATCCCAGCACTTGGGAGGCAGAAGCAGGCGGATTTCTGAGTTCGAGGCCAGAGGCCAGCCTGGTCTACAGAGTGAGTTCCAGGACAGCCAGGACTACACAGAGAAACCCTGTCTCGAAAAAACCAAAAAAAAAAAAAAACACAGATTTTATATTCTCCAAATAAAATTATACTATCTTTTATTACTTGCTTTTGGACTACCTATCAAAAAACAAATCTTACCTGTATTTAAAAGCCAGTGTTCAATAGCATCTAAAGGTAACTTTTTGGAAGCATTTTATGTATCCCAGTCTAGTTCCATAATCAACACAAATCCAAAATACATGTCCTACATGGTGGCTCATGTCTGTAACCCCAACGCATGACAGGCTAAAGGGAAGACTGATGTGTGACTACACTGAAAACTACTGAATTCGATGTATGCTTTAAAAGACAAATTTTGTATATGGATTATACTTCAGAATTTGTAAATAGTTCAGCTTGTGTCTTCAGATGTCTGTCACAAGTAGTTCTTATCATAAAAGGATTAAAAGTCTGTTGTATGCTAACACCCCCAGTCCAGGATTCTCTTTTTAACTTCTTAAATAGGACTGCAGTTCACAATTTTTTTTTTTTTTTTTTGGTTTTTTTCGAGACAGGGTTTCTCTGTGTAGCCCTGGCTGTCCTGGAACTCACTCATAGACCAGGCTGGCCTCGAACTAAGAAATTCACCTGCCTCCAAAGTGTTGGGATTAAAGGCGTGCGCCACCACCGCCTGGCTCGCAAAAGTATTTTATTAGAATATTAGTTCATATTAGAATTTCCATAATGTCTTCTCCACCCCTACACAAACTGGGGGTGGGGGGCTAGGGGGGAGACACACATAAAACTAAAAAAAAAAAAGATTGGAAAGATGGCTCAGAGGTTAAGACCCAGGTTCAAATCCCAGCACCACAATCTCTAATTCCAGTTCCAGGCCTTCTGACATCCTCACAGACATACATGCAGGCAGAATACCAATGAACATAAAATTAAACCTTTAAAAAAAATGCTTTTAAAAAATTAAAAAATAAATCTTAAAAAGTACCTGCCTAAGCATGTGTCAGGCCCCAGGTTTAATCTCCAGCATCAAGTAAATAAACAGCTAAACAAACAAACAAACTGGTCACATTAACACAACTAAACATTTTAGGAAAATCTACTTCCAAACCAAAGTCTTATAGAAAAGAGAAAACAAGCCAGGCATGGTGGTGCATGTCTGTAATCCCACCACTTAGGCAGCTGAGGCAGAAGGATCAATGCTACCAATTAAAGCCCAGTCTGTCCTATATAGCAAGATCCAGTTAAGAGTCAGGACTACACAACACAAAAAGAAAAAACATGGTTTACATTTTTGCAAATCCTTGAATACCTAGGGGAAGAGAAGACAGAATCTCTGATCTGTTTCTGTATTCAATTGCTTGTGATATGTGGTTTGGGCTCAAGCATAACCTCGCAAAGATATGTAGCTGGGAAAGAACAGAATAACAACAGCCTTTCAGCTAACTGTGGGTATTCTTGTGATACTTGACAAGTGACAATCTCGCCGGACAGTGGTGGCACACGCCTTTAATCCCAGCACTTGGGAGGCAGACGGATTTCTGAGACCAGCCTGGTCTACAGAGTGAGTTCCAGGATAGCCAGGACTACACAGAGAAACCCTGTCTCGAAAAAACCAAAAAAAAAAAAAAAAAAAAAAAGACAAGTGACAATCTCTTAAAGGACAGTTTTAATGTAGAATCTTACAAGCATGAATAAGCTTGCCATGCTCAGTTGGTCATCTTACAGTTTAAATGGTTTGCAACACTATAAACTGCTCATTTTAAAATCACTGGTTCAGCTTTCCTAGACACTTGCCAAGTGTCATACATCTGATTTTTTAAAAACCTTTTTATCATTAATAACCATAACATCAGAAAAAAATGCAACTTTACACAGTAAATTCGAGCTGCAGAAAAGTTCCAATTTCTCCTAGAAATCCTCAATTTTACCACTGACAAGAAATTATTTGCCAGGCAGATATGACAATTTTACTTTTATTTTTGCAAAAAAATGTCGCTTCATAAATGAAGTCTTAGAAACTAGTTTTGTGATGAAAACTAAAGTTCAGTGGTTAAGAGCAAAGTCTGCTGTACCGAGACATGCACACAGAGCACAGATGTACATGTGGTAAAAATACTTAAATATACCAAGTTATCATTTCACCCAACTAAGATGTCAAAATGAAAATGGTCAATAGTAAATATTAATGGAGACGCATAGAAACTGGAACCCTTGTACATAAAACAAACCAGTGTGTGCGCATACACATACACATACACACACACACACACACACACACACATACACACACACATACACACATATATTCCTAACAGCATATTTCATAGTAACCAAAAAGTAGTAACCCAATGTTTACCAACACTATTTTTAATATATTCATTCATAAAATATTAGTCATAAATAAAATAAGGTACTAATACATCTACAACATACGTGAACCTTGAAAATGTGCTACTTTAAAGACAGGCACAATAGGCCATGCATCATATAATTCCACTAATAAGAAATGAAAAGCAAATTAAAAGATAAAAGGAGGTTAAGGCAAGTATGAGAAGCAGCAGACAGGAACCAGGTATGGGTTGCTTGGGTGATGAAACTGCTCAACAAGCAAGCAGGTTATAGTTGCACAAATATGTGACTACACTGAAAACTACTCAACTGTATGCTTTAGAAGAGAAATTTTGTTTTGTGGACTATATTTCAATAAAGCTATTATTTTTAAGTACTTGAATTTGATTCCAGTTCCCACAGGTAGAAAAAGAGCCAACTCCTTCTGAAAACCCACATGTGCACAATGGTTTGCACATCACTGGCCTGCATTAACACACATAGAATAATTTCACTTAAAAGCTATTGCCTTTTAAAGTTATGCAATGTTCAACAGTTGGAAATTTTGTCAACGTCTTTATTGAGTTATCAAGTAGGTTTTCAGTGAAACTGTAATTTGTCTTTAAAAAGTAGTCATTAAGAATACACCAAACGCCAGGCAGTGGCGGCGCACACCTTTAATCCCAGCACTTGGGAGGCAGAGGCAAGCAGATTTCTGAGTTCGAGGCTAGCCTGGTCTATAGAGTGAATTCCAGGACAGCCAGGGCTACACAGAGAAACCCTGTCTCAAAAAACCAAAAAAAAAAACAAAAAAAAAAAAAAAACACAGGTACACATGTTAAAAAAAAAAAAAACACCAAACATTCATACATTTTAAAGGGTTCTTTTTCTTTTTAACATGTGTACCTGTGTCTCTGTGTGTATGCACTCACACAAGTGTGCAGGTGCTTACAGAAGCCAGGAAAAGGTGTCACTTTTAGGAGCTGGAGTTTCAGGTATTTGTGAGTCACCCAACAAGCTGGGATCAGAACTAGTCTCAGGTAGAGCAGCAAGTGCTCTTAACCACTGAGTTAAGATGTCTCCAGTCTTGAGTTTAAAATTTAACCCATCAGTCAATGTGAACACAAAAAACCAAATAACTTTAGTATTAAGGAAAAGATTTCTGAAAGGATCCTTAGACTCTGTAGAAGTCTACAAATCAAATTTTGAAAAATTCTATTCTACATCAGTTAATGGTGGTGAACACCTTTAATCCCAGCACTCAGGAAACAGAAGGAGGCAGATCTCTGAGTTTGGGGCTAGCTGGGACTACGAAGAAACTCTGTGTCAAAAGAGAGAGAGAGAGAAAGACAGACAGACAGACACACACACACACACAGAAAGACAGAAAGAAAAATTTTATTCTAACTAGTTTCAATAAAGAATTTCTAAATGCAAATCTGACACTCAAGGACAAACCTATCTTTCTAGGCATATATAACAAACTCGTAAGAACACGAAGGAGAGAGAATGAGCAAAGGGAATCATTAAAAGTGATGACAGAAATAACTTAAATCCCTTCAATTCTGTGCCCCAATTCAAGACTTTAGAAGCAGACTGGAAAGTTTAAACAGTATAATCTCCAGAGAAATCCAAATATAAAATAAAAGAATTAAAGTTATATAAGGAAATAATGCAAAACAAAAATATTCATTGTTATCTAGACAAATAATACTGTAACAATGTTACCTTTTTAAGCTTCATTAGTTAATTGTGCTTGCAAAACATTCAATGAATAGACTTGCAACATCTATAATACACACTTATCAGTAGTTATTTCTGTTAACCAAATTTAATGGCCACTATCACAAAAATCAAAGAATGTTAGGTGTTCAGTTTCTAGTTAGTAGTTATCTTGTCTAACATCTACATTTTATACAATGAAGAAATGGAATTGCCAGAGAAAATTAACTAAGTCAAAATCACATACCTAGTGGCTGAGACAGTTAAGTCCTCTCAAGCCCCAGCACCATGTTTTATTATGCCCACCTGATACTCCACTCGAATAAATATACACTACATTTAATTCAACCAGCCATGGAGACACAAACCTTGAATCACAGCATTGAGGAGACAGAAGTAGGCATATCTGAGTTCAAAGATAGCTTGTTCTACACAGCAAGATCCAGGCAGCCATGGACTAACTACCCTTTCATTCCCTCCCCATAAAACAGAAGTCAAACTCATCCCATACCAAGACCAATAGACAGTCTCCTGACAAATTAAAGGAAAAAAAAAAAATGCCTGATAGTACCAATCAGATGTTAAAATAAATACCTGTTGCAGAAAAGAAAAATATTACCAATACAACAGAAAATCTTTAACTTCAAATAAAGTTTCAAAAAGAACAATTTGGAAGATACTATGATGTCTCCTATATATAAATACAAGAATATAGGACCTTTAATGAATGTTAGATGCTGATAAACAACTAGAGCAAAACTTCTGTTTATTATTATTGTACTTTTAATGACGTATCATTAAGACTCACCTGCAGGACTGTCAGCATTCTCTCCTGGATGTAGCTGTATACCAGTAGAATCTATAGAATTTACTGTAACTGTCTGTAGATTTGGCAACTGACCAGTGCTTAGACTAACTGGAGTTGAAGTCAAAGCTCCACCTGCTGCGACTTGACCAAGCGTGAGTGTTTGAACAGGCGTCAAAGTAATTTGTTGGGCAGCGGTATTCTGTATTTGCAAATTCTGCAAGTTCTGAACCCCTTGTACTTGAAATGTTTGCCAGGTTATCTGTCCAGAAGGGGTCACTGTCTGTGCCTGAATTAAAAAGGTTCCAGGATTCAGCTGCAACTGAAGGTTTTGCAAAGCCTGTTGTGATATATTTTGACCACTGGCTTGCACGCCATGGATTGTCTGTGGTGTAATACCTTGCACAATTTGGGCTTGACTGGTTGGCTGCTGAGAATCTTGAAGTTGTAGATGCTGTACAACAGGCTGTGCTGTAGAAACCTGAATATTCTGAGCCTGTGTCTCTTCAGAAACAGGCGACTGGATATAATTTCCCTGAAGATCTGAAGAATGGACTTGCCCACTAGTAGTAGTCAAGCTATTTGTGTTTTGCTGTAATATACCTGTACTATCTATTGTAACAGGCAACTGTGATGAAGAGGATGTTGGCACAAATAAATCTGTATCAGTATTAGTTTCATTAACATCAGGAGAAACCCGCTCACCAGTCCTTTCTGAATTGTCTGAACTATCCATAGCTTGTCCTGTGTTTATCAAATGTCCATCAGCATTAATGCCTGCAGTCATTGTCTGAGAACTTCCCGAGAGTCCCAAAGAATCTAGATCGACACTATTGATTGGTACAAAGGTAATATTTCCTGGCAGACCAAGAGGCACATTAGCAACTACTTGAGTTTGGCCAGGAAATGATGAGCCACCAATTGCAACTCCCTGAACCTGGACTTGACCAGTCTGTGGTAGGAGATTCTGGATATTAGCAGGAGGTGTTCCAGAGGCAAGTAAGGTTTGATTAGAGCCAGGGATGATCTGAATTTGGCTGCTTTCTTGATTTATACCCCCATTATCTGAAGAGCCTGTGAAGCCAATCTGAACCTGCTGAGCGTCTGTTGACTGAATCTGCGGTATTACTTGATACTGAACATTGGACACTGTACCATTTGATGAATCTGATCCTGGTGCAACTGAAAATATTTGTTGATTCTGCAAATTCTGAAGGGGAAGGACATACTGCCCACTTGAAGTAGCAGCACCTGGAATCTGTACTAGATTACCAGCTTCGTCTTTTATAGTTGTAGGTGTAGCTGACAAAACCTCCCATCGGTTTGGTGCTCCTCCTAACTGTGCAGAAGCCAAATCACCTGTCTGGATGAAGAAAACAAAAATGTTGTAATGTATTTGTGACGGCTTAACCCAACTGGCAAAAAAAACTCACCTGGTATAAATTCTACTATGTGAAAATAAAAGCCATCTTAGTAACACAAGAGTTCTAACACAAAAGCAGTACTACACATACCATAATAATTTTCACTTCTTGATATAAGTTACTAAAAACATAATACATCCTATTTGAATGGGGATATGTCTTAAATCAGAATATTCTAAATTATATTACAGCCACACTTTTTGGTAGAGGCGTGCAAGGTCTATGTTTGTTGCCCAAATTTGTCTTGGAACTCACATAGCCACATGATTCTTCAGTCTCAGTCAAAAGCTGCTGAATGAATAAACTGGGACTATATAGGTGCACACTACAATGCCTGGCAATACAAACTGTCCTTTTAATCACTCATCTTTAATCTTTAAACTGTATAAAACAGAGGGGCATAAGCAAGATTATAAACAGGACAGAGTGCAAAGACTATTCAACTCACTAAAAAATTTTTTAATAAGCTACCTTTAATCCTGACACTTGGGAGGCAAAGACAAGTAGATCTCTGGGTTCAAGGCCTGTCTAATGTACAAAGCAAGTTTTAGGATAGGGCTACACAAAGAAACTCTGTCACAAAAAACAAACAAACAAACCCAAGTTCAATAGAATACACCTGTAATGCCAACACTCTGGAAGCAGAAGCAAAGAACTGCCTCAAGCTTAAGACTAGCTTAGGCTATTGAGGCAAGTCTGGGCCATATAACAAGATTTAAAATATAATATATCATTGGGTACTATTGGGGGAAAAGGAGACACTCACAAACAGCACGTTTGTTACCAAGCCATTTGAATTAGGAGAGTAAATCTATGTTATTGCTACATCATAAATATAAAAACACTACAATTTTATGATGTGTAAACCACCAAACAACATATTTTTCCTTTAGGAACTATTGAGGTGATGAGGGAGGAAGGGGTTAAGACCTTAATTTAAAAAAAAAAAAACACTTAGCAACTGGATAATGTTAAGACTCCAACTATCTATAATCCCAACACAGGGGAAGCTGAGGCAGAGGATCGTATGGAATCTAAGGCCACCCTGGGCTATCAAGTAAGACTTTGTCACCAAAAAGAAAAAGAGAAAAAAAAATGTAATGAGAAAAGGTGATTGCCCTATGACTACACAGTAAAACAGCTAAGTCTGGGAAAGTTTTACTACTAGGTAAATACTACAGAATAAAGAACGTTACTGTATTTATTACTCTAAAATTGTAGCAGAATATGAAGCATACATGTTTTACATCCTGTAACCCACAAGAATCTGAGCTGTCATCCCCAGTTTATAGATTCAACACTAGAAAAGTATTAATATTGGCAAACAGAATACCCCTCCAAAAAAACCCTACATGACAAGATCAACAAGTAGATTCTTTTTAGGGAATAAAAATAGCAATATCTGACATTTGGGCTTTTCTTTTATATGCCAAATACCACAGTAACAGACTTTTAAAGCAATCCTGTGACAGACACTATTATTAACCTCTACACTTCACAGGTGAGAAATAAGAAAGACAAGTCACATAGTTAGCAAACAGCAATGTGTAATACTAAGGGTAAGCCTACCTCTAGAACCCAAAGCTCTTTCAACTACTGTTCTGCTCGTCCCTCTCTGATGACCAGAAGTATACTAAGACCAATTATAAAATAAAGACACTGGAAAAAAGACCATATATTATTTACACCAAAATAAAGCCATTATGACCTCACTTTATTCCAGATTTATTTGTGATCTTCAATTACTCTGTATGTCACTGGCCAATGAAAAATACAAACATAGCTTGTCCAGCAATGTCAAAGTAGATATATGATTGAGCACCAAGGAATCTTTGATCCAAAACAGTATGTCCATTTCTTATTGAAGTACTGTTTGAGGGCAGGTCAATCTAGTTTATAACTTACACTAACTTCTCTGGAAAGTTTTTTACAACAGTACTTAACATTTTTTTATGGTCACAGATCCCCTTTGAGAATATATGAGACACTAAGAAATTCACTATTCAATTTTCATGCAGTTGAAAGGTCTATTTCAAAGAATGAACCAAAGTTCATTTCTGACTTAATGCAAACATTTGAGCACATTTGTGAAGATGAAATAAGCATGTACAAGCAAAACAATAAAAATCTTTGTCCACAAATGGTTACAATTCTTTGCAAGCAAATATAGATATACATGCTAATATAATGTGAAAAATGGTATACACTAACCACATAATCAAAGCACAATGCGGGGACAGAGAGGATGGGTGTTGGGATCATCCACACTAATTTTGAAGGCCTATTAGAATGTAAATTTTCACTTTGGTCAGTTAGAGGCATTAATAAAGGTATATATAGACGATAAAATCTGTAAGGCAAAAAGAAACTAACTTACAGAGTCCAAGAGGACCCAGAACAGTCTTATATTCAGACAAAAGCAATGGGGGCACTTCTATCAACTTGTAAATGGCTTTGCAGACTACGCTAAATTATTCAGACTTTATTCCATAGACAGTAAATTTTAAAAACTATACAAGATTTATAAGCAAGTGATTGGTGCAATCACATCTGTGTTTATAACGATAAACTAAAGGCTCAGTGAAGGAGACTGAAATAAATGCAGAAGAAAATAAAGATGAAGAAACTGAACCCACTACAAATCTCCAGGCCTGAACTCAAATACACTTAAAAACTTAACTTTCCATGTTTATATCAAGGATCAGGCACTGAAGTCATTTTTGGTCAATTCTAATTTAGAATTGATATTATAACCAGAAGTAATCTTTCAAAGCATAAACAATTTGTTTTATTTCAGTCTTTTGGCATTTTAAGCAAATTGATATTTAGTCTATTTTGTATTAAAATCTGCATAAAAATGAAGAAAATCCATTCATCATCTTAAGTTACTGTTTAACTGAAAATCAACAGTGAAATTTTTAGCTTGTACTAAATTCACAAACATTCTTGGGTTATTTAGAGGAATATAGTACTTTGTCATAAGCTAATTTAACAAAAAACTATTTTGTCCATTTTCTTTAAAAAATAACGAATGTATGATACCTAAAGATATATAGATAGGTAATTTTTACAAGAGTAATAATAAAGTAGATATTTAACCATGAGTGAACAGCTTTCTAGTCAACAAATTCCTTGACTCTACACAGTACTCAAGTACAAGTCTACATAAACACTGTCCGTGTCACCCCTTCAGAGAGAAACAAAGTGCCAACTACCCATAGTATAGGCAGTTCAATGAAGGGGGGAATCTGCATATCTGAAGCAAAATGATATATTAAAACTTTATGAATAATCCTGAAGTGAAAGCATATTTTAAAAAAATATATTTAAGGCCAGGTACAGTTGTTTATACCTCTAATTTCAAACATTTTGCAGAACATCAATTTTTCGACCAACCTAGGAGTTACATACATACATACATACATACATGGATGTATATATGAAGTCCCTGTCTGAAAGAAAAAAGGGAAAAAGGAAAGCAAACTATATACAGACATACACCTATATGCAAAGCATGTAACTCCAAATTATCATTATTTAAAAACACCCATTAGATACCTGGAACAAAGATCAATATATACTTTATGAATAAATGTATATTAGTTTCAAAAGAAAATTACAGAAAATATATATAGAATAAAAGAAATCATCAGTAAAACTGACTTTTTGATATTAGCACCTAAAGAACTATAAACCAATTTTAAACCTACTTATGTAATTCCTCAATGCGCAAGTTCCAGATAATCCAAACACTACAAAGTCTGAAGTTTTTTGTTTTGTTTGTTTGTTTGTTTGGGGGTTTTTTTGTTTGTTTGTTTTTTTGTTTTTTCGAGACAGGGTTTCTCTGTGTAGCCCTGGCTGTCCTGGAACTCACTCTGTAGACCAGGCTGGCCTCGAACTCAGAAATCCTCCTGCCTCTGCCTCCCAAGTGCTAGGATTAAAAGCCTGAAGTTTGAAGCCCTTTCCTTCATAAAAGAAGTTCCATCAACACACCAAGTACACTAAATACCAAACGGAGAAGGGATAAATTATAAAGTCATCTAATACCAAAAAGCAGTAACTGGAAATACTACAGAAACAAAGGAAAACACTAATACACCCCAGGTAAGACTAATACACCCAGATTGATTAGCTTAGGTGCCTGATAACCCTCTATGTAGTTTCCAAATAAAACTAAGTATTTTCTCAGTCACTCTAATATTCTTATCAGAAAATTAACAAGGAAAACATCATCTAACATCAAAGCTGATGTTGTAAAAGTTGTTGGGAGGCATTGTTCATTCTTCCTTGGTGTATACACATAACAAGGTGAAAACAGGACCATCACCTACAGAGGCCTTGGGTAGTGGTGACACACCCAATCATGTTGCTATAGCAATTCATGACAAGGGCATTCTCCAATGCAACTAGGCATAAAATGATGGGTGGAGACTGAAGGAAAAGAACATGATCTGTCTTCTTAGACTGTACCAGTAGAAAGGGAAATGAAATTCTCACTGTACTTTGAATGATTAACTTCTTAGACCCCCCATTAATGGCTTTATAAAAGCCAGAAGCATGTAACTGAAAACCAGAACAAGTGTGAAACCAAGGTGAAGTCAAACATAATATTCTTGAGCAGATAAGTAAAATTTCAAGTAAAATTTCAATTACAACTCAAACTGCAATGGCACTGTAAGGTCTTCCCCACCCCCACTCAGTATGTGGGGATGGAATGGAAGCCAAGGCTTTGCAAATGCTAAGCAAGCATTGTCACTAAGCTACATCCTAGCCCTGTAAGGTCTTAATGGTAAAACTCCCTACTCTTGAAATCAGGATTCACTTTTAAAAATGTGCCAACACATACCTGCAAAACTAATGAACATTGAACTTATAACAAACTGGTGATTCTTATAAAATTTGTTTATAATTTATTTCACAAAAGCACAAATAAATTATCCACAAGGTCATGCCTGTAATTTGGACGATATATACAGAGATCTCATTTCCTAATTATTAATAATAAAACACAGAGAACTTTGCTGTATCATCTCTGGATGCCCATATTACAGGTCATTACAGATGAAACTGCAGTGACTGTCTAATCTTTGGCTCTGCACACCCTTGGCCAGAATCAATCCACTATATAACAAGTTCCAAACTCAAAATGGTAAAGCAAGTCTCTAGTGAACACTGGCTTCTCAAGGTACTTAGCATCTTGAAATACCAAGCTAAATTGCCATTAGGTTGAACATAGCACTTGACTTTAGACAGACACTTTATTAGATATCTCAGACTAGAACCTAGTTCAGAAAATAAACATGAAGGGAAAAACTGGCAAAACACAAAATCTGTAGCAACTTATGCTTAGTGATATACAAATTTGAAAATGTGCCACAATAAGAACAGCATTTGGGGAAAATTGGGTGTTACGTTAACTGACACCAGATTCATTCCACAACTTTCAAGACTCTAAGGTCCTCTGGTGATCTCCAGTAATTTGAGAGTACTTAAAACATATTTAAGTATAGTTTTAAATGTTGAAAATATCCCAATGAATTCATTTGAATTCATTTCTTATAGACATTCTGAAAAAACTTTAAATCACTTTTAAACTGGAAATTAACTTTTTTTTCCATTAATGTTCAGACAAAAAGAGAACTCTCATGTTTTTCACCTTATTCAACTTTCAGCTCAGTTTATTTCAACTTTGCTCAAAGTGAGAAATTTGGAAGAACTCAGATTTATCAAACACCAAACACACACTAAGAAAATTTTGTTAAGTTGAGGAGCTTTCTCTAGCAGACTATTTTCATACTATTACTTTTACTAATAAATTCAGACTGGTCGTGCTCATCTGGCAGGAAGTGGTCTTCTTAGTAATGATGCGACAGTTCAGAGACTCTTAAAGAAGAGTAAGAACATGACACAAACACATCGCTGGAGTCAGCACAACCATTCCTAGTGAGTCTAAGCATACCGTTCTCATCTCTGAGCTTCTTGTCACCACTGCCCTCCCATCTGTAAGCACATTCCTAAACTCTGATAGTTACATGAAAAATTTTACTATATTAAAGTTTATTTTTCAGTTTTACTTCTGAGGTAGTTTATTAAAGTAACCAATAAACTTATTTGGCACTTTGGGACTAGAAAACTATAACTTATTTTAAAAGTTTACTAATCTACTTATGTTTAAATATAAGTTTTCCCAAACAGCTTTTGATATTTTAATCTGCTTAAAAAATACAAGACATTAAAAACACTTCCATTGCCCACAGCATAATTTCAGACTAAGTTTTCTATGTACTAATAATGTAGTATAACAATTAACGTTGAATGACCAGTATACAACAACTAATTTTTCTAACAGTGACAATTAAGCTGTTACTAGATAAATCGATTGCTATAAACCAACTCTTAAAAACTTAGTACTGAGAAGTGTTTTAATGATCTTAACAGGTGAACACCTTTTCACAGTAAGCTAAGAGAGTCCACACAGATGTAAACTTCACATTGTCTACAGCACCTAATTTTACATTGAGTCTTCAAGTAAGACTTGCAGCTCCTCACATCCTAGACACTCTAAAATTTACAAAAGAATCCGAACACACCAGACTAGATAAAATAAAAATGAAATTTTGCCAACCAAACTCAACTCTAAGTGTGGAGTGTACTAACATGCATGTAAACAAAATGACTTTTATCTACTTTGTAAGACTGATATTCTAAAAAAACTTCAAAGGCTAAAGTTATTACTAACTTCTAAATTTCAATAGCCTCCAACTGTTTCACTTAACCTTACTCAGAAAGAACTAGTGCAAAGTTGGACTCTGCAAAAAGCCAACAACCCTGAATGATCAGGTTAAATAAATAAATAAAACAAAACACGCTCCTTAAATGATCTTCTGCCTAACTTACCCAAGATCTGGAAACTTGCTCCAGATTCAAAAACTCTAGAAACTAGAGCCACTGCCTCGGTAGGTGATACTATCTATGGCCGATAGGCTGTGCTTGCCAATGTTGCAGAGAGCAACTGAGTTTTCAAGTCCTGATCCGAATTACTTAAACATCCATTTTGGAGTCCTGTGCCCACCCCCCACCTCCGCCGTCTCAGACTTCATTTTGTGAGGAATTTTGCGCGCGATGCCGCAGTGACAATCTCCGGAAAGCGCGGGCCGGCCTGGGCTCCCACCCGGGACGCAAGCGGGCTGGAAAGCGTGGCGAGGCCGGCCGGGACGGCCCGCGCGTGGCGGCCGCGCGGCGGCGGGAGGCCTGAGGCTGACGGGCGGGCGCGCCGCAGGCCCGGGATGGCGGGCGCGGGGCCTCGGCGGGGGCGGGCCGCGCGCGCGGGACTTACCGCTCCGGCGGCGGCGGCGGGGACCCCGGCAGCGGCGGCCGCCTCCTCGTCGTCGTCGCCCGGCGATGGCGGCCCTATCTTGCTGCAGGTAGCGGCCAGCAGAGCGAGCGGTGACGGCTGAGTGTCCTACCCGCGATGGGCGGGTTCAGAGAGGGAGACAGGGAGGGGGTGGCGGTTAGGGCCGGGCCCGCTCGCACAGGAAGTACGGCTCGCTCCGCGCCTGGCCCCGCCAGCCGGGCCCGCGCTCTCCTCCTCCGGGTCGGCGGCGCCTCTCCCTGCGCTCCGCCCGCTCGGCGGCCCGTGGCGGACGGCTGCGCGCCGGGCCTTCCCTCCGCCCGGAACCCACCCGGGAGGGCGCGCACACTTGCACACTCACACACGCACAAGAAAAAAAAAAAAAAAGGCGGCGGGCGGGGGCGCGCGGGCGGGGTCGGAGCGTTGGCGCCTCGGGCGGGCAGCTCCCGGGGCGGGGGAGGGGCGGGCGCGCGCGGGAGGGAGGGAAGGAGGGAGGGCGAGGGGAGGAGAAAGCGGCGCGCGGGGAGCCCGGCCGCGCTCAGCCGCTCCTCACCTGGGCCGCCGCCGCCGCCGCCGCGCCGTTTCCGTGCTGTTGCTGCTGCTGCTGCTGCTGCAGATACTCGCCGTGGCCGCCGCCGCCGCTGTCCACGTCCAAGGCAGCCATTTCCTCTTGTTTCACGGGCTTTTCGGGAGCTGCAGGCACAGCGCGGGGGGGGTGGGGCGGGGAGGAAGGCGGGTGCGGGGAGGGAGGGGGCCCGCGGGCCGCGGCCACATTAGCGCCAGCCGGCCCCGGCCCCTTCCCCTCCCCCCGGCCGCGGCCGCGGCGGCGCGCTCCCTCCTCCCCTCCTGCTGCCCCCGCCCGCCGCGGCTGTAACCCTCCTCCTCCTCGTTCCCTCCTCCTCCTCCCCGCGCTGCCCCTGCCCCCTCTCCTCTCCTCTCCTCTCCTCCCCTTTCCCTCCGCGGCGCTCGCTCCTCTCGCACCGTCAGTCACTCACACACGCCCGCCCGCCGCCCGCGCCCGCACACAGGGGGATGCGCTCCCGGCGGACTGGGCCGCCCGCCCCGAGCCCGGCGGGCACTCGGCGCTGGGGCTGGAGGGCTGGACGCTGGCTGGCAGGGAGGGAAAGGGAGGCGGAGGGGAGTGCGGCTTTCTGCCTCCACAGACACTCGGTCGCACACTCGGGGCCGGGAGCCGGCGGTGGCGGCCCCGGGCTGGCTGTGGGCGGCAGTGGCGGCAGCGGAGGCAGCAAGGGTTGCTCTCTCTCGGCTTTACGTACCGGTCATAGTGTGTTTAGGACACCTCAGGCGGGGCTCCCCGCCGCCTTACACATGGTGAGAAGCGAAGGCGGCGGCGGCGGGAGAGGATGCGGGAAGCGGCGGCGGACACGGCCGGAGCGGTCCGGGGATTTTTTTTTTTCCTATTTTGATTGACTGTGCGGGAAACACAAAAGGTGGAGCCTCCAGCCCAAAAGGGGGGAAGAGGGTGACAGCCCGCCCGGAAGTTCCGCCCCTCTTCCCGGCGCTCATTTGCCGCTAGGCTCTCCGTCAGCTGTGTTCATTGGTCCGGACGCCTGTCCGTCGCTCGGCCAGGCGGCGGGCTTCCTGTTTGCCCCCGGGTTGAAGGGGAGAGACAATGAGCGGCCGTGGCGCTTTAGGTTCCTGAGAACGGCCCCGGCTCGCGCGTTACCCCGCTGTGCCAGCCTCGTTCTTCGGCTGCGGCTGCCAGGCCCGAGGCGCAAGCCTCTTCCACTCGTTGGCCCTTCGTGCAGGCCTCGCCAAGCTGTCGGGGAGCTGAGCTGGGGAGGAAGTCCGTCCCCGGTGGCTCCGGCTCCACTCGACGTTTCCTCCATCCTGGCAGCCGCCTGGACTGGATCTCCCCAGGGCCTGGGCTCTCGGAGCTGCCTCTTGCCGGCGCTGCCAGGAGGCCACCGCCGCTCAGCCCCAGGGCTGCTGCTGCTACTGAGCAAACCGGACCCGCCCCATGAGCCCTGGGGGAGGGAGTTGGTATTGGGGGAGACACCCCCTCCGAGGCTGGAGGAGGACTTTTTCACACACATTCAGCTCTTGGTCGCATAGTCGGATCCATCGCCTTCCCATCCCACACCATCTCCCAGCCCTTAGCCCTTGGTTACCAACCATCTACTTTTATGGACCCTAGAGGCAGGCACTTGACAGCAAAAAGATTTATCTCCAGTTCCTTCATAAGGAAAAAGGCTTTAATTCTGGCCAGTGATACCTAAGAAGGCTTAGTTATATCAAATTCCCTGCTTCTTAAGAAAGTTAACACTGCCAACATTTGTTGAAATAGTAAATATCAGGTCCCTTTGGAGCGTTTAGGTATTTTTTTTTTTTTTTTTTTTTTTTTAGTGGTTTAGGTTAACACTCCTTGATTTGACATGCTTAATGGCGAGAAAAAAGTGTTCTGCAAACAAGAGATAGAACATTGTCTATTACTTCTAGATACTTTCTCAAAAAAAAAAAAAAAAAAAAAAAGTTGAATTTAAGAGTAGAAAACACTATCCACAATACTTTAATTAGAAATCTATCTCAAGCAAGAATAAATGTCCCAATTATTGTACTTATGTTTTCTATAATAAGGTTGTGGAGTCAAAGCATTTAAACTAGCTTTATATGCACTAGGTTAAAACATGCATCTCAGTTCCAAAAGACTTTCTGGACTCTGGTTGGTTGGTTTGTTGGTTGTTTTGTTTTGTTTTGTTTTGTTGTTTTCTTTTTAAGGCAAGGTTTCATGTATAGCCTTGGTTGTCCTGAAACTTGCTTTGTAGACCAGGCTAGCCTGGATCTCACAGAAATCCACCTGCCTCTGCCTCCTGAGTGGCCCTCCACCAACTATTTCCTGATACTTTTTAATACTGACAGTGACACATGTTCTCTCTCTCTCTTGTGGCATGCAAGCAAGAAAAATCTTTAAGGCAAAGCTCTTAATGCATATTAGCAAAATTATCAGTCACTACTAAGGTGAGATTTAGCAGACTTCTCCAACCACAGTTGAGTCACTGTTACAGCCTATCTCAAGATGACCAAAAGCAAAATGGTCTCTTGAAAGACTACTTTTTTCTTAACTAGTGCAGACACTCAAAGCATATGCAAAGCATAATGCCTGTATATAAATAAATATACACATATAATAACTGATACAGTATAATTCACAATGTATTAATATGTTTTGGTACAGTCATTAAATGAAAAATTTTTAAAGTATCAAGTATCATGAATAAATCTCAAATCAACAGATCTGTTTTCCCCTGTCCCCATGACTTGGCCCAGTTTCTTGTCATGTTTTCTCTCAAGATTTTCACAAGCTATTCCTGGCCAAGAAACAAAACCAGATCACCCTATTCCCCAGTAGATTAGAACAAAGTTGGTAATAACATCAGCTATAACTCCAAGAAAAGGAAATCAAGCTAGATCTGTAGTGTACCTCACTGAATAGCTAGAAGCTTTCTATGGAATCGTGTTCATTGATTAATCTTACCATATCAAACTGAAATGTCAGTGCTGTCTAGGCAGCTGGGCTATGTTAATGAGTTGGTTCAGAATATGTAGAACTTGGCTTTTTAAAATATGGAGGGAAAAACTAGTTGCAGAAGGATATTTTAAAACTTACTAAGTTGTGACTATATATGGATATACATAATAACTGTTAGGGTTAGTTTTAATTGTAGCCCACTGTGGGTGGTACCATTTCCTGGATTTATTTGGGTCCTGGACCATATAAGAGCAGAGACAATAGGCTGAGTTGTAAATATGCAAACGTAATTTCTCTGTGTATGGATTCGACGTGACCTGAAGTTCTATGTGGCTGAAGTTCCTGCTTCCTTGGGTTCCCTCCTAGAAAGGACTAAAATAAACTTGTCTCCTTTAAGTTGCTCTTTGTCAGGGTATTGTATCACAGCAACCAGAAATGATACTAATACAGAAATTCACTGTAAGTTTTGAAAATGCTAAGTTTTAGACAGTTAAGGAGGAAAGTGAGGATCAGCCAGATGGCTTAGCAGATCAGGAGGGCTTGTAGTTAAACCTGACAACACTTCAGTCACAGGAATCCACATGATGGAAGGACCATACCTCAAGTTGTCACCTTACCGTGACATGTGCATAAAGCACAAACACCATAAATAAATAAATAAATAAATAAATAAATAAATAAATAAATAAATAATAAATGAATGTAAGAAGAAAATAAGGTTTAAATGGGTTTCCTAGGTGCTATGCTTACACATCCAGGTTTTAGTTAAGTTAGGCAGAGGGTATCACTATACTTCATATTATGTCATCTGAAGTACTATATAATCACTGTTTAATCTTTTAAACAAATGAGTACCTGTAGAGACAGTAAAACAAGCATGTCCTGACTGACCAGGAAGAGACAGTGACTCCATATGACTAAGTGCTCCAGCCTTAGTCACTGGAAAATTGGACTGAAATGAGGACTATGAGATTGGGAGCAACTGGGAGACAGTTAAGGTATACGGCTCTGGGTGCCAAGGACACCCATGGCCCATGGGCAGAAGGATATGGATTCATAGTTAAGAAGTAGGGTGATAGCCTGGCGGTGGTGGTGCAGGCCTTTAATCCCAGCACTTGGGAGGCAGAGGCAGGCGGATTTCTGAGTTCGAGGCCAGCCTGGTCTTCCAGGACAGCCAGCGCTACACAGAGAAACCCTGTCTCAAAAAACCCAAAAAAAAAAAAAAAAAAAAAAAAAAAGTGGGTGATGCACAGACTTGGGAGTCTTTGCCACATTCACAGACCTCTGTCCATTTATTCTAGACATGAACAAGTTCCTTGGCTTTAAAAAAAAAAAAAATTCCCATATAGGTCAGGCTTGGTGGCACATTCTTGTAATCCCAGGATTTGGCAGGTTGAGGCAGGAGAATCTCAGAGTCTCAAACTCAAGGCATGCTGGGCTACACAGTGAAACTATCTCAGAATGAGAGGTAAAGAGAAACCATCGGTTATCTCAGTGGTCAAGTACTTATCTAGTGTGTCAGAGATGCTGTGTTCACTCCCCTTGTAACTCAGAATATAAACCCTCCACGGGATGATGCCTCTGCCTCAGCAGTTGTTCTGTTTCTTCCTTATGCAAGGTCTCCAGAACTTGCCTTCCTGACACCAATTTCAACACTGAAACACTTCCTGCTAAGAACGCTCTCCTCCCTAAACCTCATCTGCTTTCTGGTTTTCTCTCATGAATAGTCTCCATTTTTACTACACTGTCCAATTTAAAAAAAAAAAAAAATTTGGGCAGTGAAAATGCTTCTTGTCTGTTCCTTACAGCATCCACTAACCACACTCAACCATTAGTGCTGGAAACTTGACCAGTGTGGCTGGGCAATTGAGTTATTATTTTTAATGAATGTAAACTTAAATGGCTGCACATGGCCAAGGGCAAATGTATTGGACAGTACTGCTTTGAGTATCTGCCTGCTTCTAACCCCTACATATAAATACCAGTCCAGACTTGGTTCTTGGCTCCTTGGGCTTCCCTGGGGAAGCTCAGCCTTCCTGCAGCCCCAGCCATCATCTCTAAACTCAGGTCCCTGTCTTATCTTTAGTAGTCTGCTGTCACGTGGATTGCTGTTCCCTATCCGCAGGCGCCATAAATTCCTCCTGAATGTTTCACTTAGCCTCAAACTGCAAATGCACAGAATTCAACTCCAACCTATCTACAGACACAGCTCTGGCTTTGGACACTCTGTCTGCAACAGGAATGCCATCATTCTCTCAGAAGTCCAGGCAGGAGTCAGATTGGACACATCTCCCCAGCCTTCCCACTAGCAGAAGCCATTTGGTACTGGAAAGTTTTCCTGCATAATCTCTCTTAATGACTTGTTTGTTAAGACCACAAAATGTATGGACCCCTGCAAAACACTGCAAGGCTCTTACCCTCAGAAAATATAAATGTATACAAATCCAAATCACAATTAAGTCTAAAACACACAGTGGTTAGAGGACTCACCTAGTGCTCACAGGGTTCTGCACTCATTTCCCTGTACCACAAAAGATTAAAAATATATATATATTGCCAAAGAAGGTCTCTCTCAAACCACTAACTGATGCAGCAACTCCTGGAAGGCATCAAAGCATGCTTTGCATCACCCACGACCACACACTTTACTGCCCCTTGTGCTCTGAGTCTGCCACTTCCCTTTCCCAGCTCCATTGTGGATCCTATACAAGGACACACCTCATAAGCCCTCACTGTCCCACAGTTAACCCCTCTTGTGCCTTGCCATCAGGATTTCCCTTCCTGGTCTCTGTGTTTCTGGCAACTCAAACAAGAATTTAAGCTTTTTTTTTTTTCCCCTTTGGTTTTTCGAGATAGGGTTTCTCTGTATAGCCTTGGCTGTCCTGGAACTCACTCTGTAGACCAGGCTGGCCTCGAACTCAGAAATCCGCCTGCCTCTGCCTCCCAAGTGCTGGGATTAAAGGCATGCACCACCATTGCCCAGCGAGGGTTCTTTTCAATACTGGATATGATGTCTATTCCTGGTTGTCAACTTGACTATATCTGGAATGAACTATAATCCAGAATTGGGGGGCTCACCTGTGATCCAAATCTTGAGGCTGGAAGACACAAGGTCTTGAAAAGCCATCCCTTCTGCTGGAGGTCTACATAAGGACATTGGAAGAAGGAAGATTCGCTCTTCTTCTTCACCTGCTTGCATTGACTTGCCAGCACATCTGTTGGAATCTTCTTCTACAGAAGACCAGCTCAAACAACTAGCCTCATAGGACTGAGCAACTACTAGATTCTTGGACTTCTCATTCACAGCTGACCATTGTTGAGGTAGTTAGACTATAGACTGTAAGTCATCACAATAAATTCCATCAATATAGAGAGACATTCCACAAGTTCTGTGACTCCAGAAAACCCTAATACACCGGTGTCTCTGTGTAACCCCAAGTTTCCTGAAACTCTGTAGACCAGGCTGACCTCAAACTCAGAGATCTTCCTGCTTCTGCCTCCCAAGTGCTGGGATTAAAGGCGTGTGCCAACATTTTTGAAGAAGGCATAAATTCCAATATGCTACAAACTTGTTTTAGAATCAATGGTTCAAACCTCTTAGGTATGACCTATTGGAAAGGAGCTAAAGAAAAACTAAACAAACTAAACAGAATACTCCAGTTTAAAAACAATCCAAAACAGTAAAGAAGCCGGATAAAAGCCCTATCTGTAATCCCAGGCCAGGCAGGGCCACGTGTTTACCACTGACTCATGGTATATATGCAATCTTGATCTTCAGGTGTGTACCCTTCAGTGAGCCACTAGTTGAGCAAGATGGCCCTCAGTACTCACTGGGTCACAAAACAAAAGAAGACATGAACAAGGGAGAGGGACCTATAGGGAGAAGGAAGGGACCAGCCAGCCTGAGAAGAAGACAAGGGAGAGTGTGAGATGAGAGTAATTAGAATAAATTAAATACACCTCTGAAACTGTCAAAGAACAAATTTCATTGATAAAACAAAATTTTTAGGATACATAAAATTATGTATAAATACATATCTATAAAATCTCATCTTGGTGTATAGAAATAATTTCATAACATACAAAAATTGTAGTCATACTATATTAGCAAAACCAAATAAAAATCAAACTGATAAAATAACTTACAAAGCAACACTTATATATCATCTAATATTAAAATGTGTACTATATACAAATTTTAACACATAATAAATAATTAAATGGTTCTATCATCTAATTTCAAGACATGTCTATACTAAAGACATAACTCTCCGGGTGGTGGTGGTGGTGGCAGCCGCGGTGCATGCCTTTGATCCCAGCACTTGGGAGACAGAGGCAGGCAGATTTCTGAGTTCGAGTCTACAGAGTGAGTTCCAGGACAGCCAGGGCTACACAGAGAAACCCTGTCTCGAAAAACAAAAAACAAAAAACAAAACAAAACAAAAAAGACATAACTCAAGGGTTCTGTCATCCATGATGACAAGTGACCTTAGTTATATATTCCTGTGAGTTGGTTTTCTTAGTCTATCAAAAGAATGTTCGTTTAATTTCTGTAGTCAATATTCTGCCTTAAAGCACTTGAATTATTTCTACCATTCCAGTTTGCTGATATACCTTTCCTTCTCCACTCTACTTTGAATATTCTGACTTTACACTCCTGTGAGATTATCTTTCCACTTCATATTTCCTCTACCCTGAACTGAATAAGCTACTTATCTGCTTATGTTCCTAGGCTACTCGAGTCATTTCGTCCCCTCTTTGTATTGACGGACCCTCCCTCTAGTTTTGTGTAACAGGCTTACTGCATGTTCCTTCTTCCAAACCATTGACATAATGAATAAAATTGGTCCTTATATTGATTGCTGGAGCTTCGTGGTCCATCTATCCAACCCGTTCCACACTTTGATATCAAAATCAATGTTTAATCGACTTAAGTAGTTCATCCCTGTACTATACTCAGCTGACACTGAGATCTTTCGTTGTACGGTATCATTTCATGGAACTGTGTCCCAAAGTCATTAGTTCTTGCCTTCCTCAAGTATTATTTATTATCAGGCTCAGCAATTATTTCATAACAATGAGGCAGATAAGATGAATTCATGCAGACTCTCTTTAAATTAAACCATAACTTTCTGATGTTCCCAATTGTTGATTTCCTACAAAAATCTACCGATACCTTTAGTACAGACACTAATCTTAGTAATTCCAAATCTTGTACTCAGGGTAGGGAAAGGGATATTTAGAGAATTTTAATGAGAGTTTTGCCTATTATACATTATACATTATAACTGTCAAAGACATAAGATAAAACATTTCAAGTCCCCTTTTGTCTTTATGGAAGAATTTGAACATCTATTAAGAATCAAGAAGAAAATATTTGAATTACAATAGTGAAAACTCAGGAGCTGTAATCCATAAAAAGACGTTCTACTATATATAAATTATACTTTGATTTCTAAAATGTGTTTTACTTTTTTATGTGTATGGGTGTTTTGTCTGCATGCATGCCTGCTGCTCATGGAAGTAAGAAGTGAGTGTGGAATCCCTCGGAACCAGAGTCCGAATGGTTGTGAGTTGCCACACAGATCCTGGAGACTTAACCAAGGGACTCTGGAAGAGTAGCCATTACTCTTAACTTCTGCCATCTCTGCCATCTCTCCAGTCTCTAGTTTTTATGATGAGACAAATACGTCAATAAACTCCTCACTCTAAAAAGCCCAGCTGAAGGGCCGGAGATGCTGGTGAGTAGTGATGCACTTGCCTGTCATACATAAGGCCCTGGGCACAATTCCTAGCACTAAAATAAATTGGAATGAACTACTTAAGCCAATTAAACATTAATTTTGATATCAAAATGTGAAGCAGTTTGGAATTGTTCCTTTTTCTGCCTGTTTTTTTTTTTTTTTTCTCTCTGTTTGGAAATGATGTCTCCCTGTATGTGCCAGGCTCGCCTTGTCCTCTCTGTATATCTCTCAGCAACCTGTACTTACAACTCTCCTGCCTCAGCCTCCCCACCACACCTGGCTACCTTGATACCACAAATCAATGGACCCCTTCCTCTTATTTTGTTCCAACCATCCCATAAGATAAGAAGTTTAGCCCGGCAGTGGTGTCACACACCTTTAATCCCAGCACTTGGGAGGCAAAGGCAGGCAGATTTCTGAGTTCGAGGCCAGCCTGGTCTACAGAGTGAGTTCCAGGACAGCCAGGGCTACACAGAGAAACCCTGTCTGGAAAAACAAAAACAAAAGCAAAAACAAAAACACAAAAACAAAAACAAAAAAGATAAGAAGTTTAGTAGAGAAAGGAAGAGACTCTATAAAATTGTCATGAGGGAGCTGGAGATGTAGCTAACACACACACACACACACACACACACACACACACACACACAGAGGGCAGGGTTAGTACAGATCCCTAGAGAGTATAACATTGGCTATTTATTGTAGAAACTATTGAGATTTGGTCTGTTGCTATGTATTGCAATGCTAAGTTCTGTACCGGGCGACTCTGGCCTACCACTGAATTGTCACTTTTACGAGCTTTTGTTGTACAAACCCTATTCCTTGCTTTAAAACTACTGGTTAAATAAAATTGGCCAAAATTACTGGAAGGATTAGAGGTAGGTGGCATTTGTTTGTTCGTTTTTTTTGTTTTTCGAGACAGGGTTTCTCTGTGTAAGCCTGGCTGTCCTGGAACTCACTCTGTAGACCAGGCTGGCCTCGAACTCAGAAATCTACCTGCCTCTGCCTCCCAAGTACTGTGCCACCACTGCCCGGCTAGGTAGGTGGCTTTTGAGTGACCTGGGAGACTGAGGAGAGACCAATGAAGTGAAGAAGAAGGAAGAACTAGAGGAGAGGAAGCCACCATGAGGGGAGATAGACCATGAGCATGTGGCCAGTAGAAATAGCTAGTATCTTGGGTACACCGCTGGGGAAGTAGCCAGGCCAGCAGTTAGAAGAGTAGGTTATGACGGGAGGTGGTGGCACACACCCTTAATCCCAGCACTTGGGAGGCCGAGGCAGGTGGATTTCTGAGTTTGAGGCCAGCCTGATCTACAGAGTGAATTCCAGGACAGCCAGGGCTACACAGAGAAACCCTGTCTCGAAAAACCAAAAAAAAAAACAAACTAACAAACAAAAAGCAAATCTCCTTAAAGCTTGTTTAATATACACTAAAAGTGAATGTGTTAGAGGACCAAATGTATAATCATACAGAGTTCCCTGTAAACACACACACTTGCATCTCCTTCAATATGACAGCAGACAACAAAGCGGGAGAAGACACGTTTGTGTGCATGGCTTTCCCCTTCTGAAGGCAGGAACCCTTGCACATAGCAGTAAATGTATGGAATAGATACTTAACTTCTTCCGCTCAGTTATTCTATCAGCTGTTCCTGATTTGTTTAGAATTTTAGTTTGACCTTTTTTTTCTTTTATTCTTTTCTTCCCTTCTTTTTTTTTTTTTTTTTTTTGGTTTTTTCGAGACAGGGTTTCTCTGTGTAGCCCTGGCTGTCCTGGAACTCACTCGGTAGACCAGGCTGGCCTCGAACTCAGAAATCCGCCTGCCTCTGCCTCCCAATTGCTGGGATTAAAGGCGTGCACCACCACCGCCTGGCCCTTCCCTTCTTTCTATTACAGTTTATTTCTTTCTTTTTGAATGCCTGGCGCCCATGGGCATCAGATAGGGCATTGGATCCTGTGGAACTAGAGATACAGATGGTTTCGAACCACCACGTGCATGCTGGGAAACAAACCCAATCCTCTTATAAGAGCAACGAATGCTCTCAACTGCTACACTATCATCTCCCCAGAGTGCTAGAATTTATCTATTTATTTGTGGGTTTTGTTTTGTTTGTTTGTTTGTTTGTTTGTTTTGCTTTTTCCATAGAGCCCTGGCTGTCCTGGCAGTAACCAGCCTGACCTAGAACTCAGATATCTACCTGCCTCTGCCTCCTAAGTGCTGGAATTAAAAGCATTAAAAGCATGTAGGACAGAGCTTAGCTAGAATTTTGTTTATTTATATACATGCATATGAATGCAGGTTCCTTCGGAGGCTAGGAGACTTTGAATCCCCTGGAGCTGGAGTTATGGTTGGTTGTGAGCTGCCGGGTGTGGGTTCAGAGAGCTGAACTCAGGAACCCTGCAAGAACAGTAGGTACTCTTAACCAACCATGGAACCATCTTTCCAGCCCAGGGAAGCATTTTTTTTTTTTTCAGAATGTCCCTAAATTTGAGTCATCTGATATTTTCATCATGTTCAGACTATGTCATGAATTTTGGGTCCTGACTTATTTTTATAGTCAGCAAATGTCAGCATTTATTTTCATGGTTACATTAACCATTACAGATATTAACTCCACAGAACACCCTTTAAGTAAAAGGGATTAAATTAAATCAGTTGAGTAAGATCATGTAATTAGAGTGAATCTTCTGATTCGAGATACAGTTCTCACATTACTGTCTCAAAAAGGGCAACATCAAAATTACTTCATGTTTAAAAAAAAATTATTTAAACTTAGAAAATGACAGCACTCACTGCCCAAGTTCCTCTTGAAGCTGTGAGGCATTGGTTTTCTTTCTATACATATAAATTTTCTTTTGTACAAACTGGATTATAGACATATGCTAATTTTAATTAGCTGTTAATTTTTAATGTATCATTTATAACCTGCTGTTTTAGTTAGTTTTAATGCAGTGAAGAGACACCACAACCATACCATAGCAATTCTTTTTTTTTTTTTTTTTTTTTTTGGTTTTTCCGAGACAGGGTTTCTCTGTGTAGCCCTGGCTGTCCTGGAACTCAATCTGTAGACCAGGCTGGCCTCGAACTCAGAAATCTGCCTGCCTCGGCCTCTCAAGTGCTGGGATTAAAGTCCATTATCACCATGGCCAGATGCATGGCAGCATCCAGGCAGGAAGGGGGTTGGAACTGAGAGTTCTACATCTTGATCTGCAAGCAGCAGAAGACTGGGTGCTGCATGTGTCTAAGGGAGCCATACCTAGTCAAACCATGACACCGCCTATATAACAGATATCCCTGGAATTCTTTTTACTGCTTGTGTAAAATTTCATAGCACAGATATCTTATTTAATATACTTGTGGCTAAGCATCGACACAGAATTGTACAAACTTCCAGGGGCCTAAGATTAAATGTCTTTAATATGCTGCTATGTTTCTTTTTATTCCTTTTTCTGCCTGTTTTTTTTTTTTTGTTTTGTTTTGTTTTGTTCTCTGTTTGGAAATGAGGTCTCCCTGTATGTGCCAGACTCACCTTGCCCTCTCTGTATAGCTCTCAGCAACCTGTACTTACAACTCTCCTGCCTCAGCCTCCCCACCACACCTGGCTACCAACTCTACTGACCAACTTGATACCATGAATCAATGGACCCCTTCCTCTCATTCTGTGGACTTCCTTTGACTACTGAGTAGAAGGAGTATTTTTTTTTTTTAATGTTAGAACCTTTTGTGTAATACGATTTTTAAGTTTATATTTCATGGGTATGAGTGTGTTGCTGCATATGTATATGGTCACCACGTGTGTGCCTTTTGCTGGTAGAGATTAGATGGTGCCAGTTCTCTTGGAACTGGAGTTACAGACAAATGTGAGCTGCCATGTGGGTGCTAGGAATTGAATCCAGGTCCTCAGAGGTGGTGCAGCCAGTGTTCTTAACTGTGGAGCCCCGCCCCCCCCCCCCCCCACACACACTTCATTTGCTTCTTAAAGTGACATTGAATTTTCTCTCTCCATGATGTCTTACTATTAGGAAATGTGAGCTAGAGTCATTTGGTTTTGGCCTGTGGAAGGAGTAAGATTTTTTTTTTTCTTTTTTCTTTCTTTCTTTTTTTTTTTTTTTTTTTTAACATTTGTTTTATCGAAGGAGGGCTGGGCATGCAGACTCAAAGGAAAACTTGGTGAAGTCGGTTCTCTCCTTCTATCATGTGAGTTCCAGGTATAAAACTCCAGTCCTTGTTCTTAGCTACAAGCACCTTTACCCACTGAGCCATCCCAGCAGTCCTGTGCATTGGTCTTAGTGTAGAGGTCCATTCTGGATCACAGTCCCCTCAGGACAGCCACTGAGCCCTCAGGTTCCTCAGTGTCAAACCCTCACCTCTAGTGCTTTCCTCTCCAGCCAGGCAATGTCCTGGTCACCACAGTTCCAAGCTCTAGCAGAGGAAAAAGAAATGGCAAATTCAAAACCACACTGCTTCGGACACTGACAAATCCAGGCCGCATTCTACCTCCAAGGACATACATTCCAAAGACAGCAACAGGGTTGCCTCTTTGCTGTAAAAAGTTTATCTTTAGCTGGGTGGTGGTAGCACATGCCAGCACTAGGGAGGCAGAGGCAGGCAGATCTCTGAATTGGAGGCCAGCCTGGTCTACAGAGGAAGTTCCAGGACGGTCAGGGCTACACAGAAAAACCCTGACTTGAAAAACTAAAATACAAACAAACAAACAACTAAAGAAAGAAAGAATCCCATCTTTTCTACAATTGGTCCCAAAGCTTCACACTAGCTTTAGTCTTGGTGCTGTGGTGACTAGAGATTCCCACCCACTGCTTCTGCACTTCCCTCACACCCAGGCCTGCTTTCCCAGCAAGGAATTGATTCCAGAGTCTCAAGCCCAGCCTCAGGGAAGTCAAGATTTCTCTTCTGGTTTCCTCTTCATTTTCATTTTATGACATTTAAAATAATGTCAACTTGAGGGTAGATGCTAAGACTGAAAACTAACAGAAAGATTCAAAAGGAAAGCCTGCATTAGGCTCAAGTCAGGTCCTAGCCTGATAAACACCACTTCCAAAGGCAACGTGGAAGGAAACAGCCTATTTCATCTTAAAGCTCATAGTCTATCATGAAGGGACGTTAGGGCAGGAGGTCCAGCAGGAACCTGGAAGCAGGAACTGAAGTGAAGCCATTAAAGGAACAGTGTTTATTGACTTGTTCATTTCGATTTCTTAAATACCCAGGATCACCTGGCCAGAGAGGGCACTGCCCACAGTGAGCTGGAACCTTCCACATCAATCAAGAAATGCCCCACAGACTTGCCTACAGGCCAATCCTATGGAGGCATCTTCTCAATTGAAGTTCCCTTCTCGAAGATAATACTAGCTTGTGTTAACTTGACCGCCCCCCAGAAAACTCACCACCACCACCAACAGAGATAGTAAGTGTAGTTTGCTTTTTTAAAAATAATTTGATCAAAACTGGGACCTGGAGAGATGACTAAGCGCTTGATGTTTACTCGTGAAGGCCTGAGTTCACACAAAAGCCTGTGGGGTAGTGTGCCTATAACCTCAGCATGACAGAAACAACTGAAGTCCAGAAGTTTCTTTTTTGTTTGTTTGTTTTTTTTGGTTTTTTTTCGAGACAGGGTTTCTCTGTGTAGCCCTGGCTGTCCTGGAACTCACTCTGTAGACTAGGCTGGCCTTGAACTCAGAAATCTGTCTGCCTCTGCCTCCCAAGTGCTGGGATTAAAGGCGTGTGCCACCACCGCCCGGCAGTCCAGAAGTTTCTAACCAGCCAGTTTAGTCAAAACAGCAAGCTCCAGGTTCACTGAATGATCCTGTCAATAATAATAATAATAATAATAATAATAATAATAATAATAATGTGGAGAGCAATAGAAGCCGACATCCAGCCCCTGACCTCATGCAAGGGCACACACACAACTTAAAAACAAATACAAATTGATCAAAATGTATATACTTATGGTGTATACTGTGATGTTTCAAAATATGTATATATCATGGAATGATTAATTGGGCAAATTAACATATGTGTTACCTTATATATTTATCCTTTTTTAAAAAATTAGTTTAATCAGCCGGGCGGTGGTGGTGCACGCCTTTAATCCCAGCACTTGGGAGGCAGAGGCAGGCGGATTTCTGAGTTCGAGGCCAGCCTGGTCTACAGAGTGAGTTCTAGGACAGCCAGGGCTACACAGAGAAACCCTGTCTCGAAAAAACAAAAAAAAAACAAAAACAAAAACAAAAAAAAATAGTTTAAAACGCTTAAAATATTAGGACTTAGAACTGGCAAGATGGCTTCAGTGGGGAAAGGCATTTGTTGCTATGACTAATGAGCTAAGGGCCCTCATGGCGGGAGGAGTGAAGGACACACACACAGATTAGTTTTTTCTAATGTAATAAAAAATGTTTAAATCTACTGTCTTGGCAGTCTTCAAATATACAGTCGTTGTTATTAATGGCAGTCACAGTACTGTACAGTGAGCCTTAATTTAGCCCATCTAATCGAAACTTTGCATACCTTAACCAGTGTCTCCATTCCTCTTCCTGCCTCAGCCCCTAGTAACCAGCATTCTCCCTTTCCTGTTTGACCAGCAACCTTACTTATATGTGAGTTCACACAGTAGTTATTGTTAGTTGTTTTAAAAAAGTCCGACCGCAGCTCAGAACAGACCACT
>JANHMN010000002.1:142615329-142631986 GCA_030674055.1 Rhabdomys pumilio
CACTTGGGAGGCATACGCAGGTGGATTTCTGAGTTCGAGGCCAGCCTGGTCTACAGAGTGAGTTCCAGGACAGCCGGGGCTACACAGAGAAATCCTGTCTCGAAAAAACCAAAAAAAAAAAGAAAGAAAAAAGAAAGAAAGAAAGAAAGAAAAAAAAGAAAATGATTAGATACAGGTTTTATAAACTGATTAGATACACATTTTATACTTGCATTTTAGCAATAGAAGCAATTAGGAAACTTTTTTCCTCTGGCCAGAATGTGCTCAAATACTACTTCCTGAGTCTTTTTTTTTTTTTTTTTTTTTATGGATATTTTATTAAATTTCAGATGTTATCCCTTTTCCCCATTTCTCCCCACCCAGGAACCCCCATCCCATCTCCCCTTATCCTGCTTCTATGAGGGTGTGCCCCCACCTACCCACCTGCCCACTCCTACCTCCCTGCCCTGGAATTCCCCCCCACTTTTTTGTAAACAAGTACTCTGTTAAAACTCTTGGTCTAGTTGTTTGCTCCATCTTACTGGAAACCACTCTTTTTTCAGAAGACTTTAGGAACAAATATGGGGCTTACAAAGATGATAGACTATGCACGCCCTGATGTCCTGCTTGGTATTTATTATATTTGTGGATTTTATCTGGGAATTAGGAGCTGGAAATATTTTGATATATTTTTTTTTTTTTTTTTGCCAGTGATAGTAATTCAAATTTAAGTGCATATTGTGAAAATTGTAAATCTCTGCTCCAGATTCCAAGACTTCTAGGCTTTCAAATTGCAGTGTCTCCCAATTGTAGAAAATTATCTTACTTGCCAGCAGATCAGGGATCTATCCAATCTTAAACAGAACCAGTTATAGACTTTTCCTGGAGGACCTTTCAAGGGTTCTGAACTGCGCCATGTCTGAGAAGTGAGATCTCCCCCAGCATACGTCTGCTTCACAGACTGTGACAGAGTCTGTGAGTGGTGTTCATGTTTAACCCTCTTCAGAGTCTTCCCAGACAACCTAGTCCACTCCTCCCCATTTCTCCTGGCTTCTCTGGTATCTCTCACTTCCATCAGCACATCTCCTGACTCCCCCAGCATTGGCTGCTGAGACCAGTGTATATTGAGGTCTGGTCTGTTGCTATGCACTGTAATGCTAAATTATGTACCAGAAGGTACAGTTGCCAACCAGTGAATTCTCTGGGTTACCAGCTATTGTTGTGCGAACCTTGTTCCTTAGTTTAAAACTACTGGTTAAATAAAAATGGTACAGCCATTTACTGTAGGGATCAGAGGCAGGTGAGTTTTGAGCTACCTGGTTGAAGGTTGCAGAGGGAGGCAGAGAAGAAAGGACCAGTGAGAGGAGGAAGCTGCAATGAGAGGAGATAGACCATGAACACATGGCTGGGAGAAACAGCAAGTATTTGGGGTACACTGCTGGGGAGGTAGCCAGGCCAACAGTTAGAAAAGTAGGTTAGAGGTTACCCTTAGTAATTGTGAAAGCCAAATAAAATAACCATAGTTTGAATCTCATTCATTTAAAAGCTAGATGGGCATAAGTTTTAATGGTTCAATTGTAGGAGTGTATGGCTCAATTCTCTCGTGAAAGCAGCCCACCTCTTTTTGATGGGCAATGGCTTTATTCCCATTTTTCCTATTAAGCAATTCTACCTTCACAGGAAAAACTTTAGCAACTAATGCTTTAAAATTCAGATCACTAAAACAGTGATAATAAATGAAGCTGCTGACACTAGATGTTACTACCTCAGCTCCTCAGACAATGAGTTGTAAGCCCTTAGGAGAAAAAAAAAAGTTTAAAAGATAATGTCTTTATAAAGAAAAATAATCATCCCTTGTGATGTGAAACAGCAAGAAACACTTCCCATTTCAAACGAAAACATCTCAGACTAGTGAGTGCTTTGGTGTTGCTATCACAGCTGAGTGTTAGGGATACCAATTTATTTA
This sequence comes from Rhabdomys pumilio, assembly GCA_030674055.1. Taxonomy (NCBI): domain Eukaryota; kingdom Metazoa; phylum Chordata; class Mammalia; order Rodentia; family Muridae; genus Rhabdomys; species Rhabdomys pumilio. The sequence continues at coordinate 142,617,275 of JANHMN010000002.1, forward strand.
CTGCCCCATCTTTGCTCAGATGCTCAGGTCCCAGGCTTGGTCCAGAAGCAATCTATCCTGTTAAATTGCTGCAAGAAATGGGAGCTTGCTGGGCGTTGGTGGCTCACGCCTTTAATCCCAGCACTTGGGAGGCAGAGGCAGGTGGATTTCTGAGTTCTGAGTTTGAGGCCAGCCTGGTCTACAGAGTGAGTTCCAGGACAGCCAGGGCTACACAGAGAAAACCTGTCTTGAAAAAACCAAAAAAAAAACCCAGAAATAGGAGCTTACATTTGCAGGAAGCCTCAGCATATCAACACTTTCTTCACTTGTTCATATGTTCATTTTTACCTGCTTCCTGCGGGCATCCCTGTATCTCACAATCATCAAAGCCACAGTCTTTAACCATGAAGATAAAGTGATGAAGTTGTAAGACTCTGGCAAACCTTAGCTTACTGGGGAGTCCTAGTGTGAACCAGGGGGAGCCGGAAGTCGATGCAAAAAGCAAGAGGAATTTATTGTTTCAACACTTGGCGTAGTCCTACACTGAAGGTGAAGTGGTGACAGGTGCATCTCGGTCAGTGAGCTTTTTTATTCAGTTTTCAGGGCAGCAGCCGTTAGGCACAATGTGATTGGCAGAACATTGTGAGTTTTTAAACTGATTGGCCTTTAGGGAATGAGGTGTCAAGGACTTCTGTGTTTGTAGGTGACCTACGGTCAGTCCTGCGGAATATGTCCCTGCTGGCAGGTCGGTTTTGCCCCCTGTGGTCTAAGAATGTTAATTAGCCTCTCCCTTCCGGAGGGACAAGTGTTCTGTGACCTTTCCAAAGTTCCTTAGCTGACCTCTTCATAGTCTCTTGCCCACAGTTTGTGTACAGGGACAAGAATGGGGACACAGAGCCCCTGATGCAGCCTGGCATTTTGTTGTTGTTGTTTTTCTAAACAGGTTTTTCTCTGTAGCCCTGGCTGTCCTGGAACTTGCTCTGGAAACCAGGTTGGCCTTGAACTCAGAGAGCTGCCTGCCTCTGCCTCCTGAGTCCTGGGATTTAATGGCATACACTACCACATCCCAGCTCAGCCTGGCATTCTTACCAGTACTCTTTAGCCCAAAGTTACTAGAATAATTATCAAAGTTCATCGATCTCCCTATGTCTCTTCTCAGCAATACCCAACCTCTCCCTTTGTCTCTTTCCTCTCCACACATCCCAGGGAGACCTTGTGGTGCAGCCTCCATATTTGTCCAGTGACTCTTTTCCATCATTTGTGTGAGAGCTGCCTGACTTCCGTAGAGGGCTGATATGCAAGTTACCAGGTAAGGCCAGTGCCTAAGCAAAAGAGACACTGTCTTATTGCTGGATCGAGGATCAAAAAAGAACCCCCTTCCCTCTGAAATATGTCCCAGTAGCTGCAGGAGAATCTTAAAAAGCCCCTGTCAAGAAGCAGCTTATGGTGGGGGGCGGGGGTGGGGGAGGGAAGGGACAGACTCATGAAGGTAGGTAGGCACACTGGAGAGGGAACTAGAGACACTCAGACAGCTGTATCCAAAGACAGGAGCTTTTGAAAATCAGGCTTGCCAGCACCTTCATGTCCAGTCTTCTGTAATTTGTACATACAATGTGGAGAACATTATGGGAAATACAAAGTCAGTCAGACATGGCCTTATTACCCATCTGTTCCTGGTAGAACAGATAAGAAGTTTGCACCGTGCAGTTGTTTCCCTTTGAAGATGTGTCTGGAAAAACAGGTGTAGCAATTGGAAAGGGGGAGCCGTGGTTTTCTCAGATTATAAATCATAGGTTCCTCAAAGCATCTCACTTCAGCTGGTGTTGGGATTGTGTTTGTGTGGAGGGGAGGAGGTTGGATCTAACCGGGATAAACTGTGGGGGAGAAGTGTGGGTAAGGAGTCCTGCTGGGGTGCAGAATTGCCCGCCAATTATTCTGACTGGTCTCAAGGACACCTAAGGTCACCATAAAGCTCAAGTGCTGACAGCAGCATCCAGTAGATGTGGCTGATGGGTAAGAGGTGGGCCACTGCGGCTTCTAGTTCAGGAGTTCAGGAGTTCAGGATCTGCTTCCTAGAGTCCTCCCACTTTGAAGTCTGGCCAGGGACCTTCTGGTCCATGTATGGTTCCAGCCATCCAAAGGAAGATGCAGGCATTTACCATGCAGAGGGGTTACGTGTTTTTTCTGGGCTTGGAGGGACCCTTGAAAAATTAGCAATTGAATGCTACCCACTGGGAACAGCAGGCGTTCTCGCTGGCTGCCTGGAGGCAAACCCAGCCCCCCCAAACCCCTCTGGCCCTAGCCGGATCTGGCTACCAAGACTGGAGGAAGTACATGACTGTGGACTGTGAGTGCTCACTGGTTCCTAGCACCAACTCAGCAAGAGTCTGGAGGCGGGCACATGGGGGAAGAATGAGTGATACTCAGGCCGCCATTACCTTGGGTATATAGTGGGTCCCTCATAATTTTATTTCAAAGACGTAGTGCAGCGCTGATTAGAAAGGTATGGGCTGTGGCATTTCACTGGTCTGATCCAAGTCCCCTTGTAAAGGGAAAGCACAATTCTATTTATCTAGAAATGATGTTGGCAAGAAGGGTCTGTGAATTCAAAATGAAGTCTAGGAAAAGCAAGAGAAAGAATCAGTCCCCGGTTCTCTACCACAATGAAAGAAGAGGGTGCCCGTCTCTCTAACTGGTAGGGTCCACTCGGAAATCTCTGTGCAGTGATGTGCACAGGATAACTAGTTCCCGTTAACTCCCACCTGTTCTCTAAACCCAGCAGACATCTCTGCCAGTCTGCCTCCTAACCTCCAACCTCTCCCTGAATGATCCCTGCTTGGGAGGATCCTGTACGTGTAAACTGTCTAGCTCTCAAACAAAGCCTTTCTCCTGCACCATTATTTTCCAAATTGGAATCTAAACTATATCCTGGGAAGCCCTAGGAGTGCAATGTAGAATCCTTTAGGGTTTTGTCTGCTTTCATTTTAATGATAATGAAAACAGTTTCATTCACATCCACAGCACTTTTCAGAGAGACCACTCTGGCTTTTTGATTGGTGACTCTGTTGATCAACTGATCATCTCAGCGTCCTAATATTAGTTTAAATTAAATGTTAAGTTGCGATATATATTTGTACACTACGTGATCCCAAGTGTGAGGAATACTTTTTAAATTTAATTCTCTTTTTATTCTGTGTGTGTGTGTGTGTGCCCGCATCCATGTTTATGTACCATGTTTGCCTGATGTCTGAAGACAGAGCAGCCAGTGCTACTAACCACTGAGCCATCTGTCTAGCCCCCGAGAAACACTTTTGATTATGAATGACCTCTTGAGCTGCTTCTCTCTCTCTCTTTTTTTTTTTTTTTTTTTTTCGAGACAGGGTCTCTCTGTGTAGCCCTGGCTGTCCTGGAACTCACTCTGTAGACCAGGCTGGCCTCGAACTCAGAAATCGCCTGCCTCTGCCTCCCAAGTGCTGGGATTAAAGGCGTGTGCCACCACCGCCCGGCGAGCTGCTTCTCGATTGGTCTCTTACAACCATAAAGCTGCCAGGTGCATCCTTTTCAGCTTAACTACCTTCAGGAAAGGGGTCCAGAGGAAGGTGGACTAGCTCCGTAGAATAACACAGATAGAAAGAGATTTCTACAGAGCTTAGTTGTAGGACCAGGGTTGTAAATAGACATTTTTGCATACAATTTAAATAAAGTTACCTAGCTGAGCTAACTCCCGTGTCTTTATTAGTATAAATATTAGATAATTTAAATGGTTAGTTACACAATACCATAGGCATCCATAATGGCAGGTTATATAAGAAAGCAGGCTGAACAAGCTATGAAAGCAAGCCAATAAGTAACATTCCTCCATGGCTTCCCCATAAATTTCTGCCTTCAGGTTCCTGCTTTGGTTCTTGATGATGGACTTTAGTCAGGATTGCAAGCTCAATAAATCCCTTCCTCCCACAAGGTGATTTTTATCATGATGCTTATCACAGCAATAAAAACCTAACTAGATAAGCTTTTTATTTAAAAAAAAAAATTTAGAAGAAGAAGAACTGTTGGGTGCAGTGGCGCACGCCTTTAATCCAACTGCTTGGGAGGAAGAGGCAGACAAGATTTTTGAGTTCAAGGCCACCCTGGTCTACATAGCAAGCTCCCAGACAGGGCTACATTGAGAGTCTCTGTCTCAAAACAAAAACAACAAAACCCTGATAGATTGCACTTTACTAAAATTCAAAGCATCTGTTCCTTAAAAGACACAGTCAAGGCAAGGAGAAAACCATAGTCCACGAGAGAATAATTTCCAAATGACATTACCTGATGAAAAACTATTATCCTCAACAATAAAAAAGAGGAAACAAACCCAGTCTAACAATGCATCAAATATCTCAAATATCTACTAAAGAAAATATATAGATGACAAACAACCATAAGAAAAGCTGTCCCGCCGGGCGTTGGTGGCGCACGCCTTTTAATCCCAGCACTTGGGAGGCAGAGGCAGGTGGATTTCTGAGTTTGAGGCCAGCCTGGGCTACAGAGTGACTTCCAGGACAGCCAGGGCTACACAGAGAAACCCTGTCTCGAAAAACAAAAAAAAAAAAAAAAAAAAAAAAGAAAAGCTGTCCCACAAATGCCATGAGCAAAATGCAAAGGAAGACAATAGACAGCAGAATGTAGTGACCTTTAATCCAGGCACTCAGGAGCCAGAAGCAGACAGATCTCTGAGTTCAAGGCCAGCCTACATAGTGAGTTCTAAGACCGCCAGAACTAAATATTGAGACCCTGTCTCAAACAAACAAAATAAAACAAAACAGAGCCAAAGAGAAGAAATGGAGGAGAACACATAGAGATATCCACACATTTATTCAAACAACCCAAATCTGGAATACCAAATGAGCTCGGGGAGCAACTGGAGGGTCATTCATTGCTTGTTGGAAATGCAAAATGGCACAAATGCTTTGGAAGACAAGACCAAACATTTTCCCACACAACCTAGCAGTTGTACCTTTTCATGTATACCCAAAGGAGTTGAGAAACCTTCACACATATTGGCAGTAGTCTTAGTTATAATTATGTAAACTGTGAAGCAACTGTGATGTTCTGTCTTCAGTAGGAGCCTTGTGAGCACATTAATACGTGAAACAAGTGAATTTGAAAAGCCCACATTGTGTACAAGTCCAACTGTATGACGTTCTGGAAAAGGAAAACTATGAAATAGCGACAGACAGACAGAAGATTACCAGTGGGTAAGGAAGAGATGAATGGATGCAGAACACTTTTTGGAGGCAGTGAAAATGCCCTCAACAATGTTGTAATAACACATTTGTATTTATTGTCCTAATCCTCAGAGTGCACAGTATCAAGACTGGGTCCTCATGTAAAGTTAGGGGACCATGACTTATCAATTCAGGTTCCTCAGCTGTGACAAACATCACCAGGAGGGTTTGACAGTGGAGGAGGCTATGCCTGGGTGGGAACACACAGTAAAGCTCTGCTTTTCCCTGCTTACTGTACTGGGACCCCACAACTACTCTAATAAAGTCTTTAAGACAGAGTTTCCGGAAGCAATGCAACTTAAGAGAGTTCTCATTTCAGTCACTCACAGAAGCAGTAAACGTGCCCTGGATACAAACGACAGAAAAACAAACCGGGGGACTCACTGCTTCCTGTAATAACAAGTGCAGAGGTAGCCCAGCCCTGAGGCGGAGCCTGTGACTCAGCACTCTCTTCCTGATCAGTTTCTCTCAGCCACTCCACTCTGCTAAACACTGCCTTGACCCCACCCTGCTCACTGGCATTGTGTGGTTGCCAGAAAACTTCAAGCCACAAGCTGCTGTCTCTGCTCTACATTCCCAGCGAGCCTTACCAGATTTACCCTTATTAAGTCTATCTCAGGATCTCTTCTCCAGTATCGGACATCCAACCTGTTAAAAAAAAACAAAAACAAAAACAATTCTATCCTCAAAATATACCCAGGATTGAGCCACTTCTCCACTGCTATTTGCCATTGTCCGTTATCAACATCCCTCCTCTGGATGACTGGAGTCACCCCTAAGCAGTCCCTTGGCTTCAGCGTTTTGCTAATGTGGACTCTTGGGAGAGCACGTGATCTCTGGAAAGGGCATAAACATAACCCGACAGACAGTGGACAATGCTGTGTGGTATTGGTTTGCCTTTGCCCTTTTCTGGTTATCATTTGTCATGACTTCTTTGTAGAGATAAACACACCAAAGAACTTCTGGTGGTGTTCTGGTGGCTTCTTGCCGCTTTCACGGCCAATTGGCAGAGCCTTGCAGTTTCTTCTAGGTCAAACTGCCGTTGCTCTTTTGTGAATGGTGTTTGTGAGCAGATCAAGCTACTGTTGCTAACTCCTGTGAATGGAACTGCTGATATCCTGACAACTTAGATGGGATTCACGCCAAAGAACTAAACAGGTCCACATCTCCCTTTGCCCTATTAACCTTTCCTTTCCACTACCCCTGGTGGGTGGTGGGCAAGAAGGTAGGTTAAGGCACTTAAGTACACGTATTAAAATAGGATTTGAGAAATATAAGCATGCAAAGTACACATTGAAGTGAGAAGGCTAGGCTGATTCCATAACAGGCTTCAAATTGGCAGTTAAGAAGACTAGGCCTAAATCTCTGTTTCCAAGAACTGGGCAATTCCTGGCAAGTTCAGGCCTCTTGAAGCTGCCCTGACACCTGGGCTGAGGCAAGAACAATGGGTCAGCAGCACTTTCCAGACTTCCCCAGCAAGTTTCCAGCCCTTACACCCCGGTAATGGAATGTCTGTGGAGATGGACCCAACAGATTAACATAGAGGTCACCTACTCTGGAATTCTCTAATGGCTTTAAATCAGGCCTGCAAACTCACTTGGGTGTCTATCTTGGTAATGGGAGAGCCCAGCATGCTGGACTTCTGAAGAATAAAACACTCCTGGAGTTCATATATTATTTGAGTCTGGGGTGTCATTCTTCAGCAAATCGTGGACCCTTACAAAAGTAAGATTTGAAAAGTGTAAGCCTAGACATCCATTTTTGGATTTTAGTTAATTCCAGATATAGTCAAGTTGGCTCCTTGCTTTGGAGTAGCTGGTCAGTACAAAACAAACTCTATACTTGCCTTAGTTTCTTGTTTGGTTTGGTTTTGGTGTTTGTTTGTTTGTTTGTTTGTTTTACTGGGTTTTTTGCTTGTTTGACTTTTGTTTGTATGTAGAGGTTTTTTTTGGTTATATGTTTGTTTTTTTGAAAGCATATGAAGTTGTTTTGGGAAACTGGTAGTAAGGTCTGGGGGGAATTGAGGGAAAGGGGAAAACATAATCTAAATATATGAAAAAATAAAAAAAAATGTAAAAAGCAAGTAAATATAGTTCCAACACACACACACACACACACAAACACACACACACACACACACACACACACACATGCCACTGCTCAAAACTCATCAATGGCTCCCTGTCTCAGAATAGAAGCCTTGGTATGCTCTTGTAAGAGACAATATAATCTCTTATAACCTTTTTTTTTTTTTTCTCCTTCACCAAAATGAGCCAATTCAAACCAGATTAGATTACATTAAGGCAGGTTTATTGGGAAGCTGCACTTGGGCAAGTTCACTGGCCCCAAGGATTGAGGCCAGGGGAGTCATCATAGGAAAGGGGCTGGGAGAGGGAGAGAAAAGGAGAGGCGGGGGCTCACATGCAGAGAGATAAGAGGAGGAAGAGGAAGAGGAGGAGGAGGATGAAGATAGGCCCAAAATGTCGGTGTTCTATAGGGAGGAGCCTCTGTGGGAAGGACAGCCCACACACTGGGCTGGAAAGTTCGGGGTTGGGACAGTGTGTGCCAGGTAGAGACTAAGGGATGCTGGGAGAATCTGGAACCAAGGAAGGTCTGCTTTGATGTAAAATATGTAAAATACATACCTCAGTCCCTTGTCCTTGAGTCTGGAACCTATCATCCCCCACCCCCACCCAGCTTTTTCTTTTCTTCTTTTCTTTCTCTCTCTCTCTCTCTCTCTCTCTCTCTCTCTCTCTCTCTCTTTTTCTTTTTCTGAGGCTGGTTTAGCAGCCCTGGCAGTCCTGGAACTTGCTGTGTTACCTTCATGCTGCATGGCAACCTTTGGCTCAATTCTACCTTTATGACTGAATAATACTCCACTGTGTGTATGCTGCATTTTCTTACCCGCTCACCCATCACTAGCCATGTAGGCTGATTCCTAAACTTGACTCTGAGTTATTCATTACACTCTATTGTCCTATAAAAAACACAACAGGCTGAGAAGACACTTGTAAGCAAAAACAGACCACCAGTGAGGTTAACAACATCCGGGTTCTTAATGTGTGTATTTGTGGGTACCAGTATAGATTTTCAAAACAAAACTTCTGGGGACAGGGAATATAGCTTTACTTCACTTTGCCTTACTTTATTATTATTTTTTTTTTAATTCAACGTTCCTTTCATTTAATTTACCAAATTGTATGGCTCAAAAGAACACAAACAATTCAGAAAACTTCTACTCAGAGTAGTCCAAATGGCTGGGCCAAACTTCAGCCATTTCCACATTCTCTGAGTCTGCAGTGCCAGCATGCCTGAGGCTGTGTGATTCTTGGTGTGTGTACGTACACTTTTGCCTTTCCTTTTGTTTTGTTTTGTTTTGTTTGTTTATTTGTTTGTTTTTGTTTTTCCAGATAGGGTTTCTCTGTGTAGCCCTGGCTGTCCTGGAACTCACTCTGTAGACCAGGCTGGCCTTGAACTCAGAAATCTGCCTGCCTCTGCCTCCCAAGTGCTGGGACTAAAGGCGTGCGCCACCACTGCCCGGCCACTTTTGCCTTTCCTGTTGAATGTGAATAAATTTCTCTGAACATAAATTAATTTCTCCAAACCAAGAGAGACATGAACTACTACAAGATATGGGCACTTTATGTTTGCAGTTTTAAAAAATCAGCCAAGCAAAAACTATTTGATGGAAGTAACTGACCAAAGAACATGTTAGCTGTCCTGGCTTTAAGTCGTAAGAGACATGTTCTGATGAAATAGGGTCAAGCAAGTAAAGCAAATGACATTACCTGGGATTGATGGTCATGTTTGTTTAAAAAAAAAAGGAGAAAAGGAAAGACGAAAATGATGTCTACTTGAATCCAACTTAAAGTTTCTTAACACACACACACACACACACACACACACACACCAGACCTGGGTGATGCCTCCATCCATGGGAACTGGGATTAGTCTAGGGCAGGTGCAAATCTTTGGTGAGTAAGAGAGGTATGCCGGGAGGTGACGTATTGGAGTGTGATTAAGAGAACCGAGGTATAGCCATGACCTTCACATCTCAGAAAGGTTTCTGGAATTTTGAGGTGAGAGTGAGGGAGGGAAGAAGGGAGAGTGGGAACAAACCAACATCTGGGGAATGCTTTTCCAGGACTGGCTGAGAAACAAATAGAGCGCCAATAATTTCATCACTAGACAGAGGCATAAGGTCTTTTGTCTAGTTCTGCCATTCGAACAGCTCTCAGAAACATCTGTTAGTTAGTTAAGGCTTTTGTAACAAAATACCATAGACCTGATGGCTTGGACAATTTGCTGTGTCACCGTCCTGTAGGCTGGAAGTCCAAGATGGAGATTATCAGTAGAGTTAGCTCCTGATGCCTGTGAGAAAAAAAAAAATCTCTTCCCTGCCTCTTCCCACATTCTGGGGTTTGTAGCATCTTTTGGCTTATAGACCATCACCCACTCTCTACCTCCTCTTCACATGGAAGCCATCCCTCTGTGTGTCTATGTCCAAATTTTTCTTTCCTTGAGGAAAAAACACCAGCCATATTGGCACCAGACCTACTCTACTTAAGTCTGATCTTGCTCTTATCACATCTGCAATGACTGGACTTCCCAATAAATTTATGTTCTTAAAAAAACCCCATATTCACTTTAATCTTTTTTATTTGCATGAGTGTTTTGCTTGCATGGATGTCTGTGAATCATGCGCATGCCTGGTGCTGAAGAAGTATAGAAGGCTATCAGATCCCTTTGGAACTGGAGATACAAGTGATTCCCCATGAGGGAGGGGAGTCAAACCTAGGCCTTCTGCAAGAGCAGCTCAAGCTCCCAACCTCGGAGCCATCTCTCCATCCCCTGATAAACTTATATTCTAAAGTACTAGGGGCTAAGATTTTAACATGTGAATTTGAGAGTCATAAACTGCCCATTTCTCTTTTGATATATGTGTATGTGTGGTTGTTTGTTTGTTTGTTTCTTTTCTGAGACAGGGATTCTGTATATCCATGGCTGTCCTGGAACTAGCTCTGTAAACCAGGCTGGCCTTGAACTCACAGGGATCTGCCTGCCTCTACCTCCTGAGTGCTGGCTGGGGATCAAAGGTGTGTGTCAACACACCTAGCTCTCTTTTCATATTTTGAGATCTTCAAACTTCTGGGGCTGGAAGTATGGCACTCTTCTGGCTTGTGGAAAGCTCTAGTTTCCATCTCAGCAAAACCAAAGAGAACTGAAGTTATGCTGGCCATTTTCTAATAGGATTTTTTTTAAGCATCTAGGATTTAGCAGGTCCTGGAGAAAACACATGAGTCTCTTGGTCATTGAGTATAAATGCCTGTGGTGGTTTGAATAATCTTGGTTCATGGAAATGGTACTATTAGGAGGTGTGGCTTTGTTGGAGTAGGTGTGGCCTTGGAGGAAGTGTGTCACTGTGCAGGGGGGCTTTGAGGTCTTATGCTCAGACTACATCCTGTGCAGAAGAGAGCCTCCTCCTAGCTGCCATGAGACAGTCTCTCCTCACTGCAGTAGGATCAAGATACAGAACTCTTGGCTCCTCCAGCACCATGTTTGCCCACACGTTGCCATGCTTCCTGCCATGATGATAACGGACTGGACCGCTGAAACTGTAAGCCAGCTCCAATTAAATGTTTTTCTTTATAAGAGTTGCCTTGGTCATGATGTCTCTTCACAGCAATGAAAACCCTAAGACAATGTCCTTATTCTGAACTGGTATTGTATTCATTTATGAATGTTCAGTGAGTCCAGTACCATGCAGCAGCCTCTGAGAACCAAGTCACTCCTCGCATTGACAGCATGAGGTCTGAAGACCACAGGTCTTCCCTGTTAAGCTTTGTTATTATGTGCATTTCTCCAGAATTCGAGATCCAGGAATTTAACCCCCCAAACTTCTGCATATTAGCCTTTGGAAGTAGGGAAACACTTCTGGTAAATAATTGGGATGAGACGAGGCTATGAGGGTGAGTCTCCATGACGGCAGTGGTGACTTGAGAAGAAGAGAAAGAGACTGTAACTATCATACGTGCTATGTTTGCCAAGTGGTATGGACTCCCTTCACCCTGTGATGACAAAACAAATCCTCACCAGATGTTAAACAGATGTCAGTGTCTTACTCTTGGATTTCACAGCCTCTAAAATCCTAACCCAAATAGAGCCTGTGTAATGGCTATTCCTGGTTGTCAACTTGACTATACCTGGAATGAACTATAATCCAGAATTGGAGGGCTCACCTGTGATCCAGATCTTGAGGCTGCAAGACACAGGTTTCTGACGTGGATCTTGGTGTAGAGATATTGAGGCAAAGTGGCTATGGAAAGCTTAGGCCCAGGCAATATAGTATACTCCTTTAATCCCAGGAGATTGAGGCAAGGAGATCTCTGAGTTCAAGGTCAGCCTGGGACAAAGCAAGTCCCAGATGGATCCAGGCATGGTGGTGCACACCTTTAATCTGGGACAGAACTTCTGCTAGAGGCTTACATAAGGACATTGGAAGAAGATTCGCTCTTCTTCGTCTACACACTTACTTGCCAGCACACCTGTTGTACTCTGCTTGTACAGAAGACCAGCTGAAACATCGTGCGACTGAGTAACTACTAGATTCTTGGACTCCCCATCCACAGCTGACCATTGGCTAGTTGTGACTACAGACTGTTAAGTCATCACAATAAATCCCCTCAATATAGAATATTCCATAAGTTCTGTGACTCTAGAGAACCCTACTAGACCCTGTTACCCCGTCTTAGTTACTTTCCCTGTTACAGTGACAAAACATACTAACAGTAGCAACATAAGAGGGAAAGGGTTCACAGTTCAAAGCTCAGAGGGGCAGGCGAGTCACTGCAGCAGAGGCAGAGGCAGCTGGTCACATTGTATCTATCAACAGACAAGAAGTAGAGAGAGAGGAAAGCTTACACTCTGCTTCTCTTATTTCATACAATTCAGGATCCACTCCAGGACTTGGCACCACCTACTCAGAGCAGTCTTCCCTCTTCAATTCCCCTATACAGGATTCATACCTCCAATCACAGAGGCAGGCTGTGTGATTCCAGATCTCATCAATGAACTATTGAGGTTAGCCATCACAAATCCACCCCCTTGTCAACTTGATACTCAAATGCATCGCTTTAAATCCTAACCTTCCATTACTCATCCTTAAAGTCTCCTATTCATCCCACAATGCAGGACACAACCCAGCTTCAAAAGTCCCCGTAGTCATTAACAATTCCAACAGTTTAAAAGTTCAAAGGCCACACCTCATTTGAGACTCAAGACAGTCTCATAACTGTGACTTCCCATAAACTAAAAAACAAATTACACACTTGGACATACAATGACACAGAATAAGTACTCCTGTTCTAAAGACTCCAGGGCACAGTAAGGAATAATCAGAACGGAGCAAACACAAATTCCATCAAGGCAAACACCAAAGCCTGCAGCTCCATGCCTGGCACCTGGGACTCTCAAGATGAAACTGACTTGCTGTCACATGACTTATCACATGACTTAGGGAGTCTTACTCCTCTATCTCTGCTGCCCGAAACACACATTAGCTTTTCTTTTAGGCTAATTCCATTCCATGACTGAAGCGTTCCACCGTGGCTGTCCCATGGTGCTGTATCCTGGATATTCCACTATCCTGGATTTTCACTGAAACTTGATTCACCTTCACAGATGCACGCCATGTCTTTCGCTGAAGGACCTCTGACCTACCACGGATCGCCTGGCTTCAGCTGCTCTCTGAAACGAAAATGAGATTCCACAACATCTCAACCTTTCATGGTTTCAAAACTAGTACTGCATGTGGTCACACAACCGTTTCTGCTGCCTGCATGAGCTGTCGCCTGGCCTCCTTTGACCAGGTAAGTGTTGACTCTGACTCCAGGCAGCAGCTTTAGTGGGTTCTCCTTCTTGAGATAAGTTTGGATCTTCACAAGTTGGAGCTTCTGCTGGGCGGGGTTTTGTCCTCAAGGCATTGTTCCTATTGTCTCAGCTGCAGCATGGAGGTTTCTCTCTGGTGATGACTTCTCCTTAGCAAGTACAGCTGCTTTTTTAAAGCACCAGCCCAAATATTCTCCTGGCCTGAAATGTCCTCTGCCAAACAAATTAGTCAGTTACCTTCAAGGTCAACTTGATTCCGTTTCTCAGACCGTGGGCAGGATTGGACCAAACCCTTGGCTTGGCTTGTTTTCCCCTTTTACACAGTTCAGGAGCCCCATCCCAGGGAATTACTCTCAACAGGCAGATGTTCCCACCAATCAAGATTAATACCATAGAGGCATACCCAGGGGCCCATCTCCCAGGTGATGATAGATCTCTTAAGTTGACTACTGAGATTTACCATCACAAAAAGAAAATAGACGAAGAGAAGAGAGGCACTGTTTGTAGAATTGAGTGGCTTCTCTCTATGGCATATTGGTCCTATAACCACAAAAGGAAACTCCATCTTAGAAATTTCAGAAAAATAGAGGACTCAGGAGATAATGCCACACAGTGCACATCTCTCACTAACCCTGTGTCTCAGGAATCTCTACCTCAGATCTGCTTCTAAGACTTTCCACCCACCCAACACCCTTAGAAATGGAAGCTATCACAGTAAGCACCCACAATTAATAGGATAGAGGTAGACTCCTCAACTTTAAAAAAAATGATGTATTTATTTATTTATTTATTTATTTAATGTATATGAGTACACCATTGCTCTCTTCAGACACACAAGAGAGCATCAGACCCCATTACAGATGATTGTGAGCCACCATGTGGTTGTTAGATTGAACTCAGGACCTCTGGAAGAGCAGTCAGTGCTCTTAACCTCGCCATCTCTCCAGCCCTAACTCCCCCCCAACCCCCCACAGAGTTTCTCTGTGTTACCCTGGCTATCCTGGAACTCAATCTATAGACCAGGATAGCCTTAAACTCAGAGATTCACCTGCCCTGCCTCCCAAGTGCTGGGATTAAAGGCGTGCTCAACCACTGCCCGACAAAGATCTTCAATGTTTAAATTATTTATTCTTTGTTTTACGTGTGTGTGTGTGTGTGTGTGTGTGTGTGTGTGTGTGTGTGTACAGGTGTATGTGTAGCTGTCCATAGAGTCCACAGAGGGCAGGATCCCTTAGTGCTGGAACTGCAGGCAGTTGGGAGCTGCCTGACTTGAGTGCTAAGAACCAGTCCTCTCATCCTCTGTCAGAGGAACACTCTGAGGGCTGAATCACTTCAGCCCAATCCTCAGAGATTTTACAACTGAAGATCCACCCTTCCCAAGCCCCACCATCCCAGAACAATAGGAATCACAAAAAAGGGATAACCTTCTTAGAGTTCAGCCTACAGACTAGGGTTACATAAGCTACCAGCCTAGGAAAACCTAGCTTTGCTTTGCTGTTTGGCAGGATACAGCTTCACCCAGCCCCCAACACACACACACACACACACACACACACACACACACACACACACACAC
>JANHMN010000002.1:142638458-142670675 GCA_030674055.1 Rhabdomys pumilio
AGCAGAAAAGCTTGACGTTCTTCAAAAACAAATGAATGTAAAGGTCTGCTAAATTAAAAACTAACAAATGCTGTTTAGTGGGCTGGCAGGGTGGCACATCAGGTAAAGGCTCTTGCTAATAAGATTGAAGACTTCAGTCCAATCCCTAGGATCCACATAGCAGAAGGTGAGAACCAACCCCTCTAAGTTCACCTCTGGCCTCCAGTGGGGATTGTGGTAATGGTGCCCACATACAAGTACACACCAAGAAAATAAATAAATACTGTTTTATGACTGTATCTCGAGTTTGCTGATATAATTGCTCGTCCCATTTTGAAGTTGTTTCCCAATGCAGTTTGTGTTCATTTGGCATATATCACCCAGTTACATTCTGGTTTGGATTCCTACGGGACTGAAAGCAAAGATGCTGAAGGCCATGAGGAACCCACTCCTGTCCAGCCACCTGTGCTATCCCGGTGCCTGAGGGTTCTTCAAGGAGACCACAAACGAAATGAAAGCGATTGATCGAGACTGAATTAGCCTGGATGCAGAGATCAGAGGTCGATGAGCCTAGAAGGTAACCAGCCAACAGAATGGTCTCAGAGCGGCTCTGTGAAACAGGAGCGTCGGGGACTGACCTCTACACACGGATGCCTGTGGTGTGTGAGTGTGCTCATCTCCTGTACTGGAGAACGAATGTGAGCATGTTATACCTACAAGTGAAAAAGAAACGTTTTAAAGGGCTGCTTGGCTGTTAGGCCCAAACCAAAGGCTAGATACAAGAGTGCGTGACTGTTTGTCAATAAAAAAAGAAAATAATATTTAAAAACCTCAGCTTCTTGGAAGCCTGAAGCAAGAGGGTTGTAAGTTTGAGGCCAGCCTAGGCTACTTAGAGATACCTTGTCATAAATATAATAAAGTTGTTCCCCTTAATTTGCCTGTCAATTAATAAATAGACAATTTTTTTTTAAAGGAATAAGGTTTAAATACAGAGTACAACATGGAGAACCTTAAAAATACCTCTCAAAGGTAACAAAAAGTCATAAATTACATCATGGAGGTCTAGAATAGGCAAGCCTATTGACACAGACAATTAATGTTAGCTAGAGCTGATAGTGGCTCTGAAAAGTTTAATTGGTACATATTTCCTGTTGTGATAATAAAAATACTCAGGAATTTAACAATGGAGGCAGTTACAGCCCCGGGACTAAACCACCAAATTTCGCCCTTTAAAATAATTAGCAAGACCACTTACTTTTCTCTCCTTTCCTCTTTTTGTCCCCCTTCCTTTCCTCCTTTCCTTTCTTTTTTTTCCCCTACCTCCTCCTCTACGTCCTTCTCTTCCTCCTCCTCCTTTCCCTCCTCCTCCTTTTGAGACAAGATGTACAGTCCAGACTGGCCTCAAATATTCTCCTACCTTAGCCTTCCAGACGCTGGAATTCCAAGTACTGTTGGGCCTGGCTCGTGATTTTTACATTATGGGAATTTAATACAGTTAGAAACGAACCTTCTTTGTTTGAAAGAAAAAAGAAGCTAACCCTTGTTTCGTTCTTTTCTTCCTGGATGAGGTCATCCAGGCCTGTAGTTTCTAGAGCTACCTGGACTGCCAGACATGGTGCTCTGTCCTGAACCTTGGGTCAGTGTGTTTAGACAGACAAGTTCCCTGAGGCAAAGCCTTGTTGTGGAACGGCTAGTGAGTGCAGAGGGCAAGGCGATTACAGACACAAGTACAGAAACAGCTGCCAGCATCTGGGAGGGGACATGAGAAAGACTAGCCAAGTAGCACGTTCGAATGGAGTTTTTAAATCTTAGGCTGTGAGCCAATTTGGTCCCACCCACATGTAAATTAGGCACTTAGTTAGGACTAATGCGGTTGGCCAATTTGAATGGATGTGGTGAATTCTGATTGGTTGATGGACTCAGTCAGAGGATTGTGCTGTGGCTTTCTTTTGTCCTTCTACCATTGGGCAATACTTCCATAAAAGAGACGATAATAAAAGTAGACCACGTGTTCTGAAGAACTGAGTAGAGGAGGCTGGTTTTAAGGACAGAGGGGGAAGCAGAAACAAAACTGAAGTTGTTTCCCCAACCTTCTTTGTACATTAGTTTCTTGTCATCACCCTCCAGACGATTCTCATTAAAAACTGCACCCTTGCATTGCTCAGGAGCCTTGGAACCCTCGGGAACCCTAATGGTTGCCAATAGTAAGCGTGTGAATGCCCCTTAATGCTAGATGGGTTTGCTGTCAGAGTCAGCAGTGTCCCTTGCATCCTAATGATTCTGTCATTTACTCTGCTGCTCCCACAAAGCAGATTCTCTCACTGGCCAATTATAGTTATTGTTTTTGTAAATCTGATGGGATTTCAAAGAATCTCTCTGAAGCCACTGGCCATTTGGACCTTATGTATTAATAGGAGGCAAATGCAAACTGAGAAAATCTGTCTTGGTCATTTTTCTATATCCTGGAGGAAAAAGATGTTAGCAACTCAGTTGAGGCATCAAAGTACTTATGAGCCTGGTGGTGCACACCTTTAATCCCAGCACTCAGAAGGCAGAGGCAAATGGATCTTGTGTGTTTGAGGCCAGCCTATTCTACAAAGTGAGTTCTAGGACAGCCAGGGTTACACAGAGAAACCCTGTCTAAAAAAACAAATTAAAAACAAAAGTACTTATAAATTTGATATCCTTCCCACCCATCCCTTCTTTTTGGTTTTTTGAGACAGGGTTTCTCTGTGTAACCCCGGTGGTCCTGGAACTCACTCTGTAGACCAGGCTGGCTTCGAACTCAGAAATCCGCCTGCCTCTGCCTCCCAAGTGCTGGGATTAAAGGCGTGTGCCACCACTCCTTGGAGTGTCAGATTCTAATAATAGAAAAAATTAGCTATGAGGTGTGCAGAGACTTTCTGTATTATTGTCTTTAAATTACTTCCTGTTCTGAAATAGGCTATTCATAAAAGGAATTGTCCCATCCCTGTGAGGTAAACAGAGCACAGAGAACCCCTGATGGTCACACAGGGTTGCCCTTGTTTGATTCGACTCCAAAGGACTTGGAGGGTATCCAGGGAAGTACAGAGAAACAAAGGGCAGGGTGGAGGGCACAGGACCATTGGTAGACAGGCAGAACAGGGAAAGGGCAGAAGGACAGAGGAAAGATGCCAGATTCTTGTTTGTCCCCTGCCCTGACCCCCTACTAACTCTACTGACACCCCTCCCTCTCCCTCTCATAGGCTGGGGGACTGTGTTAGATCCTCTGTCCCTCTGGGATCACTACACTTCTCCTTGCTTCTGGCTCCCCTGGGGCTTGGCAAGTGGAAGACAGGAGGAGGGACACTGGGAAGGGATGAGAGAGGCCTAGAGTCTGTAGGCCCCTTATCCATCAGCATGCGTATCTCTAGTGGTGAGCATATCTCTAGTGGAAACCATCATCCCAAGGGGCAGCTTTGTCCTGGCAGCTCTAATTGTCCCTGCTTTTGCCCCATCAGGGCTAGAGAACAACTGGGCACAGCACTATTCCTTGATGCTTTCCCTGAGTGCTGCTTTTGGTGATTCCCCCGCAAGTAAACGGCTCGATTGCTTGGGGCGTGTCATTAGCTCCCAGCCTGGACCGCAACTGTTAGCCAAAGCACCTTACTATTATTATTGTCTACTCTTCTTTAATTTTTTTTCTTCCTTCAGAGGACATAAACCTCAGGGGGGCAGCGATATTGAATACTTTGTTCACTGTGGCGGCGTGACTTACATAGCTGTGAAACAGGGAGAGCTTTGTATTTATGCTGTCTCATACGGTTGTCCCTAGCCACATGTGGCACATGAAATGTGACTAGTGAGAATGGAAAAAATTTTTTGGATGGAGTCATGCTATGTAGCCCCGGATGGACTCACATGAATGACTCTCCTGCCTCACTCTTTGGTGCTGAGATTGCAAGCATGCACCACCATTGCCTGGTTTCAATTTCTTTCCTTCCTCCTTTCTTTCTTGTTTCTTTCATTTTAACTTTTTTTTTTTAATTTTCTTTTTAAACTTAATTATTTTGTGGGTTTTGCTTGCACGCATGTCTGAGCACCAGGAGCAAGCCTGCTTGGTGCCTGGGGAGGTCAGAAGAGGGTATCAGATCCCCTGGAACTGGAGTTATGGACAGTTGTGAGTTGCCCTATGGGTGCTGGGAATTGAACCCGGGATTCTCTGCAAGAACATCCAGGGCTCTTAACCAATGACTGGTTTCAATATCTACAGTGCACCTATGCTAATGGTTATGGTGCCTGTCTGAGTCCCTGTCTTCATTTTTTTAGGCAACTGGATCACTTCTAATGCTCACTCGACCTCACTGGGGGTTAAGACCACTGCTCAGGGGTTAGACAGTAAAAGTAACGGTCCAGTTACAGTGGTTTCTGTTTTCCTTGGGAACTGGGATGCTGGGCTTTCTGAGAGGTCTCTCTGGACTCACAGATTTGAGAGGTGATGTCCTACATCTCAGCATTTCCATTTTAAAATGATCGACCAGTTCCAGTGTGCTCACTAGGCCTTAAAAACTTGCAGCTTCTCAGAGCTCTGGCCTCGGGCCAGTGGAGCCTCCAGCTGCTGACTGACCCTGCCTGGAAAGTCAACTTGGAAGAGACACAAACGTCCTAATCCTCTTCCAAACCACTCTAAGAAGGTTTATCCAGTGACCTGTAAAACGAAATTAGTAAAAGGGACACTTTAATTCCAGCTCGTTAGAGAGCTTCTAAAATCTTTAAGAAAGCCAGCACAGCAGATTCTGTGCTGGGGGGGGGGCTGGGGGGGGGGGAGGCTGGGGGGGGGGGGGGGGGACACAAAGACACGCCTCTCATTTTCAGAAGCAAAATATCCTTGCTTTTCAATGGTAATTCTGCACATTGACTTTTTCTGGGGCTGTCTTAGGAATCTCAGCAAAGGTGGGGAGCACGTTTTGAGAACAGGATGACAGCCCAACAAGGTCAAGTGAACCCATCTCACTCCACCACTAAATTGGGCCAAATCCAGCGGCATTCTGGCCTGACTACAGGAGCCTGCCTATTCGCACTGTTCTTACAACATCTCCCTGGAGCTGGCCTATTGAGCAACACCAGGAAATGGTCCATATGAAACCTTGGCCCGCAGAGTGTACATGTTCTGGTTTTTATTCTGCAGCTCTTTTATAATACGTGTTTTCCTTTCCCATAATGTCATCTGGAAGCAATTCCTCCCAACAGCTGGATCTGCTTTCCCAATTGGTAAACACGTAAAATGGAAGGCTGTGGAAGATTCGGAGACTCGGCGAGGAGCTGCTTCTCCGCCCGCTTGGCTCGCCTTCTGAGGCTTATCTGGGGTCTCCTCACAAGCCTCATCAAAACCCAGAGTGTCTTCAAACAGGCAACCCGCACCGCATTCCCTTCTTCAGAGGGTCAACATGTTCTCTGGTGGAGAAATTTTCTGAATGCCTTGCTGATAAAATTGATCAGATGCAGGCCAGATCGCCAGCTGCCAAGATCTGCAGGCTCCATGTGGAGGCCAGCCCAGCAGAACATTCCCAGCATCCCCACACTGCCCTGCGGCCAGCATCTTAGGGTCCCCAGGGATGTCTTCCCAAGAGCACAGCTTTCCGGTGCCGCTGCCACCAACGCCCATCAAGTGAGGACCAGAGACAATGACTAAGTGGGTCATTAAAGGGGACCATCCCCCTAAATGTAATTGATCCTCACGAACAATTTTCCATGCAGACTCGAGACCTACCCGGTTATGGAAAGGAGCCCAAGAAACTCAGCTGTCTATGCTGGGTTGGCTCTCTCTCTCTCTCTGCACTCTACCCCCAGGGAGCAGGGGCTCATTAGCACAGCTAGTTCTGGGCCAGGGAGTCCAGGGGCATGTGTCAGCCTGAATACAGTATAGGGGACAAAGTTTAGGCTCTGTAACTTCTACAGAAGAAGTGCAATTTTTTTGATGACATTTTCCAACATAGGGAGAGGGGTCGGGATGATGACAAGCTGACCACATAATTCATTTTCAGAGGGAGCTTGAAAAAGTATGCCTGTGAACACCTGTCCTGCTGCAGAGAACGTCATACACAGAGCTGGTCCTCTTCTGGGCTGATACAAGATGATTCCTCCTAGAACCAGTCATCTTTTAGGTAGCCAGAGCTCCATTCACCTCTTCCCCACACATACAAAGGGGATTTTCTAGTCTCATAGGGTCTAACTTCGGCGTTCTCTAGGTAGAAGTGTGTGATGGGTAACTTTGATCGCAGTTACCTCGGAAGAGAGTGTCATTGAGAGAGTGCCTTCATTGATTTGACCCGTGGACGTATCCATGGAGTGGAGTGGGATGTCTCAGTTAGTTAACTGAAGTAGGAAGGTCCACTCTGAACGAGGGAAGCATTATTTCCAGGTCTGGGTCTTGATCTGTGTAACAGTGATAAGAGCTGGGGAGATGGCTCAGCGGTTACAACTATGTTGCCCCTGCAGAGGACCAGAGTCCTGTTCCCAGCACCCAGCAACTGGCTTAGGACCAGCTATAGTTCCAGCCCCAAGTGATCCACTTTCTTCTTCTGTCATCTGAGGGCACCTATGTGCACATACCTAAACACACATAGAAAATTAAAAATATTATGACTTTTCAGCCAGGTGTTATGGCATAGGCCTTTAATCTCAGCACGTGGTAAGCAGATGCACACAGATCTCTGTGAATTAGAGGCTAGCTTTGTCTGGGTGGCTAGTTTCCAGCCAACCAGGACTACATAGCAAGACCCTATCTCACAAAATAAAATAAAATAAATCTTAGGAAAAAATAAATAACTAGAGGCTAGTAGCCAAGCTAAGCAAACAAGAAACATGCCTGCATTTGTTTCTCTCTGCTCGTCACAGTCGTGACTCCATGTTTTCATCTCGACTTCCGGCTACAATGGTCTGTACCTGGACTTGTGATCTAAAAACAAACCCTTTCTCCCCTAAGTTGATTTTGTCAGGAAATTTGTCAGCAAGAGAAAAGAAACCAGGACAGATGGGCAATCCTTCCCATTGTCCAGGGACCATGCTCAGCAGGAAATTCTAAGGAACATGACTTCCCAGTTCTGCAACACAAACCACAAACAGGCTTCCTCCAGAGAAAACATGGGGTCTACACACACACACAGTGCATTTGCTCAGCCTATCTATCTGGTGGTCCCTCTCCTCTCCCCCTCCTCTGGCCTGGTGGAAGTCCAGGAACAGAACCTACTTCCCAAGTTGTTTTGTTTCCCAGATTTTATGGTTTCTTGCCTGGACCTTGAAAATCCAGGAGTTTTGAGTTTCATGCCAAAGCTGGCTCCCTCGGGTCCTGGCTGTTCTGGATCTGGCTTTGTGGATTACTGGGAGGGGCCTGGGAGTAAACTAGGAGGCTGCAGCTGAAGCTCAGGACAGAGGGTGATGGCAGGGTGAGAGCAGCCACTTGGTTAATACTGCGATCTGATTGATCAAGGTGCCGGAGACAAAGCAGACACTTGCAATATGGAAATCTTTTTTGGATCCTAATTTAAACCAGCTGTGAGAAGATATTTTGAGATGATCAGGAAATTTAAAATTAGGACAGTATATTGAAAATATTTTGAGATCATTATGTTTGGTGTGTGTGATAATTCTATTAGGGTCGTACAAGAGAAAGGCTTTTGAAAGGCATATGTGTAGGGCTGGAGATGACTCAGTGGTTAAGCACTTGCTGCTCTTCCAGAGGACCACATTTTGGTTTCCAAAAATATGCATTAAGTATCTTACAACCACCTGTAACTCCTGCTCCCGAAGAACTGACATCTTCTAGCCTTCATGGATGCCTGTATGTCCTCATGGGCACGTATACACAGAGAGATACATATACGTATACGTATACATATATAATTTTAAAATAAAATATTTTTAAAATAGCGTATGTGAAGATATTTAATGATGAACTGCAATGTCTGAGGTCTGTTTTTAAACCCTTCAGGAAACAACAAGAGAGAAAGCGAGAAGTCCATAGTAGTGGCTGGGTTATCTGGTGAGAGAATGCATATGTCGGTGCTCTTGCAGCACCTCTGCATGTTTATATCCCATGAAAAATGTTCTTATCATAGATCTTCAACTATAATCTCATAGAGAACCAAACACCTGTTTCTAAGCTTCTGTGGTAACTGAATTCTGCACTTGGGTTTATACCACTGAGTGACAACTGTGTCACGTTGCCTCTGTTACTGCAACACCCCAAGACCTCTGCACTGTCCCATCCATGTGCTGACTGCCACCTCCACCCACTTACTCAACAGACCGTAAGTCCAGGAGCAGCCAGATGCTCACCTTCTGCCAGCACAGATGGAGGCTGGAGACTGTTCTTCCAGGGCCACAGGGAAGGCTTCTTGCTAGAAAAATTAAAGCCATGCCTGGCACACACGCCTTCCCTCCCTGGTCTCTGTACCATCTCCCACTTCCATCCTAGCTTGGTCTGTGGCCTAGTCAGAAAGATCAGCCTCTCTGGTATCTTCAAGCTTTTCCCTGAAGACTTCCTTCTGTTAAGAACTTTGTTAATGATTTGGTGTTTTGGGACTATGAACTAGTTATCAATGGACAAAGACTACACAATTATATCCTCATGGACACTCGTCAGCGAGCACTTGAGGGTCCAGATACAATACACAGAAGGAGACTGGCGAGGGCAAATGGATGAAGTGTAGTGGTACCAGACATTTGGAAGCCAAACTCAGCAGCTTGGTGTGGTAGTGAACTTGGAGCATTAGCACGTAGAGCGCTGAGGTAGGAGGATCCAGGCCACAGGTTTCGTTTCTACTTTTTTTTTTTTAAAGCCAAATTTATAAATGTTGGAACTGTTGGCCAGTTCTGACTAGACTGCAAGTCCCTTGTAGGGATAAGTACATGTCATACACTGCTAGAGCTTTGTGTCTGACCTAGGGATGAGGCATATGCTCACACTTACTAGATGAATGTTCTGATGAGCCTTAGAATGTCCATTCTACTGCATCTTGTCATTGGTACATTTTACTTGAAGGCCAGATTTAAAAAAAAAAAAAAAAAGCAGAAATAAATCTCTTCTCTTAGGATACATACCTCAAGTAAATTTATCTAATTTAGCTAATAAGTAAGCAATTTGAAAACAACATCCAATTAGGTCATGAGACTCACCATGGCCCATACAGAAGAAACGTGCAATTGCTGGGCCCCAGGAGGCTGAAGGGACTGTGTGGAAGGGAAGTAAATTCTCTGCCCCAGAAATCTAGCAAAAGCACTCATTTGAGGATTGAAGACTCAGAGAAAAAAAACCCAAGGAAGGAAGCAGAGAGGAAAAGGTCATTTCTGGGGTCCAGAGATTAGGAGTATTTAGACTCCACTTAAGAAAAAGACCTGATGGTGTCTGGGCTTGTGCTTTAGTTTGACCGTGTTCCTGCGAACTTGCTGACAGCAGGGTCGGAAGGCCTGGTGATCATTACCGAACAGATTCAGAGGCATTGTGGTCTACTCCCAGTTGAAGAGAGAATAAGTCACATTTTCCCCAACTTGGTGTCAACTTCTTTTGAAATGTGCTGTTGTCAAATCCAAAAGGGGGAATGGAGTCTGAATTTTATAAGAAATGAAAGTGAAATAAGAGGAAATCCATATCATCTTAATCAAAGCTCGTGCCACTCAAGCCGGCTCCCTGGCTCATCCCTTGGCTTTGGTGACTTAATGCTGGGAGTTACCGGTTTGTTAAAGAGTTTTGATCAAGTGTCACATCTGTGTGAGAGTGATGTGACCTGTTCTTTATCCCTGCAAAGGAAGATGGGGGTCACAGGAGCTTTATAGTTAGTTCCCAACATAAATTAGGAGTCTTGTGGAATGGGCACTTCTGCAATTGGCCTTGACCTTTCAAGGACTCAGTGGATGTGTGTATGTGAGAGTCTGCACACATGGGCGACTGTGTTTGGAGAGATTGCAGAAAGGCAGTTTCCTAGCCTGCTAATGGGCTGGTTTCCCCTCTCAAGGTTTAACTTACCATTGTCACACAAGGCTATGGTGCTAAACTTGCCCTCATTCTTGAAGTGCCAGACAGAGGTCTCCATGCCTTTTGCTCCTTTGGAATGTCAGGGTTGCCACTGCATAGATCTGAAGATGGAGAAGCAGAAGGAAACTCTATAGGTGCCATTTCTATCCCCGCTTCACAGAGGGAATGGAGAACAGGCAATGCTGGGATCTCCTGGCTGCTGAACCACCAATGGGCCTTCAGGTATGAATTCTGATGAACTGGAGCAATGGCAGCAGAGAGAGAAATGAGACACACAAACACCCAAGGCTGTCGTGGAGTGGTCACGAGACAAAGAGACAGGATGAACAATGCTCAAGGAGAATATCCCCAAGAGGCAACCTCCACCTAATGCCAAGCCTGTGTCGAGACTAATCTTCCTACACTGTCACTTTTACTGGCTGATGACCTGTTCAGGAATTCTCTCAATGTCCACAGAGGAAAATCTGTGCTCCACTCTGACACTATAAGCCCGTCCTGAGCACTGTTCAACCCAATTGTCTTCTCACTGTCTCCCAAACGCCCACTACTGTCCTTGCCCAGGTCATTCCTACCTGGAAAGCTGCACTGTTTCTCTTCCCCAAGGAGGGGGCTACTCATCTTCCCTAGGCTGGAGTACCACTCCTTTCTCAGGGAGGACCAAACGCCCACTGCCCTAACCTTAACTCCCTTTCTTTAATGCAGAATATAAACCGGGAGCCTGCTTGGGATGGGTCAGAGCAAAGCAGATCAGGACATCAGCTTTCAAGAAGGCTATCTGTTGTCCTAGGGGGATCCTGACAGCAAACTGAAACAGAATGCAGAAGCAGGTTGGAATGTAACTGAGACTTGCCAGGGAAATGGAGCGAGCAGAACTAAGGTAGAGTGGGGCAGAGGCTGGTTGCAAGTTAGAAACCATTGACCTCCAGGGAGGTTCTAAAGTCAGCCAATCAAACACCTGGGAAGGAGAGGGGTGAAGCTGGCACAAAGCACCTTTGCCCCAGCAGCTTTCAGGTCTCTCAAGAAGTGGTGCCCTCTCCTGGTTTTCTGGTCTTTGAAAGCTGTGGTGGTTTGAATGAGAATGGCCTTCATAAGCTCATGTGTTTGAATGCTTGATCCCTAGTTTGGTGGAACTGTTTGGGAAGGATTAGGGGGTGTGGCCTTGCTGTAGGAGGTCACTGGGGGTAGGCTTTGAGGTTTCAAAAGCCCACCCCAGCCCAGCCTCACTCTCTGCCTTCAGCCTGCAGATTAGGATGTAAGTTCCCAGCTACTGCTCCACAGCCACGCCTGCCTGCCTGCCTGCCTGCCTGCCTGCCTGCCTGCCTGCCTGCCTGCCTGCCTGCTGCCTGCCTGCCTGCCTGCCTGCCTGCCTGCCTGCTGCCATGTTCCTCACCACGATGGTCATGGACTCTACCACTCTGACTGTGAACCCCAATAAACTTGTTCTTTTATAAATTTCCTCAGTCATAGTGTCTCTTCATAGCAGTGGAAAGTAGCTAAGACAGGAGGGGCAGAAGTCTCTCTCTTTGATTTCTTCTCCTAGGAGCTTTGCAGTCAGCTGGGCTCTGGAAAAGTATTCAACCTTTGTTGTTGAATATTGAGTACAAAGGTATATATGGTGTGTGTGTGTGTGTGTGTGTGTGTGTGTGTGTGTGTGTATCCATACTTACACCCCACACACACATATACATACCTCAGTTTTTGCTTTGCTGGACTATCACCCTTCTCCTCAACTTCAACTCCACTAAGACGCATCAGCTGTTTCTATTAGCCATCTTCCTGGACAGTTTCCCGGCCTTATTCTCCCTCAGATGCCATCTAACCGTAAGAGTCTGGATCCCTATTCCTTACTTCCTACCAGTGTGATTGATCATGGACAAGTTCTTTAGCCAGTCAGGATACCAGCTGGCTCATCTGTAAAATGGGCGAGCATAAAGTTGTTCTGTGATTCACTTCAGATAATCCATGCATAGTACTGGGCATAGGGTCTAGTACATCTGTGACACCATCCAACTGCCTGGGGAGTGTTCCTTCTCCTGGGTTTCATGACCCTGCTGCAAATGGCTGGCTTCCTCTTTTTGCCAGGCGTGCTCCCTTTGCTTCTGCCCTCCCCACACGTGGTATTGTTTCCGGTGGTCCTGGTTTCTCCTTCTGGTCACACTTCCTCTTCTTAGCCACTCCCCATTTGTATCAGTTGCTGCCACCTAATTTCTCTTACACAGCTAACCCCCCTCCCACATCTCTCTACCTCCCAGTATCCACTAACCCAGGGGTATCAGTGCCTCCATGCAAGCCAGACTCCTTGACTTTACCTTTGCCCCTCCTACACTTCCCCTGATCTTGTCCAATGTTCCCTCAGAGACTGGTTCCAATGGATAGCAAAATCTGTGGAGGTTCAAATCCCATGGATAAGATGATGTTTGCATACAACCCAAGCATGTCCTGCCATACACTTTAAATCACCTCTAAATTACTAGTATTACCTAATACACTGTAAATGCTCCATCAATGGTTGTTGTGTTCTGAGGAGGTAATGAGTGGGATGGAGAAAGCCTGGGAGTTTCTGTTTGGTGTAGGTACAACCATCGGCCTAACAAGGAGGCCTGGAGAGGAACTGAAGATCTACAAGTAGCGAGCCCGTGTGACAGGGTATCCCTGCATGGCGCTGCACCCATGGGGCTTCAGCTTAATGTTTGTACCCAGGAACCTCGAGTTCTGCCTTGTGAAAAATTTTTCCCTAGATGTTTTGATTGGAGGTAGGTCATATCCATGGGTTCAGGCCCCAGAGCCTTACCGATCCAAGCTCTGGAGTGTCTGCAGTGTCCCTGCAACGTCCCTAAACAGTGCTCCCTGAGAAGGGACCTTTCAGCTGTTCCTGCTCTCGTGGATATCCAGGTGTCCTATATCATGGATACCTCAAGGGTCTCCCAGGGCAAAGAGGAAAAGTAAGTTGACAAAATGTAGAATGGGGCTTAGGCTAGGAAATAGACAGAGAGAGGGCTGCCTGGCTCCAGACTCAGAAGTTGTCTCCAAACAGGGCTGGAGGAGCCCAGGCAGGTTTGCAAGAGCCATGGACCTGAAAGAGCAGCCCAGTGGAGGACTGGCCCAGCGGGGAACTGAAAAGCTCCTAACTAGACATTCATTGCTCAGGAAAGGAGATCAACCTAACTTGGCTTGCACGGTTTACCAAGCTTGGCTCTTACGCAACCTCTCTTCCCTTCGAGCAGCCATTAAATGCACACCAATTCCATGTCTTATATCATCATATTCCTGATCCTGTGAGGGGTCCCATACCTTTATCTTTAACATTGATTTGGCTACCAAAATAACAACTAACAATAAGTACTGAATATGTTTTCTTTCAAGGTCATAGATAAAAAATTTTAGCATTGGCTTTTTATTAAATGTAATATGAAATGTTTGTACACTCAAAGCTAGTAAGTAAGGGAGTTCAGCTGGTCTAGCCTGTAGTCCCAGAACTTGTGAGGCAGGAGAATCAGGAGTTCAAGGCTATCCTTGGCTACATAGCAAGTTTGAACCAACATAGGCTACTAAGACCTTGTCTTAAAAACCAAACACAGGGCTGGGGAGATGGCTCAAGTAGTTAAGAGCACTGTCTGCTCTTCCAGAGGTCCCGAGTTCAGTTCCCAGCAACCACATGGTGGCTCACAACCATCTGTAATGAGATCTGGATGCCCTCTTCTGGTGTGTCTGAAGAGAGCAACAGTGTGCTCACATACATAAAATAAATAAATCTTAAAAAAAAAAAAAAAAAAAGCAAACACAAACAAGCTAAGACTACTGGAAAGATTTACATTTTATGCCTCTGAAATAAATACTCATAATTTCAGCTTTGCCTTGTGCTTTGGAGCTGAGACTTTTCTAAGCCCATGTCAGTTGTTTCTGTGGGAACTTGGTGGGTTTGCTGTCCTGCTGGGAAGCTTAGGGGCCTGAGCTTAGGACTGTGTGTATGTCAGTCAGGCTTCAGGAAGGGTCATGTGGAGATGTCTCAGATGTAAACCTGGTAGAATTCAGGGAAAGATTCGGTGTTGTGTGGAGAGAGGACTCCAGGACTCTAGGGTGACTTGGAGAGTTTGAGTGGCCAATGGAGTCAATTGTCAAAGACATACCGAAGGAGGAAAAGTTAAGCAGTTAGAGCGCAGGTTGGCACAAGCCAATTAATTCAAGGGTACTAGAAGAACCCCTCAGTGAAGGTGTCCAGGGGTCTGTGGATGAGTGAGTGAGAAGAGGTCTCAGGGATGACACACGACTGTTATGAGTAGTGACAGACAAACACAGTGTGGACTTCTGAAGAGCCAACACCAGGCCTTGTCTACCACCCTCAGGAAGGCCATCATTCCACATAATACACAAAACTGTGCAGCAGTTAGGGAGGCAAAGGGACTGATCCAGGATCGTGCAGATATCGGTCATGGCTCTCCACCCTACTTTGAACCTTTCAGTCTGGAAGATGGGATAGAATTGGAGGTAAAGGTTTGCAGAAGGAACAATTTCCTAGGGAATGCTTAAGATTTTCAGAGTCATGGAGAAGAAGCAACCAGACAAGAAGGAGGACCTGTAGAGGATCTGGCTGAGATGCCTTTGGGAGGCTGGAAGGAGAACGGAGCTATGACCGAGAGGCTGCCAACGTGGGCCTGGAGAACTTTTGAGCATCCGAGGTAAATCAGTGTGACTCTTCCAAGGTTAGAAAAGCATGAGGCTACCTTGCCATCGTCCCTTTCCTTAAGCTGGGTATCAGCTGCACCCCCACCGACTTGTCTATGCCCAGAGTAGCTCAGGAGTCCCTAGTGAGGACAGGGTCAGCGCAGTAAGTTCCATGAGGGGCAAGAGACAGATTTTTTTGTTGTTGTTGTTTTTGTTTTTGTTTTTCGAGACAGGGTTTTTCTGTGTAGTCCTGGCTGTCCTAGAATTCACTCTGTAGACCAGGCTGGCCTTGAACTCAGAAATCTGCCTGCCTCTGCCTCCCAAGTGCTGGGATTAAAGGCATGAGCCACCACCGCCCGGCAAGAGACAGATTTTAAAGTTAAGCAGAAGCATGTCTTTCAAGTTGCTCAGCTGGAAGAAAATGAGGAAGACTGCTGCCTGGAAGGGGGAGGGGACAGTGTGTCAGGGACCACCCCCAATCCCCCCCACCTGAAAGAATCTCAGCCAGGGATCAGATGATAGAGTAAGAAGGATGCTGGACCCATCCAGTTCCCTGCCCGTCCCTAGGATGCTTACCCATCCTGCCTTGCCAACCACCAACTGTAAAGTCCAGCCCCAAAATCCCATCTCTGTTTCCTCAAGAAACGACAGTTATGCCAGTCTTGAAGAAAGAAGGGAGCCAGGTAGGCAGTTTGCTCCAAAATAATGCTGTTGCCACGTATGGAATGTGACATTAGATAGCTGAAGTGCAGGCTGCTGAGAGTGTGGGGACCCAGCACAGTCAGAGGGTGTGGTTTCTAAGCTGCCTTTTGAGCAGAAGGCAGTTTTGAGGTTCACATACATGGCTCACTCTCTGAAAATTCTCTTCTTTACCAGAGCAACATCGGTTTCTTTGAAAGCCTGTCTAATGAAAAACTAAAAGTGAGCTGTTAAGGGCATGGACTGCTCTGGCAGAGAATCTGAATTCTTTCCCCAATGCTAATATTGAGTGTCTCATATCTGCCTGTAACTCCAATCCTAGGAGACCCAATATCCTCTTCTGGCCTCCATGGGCACTTACGTTCATGTGCATGCATAGGTGCGCGCGCGCGCGCGCGCGCGCACACACACACACACACACACACACACACACACACACACACACACACGAAATCTTTACAATTTAAAAACAGGAATCCCCAAGGCGATGTTCACCGTGCAAGCATGCGTGCTGACTTAGGTAGAAGCAAGCTACTCTTTACTGTGCATTCAGAAAACACACTTCTCATAAAGAAACGGACTGAACAGTTGAGGACATGTACTGCTTGGGCAGAGAATCCTAATTCTTTTCCCAATGCTGATATTAGGTGTCTCACAACTGCCTGTAACTCCAATTCCAGGGACCCTTCTGAGTAAAGAGCATCCACCTTAAGAACTGATATCATCAGAGCCTACCCAAGGGCGGTTCTGCCTTTCCACATGGTTTTTGAATGGCTTCATTAGAATTGTCGTTTCCTGGATTACTGAGGAACCGACTGTTGGTCCGATTTAGTGGGTGCGTTGTAGTTCCTCTTTCAACAGTCAGTCATTTTAGGTTCTTCGTCCAGGAAATGCTCGGCTCTTAAGCAATGTCTAATTTGACTGAAGTGTGTTTGCTTTCCTACAGACTCTCCTGACAATCCAATGTCTGCCATTACACTTCTCTGCAGCAAAGCAACATGGTAGCTCTCTAGGCGACACCTGGCAGGAGTCACTTTTCAGTGAGTGGTAGAACTGAGCCTAAATAGACCCTGATGATCTTTCAGTGTCTATGAGAATTACAGAAATAGGTCATTGAACCTTTTTAAAAATAGAATTGACACATTTCAGAAACGCGCTTTTTTTTTTTTTCCTGCTGAGACCACATACAGTACAAAATGAAGCAATCTTGAGAAGAGGAATTTTTATCTTTTCTTCAGTTTTATTTATACTGTGTGTTTTACTGTGTTGCATGCGTGCGTTGTATGTATGTGTGCCACAAGTGGGCCTGGTGCTAGAGGAGCTCCAAAAAGGGTGTCAGGTGCTCTGGAGTTGTGGGTGGTTGTGAGTCATTTTGTGGGTGCTGGAAACTGGTTGAACCCAGGTCCTCTGCAAGAGCAACAGCTGCTCGTAACTACTCTGCAGCCTCCAAAGGTAGAATTTAGACACCTGGCATTACATTTAAACATTCATTTTTTAAAAGATTTTTTTTAAAATTTAATGTGCATTGATAAGTTTTGCCTATGTGTATTTCTGTGAGAGTGGGGCTGTCAGATGCCCTGGAACTGGAGTCACAGACTATTGTGAGCTGCCATTGGGTGCTAGCAATTGTACATGAGTCCTCTGGAAGAGTAGCCAGTGCTCTTAATCACTAAAGCATCACTCTAGCCCAAAATTTAAACATTCATTTTTTAAAAACAATTATTTATTTTTATTTTATGTGCAATGGTGTTTTGCCTGCATGTATGTCTGTCTGTGTGAGGGTGTCAGATCTTGGAGTTGTGAGCTGCCATGTGGATGCTGGGAATTGAACCCTGGTCTTCTGCAAGAGCAGTGAGTGTTCTTAACCCCCGAGCCATCTCTCCAATCCCAAATTTAAACATTCTTTTTTTTTTTTTAAAAAAAAAAAAACATTAATGATAGTGACATACAGTGTCCTCAGTGTGTCTTTGCTAAGAACAGCTACAAAGCTGCCTGCACAGCTGAGACAGATCTTCTGAGGCATGAACAAGTCCTTGTGAACCCAGCCATTTGGCAATGGCTTTTGATGGAAAAGAAAAGCCACCCCATCAGCTGTTGGCAGTACTTTTTCTTTTGCCAAAGTCAAGATCCTTGTCTTACTTGAGTTTGCTTTCTTCCCATGAAGTTACATCACAGTCCCCCAGGTAAAGCTTGGGCAGTCATTAAACACATGGCTGCTCTAGAAGGAACAAGGCTACCATATATCACCTTCAAATAGCATCATTTCAACTTTTCCAAGAACTTAGCTTATTGTGGTCAGGACAGTCATACTCTGTTTTGCCCAAGGTTCCTTAAGACCAGCTCGAGTCCCAGGTCTGTTCTGTGGGAGGCTGTATGTGAGCTGCTCTGGAGCCATCTTTTAGAAAGCTCTCTCCAGCCTTTGTTTCCTTCCTCCTCACACCAGTATTGCTGCTTCCTTCAAAAGCCCATCAGCTTCAGGGGAGAGCTCAGGTCTCCTCTGGATTTCTAAGGAGCTTTCCACATCTCTATACTTGAGTCTGATAGGGAGATGAGCGTTGTCTGACAATTAGCCTCTGGTGACTCGGAGAAAGGTGTTAATTCCAAGAACAGCAGGAGAAGACACAAGAGGGACTCAGCTGTCCCAGGAAAGGGCAGTGAACACGAGTGAGGCTGGTTGCAGGCTGGAGCAAGGTCATCTTGTGTAGGAAGGTCTGGCTGCAGGAAACAGAGTGTCGAACTGTTACTAGCGTGATATTCAAGCGGCGGCCCCGAGACGATGAGGAACAGACAGAGGGACAGATGGGAGACAAATTTTTAGTAGAACACATTTAAAAGTGCAGCACTAGGGGAGAGAAGAGTCAAGGATCCTGGTGTGGCATTTCTAATGAGAACATGTAGCTCCCTACTATGTGCATAGTCCCCACTATGTGCATCCTTTCCTACGAATGAGATGGGCTCCTACTTTGCATGAGACCTTGCTGTGGACTT
Source organism: Rhabdomys pumilio (assembly GCA_030674055.1). Lineage (NCBI taxonomy): Eukaryota > Metazoa > Chordata > Mammalia > Rodentia > Muridae > Rhabdomys > Rhabdomys pumilio. The sequence continues at coordinate 142,656,781 of JANHMN010000002.1, forward strand.
TGAAACTACCCTCATGGTTCAAAGGTTGTTTCCATTCAGATGGGAGGGGCCCAGGCTGTGTGGGCAAAAACCAAGTTAGACAATATTCAGAAAGTTAACTTTTCCATACTGATAACTACTCCTGGAAAATGACGAGGGCTGTGGAAATCTGTGACCAGGAACGGTGTTTCTAAGGTAATCAATTCCACCTGAGACCTCAATGAAGAGAAGGTGCCAATCAAAGAAGATCCTGACCAAACATTCTAGTTAAATAAGAGAGCTTCAACAAATGGTTCTGGGGTAGGAAAGATCTCAGCACACTTCAGGAGCAAAAGGAGGACCGTTGTGGCACTGCCAAGAGGTTTGTCTGTCTAGGTGGTATTCTGACTGTCTGCCAGGCTGCCTCTGGAGCCCCCGGACCTTGGAACTTTGTCTTTGGTTTCTAGAGACCCTGGGTCCTGACCACATCTCCTTTCTCTTTCTCTTCAGACCAACTTCAACCAGAAGTGGCATAAACCCACCTAGGGTTTGAGAAGGAAGTAGTATCAGCCCTAGTCTGTAGAAACAGAACGAGGAGAGGCTCTGGGACCAGCAGGATCCCTTTTTTCAGGGTTATGGTTCTTACCCACTTTGACCCATGAACAGTTTCAGCAGCCTGCCATATGAGAATCGCACAGATAGTATTCCATAGACAGCTAAGGGAGGGCTGGTGAGGAGAGCAAAGTTCAGCAAGGATTCTCTCCTAGGGCCCTTCAGCAGCTCTTTTGAGTTAGCCTGTTTTCTCCAAAGGTTGTGTTTGTTTTCCATAACAGGATGGAGGTGCAAAATTCACCTTATAAACAGGAATCAGCCTCTAGCCAGCAGTTCATAGATATTTCCATATTCAAGAGAGACACGCCTATACTGGACAAAACATAACTTAATCATGAGAAAACAGGTTTGCACAGTGCCTCTTACATTGCAACACACGGATCATCTTATCCCTTTGACACGCTTTGCATTCAGGCAGGGCAGACCTTGCCCCATTTTATATATGGGAAAATTAAAGGGCAGGTGGTCAAGCAGGTGCCTGCAGTAACTGGGCCAGCTGGTAGCTACCCAGGAATGGAAGCCTACATCTTGTCATTCCCAGCTCCAAGCTCCTCAGAAGTTCAGGTGAGGACGGTCAGCATCATTACTTCTTTTTATCTTCTCTATCCCGTATTTACCTGAGGGCCTGGTGACATCCCTGCAGAGCCGTCTCCGAACACACTGTGGCCCTTGTGGACCTCCAGTGGGAACGAAGGTGTCCAGGCAAATACTTTCCAATTTGGAGAGAGGAACACGGAGCTTGCCTCCAGAATCTAAAGTTGTGAGGATGAGGGGAACGTTCCAGAAAAGCTGTGCTCTCTGTATGTTACACCTAGAGTCACTTCCTTTATCTTTTGAAGACTCGGGTTTCTTGCCAAACTTCTGCAGAAATGAGCCTGAAGGACCGCCACCTAGTGGCCTGCACCGTGAGGATTGACGCTCATTACCCCCCACAATTCCATGGGGTCACTTTGCCTAGAAAACTGGGCCTATAGGTCTTGTTCTTCACCAGGATAAACTCCAAACGAACCAGGAGTCCTGATGTGAAACGTGAAACCATGCAAATGTTAGGGGACATTCGGGTGGATTTATTTATATCCTGGGCGTGGGGGAAGTTCATGACTCAAAGCCTGTGTGTGAATCAGGGGCATTTTGAACACCTGTCTGTCCAGATTACAGGAGTGACGTGAGGCACATCCTCCCTATGAGTGATAAGCTACCCAATCTAGGCTCACTTCCTCTGAAAAGGAAATGAGATGAAAAACCAGCTATACCAGTTGGGCCTGCTCTGTACATCACTTCTTTGGCAGAAGGTTAAAAAATATGCCTTATTGTTGTGTCTCACAAAGGAAGACCGTTTGTTGGCTGTGGTGATACACACCTCAGTCCTCTCTGGAGACTGAGGCAGAGGGATGGCTTGGACCCCAGAGTCTTAGAGCATCCTAACAACACAAATAGAAAGAGTTAAGGGAAGACAATTAAGTGACATAAGGAAATCCAGTCAAACCCCAGCCTAACACTCAAATAAAGGTTTTCACACGAAAAATAAAACATTGAAAGACAGTAAAAGAAAAATATTAATAAATTCAACAACCTGACTCCTGACTCAGAAATGAGTCAAGGAAATTAGAAGGCTGTGAGAAAATGCTTATAAAATGTATGCTGGGCACAGGGATTATCTGTGATATTAGGCGTATGAGGAACATTTAAATATTAAAGAAAAATGTCACAACTTGATGGAAAATCAGGTACAAGGCATAGGCAGTTTACATGCACATAAACAATGCTGCTAAGTAGACCTCGAATGTGTGGAAGTGTGTCAGCTTCTCCTTCCTCCGCTGGAAGGCCTGTAAGGACCACAGTAGGTCTATCAACTCCACCACGCGTCAGAAGTGTGGCAATGAGCACTGTAGAGAAAGAGGAATATTTAGTAAAACCACTGTGTTTACCTTTGAACCCAGCAATCCTAACTCAAGGAACTCACCCTGCAAGTGTGCGTCCACAAAGTAAGAGACCTTCAAGGCCGCCATCTGTCACAACAAAATGTTGCAAGCAGCCTAGATGCTTGGTCTAATGGAGGTAAACGATGACATGTTTCCGTAGTGAAGAGCCCACAGCTGGAAGGGGCAGAGGACGTGGAGGATGCGGTGCTTGTAAGGTACGGTAAGTGGAGGAAAATCGAAGTAACAAAGAGTGAATGTGGCACAATAATTTCATATAAATAAAAGATATACAGGAAAAATAAACTAGAACTCCAAATGTCACTATAAGACCTACTTCTTTATACAATAATTATAAGCTAGTAAAAAAAACCTTAAAGGAATAAACAAAACTCTAATGAAGTTGGTTGCATGTGGGGATTGACAGGGACCCAGCTGGGAGGAAGCATTGAGGCTGTAAGGAAGGCTAGTGAGGACAACTTAAAATTTACATAAAATATAAAAGTTTTCCATATTTGAAATTATTCTCTTATAGACTTAACAAAAAGATTCATTTTATTATTTTTTTAAAAAATTTAGTATACATGCCTAAGTCTGTTTGTAGATATTAGCATGTGATGGCCCACGTCCACGGAGGCCAGATGCATAGGATTCCCCAATCCTGGGATCCGCAGTTACAGGCAGTTGTGAGGCACTCGACAAGCGTGCTGGGAATTGAACTTGCAACATCGACAAGAGCTATTAACTTCTGAGTCGTCTTCATCCCCCATAGTCTAGGTTATTAAAAATGTAAAAGAAAAAGAAAAAATAAGACCGTAAAACTAAGTGAAAATTAAAATGAAGGAATAGGACTGAACATGAAATGGATTGTGAAAACGTGTAGGAGAAATTAGAAGCATGTGACTCAAGAACACAGTGTTCTGACGTCACGCCCTTTGTGAGATATGTGCTCAGAGTGAATAGAAATACAGAGTTCCGAATGTTTGGAGTTTGGCTGTTTAGTTTTGTTTTCAAGACAGGGTTTCTCTATGTGGCCCTGGCTGATCCGGAACTCGCTCTGTAGACCAGTCTGGCTTGGAACCCAGAGATTTACCTGTCTCTGCCTCTCAGCGTCTGGGATTAAAGGCCAGCACCACCATGCCCAGGTTGAATGTTCTTAAAAGGTGTTGAATGGGGAATAGTATTAGAGTCATAATTCTGAAAATGTTTAAGGCAATTACAGGCTAGAGTGAAAGATTAACTATGTTTAGGAAGCAGAGTTGTCACTGTGGAGGGAAGATGTCACTTACAGAATGGAAAGGTGAGGGAGGAAACCATAAACGGGATTTGAACTGGAGGAAGTCTCTTTACACAAAAGCACTTTCTTATTTACCTATTTACTTATTTTGCTTTCACTTATTTATTTTTATTTACTTTTACAAAATGCATCTCCTCTCTCTATACACTAACAGGGTCTGTAAGCTATGACATCCAAGTGGCAATGAGCAAACCTCCGAGAGTCTCCTGCTAAAATAAGCCTTGGAGAAATCGCTTAGGAAAAGATTACCACAGATATCAGGCTGAAGGAACCTCCACTCACCAGCCATGGGGCAATCGGGATATCAAACACTAAAGTGGTGTTGGCATGGAGGTGCTGCTTAGCTATAGAATACTTGCCTCGAATACTGTAGATCCAGGTTCTATCCCCAGCACCACAAATAATAACACAGACGATAATAATGAAGAACAGGAAAACCGTCATGCTGGAACTGAGCTGGAAGCTCCCCTCAGCTGGCCAGCATAGCTGGAAATGCATGCAGGCTTCTGGGGAGAGAAAGTCACCAATAGTTTTACACAGTGTGACCCCAGAGGGCTGCAACATGACCTTGCCAGCTAGAGTATGCCCACTGCACCAGTGGCGTGGGCATCCTGCTTAGTCAGCCAAGAGGAGCCTTCCAGTTCCAGTTTAATTTCTTGTATGCCTTGCAACCATGGTTGTCTTGCAGTAGGTTCTTATCATATAATCATGGTGGGCAAGCCAAAACAGTGATGATGGCCTGTGCTTGCGCTGTTCAGGGGGTCTCTGAAGCCTCCCAGTGAATAAGGAGGAATCCACAGCTAACACTGGGATTTTCATTTAGTTGCTAATACCTTCTGCGAGCAGCATCCTAGACCCATGTAGAATCCCTCTCTTCAAAGGCGTTGTCATCTTCCTCTTCCTCGTCCTCCTCCTCGTCCTCGTCCTTGTCCTCCTCCTCCTCCTCCTCTTCCTTCTCCTCTTCTTCTTCTTCTTCTTCTTCTTCTTCTTATTATTATTATTATTATTATTATTATTATTATTATTATTTTCTTCTCCTCTTCTTCCTCCTCTTCCTCCTCCTTCTCTTCTTCTTGTGGTTTTAATTTATTTGTACATTTTAAATTATCTTCAAAACAGTAGGTCTCCAAATGGCCTTTTCTCATTCATCCTTTGTTTTAGTTAACCTAGTGTTCCTCCCTCTAGTTTCATAGGGCATATATTAGATCATCATTTTCCCTTAAGGCCTCCTTCTCCCATCCCATGGGTCCCTTTCTAGCTTCCTGGACTCTACAGGTACCCCAGTCAAATACACAGATTTAAAATTCTGAAGCAAGGATCTTCAAAGAAGAGAGAACACATAATGTTTATCTTTCTTTTAATTTTTATACCTTACACGGTATAAAATGTCCAAGTCCCACCCATTTTCTTGCAGATTTCATTTTTATTTACCACCAAATGAAACTCATTTGTTTATGTGTACCACGTTTTCGTTATCCACTAATTGGCGGATGGACATCTAGCTGGATACCTTTTCCTAGCTGTTATGAGTAGAGAGCGATGCACACTGCTCCATACACTTGAGTTAATCTACTCTCTAGAACAAGTCCAACTCACATTCAAGGAAGGACACAGAAGGTGTAAATTCCACCATCTCAGGGCCATGGACCACATCACCCATCACAGAACAGACTGGCATTATGTACCTCCAGATACAAGGTGTAAATTCCACCATCTCAGGGCCATGGACCACGTCGCCCATCACGGAACAGACTGGCATTATGTACCTCCAGATACAATGGCACTAGAAAATATGCATCGTCAGCTCTGTAGTGAAGTAGAGACTTTAAAGGTTCTTTGGAAAGTTGGCTGGATGGTGTTTTGCTGGGGCAAACATGTGAAGGAGTATTTTCCTGAAGTGGGTACAGGTCAAAGACTAAGGCAGACTAAGAAGGAATGTTTAGCTGAAGCAGACACAGGAGAGAGGATGTTCTGTTAAAACAAGCACGTGAAAGGACATGTGATGAAGGATTCTTTGCTAATAACGCACGTATTGGTCCATGCCTTACATTGTGTAGTTGAGTTGTGTAGAGGGCCGTCCTTGCCAAACGTAATCGCTGTGGGCACAGGGTCTTAGGGCACGCCTACTTCCCGGCGTCACGCCATTGAACTGCGCATGTATATCGCAAAGGAACCTGGGAATTTGAGTGAACAGCCAACCATGAGCGATTACGCCCACCGGGTATAAAAGACGAAAAGTTACATGCGGCAGGTCTCTTGCGGGTAACCCTCTCTGTATTTCTGTTCTTCCTCTTATCTTACTCTTTCTGTCTCCCCCACTCAGGTTAAAAGAATAAAATCACCACGAAAGGATTCCCCACGTGTTCGTGTGAGTTCCTGCGGGCAGGGATACCACGCGCGTTACAGAGTTGCATTTGTTGGGACTCCATAGAAAGAAACATACCAAAACATTTCTGGTGGTGTGCTGCAGTTTCTTGTGGCTTCCAAGGACTCTGTCTGATTGGCAGAGTGATGTCAGCTGAGACAGGCGCATGTGCTGAAGCAAGACACATGGAGGACATCTGATGTTTGGAGCATATAAATAGGACTCGATGGACAGTGATGGAGAGGGAGCTAGGCTTGCTTATAGAGCTGGCTATGCAATGCTTGTGGGTCTCACATCTTCGATGATCTTGGCGTCTCTGAGAAAGGCACAGTGGAGAACTTCTCCCGGTATCCCTCTGGGTCCCTCCTGCTGACTGGAGCAGGGGCTGAGACCTGGATGTCTCTGTTAGGTAGTGCCACCACTGCTGATTCCTGTTTGCTATCCGGACTCTACAGAACTGGACTGCTGGTGTATCCATGAAGTGTTTACAAATGGATTGAGCTGCCGCTGCTGACCTGTGAACTGAACTGCCGATTTCCAGACAACACAGACGAGAGTTGCTCCAAAGAACCTTTCTAAACAGGTCCACCTCCTTGTATCTTCTCTTTCCTACTACCTCTGGTGGGTGTTGGGCTAAACAGGAGTTTAAAGTGTTTAAGAACCATCATTAAAAATAGGTTTTGAAAAAATTAAAGTTACACTATAGTATTGTCAGGGGTGAGAGGAAGACAAAAGAAACAGACAGGTGTAGAATGTGAACACTGTATAACAGGGGCTCTCAACATTTAGTCCCAATCCCTTTGGGGTTGCATATCAGATATTCTGTATATCAAATACTTTCATTACAACTGTGTAATGTAATAGCAAAATTACAGTTATGAAGTAGTGATGGCATGACTTTACGGTTGGGGGTCGCCACAACATGAGGAACTGTATTAAAGGGTCTCAGCATTAGGAAGACTGAGAACCACTGCTCTAAAAGAAACCTAGCCTGGACTCTAAAAATGTCAGCATCTTGGAAAAGAAGTCTAGGCTCTGTAAGATTTAATTTCTGATTTGCTATGGGAAGCCGGGAAATATATGGCAAAGGGTATCCTAGAACCATGAAGTAACTTGAACACAGCCCACCTCTCAAACTATTAGTGTAGTGTCAAATTCACCGACTGTGGCAGCAGGCAGTGGCTATGGAGGAGAATCCCTTTCCTTCAAGGGAAAAACAGGAGTCAAATGTTAGGTGGGCATGGTGGCACATGCTTTTAATCCCAGCACTTGGGAAGCAGAGGCAGGTGGATCGCTGTGAGTTCAAGGCTAGTGAGTTCCAAGACAGCCAGGGTTACAGAGTGAGACCCTCACTCAAACAAAACAAAACAAACCTAAAGTGTTAGGAACCATAGAAATGCAAATTCCAAGGTTTTGGTATTTACAAGTTATTTTTCAATGGAAAAAAAATACAACCTAATCTATCCTTATATTTTTGGTTGTGAGCCTAGCCTTTAACGGCTGAGCCATCTCTCCAGCCCAATCTAATCTATCCTTATACATAGGTGTAAGTGTTTTAGATATTCATCGTGCTACCTTTCAACTCTCCTCACCCTTTCATGTGTTTCTACTAGCCAGGCGGTGATGCACACCCTGAATCCCAGCACTCAGGAGGCAGGGACACGTAGATCTCTTGAGTTTAAGGCCAGCCTGGTCTACAGAGCAAGTTCCAGGATAGCCAGGGCTACACAGAAAAACCCTGCCTCAAAAAAAAAAAAAAAAAAAATCTAATTACAACAAAAAACTAACTAGTTTTTCCATCTAAACATTGGAGGCAGAGGGTGTGGATGACGTCAGGGATGCATCGCAGTGAAGAGCCTTGAGTTTTTCTGGGCTACTCTCAAGATTCTAGGGACCATTCACAATGTACATGCTGGAGATGGCCTGAGACATCCCTCTCCCCACCAGGTCTGTTTAGAATGCGTGTTCTCAGGGCACCTGCGCCGCTATAACACAATTCTCCAGACTGAGCAATGTGTAAAGAACAGAAATCTATTGACTCACAGCTCTGGAACTGAGAAGACAGAACCCAAGACGTCAGCATCTGCCAAGGGCAGGCTCGATTTACAGCTAAGCAAGAGAAGAGATAGGGTTATAACAGGTGACCACCATCTAAGAGCAAGGAGCTGCTACAGCAACTGGATTTCAGCATCACTTTTGGAGGACACAGCCATTTGACCTGGCTGGGCATGGTGGTGCACACCTGGAATCCTGGCACTAAGCAGGCTGAGGCAGGAGGACCATGAGTTTGAGACCAGCTTGGGCTAAATAGTAAATTCTAGGTCAGCTTTGCATTACATAGTGACACCTTGTCTGGGAAAACACATCAATAATCAGACCATAAACGGGTGGTTTGCGGAGTCAGAAAGACCTGGACTCCGATTCTTACACTATTGCTTCCTGGTTGTGCAACTTTGAGCAGGTTGCAAAACTTCGCTGACCCTCGGTCTTGTCATTTATTAAAGGGGGGAGTGACCGGGCCCACTCTGCATGGCTGTGGTAATGTCCTAAGCAGATACTTTTTTCTCTTAGGCCACTCCCCATACTTTGGATTTATCTTCTCAACAAACATGTTTGCTGCGTGTGCTTGGGAAAGCATACCCACGTGAGCCAAGTCCCTCCAGGGAATCCCAGGAATCAAACGCGAGAGAGAGTCCAGGGGTCAGTGCCGAGAGGGAAGTGCTGGGATTTTGTGCAGTGAGAACTTCCTGGAAGGTTTTACAGAGGCTGTGGAGTTGCGTTATCTGCAGCGGTGAGTGCGGTGGCCTGTGCTGTTGAGAGAGGAGACTGTGCTGTTGTAGGGACACTCCGGGGCAAATGTATTAGTACTTTAAGCATTCCAGCAGGTGGCTAGACCTCCTTGGAAAAAGAGCTTGGCCCGTGGGAGGGCCACGGTAAGGAAATGGGTCGTAGACTAGTCGAAGCCGGCTTTAAAGAAACATTTCCAAAGGTCATTTGCTCCCAGTTACGGTAAGCCTTGAAGTTTGATTTAGAAAGCAGTTAGTGGCAGAACTTGGTTGTGTTATATTAATAGAGGAGCAGGGGGAGGCACGTTAATTGATAACTAGAAGGTTACGCTGAGTCTTAACCTTCTCCCAACCTTATTCCCAGAAGGGGAACAGAAAGCCAGGAGGGGATCGAGGCCGGACACAAGCAGTTGCGGAGGCGGAAGCTTGTAGTCACCTTGTTACCATCTCATCCAGTCCTTTTCTGAGGCGCCTAAAACCCCACCCACACCGCGCACTGCAGAGGCCTCTGTATTTTGAAGTTTCTTTTCATTTTTTTTTTTTTTAAAACAAAGTGTAGTTTTATGAACTACAGTGTGACAGTCTTATACATGAATACAACATATCAAACCAGGTACCTCGGTGGTTTGTTTTTGTGTGTGGCTTTTGATTTTTTTTTTTTTTTTAACTGCTTGGGCTGGCACCAGGGCCTCGTGCATGCCAGATCGGCACTCGACACCAGGCTACATCCTCAACACTCCTGGGACTCATAGAAAAACACTAGAATCTATTCCTTTCTCTGGTGAGATTACTCAGTCTCCTTCTATCCTGCCCCACCCCCGACACACTGTATGAAAGAAATTCTGATCATACATTCCTAGAATATGTTTTTACCACAAGTATACATGATATTTGATTCGATTTTTTAAAAAAGTTTTATGTCTGAGTGCTCTATCTGCATGTACAACCTGCGTGCCAGAAGAGGGCACCATATCCCATTACAGATGGTTGTGAGCCACCATGTGGTTGCTGGGGATTGAACTCAGGACCTCTGGAAGAGTAGACAGTGCTCTTAACCACTAAGCCATTTCTCCAGCCCCTGATCTTTTTTTCTTTTATTTTTTCCCCTTTTTTAAAAGATTATTTCCATTATTTTAAAGTGTGCGTGCTTGCGTGCGTGCGTGCGTGCGTGTCTGTGTGTGTGTGTGTGTGTGTGTGTGTGTGTGTGTGTAAGTAACTAGAGTTACAGGTGGCTGTGACTAACTCCATGTGGGTGCTGGAAACAGAACTTAGGGCATCTGGAAGAACAGTAGGCTATCTTGATCTATCTCCCCAGCCCCTGATGGTTACATTTTTTTTTTTTTTAAAGGTAAAGGAGCGAGACCTCCAAACATCCACTCCCCATAGCAAACTAAGTGTATCTTCCTAGGATTTCTTTGCTGCTGTCATGACCCATCATGGTTCTTTCATGTTGTCTCTCTGTTTCTAGAAAACAAGAAAGAGAAGATAGCATCCTGGTGGCTTTGAGCAGGCCACAAGGATGCCAGGCCTGTGTCAGACCTGGGCTGAGAACACAGTGCTCCCTGTCCCCAGGGACCTGGCCTAGTGGACCAGGGAGTCTCAGTCTTGCCCACTGCACACATGCACAAGGAGGCCTGTTGCCTCGTTCCAAATCATTTTTCTAAGAACAAAAGTATGCACAAATAAGTATTTCCATCTTTATTTCAAATTCTAGGTTTCAACGGCAATATTAATGCTACTTCACAGTGCTGTAATAATGTATCATTATTTCTATTTTACAGTTCTTTCCTTAAAGTAGCAAAGCGAATGTTTAAAACAGCTAAACTCGCAGCCCCACAACTCCCCATCTGTACTCTCCTTTCAGAATTGCACATAACTGAAAACAATGCAAACCCCCGATGTGCTAAATGCCGCAGTCATTAAAGCATTTAAAAAATTTTTTTTGGGGGGGATAAAAGATTGTTCTTGTGGTTGGGGTTATTATTTATTTATTTTTAGAAACCCCAAACAGGCTTGCTTCCTGTTCCCAGACTGACATCTGCTGGGGACCACAGGCTGGCGGATTTGGGAGGCAGGCCCGCAGCCGGCTGCCACTCGGTGTCCTGGGGCTCCTCAGAGCCACCCGCGAGCCTGCGTGCAGCTGTTGCAGGATCCGAGTTCAGCAACCGCCTGGGGACCCCACTTTCTCCCGCGCTTTTAGCAGCTGAGATGAGGCCCAGAGTGACACTGTCTTGGCACAGGAGCTCCAGGTTAGTGACTCTGACAAGGAATTGGTGGGCAGGGAAGAGTTGGACAGGAATAGGGTATGGGCACGATGTGTGACCCCAGCGTATGATTCTCGCTCTGGTGTCACTAGGCCGGTGAATTGTTTCCTGCCTCCTTCAGGATGCGTTTGCCGGCATGGCTTTTTTTTTTGTTTTTAATTTTTTCCTGCTCTGTGCATTCAGTCCTATAAGGGAGATCCCAATTCCACACTCCTCGTATTTTACAACCAGGAGCCAAGCTTCCTTTGCAGAATGAGTTCAGAGAGAGTACTGGCCTATTTCTCATTCTTCTTCTTAATTTATAGCAGCCTGGCTCCTCCTCCCACCATTCGCCTCCTCCTCTGTCCCCTCCCTCCCTTGGGAGCGAGGCTTGGAAGGCTTCTGTGTGGGAAGATCCTTTGCCTTCCTCGAACCCACACTTCAGTGGGCTGGATTTTCTGGCATCCTGTTACCTACATCAGACTAGCTCCTGTCTCTAACTTCTTCCTGAAATGCTCATCGTCCTCCCCTAAAACTACCTTTGTAAGATTTGCCTTTATTATCTTTAACTGTAAGTATATGGGGTTAGGGTATGTGAACATGAGTGCGGGTGTGGGGCCCGGATCCCCTTGGAGCTGGAGATACAGGCAGTGTGGGTGCTGGGAACGGAACTGCCCTCTGTAAGAGCCGAAAGCACTGTTCAGTGCTAAGCCATCTCTCCAGCTCCCTCTCAACTATTTTGCAAGGATCCCCGAGCCCATTTTAGTACCGTTAGTGGAAACTCACAGACACAGAAAGTCCCTTTGCCTGATGTTCAGATGCCACGTCCCAGCCCAGTGGATGGAGGTGGGTGGAGGTGGGTGGAGGGTGTGTCCCAATACCTGGGAGCCCGTGGTGGGAACCAGGGAACCATTCGAGAGGTGATGAGAAAGACTAACTTACGGAGTAGAACAGCGAACGAACGTGAGGTGTAAAGTCTGGCTTGTTGCTGTCTTTTGTTGTTGTTGTTGTTTTACATTTTAGAATAGGGTTAGAGCCGGTGGTGGTGGTGCACGCCTTTAATCCCATCACTTGGGAGGCAGAGGCAGGTGGATTTCTGAATTCGAGGCCAGCCTGGTCTATAGAATGAGTTCCAGGACAGCCAGAGCTACACAGAGAAACCCTGTCTCGAAAAATCAAAAAAAAAAAAAAAAAAACAAAAAACAAAAAAACAAAAAACAAAAAACAAAAAAACAAAAAAAAAAACAAAAAACAAAACAAAAAAACAAAAAACAAAAACAAAAACAAAAAACAAAAAACCAAAAACAAACAAAAAAAAAGAATAGGGTTAGAGTTAACAGAAATTTGCAAGAACATCCCATAGACTTCTTATATAGCTTACAACCATTTTCCCCTCGGTTTGCACTGCTAGTCAAGGCTCTGAGCCCTCTCTGAAGGCCTGTGTGATACCCTGGCGATACAGAGAACACTCTGCAGAATGACCAGGGCAAGGAGGGGAGGGGCTCTGAGGACACCGTGGGAGGGTGTTCAATGAACACATTTCCTGTTACCGTCTAGTTCTTGTAAGAGATTCTACACGCAGATGGAACACCAAAAAAGTCCCCCAAAGAAGGGGTTTGTGTACGTTTGGGCAAATCATATGTATTCTTTATCCTGGCATCAATATTCATATAGGCCTGTGAGAGCGTTCATCCATTCTCTTGCCCTGCAGGGGTGTTCTCTGATGTAGGGAGTACATTGTACTTTATCATCTGTCCAAATAAGAAAAAGTCTGTATTCCACACCACATCTGGCACTATGACTTTCCATCCGTGACTGGAATAGAAAGTTTCTTATAAGAATACATTTAAGTAAAAAGAACAAGCCAATTAAGAAAAAAACAATAAGCACAACTTTTTACAAAAAGTTTCTTTTGCTTTCCCCATTTTTTAAAACCCTAGAAGGAAAAGCTGCATTGCCTTGGGACCTAGTTGGAACTCCTCTCCTCAGCTGGTACTTTTCTGGGAGATAGACTTTCTCCCTCACTCGAACCAGACCCTCAGTCCCTAGCACAACAGGGCCTGCTCCTGCCTGAGGTCGCACACATTATGTTCTATTTCCTCGAAAGGCTTCCTGTCTCTTCCTTACCTGGTACTTCTGGGCATCTTCTAATCTCTGCTCAGATCCATCCAGCAAGTCTTATGTGAGCCGCTGTAAGGTCCCACGATTTGGGTTTGGTTGTCCCCTAATCAAGCTCACGGAGCTTAGCTGCAGGAGTAGCAGTAGCAGTAGCTGGTCCATTTACTACTCTAATCCTCACAGCAGCGCTGACAGGAAGTGCTGAGATTCCCCTGGATTAAGAAATTGGGGCTCAGAAATAGAAGTTTCCTTCCCCAGGCTGCACTAGGCAGGAACAGCCAGGATTCCTCCACCCTTCCTTCTTACTCTCCAGTACAAGGGTTGAACACTGTGTGAACATCACAGTTTCCAGGACAACAAGATGGCTGGGCAAGGCATTTTCAGAGTGCCAAGCCTGGGTACAGGAGCTGACTGATCTGCTCCATGGTTGTCTCAGCCAGGCGGCCTGTAAGAGGCTGTTCTCTGCCTCCCTGTTCATTTTCGTCTCTGCACTGGAATTCTCCTGTCTGGCCTAAGCCAGGTGAGGCCGATCTGTGCTGTGTTAGACTCTGATCGGGGTTCAGTTTGTGACTTTTTTTTTTTTTTTTTTTTTTTTTT
>JANHMN010000002.1:142676496-142798187 GCA_030674055.1 Rhabdomys pumilio
CACACACACACACACACACACACACACACACACACACACACACACACCAGATTCAGGTCTTTGGAACAACAGATGAAGAGTCAACTTTTTTTTTTTTTAATTAAGTCATCCAGACTTAAAAATTATCTAAAATTAAAAAGTGGTTTACCAGTCTGTAATCTATCACCATTGATGCTGGGCGGAGGAAAGCCAGGGTAATTATTAGGTTGGATTAAATCATAGAATCAGAAGATTCAGTTCTTGGGGAGTTGGTTTCCATGTTGGAGAAATAGATGCTTTCTGTTTAGCAGAAAGGAACAGACAAACCAAAGCCCCTCAGTCGACCAGAGGAAATTTGTGCCTCTCCACAGCCTCTATCATTTTTTCACTTTGCTTTGTCAAGAAGATTTAGACTCCTGGTAGAAGTTATGGATGTGTGGAGGCACTGGCTGCAACAATGCTCCCACAACAGTGCTCCCACAACAGTGCTCTCACAACAGTGCTCCTGCAATGGTGCTCCTGCAATGGTGCTCCTGCAATGGTGCTCCTGCAGCAGTGCTCCCACAACAGTGCTCTTGCAACAGTGCTCCCACAACAGCGCTCTCGCAACAGTGCTCCCACAAAACCTTCATTTCTCTTGATTCTCACTCAATGCCTTGAGGAAGCTTGTCTAAATCAAACAGAAAATTAAAGGGCACTGATAGGCAACCTGAAGAAAAAGTAGTGTGTAGTAAAAAGTAAGTAAATTAATATGTAAAAAGCACAGCCAGTCAATAGTTACAGAAGTACAGAACAAATGCAAGGAGATCGACTCTCTAAAAACTTTCCGATGGGCAAAGTCTAAGTTTGTTAGTCCTCAGTAGCGGGAGGCAGGGGACACCAGCAAGTCGCAGGCAGCTGATGTGAGTTGGCAGAACCATTTCAGACATCCGAGAACCCTCAGCATGATGTTACGTGCACACGCCCCTTGTTCTAGCGGTTGTGTTCCTTGTGGTTTCTCCTCGCTATGACTGTAAAGGAAGTGCATGTATAAGGACATTTTCTTCAGCCCTTTGGGAAATCATATAAAAGACATGTCAATGCATGCAACATGAGGGCGGCTAAAAAACCAAGTGGTAACAAATACATGCAATGTTCACTGATTTTCTATATTTATGAAATGGTGCGATCTCCCAATAGCCCTTAAAATTGATTCATTCTTGCCTTATGATGGAGCAGGCATAAAGAGAAATACCACTCAGCCAGCAAAAAGCTCAGAGGTAGGTCTACATGTGAACACATAGAGAATGCTCACAACTCAGGAAAGTTTCAGGGAACACTGTATAGCACAGTCTTATGATTTAAATAGTTTCCCATGACAATATGCATACGTATGTATTTACATTTAGGCAGAAAATGTTTGCCAAACAGACGAACCAGAAATAAACAGCTAATAGAAAAGCCACGGAGGAAAGAAGAATGTTGTTTCATTTGTTATTTATTTATTTATTCTTTAATAATGCTTAGAGTTAGCCCATCTGCAAAGGCTGAAGTCAGAATTCTCAAGCCTGCTTTCTTCCTACACAAATCATGTGCCTGGGGGTGTTTTAGCCAGACCTTTCTGTGTTATAACCAAATACCTGACACAGATAACTTATGGGAAGAAAGCCTTATTTTGGCTCATGATTTCAGAGGCTCATGGTTGCTGGGCCCATTTGCTTGGGTAGTGCAGTGTATCACATCAACAGGAGTTTATAAAATGGGGCCTTCTTCACCACTGAACAGGGCCGGGGAACAACTTTCAAAGTCATGTCCTTTGAAAGTCTTTTCTTTAGCTGGACCCCACTCTTTAAAGTTTTCAGAACCTTCTAAAATAGCGGGGATCAAGTGTTCAACACATGAGCCTGTAAAGGATGTTACATATATAATCCATAAAGGAGAATGTGTGTGTGTGTGTGGGGGGGCAGACTGGCGAGATGGCTCAGTGGTTAAGAGCACTATTCTTCCAGAGGTCCTGAGTTCAATTCCCAGCAACCACATGGTGGCTCACAACCATCTGTAATGAGATTCAATACCCTCTTCTGGTGTGTCTGAAGATAGCTACACTGTACTCATATACATAAAATGAATAAATAAATAAATCTTAAAAAACAAAAGGAGACTGTGGGGACCAATTTTATTCTCTCAGGGTTTCTATTACTGTAGACAGACACCATGACACAGCAACTCTTATAAAGGAAAGCATTTAATTAGGGCTGGCTTACAGTTTCAGAGATTTAGTCCATTATCATCATGGTGGGAAGCATGGCAGCATCCGGGCAGACACGGTGCTGGAGAAGGAGCTGAGAGTTCCACACCCAGATCCCGAGGCAGCAGGAAGAGAGCGACACTGGGCCTGGCTCCTGGCTTGAGCCTCTGAAACCTCAAAGTCCGTCTCCAGTGACACACTTCCTCCAACAAGGCCACACCTCACAATAGTGCCATTCCCTAGGAGTCTATGGGGCCATTTTCATTCAAACCACCACACATTGGATAATTCACTAAAGAGACACACCGAACTCATCAAAAGCTAGTACTACACACTCAAACTTCTAGTTTGTTATAGGGAGAAGATAGATAAAAAATCAGAAGAGATTTCAGTGTCTGAGACCCTGTCTCAAAAAGGAGAAAGAGAGAGAAAGAGAGAGAGAGAGAGAGAGAGAGAGAGAGAGAGAGAGAGAGAGAAACTTTCTGACTGAAGTGAACAGTGGTCTTGTCTGCTGGGTCCAGGCTTGGGCATATTTTCTAAACTTAAGGAACAATTTTGGAACTTCTGGCTAGAGTTCTGGTGACACCGGAGACAACATTATCCATCCCACTTGTAGTCTGTGCTCTATACGGAATTTGAAAATATGTTCAATACAGACCGCCTACAGAATGCTTGTTGGCCCACAATTCTATTCTGACTAAATTGACCGAAAATGCTTGGGGGGTGGACCTCTGTCCCTCCCCTCCTCACTCCTGGCCCATTTGATTAAGCAAGTAAGACACACATGCACCACAGACTAAATCAGTCTCGAATACCTTAAGAACAAGAACTCTCAAAGGAAGGAAAGGCATGTGTCCTGTAGGCTTGTTGACATTTATTCCAGGGTCTGGGCAAATGTTTGACTATGATTGCTTTGCTCATTTCAGAACAGCTGCCCTCCCTAGTTACCTTAGTTGCTCGTGCAGGCAGACATGAAAACGGAAAACCCAGCAGGCCAAGGACATCCATTTGGTAGTTGATTCAATGAACCTTCACAGTGTTGTCATCTGTTAAACTGACCTAGTCACTAAGTTTGGCTGTGTTCCCATATTTACAGGGACACAGTGAAAAGATGCAAATGGGCTAAAAAGAAAAAGCTAATAAAATATTAAATACAGTCCTGACTGATAAATCCTAAAGACTGTAGGGCAGCGTGCCACATATGTAAACGCATATTGCATTTACTGCTGCATGTTCAAAATGGCCAAGATAGAGGCTCATCAGTAGGTGAATGGGCAACAATAAATAAACAGATAAAAATACATGACAGACACACACAATAGGATTTTATTCAGTTGTAAAGAAGAACTAAATTATGGCCTAGGCAGGAAAAGAGATGGAATGGTTGATCATTATGTTAAGCGAAACAAGCCACACTCAGAAAGACAAATACCATGTTTTTTTTTCTCATATGTTGAAGCTAGCTTTAAACACTTAAACACACACACACACACACACACACCACACATCATTTTGTTCTAACTTGGCCTTCCATTGACCTTTTGCCTCCCTAACCCAACTCATTTAGTCAAGCACACACATATCTGGGCACATCTGGGCACACGTACATGTGTATGAGTGTGTGTGCACAGGAAAGCAGAGATGGAACTTTAAGCAGGGAAGAGGAGATCTACAGGGAAGGAGAGAGGGGAACAGGTCAGGGAATGAATGTGTATCCATGTGATATGAACAGAAGGAGGGATTGTTTGAGGGGGGAGGGGCATTGAGGAAAGACGGGGCGGGGAGTGAGCAAGTAACTGGATAATCACGTGTGTGTGAGAGTGCTACAGTGGAAAGTATTACTTACCTGTTACCTACAAACTAAAAATATAGTAACATAGAAGACACTTAAGCCTCTAGGTAGGAAGTGGCCAACGTACGAAAGCTATACAAGAACATAACAGACGCCATGTCTTAAAGATCAGTGATGCTTTGGCTCTGACAGTACAGATGTGGTAATATAACAAGGAAGAAAAAGCCTGGCTTAGCCACTAGTAGAGGTTGCCACTAGTGGCTTTCCAATGCTTCCCATAGGCTGACTCAATTAAGAACTCAAGTTCTGCTGGGCGGTGGTGGCGCACACCTTTAATCCCAGCACCTGGGAGGCAGAGGCAGGCGGATTTCTGAGTTTGAGGCCAGCCTGGTCTACAGAGTGAGTTCCAGGACAGCCAGGGCTATAGCTGTCCTGGAAATCCTGTCTCGAAAAACCAAACCAAAACAAAACAAAACAACAAAACAAAACAAAAAAAACCCAAAACAAACAAACAAAAAAACAACTCAAGTTCCAGATTAGAAAGTTAAAAAAAACAAAACAACAACAGAACAAAAAACCCCACAAAAACACTGTAATGATGAGAGCTCTGAACTGTCTTTAAAGAAACACTGGTGCTCTCCTTGTGACTAAGCATCGTCTGTTTATGATATTCTATTTAGTCTACGAGTGTGAGCAATTTGGAAGAATGAAAACGTCTCTCCCTTCAACATTGCTCTTGGCCATTCAACATATTTAACAAGAAGTTAAGGAACCAGGACTTGACAACCCAAGGGGTGGCCAGGGAATTGTTCTCAGGGAGGCAGGACGCAGGGTGAGAGTTAGGAACACTTAGGGGCCCTGTGAGTTCTGTGGAGTCAGGTATGCAAAGAGGGTTTCAATCGCAAATGACAGCATACTCAGCTAAAAGTGGCTTCAGTAATGAGGGTGCTTAACTCTTACACAAACAAAAAGTCTGTTGGGAGACAGCTTCACATTGTGAGCTACATACTCCAGTCCAAGGCTGCCTCTGTCCAAAGCCTGCCTTTTTTTCCCAGAACTCCACAGTGTTCTTCACTGACCCATCCTCCCCCAACCCCGCCCTTTTTCTTTCTTCAGTTCACAAGTCATCCTAGCATTGACCTACATTCCTACCTCCAGCCATCTATTGTCAAACAAGAGAAAAGATGGGGTGTCCAGATAGTTCCAGGATTCAAGTCTTCACAGGAGAAGAGAGAGTATGACATCTCTCCTGGGGTGGGGGTGGGGGACTTTTCTCCGAAGTCCTTCCCAGACCCCTCTCTAGGTCTCCCTGTCTCAGGCCCGAGCTGGCTAATTAGCCTTGCCTGCCACTGGCAAGGACAGGGTAGAGTTATCAGGAGCTGGGTGTACTCACCCATAGATGTGAGATTCTGTAAGCAAAGAAAGGGGTAGTATGAACATGAGGTGGTTCCGGACAAACAATCACCAGAGCTGGTAACATTTGGAGGCATTAGCTCATGAAAAGTGAGACCCTGGTCCCAAAGCTGGAGCTGCTCATTACTGTTCAAAGATGGTAGACTAGGGCAAGACTTTTCCTTTGTTTTACTGTTTAAAGTAGCTTAGGCCTAGCACATAACCTGTGAAGTGTAGTGAGAATTTTGGTTCAAAAAACAAAACAAAACAAAACAAAACAAAACAAAACAAAACAACAAAAAACCAAACCCAGTTATGTTATATGAACAGGTTTTTGCTTTAATCCCAGGTGTGGGATATGGGACTGGTTTAGATGGTCCACCACAGCCAACTATGATTTGTCTCATGTTCTGGCAGGGGCGTGATTCTGCCAGCTGAAGATAGTTTATGTTTGGAATTCTGGGCATTCTTGAGAAGGTATATGAAAGACCAGAGTCCTGAGAGAGGTGAGGTTACTCCTCCTCTTGCTGCTGGTTCTCTCTGCTGCTGATTCCCTTTGCTACTTCTGGTTCCCTCTGCTGCTGGTTTCTGTTGTTGCATTTGCTCTTTTGCTGCTCCCCCCCCACCCCCCAGACAGGATTTCTCTGTGTCACCCTGGCTGTCCTGGAACTCACTCTGTAGACCAGGCTGGTCTTGAACTCAGAAGTCCGCCTGCCTCTGCCTCCCAAGTGCTGGGATTAAAAGGCAGGCGCCACCACTGCTTGGCTTCTTTTGCTGCTTTTGCTGTTTGCTGGTTGGATGACAAGATTGGACTTGCCCCTAGGAACTTGATGCCCCTAACCAGCAGGACTAGTCTAAAGAGATCTATGCCTCCTCCTTCCCTCTAACCTTCTTTCTTGCCAACCTAGTATTGGGTTGGAAGGGATTGGGGTGAAGAAGATTGGTAGATATAAGAACCCAATAAAGTAGCCAAAACGTACAGTTACAGTGAAGGCTATATTTATGTTTTAAGTTTCAGTTACTGTGCTTAAGAGATCTAACCTGTAAATACCTCTAACCTGTAAGTTCCAGTTGCCCATGGACAAATGACTTCCTGGAATGCAGGAGGCTGTTGTTCATGTGAGAAAACAAGCCACGTGTTTTCACTTCTGTAAACAAGGTTGGTTGCCCCAGCTGCACAGGATGTGCTTGATCACACAGGCAGGAGGAGCATCAAGACGTATGCTTACCCCAGATTGGATAAAGGGGGCAAGTAAGTAGTGGCGTGGGGTTTGCCTTTATAAGCACAGGACTAATATAATTCAGCCATTCTCTGGAAATCCCAGGCATGGACCTGGTAGAGTCCATTGTCCTGTCCAGTATTTCATAAAGCTTGCTTCAAATCTGTCTCAAAAATTATGGTAATGGTCTTATTCTCACCCATTGGGATTAACAATAGTACATGGTTGTAGGGGAGTTAAAAAAGATAGACCTTTTCCTTGGAAATCCATCTTGCAAGGTTCATTCCTTAGAAATAGAATTCTTTTTTTTTTTTTTTTTTGGTTTTTTGAGACAGGGTTTCTCTGAGTAGCCCTGGCTGTCCTGGAACTCACTCTGTAGACCAGGCTGGCCTCGAACTCAGAAATCCGCCTGCCTCTGCCTCCCAAGTGCTGGGATCAAAGGCGTGCACCACTACCGCCCAGCAAGAAAGAGAATTCTTTATTAAATCTACTTTCAAGTTAAAATTAGAGAGAGAGAGAGAGAAAGAGAGAGAGAGAGAGAGAAGGAATAAGGTTCCAATGTCCCTGAAATATACTCTCCAATAATAGCTACACTAAGCCAAATGGCCGAAATCACTAACCCACAACTTTTGACCAAAGTAAATAAGCTTGCTGTCATCTTCGGACAGTAGGAGAGGGGAGGTTTGTTTGAAGCCATGAAAACACTGAATTCTAAAGCAAGGGTCCTTAGAGCTGGAAGGGAGGCTTAGTGAACAGGACTGAGTTAATCCACCTGGGCAAGAGTTTCCACAGTTCAAGGGGTGGTCTCTCTCACTGGCGCTTTCTTGGGATTTCACAGGATCGGAAGGCAAAGCTGTGGTGGCTCACACAAACCATATGTAGCTTCAATGGCAGCAGCCGGTCTGCTTAGACTATATGAACAAGCGACAGTAACTTTACTTGAACAGTGCCCGTGGTGGTTTGAATATACCAGGCACAGAGAGTGCCACTATTAGGAGGTGTGTCCTTGTTGAAGGAAGTGTATCACTATGGTGGGTGAGCTTTGAGACCCTCCTCCTGGCTGTTTGTGAGCCAGACTTCTCCTGTTTGCCTTTGGAACAAGATGTAGAGCTCTCAGCTCCTCCTGCACCATACCTGCCAGGATGCTGCCATGTTCTCGCCATGATGGACTGAACCTCTGAACCTGTAAGCCAGCCCCGATTAAATGTTGTCCTTTATAAGAGTTGCAGTCAGAGCTCATCTCTGGGCAGCTTATTGTCTAGGATAATGAACTATGATCCTGCCCCTCCCCTCATCCAGGAACTAAAGGGTTAGTGAATGAAGGTACTTGGGGTTCCCAGCCAACTGTTGAACCTTAATCAAACAGAACTGGAACTAAGTGAAGAGGGCCTTACTATGCTTCCACTGCCTCTTCAGACTCTTGTTGCTAAGGGTTTTAGCTAAAACTTCACCTAGAAACAGCAGCTACCGTCTTACCACCACCGCCTTCCCCAGGCCCGCCCTAGGCCACGGCTGCATGGCCTCTGCCCCGGCAGCTCACAGGGGACAATGCTACTCTCTCTGTGCTCTCATCTGTTGGCCCTGAGCTCTTCTCTTAAAAGCAAGCTTTATCAACATCCAAATGACCTCCAGCACTCTCCTGTCATGAACTAACTCAACAAAACAGCAAAATCCGTTTGCTTGCGCAGTTCCTGGCAGCTTCTCCCGGCCAACCCCACCTCTGTGTGTTTGATTGGAACCTTCTTGATGAAGCAACTTGTGATGCAAGATATCTTTCAATGACTGGTTAGCACAGCTTCCTTCCTGTCTCATCCATGTTGCTCTCCCAGCCTTCCTCCTCACAGGCTGCCTTTTTTTAGATGCCTCTGCACCAGACTACTTCCCGGCATCTTTCCTCTTTCTCTAGACCAGAGGTTCTCAACCTGTGGGCCTCATTCCCTTTCAGGGGTGAGGGAGTTGAACAACCCTTTCACAGGGGACGATAAAACTATTGGAAAACACAGATATTTACATTACAATTCAAAGCAGTAGCAAGATTACAGTTATGAAATAGCAACAAAAATAAATTTATGGTGGGGGGGGGTCACTGCAACACAAGGTTTTAAAGGGTCACAGCATTGGCGGCCACGTTCTCACCCTGCCCTTGTCTAGGCCGTCTACTCTGGCCCTCAGGTTTTAAGTACTATCCCTTGAGTCCTGATTCTGAGGGCATATCACTGTATTCTCAGACCTCTGAATTTCTGATGCATGTATCTAATAGACAACTTGATATCTACACAGGGTGTTTAGTGGCCACCCTGAACCTATATTCAAAGCTTTTAAAAATGAAGGAGTAGTTTGTTTCCTTATCAACTTTTAAGAATCTTTATATATTTTGGGGACTAATTCAGACACAATCTTACAAGACACATCCTCCGAAAACATTTCCTTCCCATTCACTCTCTTCTCACGGTCTCCATGGTTTCCTAATTTTACTGTAGTCTCAGCTATCAATTCTTTCTCTCAAGGACCATGCCTTTGGCGTTTGATCTGAAATGTTGTCACCTAGGCTTTCCCTTACCCTCTAACTCTGTCATTTTGTGCTTTATATTTGGGTCTATAATGCATTTTGAGATTTAAGTGAATTTTTGAGAAGGGTGTAAGGTCTACATTTAGATCTTTGGTTTTTCTTATCCAGTTGTTCCAGTACCATTGGTCAAAGAATCTTGCAGTTTTTTGTTTAAGTTCTGGCTGTCCTGGAACGCACTCTGTAGACCAGGATGGCCTCAGACTCACAGAGATCCACCTACCTCTGCCTCCTACATGCTGGGATTAAAGGCATAAGCTACCACACGTGGCTGTCCTGTAGTAGATGTAAAAAAAAAAAAAAAAATCAGTTGACTAGTTCTTGATTGTCAACTTGACATAATCTAGAGTCCAGGAGAGAAATTTCTGGACATGTCATGAGGGGGTTTCCAGATTGGGAAGCGAAGTTGAGCTATTGGAACAGAAGAGAGATTTTAACTGTGGTGCTGCATCAATAGGCTGAGGTCCCAGGCTCAGTGCAGAACACGAGCTGAGCACCGTGTATCTTGGCCCTGACTCTGGACTACAAATGGAACTTGAACTGCTGCTGCCCCGAGCTCCTGCAGCCATGTCTTTCCCACATGAAGGACTGTACCCTGTCCTCGCAGCAAGAGCCAAAGCAAATCTTTCCTTCAAAACATCATTATCTGTGCTAGGGGGCAGTGGTGACGCACACTTTTAATCCTAGCACTTGGGAGGCAGAGGCAGGTGGATCTCTGAGTTTGAAGCCAGCCTGGTCTAAACAGTGAGGTCTAGGACAGCCAGGGCTACACAGAGAAATCCTGTCTCAAAAGGCAACAACAAAATAAATGAACAAAAATATCTTATTGCATTTTATGTGTCTGTTTTTGGGGCTTTTTTTTTGTCAGCATGTATATGTCTGTGTCCCACTTGTATACCCTAGGGACTTCAAAGGCCGGAAGAGGGTGTTGGATCCCCTGAAATTGGAGTTAAAGATGGTTGTGGGCTGCCATGTGGGAGCTGGAAATTGAACAGGGGTCCTCTGGAAGAACAACCGGTGCTCTTAACTGCTGAGCCAACTCTTCAGCCCTAAACCCTTCCTTTTAAGCTGTCAAGGCAACCAGAAAAAGTAACCATCTCAGGTGGGTCTGTGTCTGGGTTTGATTTTAAGTTTTTCCTTCACCAATACCACACTGCTATGAATCATAAGCTTTACTGTAAGTCTTAAAAGGAAACAGTCAATCTGGGGCATATATTTCTGATAAGATGTGGAGGTCAGATGTGCAAGTTAAAGTCCTTTGGAGAGAAAGCAAACCCTGGCCTTACAGTCACATACAACTTGGAGCTACCGAGCACTGGGAATGTGCCCAGCACGGCGTACATGTCGGGTGGGATTTGAAGGGCTTAGAACACTAGTCCTTATCTGAAGTACTTAGGACCACAGGTGTCTCAGATGACAGAGTTTTTCAGAGTTAGGAATATTTGCATAGATCTCACTTGATTGAACATTTCTAACCCCTAAATCCCAAATGGTTCAAATCCAAATGTCTTTCACATCAGTGCTCAAAACATTTTGGATTAGGAGCGCTTAAGTTGTGTGAAGGGAAAACATCTAAAACATATTAGTAATTTTAAGGTTGGCCACACATTGAAATAACAGCTTGGGCATCCTGGGTTAAATAAGATACATTATAAAGATGAATTTTGTCTCTTTAAAAATGTGGCTAGTAGCCAGGTGGAGTGGGATACACCTGTAATTCCTGGGGTTGTCAAAGGCAGGAAGATTCCCAAGTTTGATCTAGCCTGGTCCTTAGGGTGAGTTTCAAGCCAGGCTGGGCTACACAGTGAGATCATGTCTCAAAACCCGAAATAAACAGAGCCTCGAAGTGGCTGTTAGAAACAGACGCCACCCCCCACACTTCTTTTTGGATCATCAGCTGCAGTTCTGGCCTCTGGCAGCCTGATTCCTGCTCCCTCCTCCCTGTCTCTCTTCTGCACTGTCACTAGCCTTGCCTCTGCCTCACAGCCGGCTCTGGACTAGGAGTTCACAGTATACTGCAGATGGAGCAGTATGCCAGCTGACCTTTTAAAATCTACATCACAATGCCTGGCTTGTTTGCAATGCCAGGCTTGTTTGAAAACTAAGGGCTTCCCACTTAAGCCAGAGTGAGATCCAAAATCCTGAATCCCGTGGAGGCCATCCTCAGGACCTCTAGCCTGCCACCGCAGCTGCTCAGTTCCACAGGGCACCAGGCTCTTTCCCGCCATAGCCTCTACATTTGCTGTTGTGTCTGCCTGGTTGCTCCTGCCATTTTATCGTCAATATTATAATTTATGGTTTTAATATTTTTTTAGTAAAGCACCTACATTTTTACACTGACAGCTGCATTCTTTCTCTCCTCAAGTCTTGGCTTACTTACATAAAGGTAAGTCCTCAGACATAATGTAATTCTGAACAGTTTTACGTTACTTTCAAATGGGCCCCTTCAGTGAAAAAGTCACCTAGTAATATGTATGAGATGGTCTCACTTATGCAAAAATATATGTAGAATTATTCATACATGTAAACTCATGGCTAACTATTCAGGAGGACATACCACACAGTTAACTGAAGTTCCCCCTGGGGTCCTCCACACATTGTTCTGTGTCTTCTCTCACAAAGCAATATGAATGAGCGATTTCTCCATGCCAGCTCATATAGATGTACTTTTATTCTTTTTAATGGTTTAAGGCACTCTTTTGTATGGGTGCATTATAATTCACTTTGCCATTTTCCTAAATTGATAGATATTTTAAACTGTTTCCAATTGTTTTTGCTGTTACAATTGAATCTTATTACAGCTGACCAGATTTCAATTCTTTGGACCACGGAAAATAATTTACCTTCTACGGAAGCAGTCTTTTATCATAGCTTCTGAAATGACACATAGTTAGTTCAGTTGTAAAATGTGGCTGGCTTAAGTATTAGCAAGTTTTCATATGCAGCTTGCATGCTGATGTGACTTTTGCCTTAACTAACATCTCTACAGCATTAAAGCACAGGAATATTTCCTGAAGACCCGATATTTATAATAATGTACAGTAGCTCTACCAACTGTTTGAAAAATGCAGGTTTGTTTTCTTTTTTAAAAAACTGAGGGATAAGACTATAGTAAAGTGCACAGATGCTGATTAATTATGTGTGTGTGTCCGAATGCAGGTGCCCACAGAGATGATGGTACCGGATTTCCAGGAGCCAGAGCAAAGGCTGTAATGAGCGGCCTGATGTGGGTGCTGAGAATTGAACTTGGGTTTTCTCCAAGATCAGTATGTGCTCTGATCTCAGGGCTTTCTTTTCAGAATGTGTGCTATGAAGAAATAATGTGTAATAATAATAATAATCACATGTAACATACATATGTTTAATACAAACATACACACATATCTGAATAACAGTTTCACAGTTAAGAACATCTAATGTTTCCTACACTTCTTTGAGGAACAGTGGTTGTTTAATTGTTTGGAAGATGGGATCTCTGGTGTCCAGGCTGACCTTACACTCCTATGCTCGAGCCTTCAGTGTGCTGAGACCAGGCCATGCCTGGACAGGAACAGCACATTTTAAGTAGGACACTCTTAAAAGGTTTCCTCCTTTCAGTTTCCAGTTCATACTTCTTGGGATGAGTTCTCCTTTATGATTCTATGGTGCCAACAGTTTGGAGAGTCTGGGAAGCAAGATGCCCACAAGGATGTTTGTAATTCCTCGTGTCTATGTAACTGTTTTAAAGGGCTGCTGATGAGCAGCCGAATTGGAAATACTTGTGCTGCCAAAGTCCTTCAAGTTTATCTGACCAAAGTCAATGGAATTCTCATTTAGCCTTTCAAATGTGATACTCATGGAAGGGCCATTCAGTGCAAACAGTTACTATTCTGCACTGGTTTTAAAAATTTAAAAACGTAACAGAAAATAGTGAGCTGTGTATGCATTCTGGTTAGGGAATCTAATGTCTATACAAGAAAGTCACGGAAGAGATGATAACCGATGGCCTCCATCACTGAGCTGAGAATTTGAGAGCCTGTTTCTTCTCTTGGCTGCTAAGGTCCCCTTCATTACCATAGTAGCATTAATGTTGAATAAAATTTTGGAGGTACCCTGGAAGTGCTGCCTCAATTTTATGTGATAAAATTAACTCTAATTTTCAAATACTAAGATATAAATTTTGGAATACAATTTATTACTTCATAATGTCATTCTGGGTAGTTTCTATAGGACAGATTTTCAGGGAATCATAGAAAAATGTGTTCCGTAATTCATTCATTCATTCTCTCTCTCTCTCTCTCTCTCTCTCTCTCTCTCTCTCTCGTGTGTGTGTGTGTGTGTGTGTGTGTGTGTGTGTGTACACTACATACATACATTCTGTTACTGGTGTTTTGGACACTGAGTGGCTCTTTCCCCAGCCCTTCATAGGAAGCCATTTAACCTATTAATGTACCAGCATTATTTTGTTACACCTACAAAGACCCTGAGGCTGGAAGAGCAATTAGCATTGGCTGACACCTAAGTGGAATCCACCACTCTACTGCATTGCATTCACAGTACAGGACAGAAGCAGCAATGCAGCCAAGGTGCATGGAGACAACCAGAGACCGCTACCACAAAGATGCTGCTCAGACACAATACTTACACTCTTTTTCTTTTCATGGTAAGCAGCCAGGGTAGCTGGACACTCTGTGAGATGCAGGTTCCTGCCCTAGTCCTGCTCCACTATTCCTTAGGGCAGCGGGTTCTGAACCTTCCAAAGCCTGTGACCCTTTAATACAGCTTCTCATGTTGTGGTAAACCCCAACCATAAAATTACTTCATTTAATTATGAAATTGCTATTTCATAACTGTAATTTTGCTGTTACGAATTGTAATATAAATATCTGTGTTTTTTTTGATGGTCTTAGGTGATCTCTGTGAAAGAGGGATCATTCAATCCCCGAAGGGGTCGCAGCCCACAGGCTGAGAATTGCTGCCTTAGGGTGTCGACCCTATGTGTATGATTAATGAGTCCTCTCAAAGGAAAACCGGGGAAGGGACACACATCCAAGTTGCAAATAACCCTCAATCAGCAGCAGGCAGCTTTGACCCCAGAGTAGCTTTCTCATAAAACTGTACAGAGAGACTAGGAAACTATGAATAGAACAGAACTCGAAGATGTGACAGGTTGTTGACACTGAGACAAACCAAGATGGTGCGTCACCAGACTCACCTCCACCTCTAAAAAAAAGCAATACGCACAGAGAGCAGAAGAGTCAAAGAACATGAATATCACTGTCCTTTTCTTCTATAGTTGGTGGCAACAGAATGTACAACATTCCTGGCTGGCCTTTGGACCTTCAATTGCAGGTCATGTAAGCCGCCCCTAACCTAAAATCTTCTTTAGCTTGCCAGTGTAAAGAAATTTGCCCCTTCACAATATGAAAGCAAAGATGTGCACTGGAGATGGCTCTGGAGTAAGACTTTCTTAGCTTGGGACATAAACTCAAGAGTGAGAAAGCCGGATCTGAGGACCCAACTTCATGACAGATCAGAGTTCCTTCTGCCTCATTACAAAATCCGCTTCACCCTGGAGCTGTCTTCCGAGCACCGGTGATGCCGTAGGCAATGCTGGCTCTCTCTGTGCACATCACTTCACTGGGACCTTCTAGTGGCAAGGCTAACAAACCGACTCACTGATCAAGACAAATGTGTCCTCAATAGAGAACATCCACCCACCTCTCTTCAGCTTTACGCGCACCAGCAACTTTCTATGCATAATTCTGTCTGTTGAGTGGATGTGGACACAAGAAAGTATTCTATATATGATAAAAACTGCTAATGCCAACAAGAACTTGTTGGGTACTGACTGATTTGTGACATTTTACTGTCTAAAGTCAACACTCACAAAAGGTCTATGTTGGTTTTAGAATTAAGGAACTTGTCTAACCAAGGTCATATCACATACGTTGGAAGCAAGATGTATAGTTAGGATGTAAACCCAACCTGGCTCCCTTAGACCTACCAGGCCAAGGAACAGCTCCTATTGTGTGTGTGTGTGTGTGTGTGTGTGTGTGTGTTAGTCCCCTTTATTTTCAGTTTCTTAATTGTAACACAGGGGTTTCCACTGAGGTACTAATTTATAACTGGTTCAGGGTATTTATAGATCATTAAGGTAATCTAAGAACTGTCAATGACTTTTGTTTTTTGAGACAAGATCTTATTCTACAGCCCAGGCTGACCTCACATGAGCGTACCACCCAACACAGAAAGAATTGTCAATAAAATTTAAAATAATTATTATGTAGGTTGTACATTTTTAATGTCTAAGTTCAGCCTTAACAAATGCAGTTCCCTCAGATGTTTCCTTTCTCCTGCCAGTGGTTTTCTCCGCAGTGTGCAGCCATCACATAGAAGCTAGAGAGCTGAGTTTGAACATCTTCTAAACACACAGTGATGCAGAAGTTTCTAAGATCAGAAGCAAGGTATCTGATTCATCCTTATGGGATCCAAATGCCCTAGAGT
The DNA here is from genome assembly GCA_030674055.1 of Rhabdomys pumilio. Taxonomy (NCBI): domain Eukaryota; kingdom Metazoa; phylum Chordata; class Mammalia; order Rodentia; family Muridae; genus Rhabdomys; species Rhabdomys pumilio. Next base: position 142,692,159 of record JANHMN010000002.1, read on the forward strand.
CGCTAAGCTGCATGTGGTTGGTCCGAATGCAGGCACAGTTAGGGCTTCTCAGAGCAAGTGTGGCCCACAGCACAGTGACTTTGCCTCATCGCAATCACCACATGGTTTTGATCCACTACCCCACAGTACTCCTATCTATTGCTTATCTATCATTCTGTAGCCCATGCTGCCTGGAACATCACTGTACAGTCTCGGTCAACTCTCAGTTTTCTACCGTCCTCCCAGGTGCTAAGATTATAGGTGGTGAGCTACCATGTCCAGCTTCACTCTGCTTGAGACAGGGTCTCACTATGTTTCTCAGGAGGGCCTTGAGTTCACCATCCTCCTGCCTCAGACCCTGAGTGCTGGGATTACAGGCTTGTACCATCCTGCCAGGTAATGGAAAAGTTTCCTCAGGGCAGCTAGATTTCTGTAAGAAATACCTTTCCTCCCCTTTTGTGTTACAAACTTCTGCATCTTTAATAGGACACCCTAGTAGAGTGATGGCTAGTCTGAGTACATACCTTCATTTCATGCAGATGCCAAATGGTTCTATTGCGCCATGGAGCACAGAAGAGCTCACGAGAATGTTAACATGGAGGCAAAAGGGGCATTCAGGAAGGAAGGAGTTGAGGATATCTCTGTCTTAAGGGGGTGAGCAACAGGACAGACAGATGATCCCGAGGTCACTAAGTTATCAGTATCTGCTCACTCGATATACTATCAATCTGAAGGTTCCTGACTTGCATGCATACCCAATTTTCAACTGGCTGCAAATATTCAACAGCAAGGGTAAATAAATAAAGTTTAAAAGTGACAGAAGTTGAATTATTTTTTCAGTAGTTTTAGAACCAGCATATGAATTGGAATTGAAATAAAAATGCAACCCCTCAGAAACGAAATGGTCAGTTTTTACAATTTAATAATTTTAAAGGAAAGTGAGAATAAAGATGGCTTCCATTTGGTTAGAGCACTATCAACAACCAGAATTCACTGATGCTGGAGACAAAATGGTTTTCTTTCTGGCCAGAGTCACCTGTCCTCCAACCTGGCAGTATCTCTGCCGTCATCTTTCAATAAATGTCCATCTACAAATTAATTAACTTTTTCTGAGACAATCCCAGGCATATTATTCTTCTAATTCCCATGAAAGACTCACTTTTAAGATACGATTGCAGCTGCCCCACACTGCCAGTTCCTGCGTCACACACACGCCTTAAAATTCTGTAATCAGCAGCCAGCAGGTGCCATATCGCATTCAACACACCACAGTCAGTCAATACAGACATCCCCAAACACACTAAGGCTGGTTTTGTCAAATGTTTTATTGAGTGTAGACATCTGGAGTACTGTAAAACATGCATTATCTTTAGATTCAAAAAGGAGCAAGCCACATTGTCTTCACTGTCAAATGTGTCAGGCTTGGCATACATGATGGAGATTAATGAAGTATCAGGAGAGCAATGTGGCTCTTGAACAGCCTCTGCAGTGTGAGTCGGGTCGCAACCACGTGCGAGAGCAGAGCTACTCACGCTTAGTAACTTGCATTTCATCGAGGTACACAGTATTTTATAATTTTAAAACAAATAAAAATAATTTGTTTGTAGAAGATTCCCATTCCTAACTTTGTCTCTTTAGATTTCAGAAACTTTAATTTAAAAAACACCCCTCCCCAAACCCAATATATGCATTTTAGAAGTTGTATGTCGGTCTGAGCAATAACTAAATTTATTTCTTTTTTGGTTGCTGAGGTGTATTAAATTTGAAGAAGATAATATCTCCATCTTCAACAATATAATTCCTGCCTTGTTGTCTGTATTTTCCAGCAGCCTGCAAACAGGAAAAACAGGAGATGGCTTATTACTTATAACCAAATGCATAGGAAAAACAGAGGAACTGACTTACTGCTTTTAACCAAATACACAGGACAAACAGGAGAAACAAATGGAAGGAAATACTCCCTGGGTCATGTTAAAAACATGAAAAAAACAGAAGTGTAGGGAGGCATTCAAGTCCTAAAGAAAAAAAAGATAAGCAAAATCCTTCTGGTTTGGACAGGACTAAGACTCCACATATATGTGCCAACCACGCTGTTTTCTCACTAACTGCTGTCACACCAATGTCAATCATGCCAGTGTCATGAAGCTCCATTGTATGCTGTTCATGGCACACTCTGAGGTGTCTGCAGACATCCAGCAAGTCACTGTGAGAAACTGATCAACTGAGGCAGAAGGAGCCACATGTGCTTTGTTTGCTTAAAGAAATTCTTTGGTGACCCTAGTGATGTCTTAAAGACAGTTTGCTCTAAGAAAAACGGCTCAACTGTGCTGCACAGATTGGAATTTCTTGTAGCCCGGTCACTCTTGACAACGGCGCTGACATCTGTGTGTCCTGAATGTTACCTTGCAAGTTTCTGACAGTGTTGCTTCCAAGTAGACTCTTACAGGTTGGAACTGCAGACAGGTATTTTTGTAAGTCAGTCAGCAAAGAAATGATCCCACCTGCTGGTGTGCAGACCTAGACATACTCTTGACAATTACATACAAACAAACCAGGTTCAGCCCGTGGCCCAGCGCACACTTCAGGCTCCTGAGCACTCACACGTAACACTCACACAGTCATCTATCTCCTGTGACCTCGGCACCAACCACTCAACAATGCCCAAACTCTCAAAAGTGTTTTTCTTGAGAACATAAAAACTTTGTATAATGTAAGTCTTTGGCAATATTGAAACAAAGTCCAAAGTCAAATGAAATTATATTTATTAGTAATAAAAACACCACCAAGGTCATACATCTGAGGTGTAAATCAACAAACCAGATTGAAGAACCCTCATAAGCATACTTTTTTCTTTTTTTTTTATTGTGCTTTTCTTTTTTTTAAATTTATTTTTTATTGGATATTTTATTTACATTTCAGATGCCATCCCCTTTCCCCATTTCCCCTCCCTAGAAAACTCCTATCCCATGCCCCCTTCTTTTTGCTTTATATAATTTTTTTAAATGTTAATCAAAGGCTTTATAAGTTTGGTAGTGCTCAATATCAATCAGAAATGTAACCCAACACCCAACCTAGATATACCAACTATCTTTGACTGGCGGGGACACGTGAACATCCGCCTCCATGTCCCCCCCTCTTTCTCTCTCTCATCACCTAGATCCTCCTCTCCTTACTCCTTCTCTTCCTCTCCGTACTCCTCCCACCTTAGCTCCTCTTACATATCACCCTTCCTGTTAAAATAAAACTTTTCTCTCAAAATACAATTAGAGTATTACTATACCAATTTGTGTCAGTAAGGTGCAAGATAGACCTAATACCCAGTCCGTCATTTTGTTGACTAAGCAGAACCTCTGTCATCTCTCATAACTAAAAGACTTAGTTCTGAACCTGGATAAGCATACTTTTGATAGTATACAATACAAAAGATTTTGCCTAATAACAATATACTATTAATAGGAAGTTTATCTTTAAAAAGACAATGTACTCTATCATTCTAAAAGACATACTAGATAAATATTCACATAATTTTTGTAAAGATGTAATGTGCTGAAAGCCATATGGTACTTACTTCTAGGATCTAAGCCTACTATTATAAAACGATACGTACAAGTTAAATGAAATACCCATTGACATGACATATTAGTGTAAGTTTATACTTTATTACACCCAAGTTTACTATTAATAGTGACAGTGTTTCTTTAAATTCTCTAGAGACCATTTAATCCATTTCCACTGCTATCAGAAACACTGGTTGAAAAGAAATCAATACCCATTTGTGAATCTTGAGTATGTATTAAACAAGACACGTCTAAGCAGTTCATTTGCACTTGAAAGCAGCCATCTGTAGAAGGCAGCTTTGCCTAAGCAGATATGATTGCTAATAGTGTGATATCCCCGTAGACTGCAAAGCCCAAAGAGCTATTCAGTATATAGTCCACAGCGCTGCGCTGAATTAGCTATGCTGCACTGGCGGTAGAAATAAACCAACACACACAGGCACACACAGTCCTGTTTGCAACCTCCAACTTCCTTGTCATGTACAAGTGAGCTGGGTGAGGAGCAAAGAGAGCTCATAAACCCTTCATTTATCCAGAGCTCAGAGTGTAAGTGTTAGTTCTGGAAGTTAAAAATACATGAGGTATGTAGTGGTACTCTAGGTATGACATAAAGTGCTTAGCCTTACATATTGTTATAAGCAGGAAACATCAGTGTGCTGTATATTATAGTTTCTGAATTGTTCAAGTATTCACAATTCATCTTCTCTTAGGTTTATTATAACAAAATAAACTAAGGTTTGCTAAGTATCAACTTAGCATATATAAGTATGACAAGCTTCCATCTCTGGATTCTAGAAACAGAAAATATCCTCATTTTATTTTTTGTATGAAAAGAAATATATGCTAACATAACATGTTGACAATAGAAATGAGATACTCTCCACGTCTGACTAGCATTCCTGATGAAGCTCACCCTCAGTATTTGAATACCTATCCAAATCAATACAGGTGACACCAGTGACATCAATGGACTTGTTTAGTTGCACTGTAATTTTTTGGGGGAGGGGGCACAGTAAATCATAATGGCTCTCAATCAATATCTAACCAATTATATGAAGGTTTTTACAAACTTCCTGGCTCTAAGGTTCCAACAGTACCATCAGAGCCTTGCTGTTCTAATAATACCAGTAAGAATGAACCAAACCTGAGATATCTTTCACATTCCTTTCAAATTATGAAATAGTCAAGATAAGAGTTCTGTTGAATCTTTTGACACTTTCTATGATAGTCTTCAAATTAAACTCAACTACATATTTATTGGATATTAACAAGTTTCTCTGTGAAGAATCAAACAAGCTAGAGAAATAAATTTTGCAACAGAACTTGCATTAAAAATCATTTGTTACTAATATTTAACAATGCTTCACTATCAGTGTCTGCAAATCAAGTTTCAGTTATTAGCTAAAATAAGGCACAATTTTGGACCTGCCCTCTAGTGTTGAAAAAGCAAATCAAATTTTCAAAGATCTTAAAAAAAAAAAGGGAAACCCATAAAGTTTCAGCATCAGCAGGTTTGTCTAACTAGGCATCACTATCTGTTTTCTTGATAGTAACCACACTGTGATTTCTAGTTCATATATGCAAACAGCTTACTATGACTTTTTCATTTGCTACTAGTGAACAAATTCTTTGTATTTACGTGACTTAAAAGTTTGTTTTTATTTTCAGGTAGAAAAAAAAAAACAAAAAAAAACCCCAAAACAGAAAACCCCTCTACACAGCTATTTAAAACTGACCTGAGAGTACATGAACACAGATAGTTTCCTAATCAGTGCACAACGTTGGTCCTAACAGGCTAACAGCGTGCAGTTTAAAGACAGCTATCCGCTACAATGCTCATCTTCCTGTGAGTGCTAAAATTATAAAATTTGCAAGTAAAAAAAAAAAAAAATCATTCCTTACCTTGACTGCGTTTTCAGAACCCTCTTCTTTAAAGTCTTCATATTTCATTACTTCCGCCATAATGAATCCCTTTTCAAAGTCTGTATGAATCTTCCCCGCAGCCTGAGGAGCCTTCGCTCCTTTCTTTGAAAAGGACCAGAGAAAACTAATTGCATTTAAAATGTCTGATTGTAAGTGTTGAGTTTCTTTTCTCTGATCTGCAGTTGGCTCAACTCAAACTTAAGTTTAATGGAAGTGAGGACGTCTGCTATACAACAGTGTGCTTTCCCCAGAGGACGCTGCCTGTGCAGCAGGCGGAGCACAGACAGATCAGCAGGTGTTAAGGAGGCACAGCTCAGAGCTTTGTTTTTCCTAACAGTCATCTACGGGTTTTATTGATTTAGATGTAGTGGTCTGGTTTGGTGTGGGTTTCACTTCGATTTTCTATTCTTCACAGTGGAAAAAAAAAAATAAAGATTTTAAAGTAACTTTCAAGATGAATTATCAAAGGTTTAAAAAAGATAAAAAGCCCTCAAAAATTCAGCTCATCTAAACAGATAAAAATCGATATATAAAGGGACATTTTTAGACATTTCTAGCAAATCAGATAAGCTACAGTCAGCAAATAATTTTGAAATAACCAAGAAATGTTAATAGTAAGATTTTAAAAAACATTTTGCATAATACAGCTCCTCTCTAACAATCACGAAGGAAATTCAAGTCAATATGGAAAGAGAAATAAATGTCTTGTAATTATCCCATATGTAAAATTACAGGAACATACATTCCAGACACACACAACCACAGAAGGAAATCTGAGAAATAGTGGTGACCTACAGGCTGCTTAATAAAGCATGTTAAAGTGATAAGGACTCTGACAGCACAGAGCACAGTTTTTACAATAAAAGATGTATCGGGTCAATGTGGCTACTCCCTGATGCTCACCTGACTGAGTGTCTTACACATTAAGTAGTGGCACTAACAATCAGTCTTAAGACAAACCAGCCTTCACATTTCAAACCCAGCGGGTGCTCTTTCTTGCTTCATACACTTCAGTTTGAAGTTTTAAGACTTTCAGATACATCTTTAAAATATATAGTAACAATAAACACTGGCATTTGTTTACCGACTTGGATTTGCTTTGACATTATTTTTAAAGCTTATAAAAAAGGCCCCTGTTAGAAGACAATGAAACATTTCTCTTCTTACAAAGGGGGCAGACAAAAGGGGGGTGGGTCTTGGGTTCACTAGGCGTGTCTGATTGTGCTGGCCACCTCCATGTTCCTTCATTGGTACTAAATACAAATAAATGCAGGAGCAGCGCTGAAGCAGAGAGCACAGTCAGGACGGACTGCACTGAGATCAGCACGACACACGTATTCCAAACAGCACTGTACAAGACTCACCAAGACGCTGAATCTAAAATTTCTGACCTTTTTATATTTTGTAATACACAAATTAGGACTACTTATATTTCAAAGCATTTTTTCAATAGGAACTACTATATTACAATAATATATTTACATTCAAAAGCAAACCATTTCAGTCTATTGTCTTCTGGGAATAAATTAGTTATTCTCCCTAATCACATTCCGTATACACTAATGTTTAAAATACGTCACAGTCTTGAAGAAGGTGAACATGTAGCAGTAAAAATAAACATCACTTCTATGAACTCCACAGAAAGAAATGACTATCACACTCCGGGTTTAGCTTCCTGAGCCCAAGTGTGTCTATGAAGAGCATAATGATGTCATACTGCTTTTATTGCTGAAAATGTAATCCAAGCAAAGCAAGGGAGGAAAGAACCACCCGCAACCCAAACAAACTTAGCGAATACAAAATGAAAAGCAACATCAATTTCACTGCAGACAAACCCAGTCACACAGATTAAGCAAGCACAATACTGGTGCGTCTTATCTCTGACCACAGGAGGAGGGTAGACAGATTCTACAGGATGAAGAAATTCAGACTATGTAATAGGCAGAATCAATTGTTACCTGCCTCAATCAATGCCGCTCCACTTTCACTGTTCAGCAGCTCACAAATAATTAAAGTTATCCTGGACAAAAACCTCATCTGTAATGACTAGCTAACCGCCACCATGACAAACTTCAAAGTCAGTGATATCAATCTGAATTCAATAGTGTGGAACTGGGTAGAGCTGATGAATAAGTATGAATCTTACCCTGATGGTCCATGCACGCACTTCATCTGGGCCTGCAGTGAAAAAGTATTCTAGTTGGAGTGCTGCAAATCCAGCCTTAATGATCTTTGGCAAAGCACTGAAATAAAATGAAACAAATTCACTCAACATTTAAGTTGACTCTTCCAGGGATCCATCTAGAACTAAAACGATTCACCTCAAGCAGATAATGGTAAAGATATTCAAAAGTGACCATTCATCTTTCACAGCACACTTGAAGAGGTCAGACAGGAGGGGCTATTTCTTAAAATGCCCCTTCTAAAATTGGTTTTAATTGTGTTAGCCTGAAGCATTTTGAACTGTTTACTACTAAAAAAGAAAATTGATATCTTCCCGGCCGATGACTATTTTCATCCAATATTAATTATTTCCAGAACTTGAGCCATGAAAGCAAAATTATTTGATTGAAACTCAATCTTCTAACAATATATTATTGTTACTCAGAAAAAAATTATAGCAAGTGATTCACCCTTTCCCTTCCCCCACTGAACATGACGAAAGAGTTTTGGCGATCATCCCTCCTCAAAAATATACATAACTAATACCTATGTTATAATTAAAACACTGTACGGAGATGACAGATGACAGTTAAAAACTTAATTTAAAATAAATCTTTTCACTCTGTCTCATGGTAAAGAAAGGAGAAGATTCCCTCTTTATAATGGTAATTACTCTGTCATTTATTATTCTATCAGCGCAAGCAATTAAATTACTGCAAGGAAATAGTTGATAATAAAGTGTAGGGAAAATGAATGCTAATTAACCTTTGTGTCATGTTCGCTTCCAGATACTTCTGTCTCTCCTCAGCACTCAATTCTTGTAACTTGAGTTCCAAGGCCCCACTAAAAGGAATGACCAAGGCGCCTGGGTCATACTTGTCCACCCACTCTTTAATTTTTATCAACCTGTAGACAAAAAAGGGCACAACATTATCTTGTAGTGCACGCATGACTGTACCACATTCATTATTATCAAGTGGCACATGCATATTCATAAGACCCGCACGGTTTATGATGCCATCTTTTTGTGTATAGCTTTCCAAGGTCAAGGCGTTAGCAGGCAGCAATTTCTTCAGGTACACGCTGGTATTTTCTATTCTAGTCTAGTTTTATTTCAGCATATTACTATAGGAACTGTATTACAAATATTATCAACTTTTAAAAGTTAAATTGAATTTGTTCAGTATGAATACCTGGACCTCTGAATAATATTATTTTATAATGTTAATGTCCATTACAGAATCAGTTTTAGAAAAGAGAACTCACAAGGTTGCTTATGCAGGAATCACATTTAGAAATGCCAACTAATCTTTGAACCATCTCTGGAACATTCATAATTTGTGCCATCCAGACATCTACTGACTGGGTTAGTTCCTTCCTGAATGAACAGAACCAACAGTTGCCATTGGTTTCAAGGGAGGCTTCTGCTCACATCAGCAACAATAACGATAACAAAAATGCAGTTCTTCCAGATTTATAAATATAGTCAATTGGATACATACTGTTCTTATAAACCCAAATTATTATAGGATCATGAGTAGAAATGCAGGGGAAATAAATTCCTTTAATCACAAAACTTATGGAAAGCCAAATCCACTAGGAAACATACTAGATGTTGCCTAGAAATGCACTATTGAGCTGTTCTCCCTCTTCTACAGTGAGGATTTTGGAAAAGCAGTAATTAGAATTTAAGTGAAACAAGCACAGCAAATATAATTAAAAGGTTCTGCTCATAGTTTCTTATCCTGGGTAGGCACCTGTTTCTAAGCCTGTTCCCTCATTTGTGGAAATGGAAATAATAACAGCACACAGTATTCTGGGAAGCACCTAGGGAACAATACAGACAGTAAACAGGCAGCATCTGCATTATCCTCAGAGAATCTCAGCACATTCCCTAGGACTCTATGTCTTACCTAGGTCTGGTTACAGATCTGGATAGTAATATAAGTAACTGGGGCCTTACAGCAGCATCCTATTAGGATGTGTGTTTTAGGAGTCAGGACTGTCCTACCATGTAGGCTCCAGGAACTGAACTCAGGCCATCAGGCCTGTCAGTGAGCACGCTTACCTACTGAGCCATCTCACTGGCCCTAGACTCCTGCATTTCGACTAAAGTTTAATAGGCATTATGGCAAAATACTGCAGGAGAAATCTGTAAAATCATCATTGTTACAAGCTACTTTTTAAAAGGTCAAGGAAAGGAAAAATCAAAGACCAAATTAATCAAAACTCAAATGTCAAACAAAATGGCAGGAATTCAAATAGCTATTAGAAAATTAAGAATATAGCCCAATGATGGTGGCACATGCCTGGATCCCAGCACACTTGGGAGGCAGAGGCAGGCAGATCTCTACAGTTGAGGCCAGCTTGGTCTATAGAGTGAGTTTCTGGACAGCCAGGGCTACACAGAGAAACACTGTCTTGAAAAACTATAAAAACAAAAACAAAAACAAAACTATGACCAGTTGAACAGGATTCAAGATAGAAAAAAACAAACAAACAAAAAATCACCCAACAGTTTGCACGTTTATCATGCAAAGGTAATCAATCACCTATTTAATATGCTATTAGTGACTTCTGATCATAATATTTGTATCCCTTTATTTACATCCTAAAAAGTATACTAACTCCTAAGATTTAGTTTGGAATAAAGTATATGGCCTTAAACTATGATTAAAGGTTGGTATTTTTTTATGGAAAATTATGAAGGATATAATAAAGCAAAAAGGGGGCTTAAATAGGGATTTTTTTGGGCTATAATAACATCATGGCATTTTAAGTTACTTTATAGACAAAATAGTCAAATCTCTATATTAAAATGTTATCATTAATGGCTTTTATTATACATGTTACAGACAAATATGTCATTTAAAAAAGCACAATAAATACAGTTTCATTGAAAGGGAAATAGAACAAACTGATATGCTAGGATAATGAAAAATGTCATGCATCTGTCTTGTAAGTACGGGTCAACATAACCAATAAAGCTAAAACTGTTAGGAGACAAGATATGAAATAATTACTTTGGCTAAAACATCAGTTCAGAACAACAATAGTTTTACCCTCCCATTTTCACAGCCTCTCCAGCAGAGCCCTCAGAGGGATTATTTGCATTCCTCAGGTGTTCGACTGTACAATTCAGATGAATAAAGACTTACAAATCACTCCTCTACCGCCAGTGTAAGACTTTGATCTGGTGAATACACCATTGTACCTTAACTATAATTGGCAAAACCCCTGACAGTGTAGAGCATCACACGCTTAATAACAAAGGGGGTCTCAAAGTGTTGACAGCCGATCTTCATAATGCAGAAGCAGAGCGGGCACATTTTAGCGGTAAATGAGCACCGAGGTCTTAAGGTCTCTAAAGTGACTGACATCGTCACACTCTCCGTAAAGTGAGTTCTGCTCTTTCCCTGCCAGCTTCACTTTTGTGACTTTCACTGTCACAGACAACACAGGGAAGATGAAAAGTGACTTCGGTTCTTTGGCTGCCTGCTTTACTTTTGTGACTTTCACTGTCAAACAAAAGTGAGAAATGTCCCAAAGTGATTTTTAATTGCATATTTGAAATAAGCCTTGGGTAATTAAAAAATTAAACTTAATTTAAGATTACGGATGAAATATATATAACATGCCTATTAGGTCTGATGGTTTCAAAAGTGTTATAATGAGGCTAAGATCACAAGTTTGAACCCCATAGGGACCTTCTGAAGAAAAAAATGTCTATCCTCTTGCTACAATCTATGCCCCAAACTATAGAAAATGCATGCTATCGGCCCCTGATGGACCCAGAAAATTCAAAGTTGAGCTCTGATGTCACCACTCAAACACATTTCCAAAGTGCCTAAACAATAAACTGTCTCAGGAAAGCCATCCAGTTGCTGGTGACTTAAACAGTGATGCTGAGACTGTCACAGAATGTCAAATGGTACGATGGTGGGGAGAGCAGCAAGCACAAGAAAGGACAGGAGGCTCTCAGAGCCAATTATAAGAGCGGTCACAGCCCCTGTGCTATAAAGTTATGTGTGCAGACTACTGCAAGGGGTCCAAGCTCTGCTAAGGAGCCCAATGATTTGCCTTCTTCAAAGCCTTGACTGACAAGTAAAGTGCTGTAGTTACAGGCACTGTGTCCCCGCAGCATCACATAGGATGTGGACAAGGACGGGGCAACTAGGGTTGAGCCTAGAAGGGCAGGGTCTTGATATATGCCATCAGGTTGCCACCTGTCAGAGTCTAAGCAGAGTAAGCTTTTCAGTATTAAATTAGCATCAAGTCTCTAAAAGTGTCTCAAATTTACCCCCTATGTTATAATTTTAATCTTCTTATTTCCACGCTGAAATTCCAGATTCCAACACTTGAATTTCTTCCCCCTGGGTTACTTCATACTGTTTGAACATCTTTTCCTAGATACTAGTTTTATTCTTTTTGAATTGTTGGTGGTTCTGGGCACTGGACCGAGGGCCCTTGTGCAGTGAGGCAGATACTCTACCATTGAGCTACATTACTGTTATAATTTGGGGGTGGGGAGGAAGATTTGTTGTTTACTAAATTAATTGTTACTTTCAACATAAAAATTCTTCCAAATTCCTATTTACACCTTGCAGTCATGTTCTAAGGGAGTCTGGTGGTTGCTCCCTGGGTTGAGAGGTTTCTACAGTGTAGTAGTTTTGATTCTCTTAAGAGGAGACCCCTTGCACTGGAGAGATGGCTCAGGTTTAAGAGGACCAGCTACTCTTCCAGAGGTTCTGAGTCCAATTCCCAGCAACCACATGCAGGCTCACAGCCATTTGCAATGGAATGCGATTCCCTCTTCTAGTGTGCACGAAGACAGAGCACTCATATACACAAAGTAAACAAACAAATAAACCTTTAAAAGAAAAAAGACCCCTTGGAAGTCCCAGGCTCAAGGTCAGGTTTTGTTTTTTTTTTTAAAGGCTTGTTTATTTCATTTTATTGCCATATGTATGCATGTATTATGCATGTATGCAATCATGCGTGTGCCTGGTGCCTGTGGAAGTCAGAAGGTGTTGGATCCTCTGGAAGTATGGAGTTACAAATTGCTGTGAGCCACCACGTGGGTGCTGGGAACTAAACCCAGGTCCTTTGCAATAACAACATGTGCTTTTCATCACTGAACTATCTCCCTAGCCGTCTGCCTTTTCATTTTAAAGCTTAGTGTTTCTGTACTTGGCTATGGGCAATGTCTCTTTGGGTACAGGCCAAGTATCAAATTACTGAGCTCTTGTCTAGAAGAGGTGTAAAAGGGTCTTCCAGGTTTTGTATGTGAGCCGATGAGTCCAGTGAGGACTGCACTGCCACTTGTCCCTTAGTGTCACTGAGGACTGCACTGCCACTTGTCCCTTACTGTCACTGAGGACTGCACTGCCACTTGTCCCTTACTGTCACTTGTACCCTACTGTCACTGAGCTTCTTTCTGGTGTTGGCTCCCGGAGAGTCCCAGTTTTCGTCTTCAAGTCCTTCTGCATACTCTAAAACCAACCAAACACCACTACTTCCCCCTTTATTTTATACTAAAACCAACAAACACCACTAGTTGCCCCTTTATTTTACATAGGATGAAAGTATATATATTTAGTTCGGGCTGGCCTTAAATGAGATTCTCCTTCCTCAACTTCCTGCGTACTGGAGCGATGGGCATGAGTCACTCTGTATGGCTCAGACTCGTACCTGAAAACTCTCTGCATGACACACTCACTTCACAGCGCTCTAATCCCATAGCTTCAGTCCTGGCTGTCCTGGAACTTGCTATCTAGACAAGGTTGGCCTTGAACTCACAAGAGGTCTTTGCCTCCCAAGCTGGGATTAAAGGCAGGTACCACTGTGCCTGGCTCAAGCTATTCTTAAAGCCAACATTAAAAACCAAGAGGAAAAGATGGAGTAAAGAGAGGAGAAGATGAAGTAGATGAGAAGCTAGGTAATGAGAGAGAAAAGGAGAGAGAAAGAGAGAGGGGGCATGGAGGCAGAAGTTCACACGTCTCCACCAGTCAAAGATAGTTTACATAGCTAGGTTGGGTAGTAGGTTACACTTCTGATTGAGCATTACCATACTTATAAAGTCTTTGATTAACATTTAAAAAAAATTGTATAAAAGCAAAATGGAAAAGGGGGCACGGGATAGGGGTTTTCTAGGGAGGGGAAATGGGGAAAGGGGTTGGTATCTGAAATGTAAATAAAATATCCAATAAAAAAATAATTAAAAGCAAACAAACAAACAAAAAAACCCCCCAAAAAACCCAAAACTTTTCAACTTTAAATGTTAAACATGGAGTACTGAGATATACTCTTTATGTGTGCAAATGGAGGACTCACAAACAATGCCTTTCCTTAAAACATGGAATAGGATGATCTCAACCATGTCACTTGATATTTTCCATTCAAGTCAAATTCTTGCAACTTCAAGTTCAAACATTCCTGAGACAGTCTTCTCTAGCATATTTTAGTAGGGATTTTATCTTTTCTGCTAGAACTCAGATCCCTGTAGCTTTTCAACTACTTCCAGTTCATTCAAACTCAGATTGTATTTTCTGAAAATACCTGAGATCAGCCCAGCCAAATTATATTGCCAATTACGATATCTTTGCTGAACACCAGAATTTTCTCAGATTTCTTATTATACTTCACAATATCAAAGTTTATTTATTTTTAAAAATGTGACATATTGTACTATGACTCACACTAATGCTTCATGTCAGTGATTCTCAACCTGTGGGTCGCGACCCCCAGGGGTTGCACAACCCTTTCACAGGGGCTGCGTATCAGATATTTACATTGTGATTCATTACAGTTATGAAGTAGCAATGAAAATAATGTTGTGGCTGGGGAGCACCACAACATGAGAACTGTAAAAAAAGATAACATCCTGCTTCTGACAGAAGATATCAGTAGTAAGAACCACTCGGTCTCCATCAGGCAGTGCCTTGAGGACGCTGCCAGCTCCTAGCATCTCCAGCATGTCAGTGCTGCTGATGCAGGCACTGGCAAACACTGAGGTCATTCTACTCTCCTCCCCTGAAGCTTTGGTCTTCTACTACCCATCTCAGAGTCCCAAAGCATGCCTTCATGACAAGACTGTCCTTTCCATTTCTCAGACAGGTTCACTGCAAAAAGGCTTTTTACTGGTGTTCTAAAACCAGAAAAAGACAAGAACCATTATTCAAAGGTAAAGTTATTTTCCTAAGGAATATTTTTTAAACAAATGACAACTATTACTGGGTCTGCAATATGATTTGTACAAGTAATATATAAACTTGAAATATATCATGTATTTATAATGTGACTTTTTAAAGTTAAAGACTTAGCTCTAGAGATTCAGACATCAGCTTTTCCAAAATGTCTACCTTAAGTTAAAATTACTAAAGTATGACTTGGTAAGCATTCTCTGAATGGAAGCTGCCAAGGAAGTCTGTAACTGAGCCTGGTGACACAGATCTGTAACTCAGGGTACACAGGAGGCTGAAGCAGGAGTTCAGGGCCAACCTGGGCAACAGAGAATCATTAAAAAGTTCTGTGAGTTGAAGAGATAGTTTTGTGGTTAAGAGCCTTGCTGCTCTTCTGGAGAACTGGAGTTTGGCTTCTAGTACCCACACGTGTGGCTCACAACTCTCTGCAACATCAGCTCGAAGGGGATCCAAAGGGGATCCATTGGCTTCCAAGGACACTTGCACATACCGGCACATAACCACACGTAGGCATACACACCTACACATAATTTTACAAAGTTCCTAGCAGTTAGTAAGCACACAGAAAATATCAGGGTAGACTCAAATCAACTCCAGCCAGTCAAAGCTCTGATTTCACTTGGGAGGCAGAGGCAGGCGGATTTCTGAGTTCGAGGCCAGCCTGGTCTACAGAGTGCGTTCCAGGACAGCCAGGGCTACACAGAGAAACCCTGTCTCGGGGGGAAAAAAAAAGCAGCTCTGATTTCTGAGTGTACACACACACACCTAGAAAAGCCTATTAGAGAGCTTCAGGAAAAGGTTTCAAAATATTCATGAGGCTCTTGAAAACAGAATGTAGTTCTCTGGGGGTCACTGTTTGGGATCTCACCACTTAGGTACACTAGAAGCTATCATGTGAAGGGGACACCTTGATGCTGGTCTTGACAGCCCAAGACCACTAAAGTAACCCTCTTAGGATACAAAGTGTCTTTGGTCTTCCTATGTATCAAGACAGTACTTAGGTGTGCCAGGCAGTGCCCTGATACTGCTGCTTCTTGAGAAATTATCCTCATTCAAGTGACTACAGTACTCTGAAGTAGAGTGACCTTAACATATTCTTTAAGACATATTCCTCCTTTAAACAAATAAGAGTGAATAAGAGCTAGCACACCATTCTACCCTATATCAATCATAAAGTGCTATGTTGCCCCTTTCTTGTCTCCCACTATAGAAAAACAATTGAGGAGAGGGGTAAGGTCTTGCTGTGCAGTCCAGGTTGGCATCAAACTTGTGATCTTCCCTCCCCAAGTGCTGGGATTACAAGTGTATGCTATCAAACTTGGCTTTAGACGCTCCACACCCTTAGAAGGAATTGAACAAAAGGCTTCATTGGACTAAATAAACACACAATTTACCACTGAGTTATATTATTAGTCTTTCCTTTTTTTGAGACATGGTCCTATTTAGTTTCCCAGGTAGCCCTTGAACTTCCCGAGTAGCTGAGATCAGACATGTAGCATAAGGCAAGGTCAGAAAACATGTAAGGTTAGAACTGAGTCTTTGTGTCTTGCCACCTCTACAGAGCATCCCTAAGCACAGTACCAGGTACACAAAGGACACTCAAACACTCAGCCTGAGTCATCCATATCAGGCTCTGAGAACCAAACCTTTTGAGTTCCATGATGCTCAGAATGTTTCAGGAAGACGAGCACTTCAGATTTCAAATTAGGGGTGTCTAATCAGTTTATACAAATATAATAAATCTGAAAAACTCTAAAATCTAAAAGCACTTTGAGACTTTGGGTCTCAAGCATTTTGATTAAAGGCTACTCACCTAAATAGTTGAGTGACTCCAGGTGTCTATTTAATATTTAACATCTTAGTTCACTCATCTATAAAATGGTCCAGATTAGCAACTATTAACCTGTTCTGAGTTTCCTGGTAATAGGTACTAGAAGGATAAAAGAAAAAGGAAAGATAGCAGAAAGGACTCTGAGGTCTGGGACGCCCCCCTCCCGCTCCTGCCCTGACTCTTGCACAGTCGATCAGAGCTGCTGGACTTCTGAATAAGATTTCATTTGAAGACAGAACTCTGTTGTTTTCAACCACTCTAGAGTCCACTGATGAATGACCTTCTTCAGATGGAAGCCTCTGTCGAGCCTCATCGCCTGGGATACGGAGGAGCCAGCACTGCCGTCTTCAAGCACTTCTTTCCATTTCTACTCAAGTGCACGCTCAGCATCTTTTTAAACAGCCTCCTTCCCTTTCTGCCACCCTCTCCTCCCACACCTTGACTTACTTCTCTTTACTGCACTTAAGCTGTGCCCTTGATAATTTATCCTTACACCCAGCATTGTTGGATCCATTTGTACAGTTATTAAAGCCAGGAAAATTTGAATATTTTATCAGTCATCTCCAACACCACCTAGAAAAGTGCCTATCAACTTTTATCACAAGATCTTCAACAAATGTTGGGTGAACGTTAATCAATAGAAATAAATTAAATTCAACTTTTTTCTTAAAAAAAAAAAAATTAATTAAGAGCTGAGGAGACGGCTCTGTAGATGAAAGTACTATTTGTTCAAGAATGGGGACCTGAGTTTGGATCCCTAGCATTCAGGTAAAAAGCCATGTGGGTGCACTTTTAACACTAGCCCAGGGTGGTGGTGGTGTATACAAGATCACAGGAGCTTGCTGGCCAGCCAGTCAAGCCAAAAATACAGTGAGCTCCAGGTTCAATCAAAGAGCCTTTCTCAAGGGATAAGGCAGGAGAGAGGTAGCACAGGATACATTTTCCTCTGACTTTCATAGTGATGCACTGGTATATCCAACAATAAATACATACACACACACACACACACACACACACGCATATACACACATATATATGTATGTATATATATATACACATGTACAAACACATATGCACATGCACACACATGAACAATTAAAATAATATTCTGAAGGATATATAATTCCTACAGATTCTGTTTAGCTGTCTTCTTCAAAATTAATGCTTAGAAAATATTAAGCTATAATTGGAGGTAGGCTTGTTGTCCAGTTAGAATGATAAGTGAAAATCACAGCAGAACAGGTTAATTGATTGCTGTAGGCTCTATCAACAAAAACAAACCCTTAGGGCCATTGTGTGAAGAGATGAAGATGAAACAGTTGTATATGTTGCCAACCTCCTGAAGTTTGTTCACACAAAGCCTTTAAGTAGGAGAGTTAGAAACAGAATCTCTTTTCTTCTCTTTCTCTTCTTATCTAAACTGATGGAAATGATACTGCTGATAAAACAGACACTCACTCATGAATTCCTGTGTATGTACTAGGTGGCACTTTCGAGGTGGCAAACCTCTAGAAGTATGCTAAACTATAGGCTGCTTTGCTCATAAGGGTGTTGACCTTTAGTCAGTATGTTTATGAGAAATGTCCCGATGGTGAAACAGGGAGAACTACATTTTAGATACTAATCTAGTTATAGAGACAAACAGGAACCAAGGAAAAGCAGTTGTGAGAAAATCTACAGCCAAGATGTACCAATCTCTATTAGATCAACCTTGATTTTTAATGAGATTATTAGGTAAAACTGTATAGTTACCCTGCACAGAAACTTCCTCTTCCTGCTCCTATTGCGTATACCACATGCCCTCTAAATGCCACTGTATAGCGGGAAACCTCAGGAAGAGCACCTTCTTCCAAGTCTGGAAAGTTGAAAGCAATAACCTTCAGGTCATTAAGACCGAGCTGGTCTAGTCAAAACAAAAAGGTAGATTCTCCACTGGAAAGTCTGGGAGAAATGAAAACTAACGTAGAGAAACAAAAACGATGTGCCATCCTCATCTCTGCTGAACGTCAGAAGAGAACAGAGTAGTATCTCCGTGAAGACAAGATGAATGAAGAGCTGGAAAGGATGGTAATGAAGACAGGAGAAGAGCAACAGGCTGGCGTGGGTCAGGGATGAGGAAAAGGCTGAGCAAGGAGAGGATTAAGATACAGTGCCAATGGCGATGTGCCCTTCAAGCTTTAGGACCCAGAAAGTTTATACCACTATTTCTGTACCTTGCTCCAAGTCCTTCCATGTGCTCACTGATTTATAAGTGCCCCGCACCTAATTCCTTTTTACTTCTTTTCATTTCCTTAGCAGCTTGCTAAGGATTTTTGCCTCCTTATGACTTAACAATAAAAAAAGATGTTGGCCCTTTATTTTTAAAATACTAGAATAGGCCAGGCAGTGGCAGTGCATGCCTTTAATCCCTGCTACTCAGTAGGAAGAGACAGGCAGATTTCTGAGTTCCAGGCCAGCCTGGTCTACAAAGCAAGCTCCAGGACAGCAAGGGCTACACAGAGAAATTCTGTCTCAAAAACAAACAAACAAACCCAAATCCCCAAACAACAGCAACAGCAGCATCAACAACAACAACAACAACAACAACAACAACAACAACAACAACAAAACTAGAACTGTAGGGTCAAGTTCACTCCCAGTTTACGCCTGCAGTTGGAATCACCAAGTTACTATTTTGCTTCATTGTGCATATATCAGATCTAACAGTTCAAACCTAGGATGCTTCTTAACCTCCTTCGTGGCTACCTGCTGTGTGCTTTGCATGGACTTCAGTGATAGACTGACTGGGGCACTGAGGGAATGAAAACAAGGCAGACACATGTACAGAAAAGCTGGGGTCAGGTGGACTGGGCTCCTGGATTGAGAAACCACAGCACCCCAGAGGCTTATCATGATTATTAAATACTGTCAATGTGTATATAACAGGAAGTGGGGTTATGGAAGAAAGAGGAGGGATGATTACATACAGATCAATAAGGAGGCGGGTTTATGGTATAAAGCTGGATCAAGTAGCTAGGCTTGGCTAATCTTGGTAGGAGCATTCTCTGTCAACACTCAGAGGAAGAAAGCTAAGGTGGGCAATTTCTGCACAAACTACCAGCAGCCACACTCAAGACCCTGTACGATGGCTTTGCCATTTCGCTAAGCCTTGTGGGGCATGCTGACACTCTGCCATCTTCCCTGCGGCCCTTGATGGTCATGCCCATCTCAACTGCACACATTTCCTCAGGGATTCCTCCACTCCACAGTCCTAAGTTAAGACCTGGGTTGATCATTAGTGACCCTTAGAAAAACACATTTTGAGACTTAGGAATTCTCAAAATAGTCTGTTCACAACCTGTGAAATAGAGGGTTTTAAAAATTATCTGGCCGGGCGGTGGTGGTGCATGCCTTTAATCCCAGCACTTGGGAGGCAGAGGCAGGTGGATTTCTGAGTTTGAGGCCAGCCTGGTCTACAGAGTGAGTTCCAGGACAGCCAGGGCTACACAGAGAAACCCTGTCTCAAAAAACAAACAAACAAACAAACAAACAAACAAACAAAAAGTATCTGAAGTTATAATATATCAAAGTAAGAATTTTTAAACCTTCATTCTCTGGTGTGTGAGGCACAACTGAGTCTGTATGTTATGTGTAACTTTATACTCTAATTTTAAGTATCACCGACAGATCAGTTCTACAACTACAGCTGTCATGAATTATGAAGGCCACATTTAGACACGGAGACTAAAAACTCTGTTAGCTATAAGAAAATTTCCACTATGGTATAACCTTATATAAGATAAAATTATTTTCAGCTCTGTTGCCCAAGATTAAACCCCCGTCCAACCTTTTTGTTCAAAGAAGTACAGTGCTAGGACATACAAAGAACTTTTATTGTTATAATTCGACAATAAAAAGACAGAACCTGAACAAATACAGGCAAAAGACTGAATAGACATTTCTCTAAGGAGGATACATGAACACAAATCAGCAGATGCAAAGATGACCAACACTAGTTACTAGAAGAACATAAACTGAAACCTTCATGAGACACGACTTCACAGCTAGGAGACTACAGACAAAGCATGGAGCACATGCAGGAGAAGCAGTATTGTCAGACAAAAGGAGAAATGAGTTACTTTAATACATGCTGCCATACAGATGAATACTGACTCAAACAGTATACTAAGTAAAATGAGCCACATAATGTATGATTCCAATAACATGAAATAGGCTTATTAGATGAGTTCAAATAGTAGGTGAGCAGCCACCACTAGAAAAGATGATGGGAGTCGCCTTTTAAATGGGCATGGGCTTCTTTTCAGTGTTATCACACTGTTTGGATCCAAAAAACCCAATAAAGTGAGTACCTTAAAAGGGAGAATTTTGAGTTTGTGAATTATATGTATATAATTCACACACATACATACATACATACATACATACACACACACACATATACATACATATATCAAAGGTCAACAGAGCAGCATTCTTTAAATTCTTAATCTCACTATGCAAAGTTAACACACCCAGAGAGGTGTTAGGATTATGCCAAATATCCTACTTTTTTCTAATTATAATGACAATCATTGTGAATTTCAAAAGTAACACTACTCCAATGATATTTGTTATGACACCTAGGATGGCTCCTAACTTTTGAACCCTGAACCTCCTTCAGATAATTTGAATGGGTTATAGAGCACCATTCGTTGTTCCAGAAACCTATATAAATCCTTTTGTATACTCAACACATTAGTAACATTTTTTTGCTAGATAGTTAACAAAAATAGTTGTCTCAAGTCTACATTTCTAAGACAGCTTGCCTAATGAACCTGTATAGAAAGAAAAGTGGCTTGCTGACTACAGAAATATATGTTGAACAATTATGTATAATAAACATTATGCCGGATATTGGTGAATACAACTTTGAGAAACAAATGTAGGGGGCAGGGACAAAAAATATGCAAGAAACTGCAAAAGAGCATGCTAAGTTGAGGACAGGGGAAGTAAGGTACCTGAGGTATAGAGACGGGAAGCAGCACACAACGGACTGAACCAACAAAGGTAGTGATCTTCTCAATTACGTACTTATATCACAGAGGTTAGGTAAGAAAAGCAGTAGTAGTAGTACTAGTAGTAGTAGTAATAATAATAATAATAATAATAATAATAATAATATAATTAAACAAAAACAACAAGCTAGAATTTTATGGGGCCAGGAATGAAGTAAGGAATGGCAAAGGGAGAATAACCGAGTGTTCCATCCTTTCCCTGAGGTTGGTCCTAAGTCAACCACTTAAGATGGTTCCTTACTCTAACATGAGTCCATCATATGACATACCCACACTCTCTGACAATGGATCATCTACAAGCCCCATAAACAGTAGACACAAAGGAAAACGCAAGACCAGCCATCATTGGGGAAAATGTTAAGTTACTGTTTCTGTATCTTTGGGTTAAAAAACAAGAAACACTAAAGAATGAGTAGCGGCTCTCACTCAAGCTTCTGCATTCTGAAAGGGACACAAGATCCCTCTCATCACAGAGCAATTAGCTTCCAAGACGGTAATCGAAGCCATGGGGGATGGGAAACAAGGTGTCCTAAAGCAGGCAACCAGCCCACATTCTAGTCTCTTCCCTATCAACAGTGTGGAGCTTATGATACAACATTCAGCTGCTTCTGAAAGATGACTTAGCCTCAAACAGGAACATCTGTCTTCTCTTCATTTAGTACATATGTATAGTCAGACATACAACACCAACTGGTATGTAAGGAAAAATTTTGACAAAGGAAAAAAACATTGGGAAATACACAGAAGAATCCTAGTTACCAAAGGTTTTAGTTTACACTTTATCTGTTTTACTGGTGATACTGAATAAAAAATAAGAATTTGTAAATAAAATGTAAGTTAATTTTTTCCCCTGAAATTTTATCTTATGTGTACTGGTGTTCTGCCTGCAATTAAGTCTGTGCATTCCTGGTGCTAGAAGAGGTCAGAAGAACTGTAGCCTTGTTGGCGGAAGTGTGCCACTTGGGGAGGGATTTTGAAGCTCAAGCCAGGCCCAATGGCAGGTGCCCCTCTCCTTCCCACACCCCTTTCTACTTGCTGGCTGTGGATCCCAATGAAGACCTCACAGCTACTCTACATCATCATCCCTGCCTATGTATCACCATGTTCCCTACCAAGACAACAATGCACTGAACTTTTAAAATTGTAAGTAAGTCCTAATTAGATGCTTTCTTTTATGAGTTGCTGTGGTCATGGAGTTTCTTCACAGCAATAGAACATTAAGAGTCAGTCTGCAAAGCAGAAGTATACAATACGTAGCTGCAGAAGAAAGGCTAGACAGATAAATAATGCTAGTTACCTCATGGAGCCTTCTGAAGCCTTGGTTTATGCACAAACAGACAGACACCTGCTTCACAGGATAGATGTCAAGATTAAATGAGAAAGTATACACAATCTGACAAAATGGAAATCCTTAACACATAGTAGGCTTTTCGAGACAGGGTTTCTCTGTATAGAAATTATGAGGATTTCTAAGTTCAAGGCCAGCCTGGTCTATAGAGTGAGTTCCTGAGTTCCTGGACAGCCAGGGCTATACAGAGAAACCCTGTCTCCAAAAAAAAAAAAAAAAAAAAAAAAAAAAAAAAAAAAAAAAAAAAAAAAGAAAGAAAGAAAGAAAGAAAAAAAAGAAAAGAAAAGAAAGAAAAGAAAGAAAATCAGGAAAAAAAATTTCACCCACAACAGTTTCAAAACAAAAGAAACAAAATGCCTCGGCACTCATTTAAAAAAGCCCGGTGTCTGTGATGGTGCACTCTTGTAATCCCAGTGCTGAAAGATAGACAGATGGATTCCAGGTCTTATTGGCCAATCGCCCTAGCCTATCTGCAAGCCCAGGTTTCAGTGGTTAGCTCCTGAGAGATAACACACAAGGCTGACTTCTGGTTTCCACACAATTCCACTCACCCAACCACATCAAAAATTCCAGCTGGGGAGATGACTCAGGAATTAAGAATATTTGCTTTTCTAATATGAGACTCAATTGTGTTTCCCAGAACCCACAAGGCAGCTCGGTAACTGTCCAATTGTTCTAGTTCCAGGGGATTCAGTGCCCTCTCCTGACCATTGTGGATGCCAGGCATGCACATGGTGCACATATATACATGCAGGCAAACAACTCATACAAATAAAATACACATAAATCATTTTAAAAACTGGAAGGGTCTCAGTGTAAGACATGAAACTTTGATGTGCTATAAAAAAATCACAAAAAACACTTCATGATCTAGTCAAGGACTTTCTGGAAAAAAAAAAAAAAAACTATAGTAATACAGAACTTAATCCCAACAGGCAAGGGGGACTTGCTTAAAATTAAAAGGCTTCTGCATAGCAAAGGAAACAATCCTAAGCCTGAAGAGACAGCCTACAGAATAGGAAAACAAAACAAATCAAACAAGAAACAAAACATCCTTCCTAACTGTCCTCCTGTCAGTGATCTAATATCTAGAATCTATAAAGAAGGCAAGCTAGGCAAAGAGTGGTGGTGCACATCTTTAATCCCAGGACTTGGGAGGCAGAGCAGGCAGCTCTGTGAGTTTAAGGACAGGCTGGTCCAGATGATGAGTTCCAAGTCAGCCAGGGCTGTATAGTGAGGCCATATCTCATCTTTCTCTCTCTCTCCACCCCAACCCCTAACCCTAGGCCCCACTCCAGCTGTCAAGCGTGCACACACTTGAGAATTACATGTGATCTAGATTCCAATGTATATGTATCTAGAAGTAGGCATTGTGGGAGTGGAAAGGGTGCTGTGGGAGGGAAGAGGACATCTTAGAGTTCTGAAGGGGAGAAGAAGACATTAGAATCCATGTGACATGTAAGAAGAAGGGAGATGGGGTAGTGAGGGGGGAGGAAGCAAGAAGGATGCATAAAACTTACTCCAGTTAATGTCCTATTACTGTGAAGAGATACCACAACTAAGGCAATTCTCATAAAACAAAGCATTTAATTGGAGCTTTGCTTATAGGTTCAGAAGGGTTTGTCCATTATCATCATGACAGGGAGCTAACAGGCATGATACTGGAGCAGTAGCTGAGAGCTTTACATCCTGATCTACAGGAGCACACACTCGAACCACCACAGTAGGGAAAAGGATGAACAAGAAAGAAGTATAATAACATGTATGAAAACATCATGAAACCTTCATTTTATATGTGAGCATAGAAAATAGTTAAAATAAAAATATTGGTAAAAATACCCCTGAAGCTTCTGAAAAGAAGCTTTAAGAAATAGCCAGGAGTTACAAATATCATACAAGAAAGAGTTAGGACAAATAAGTAGGAAGTACACTTGATTTTGTTCCATGTCCTGATAACAGCATCACTAAGTACCATCTGCTGCTTGATTCCATGCACCAAGAGTGGTTTCATACACTCTATTTTGTTTCCATTCCTGGTGCAAAGATTTCACTCTACACAGTCCCAGGGTTTCTATTGCTGTGATAAAAATACTACAACCTAAAGGCAACTTGGGTTTATTTTACCTTAAAGTTCCACATAATAGTTCCATCACTGAGGAAAGTCAGAGTAGGAACTCAAAGTAGGCCATGGAGGAACACTGCTTCCCAACCTGTTCAGACTGCTTCCACCTAGCACCCAGGACTACCTTCCCTGGGTGACACTACCCGCAGTGAGAAGGTTCCTTGTATACTAATCCAAGAAAATGCTCCCTCTTCCCAAGTGACTCTAGCTTGTGGCAAGTTGACATAAAACTAGCAAGCACAACTATCTGTCACACCGTCTCTTACGAATTCATTACAAGGCAACCGACAGAAAAGTTGTATTGAGATATATTATAATGAAGTGAATATTCTTAAGTGATTTCCCTTTATGTAACATTTCTGCTTAAAATGATAACAAAATAATAATAACAAATGAGAAATGCTATGCAATTAACTTAAATTCATTTAAATTTTTTCTCCTTAGTAGAGGCATAGAACAGGTTTCCATATTTTAATAATTCATATTATAGTCATTAAATGTACTATCTTTCCTCTGTGATCCATCAAACAATAACAAAAGTAACGTATCATTGCACGTCTACTTGGTAAAGATGAAAATAGCAACAATTCACAGTACTCCATGGGGTTGAGGTCAATGCATTTTCTTAAATGGCCACATGACATTACTTAGTACACTTTGTTTTTAAAAGGAAAAAGTAAAAATGAAAAGCACTAGAAGACTTGGATAAATATAGTACCTTAGTATACTACCACACAGCAGTCATAAACAGTGCTAGAAACTACTCATGCTCTACTGAGAGTACTCACCACACTATCATCTACTGTTAACACTATGTCAGATAGTATGCTAATCAAAGACAGCGTCTTTTCTTCATGAAGGTTAGCCACCTGCCATAGGCTTACACAGTTACTAACATTATACATACTTCAGTTTGTAGAAATACATTCTATGTCTGCACGCAATGAAACTGCCTAGCTACACCTTCCTCAGAGTGTCTCCATTGCTATGCCATGCATGACTGTGTATTTACACAGATGTGACAGAAACATTTCTTTTTAAAATTATTTTAATTTGAGGCAGAACTAACAAAGATTTAAAATGCAAATATCCTAGATCTTCAGTATGATTATATATACACAACATATATGTATATATATAAAACTTGTCCCATAAAAAATTATACAGACCATTTTCTGTCTCTAGTATGTTTTCTTAAGCTACCTGCAGTTGCCACCACTCTCTATGCTCAGAACCACACCGTGTAAAGAGAAAATCATCTCCTGCAAGCTGTCCTGACTCACACACATCACCCCTTCCACAGAACACAAAGTAATAAATAGATAAGTAAATGTATGTATATTTTTAATATAAAAAAATCCCATAATCTTTTTACTTGTTTTTGTTTTGTTTCTAGATAGGGTTTCTCTGTATAACCCTGGCTGTCCTGGAACTCACTCTGTAGACCAGGCTGGTCTTGAACTTACGTAGATTCATGTCTCCTGAGTGCTGAGATTAAACACGTGTCACCACTGCCTGGCTAAGATGCCATAGTTTACTTACCATGTTACTACTGACAAGTAAACAAGTTGCTCTCAGTTTGGGGATACTACACCAAAGGTGTTCACAGTCTTGGATAATGAAAACACTCATTTGTTTAAGTACATACTGAAAGTGCGAAGTTGGAATTACTGGCTCACAGTATAGGCATATGTGTAATTTGAAAGAAACTGCACACTTTCTAAGGTGCCTGAGCTCTTATTTATTCTCAGCAATTTGTGACTCTTCTTACTGCCCTCAAAGCCCAAAAGAACAAAATGTCATGAAGTTGGAGTTTATTCTGAGAAAAAGACAAGTATCAGAAGTAATCTTTCATCCACTATAGATTTTCCCCTACCCCACATAGGAATCACATGAGGAATTTTAAGCACAAGGTACTTTGCATACTAGCATTAATAATACAAATATACAATGATATGATGACATTGATTTGAAAGAGAAGAACTGGTAGCTTTTTATTTTCATAATTTAATATAAATATTATATTACAAATTGTTATATTGTTCAGAGAATAATGACTAGGGAAAAAGTTTATACATGTTTACTGGAGATGCAATTTAAAAAATAGATTTGTTTTGTTTTTGCTTTTTGAGACAGGGTTTCTTGTGTAGCCTTGGCTACTCTAGAACTAGCTCTGTAGATTATTTGGCCTTGAACTCACAGAGATCTATCTACCTGCCTCTGCCTCCCTCCTGAGTTCTGAGACTAAAGGCATGCACCACCACTGCCTAGCTTTAAAAATGGGTTTTTAAAAATCTATTTTATATAATTTTTAAGTGCAAAATACAGCCAGGGAAGGCCAACTGTGTGCACAATAGTTTCCAAGACCAAGAAGAAAGAAACTGTAGTGTAAAGAACAAGTGAGGTCAAAACAAGTTGTTTCAAAAAACTGGCAAAGTAAGATCATGGATATATACTTCATCCAAGTGTCTAAGGAAGGAACTGATGATTCATAGAGAGATTTCAGGAGATGAGTGAATGGAGTTACAGCATCTCATGCAGGACAGAAAGACTCGTTATGGCGAGGAGTAACTTGGAGCTAGCAAGTCACTGCAATGTTTTGAACACATTATTAAATGACTTCTTAAAGAAAACAATAATTTATGCCAGTAATTACATGATCTTCACTCAAATCTCAGGACCTATAAATGTAATTTTGTTGGAACACTGGTGTGCCTGCTCGGCTACATGCTGTCTATTATGGCCTTAACTTTACAATGACAATGCTGAGAAGCCGCAGTGGACACCACATGGTGCACAAAGCTGAAAAGATTACTCTCTGATTCACTGGAGAGAATAGAATCTCACTTGTGTTTTAAGCCTTAGCTATATCTGAACAGAACAGACTAACTCCAAGTCATCTAGATGGTTTATTAATGAAGACTGAAAGTGAGTGTTGGTGGTAAGTCTACATCATGTCCCTCCTCTCAAGGATCAGGGATCTATGCAGAAGATGGGGCACAAAGACCCAGAGGTGGTAGCTGAATTCAAGGAGACACAGCAGGGCAGATGCACATGTGAGCGCAGAGATCGTGACACCATGCTCAAGACTTACACAAGCTCAAGACAGACAAAGTCCCAAAATGGAGGAGGGAAGGTGGGTAGGAGGCCTCGCCCTAGCTGAGGAGCTGCTGGCATTTGACTACTGCCTGGGAGAGGGCAGTAGAGTTTTCTTCAATGGAGAATATGATGTTAGGTGGTCAGGAAGATAAAGGAGGATCTGGGAGGAATTGAGCAAAGGAACTGAATATGACCAAAATCACTGTATGAAATTCTCAAATGGCAAATAAAATATTACTCTTAAAAAAGTATTGAAATAAAGGGAGTAAGAAAAGGTTTTTGGCCAAGTATGGTGGTGCATGCCTTTAATTCTAGCCCTTGAGACAGAGGCAGGGGCAGGTGTATATACATAGTGAATTCCAGGCTACCAAGGTTACACAGCAAGACCTTGTAACAAACAAACAAACAAACAAACAATCAAAATCAATGGGTTTCTCAGTCATTTTTCATTCATTCATTACTTACTGAGTTCATCGCCAAGCACAGGAAATACAAAACAAACAAGCATTCTCCCCCTATTCAGAGACAGACACTAGACAACTAAGCAAGACCATACTGCTGTGAGAAAGGTTCCAAAGAAAACACACATGATACCAGGATAGACAGGGAGCTTGGGGGTGACTCTAAACACCTCTTGAGGAATCTCTGGGAACTAGCCTTAGTGGGAGGAGATGGCATTGCTAAAGCTGAAAATTCAATATTCTCAGACTTCCACAGACATAGAAGCAGGCCAAAAGAAATGACACCGTAAGGAGTCTATGTTCAGACTGCCTCCCCCGAGTTTTTCAGTGGTGTTTCCTACTACAAAGTACACACAAGTGTAATTGTGTGATAGGTTCAAATGGTTCAGAAACAAAATTAAAAGAATAAAAAGTGCAGCATCATAACACCACTGAGCAACAGACTTGGCTCCAGAATGCCACTTCCACTTGCCATGCATATACGGCAAGTTATTTTTTTCCTACAGTGGGAAAAAAAAAAAAACAAAAAACGCTCTACACAATATAAAATGTAGGATTCTGGCAAATCAGACATGTCAAATGAAATTTAAGTAGAAAGTATTGCTTAAAGTAAAATTGGGCTTTCCTTCTTTTAGTCTATAAACACAACATAAAAATTAAATAAAAATAACCATTAGAAGGTAAATCATTCTAGAAACAGTAGACTATTCTGCCGTACTCAGTGCAGTCTAACACACAGCTAGTGCAGGTTAATGTACCAGCCAAAGCTTGAAAACATGATAAGCTATAAACTCTGGAACACAAGCTGCTGTCATTTGGTCACATTCCAACATAACTTGAAAATAGAATCCATATATTTTCTAAGTTGTCTCTGCAGTCTGTTTTATGCCTAAAAATAATTTTAGAGTACAAATAACTTTCTATCTAAAATTTAAGCAAGTTGAAGTAACATGAAAATCAGCTGTTCGGTAATTTTTTTAGACAATTTTTTAAAATAATCAGGCAATTCTAGTTGATTTTTCCTTACAAAATGTGAGAAAACATGATTTCCAACCCATTGAAAAGCCAGACACGGGTCTATCAAAACGTAAGTACAGTTCAATGTAATGATTCATAGTGTCTCTAACAGAAAGATCCAGCAGTTCTCAATCGAGACCTTTATTTCTTCTCTGAATAAATGATGCCTGAAATTTTTATTCTTGTTCTAATGGAATTTCAATGGCCTTCACTGCAAATCTACTGGAAATTTTTGCATATTAAGTGGAAAAAATTAAATGATGTTAACCACATTTTATGTGATTAAGCCTGACAGGGTCATTATTTCTGCTAATCACTCAGTTTAAAAAGCTCAAACAAACTTTATAACAGACAAGGTTTTTAATTTTATGTATATCTTGTTGAAATAAAAAAAAAAAAAAACCTGTAGAAGAGGGGGAAAAACCCCACAGAACACACAGTCCTTGAAGAAAGGAAAACCAATGAGCAGCTCTCAGTGTGCAGATGGGTTTCATTATACTTAATCTGGTGATGTAAAAACAAAAATGCAAAACAATCTCATGCTGCACATGCTCCTCTGCTCTCTCTCCTTTTAAACACGGAGTGGGTAAGAAATGTACTTTGTAGAATTCTGAGTTCTGTGTTTCCTATTTGCTGCTAAATGGAAACAAATATCATTTTTTTCCCTTAGATCTTATGGCAAACTAAAACCAGAATTAATGCATAATACCGCCTCAAACAATTCTTCATGTTCTGTATTCTATTTTAATCTATTCCATACATCATGAATATTTCAGATATATAAAGATAAACTAAAAACCACTGATACAAATCTCCAGAAGGAGTGACACTAATTGCTATCAGCAGAATAACAGGGATTTTAATGACCAACAGTACGTACAGATAATTTGTCATTTCTATTTTCTGGTACAAAATTTACTTTGCTTACTGGTCATTCTATACTAGAAGCCAAATACTAAACTAATCCTTAAAGTTCACGGGCATATGGAGTAATTCTGGGTTCCATGCACAAAAGGACAGTGCTCTGATGTGACAGCACATCGTGACATTCCCAGGAAAAACGAGCAGGAGGAGCCCAGCCCAGATAACTTCCCCAGCACCTCAGTATTCTCCCTAAGAAGTAACCTGTAGCTAGGTACACAACACGCACAACTACACAAGGCTGCACTGAATACCCTCTACCTCTTTCTGTTGGCTATAAACCGCTTAATCAATACTGGTTGCTGAAGATTACCTTTCAATTACTAACATGGTAATTTCAGCGAACGGTCTGGGAAACAGAACTCATCCTGACATACGAATGCATTATGAGCAGCCTTAACCTAGGAGTTACAGTCTTTACTGAAACAGATTTAGCTCTTAGAAGACTATGATGACAAAGTGGGTTTTGAAAAGAAACCCACACCTGGAATTCAAGCAGTCTAACTCTTGTTGACTCACCTCAATCTAGTAAACTCACACCAAATTCATTAAACTAAAAACAAACATCTCATGCACAAAAAGATTAGGTACATTTTGCATTGTAGTTTCTTAAAGCAGTATGAACGTATGATCATATCCATCAACAAAGCAGCAATTATAAAACTTCAGCTACAGGTGCAGTACCTTAGCAAAGACCAATTGTCCTTTTCACAGCAAATTACTCAATTGCATGCAAAAAAAAAAAAAAAAAAAAACCAAAACTGAGTTTACCTCACTCATCACAATCTAAACAGACTCTAGGCACAATCTAAGAAAAGCAAGAGCACCTGGCCACGCGCAAGTCCTCTGAAGGTAATTTATGCTAACATCTGAAAACTGCTGTTCTACTTTCATATTAAAAACCAGTAACAAACTACTCTTCAGTAAGAAGATGGATTCTGTGCACAGAAAGTGATTCAAGTCTGAGTAGATTATACAAATATCAAGAAAAGAATTCAACTTGAGTGCTGCATTGTGCCGTAATCCTTCTTGTCCACGAAAAGAATTAATATCGTTGAACTTTTTTTAGAGTGATGCTATGCACTGGTGCATCAGCTAATAACCCTCCAGAATGTCTCTGCTCCTCTAAGAAGAGTCCCTGCTGAATGTTCTAATGCATCTTATTGTGAATCTTCAGCAAATAAAACTTCATGTATGAGCTCATGATGTGCTCTGCTGCCGCAAAGTCGCAGGCTCTGTGGGAAGCTCTTTATCTTCCCAGCAGTCAGTTCTCCGCGAACATCAGTGCAGCTACTGTAGTTACCTGTAGATTACTTGTATTTTCTCACATCTGTGTCCAGCAATCTAAACCATGATGATAAAGGGTCATTAGGTTTTGAGTGAGGAAGGGGGTGGACTAGACAATTTGCTCTGATAAGCTCCTTGTTGGGAGCTCCCGTTTAGAATGTGAAATACGGAGATACACAGTTTTACACTAAAAGGGAAAAGAATTTCACTTTTCTGCACAAACAATTAAAAATAGGGCAGCTTAATGCCTCATTATAGTCTGCTGACTTTCGTTTTACTTAGGTGTTTCCCAATTAAAAGCATTTAAGACAAATAATTTTTTGCTTTTAAAATAGAAATCCACACTCTATTAGCCACAAAGAATTCGGGTACAATTACTAAGATAACTGCTGTTTGGTGCACAGCAAAGCAATTTCCCACAGTGGGACTTACAGTTCAATTTACCAGTTGGGCAAATATTTTGTGCTCTGTAGTGGCCTAGAGAGTTAAAAGCCATAGGTACCGTCAGGAAGTGTTATACTTAGAGAAAAGTTTCTTCAATACAAATAGATGCTTTAGATTTCAAAGTATCAAGAATATCCTAAAAAAAAAAATCCCCCAAATTAATAGTATAAATTAAAAAGTACCACAAAACACAACTGTTACATACAGTGTGTCTCACTTCTTTCTCACTACCTAAAACAAAGGCTGAAAACTTAAAACTCACTAAGTGGAATGTTATTTTCCTGTTTGCAATGGGTTCTAAATCATTCTGATACTTAATCATATTTTTGCAGTAATCAGCTCATAGAATGTTATATTCTTGATTAGATTATGAAATAAGAATGCCAATTACTTAATTTTAAATGGTTTAGAATGATTGTGTCAAATTATAAGAATACATGTTTCAAAGTTTGTGCTATTGACATCCTTGAGATAACTATGCACAGAGAGGTGAAATGGAGATACGTATAGCTTGATGAAGATATATTCCACTGGAGTCCTACCTTACATACTACTAGGTCTGATTACTCTAAGGCACTGTTATGTCTGCTTCCGAAAGCTATTGTAAGACAAAACAGTGACTGGTATGAATAAAACACTGCCAGCCTCAAGGAAATACATTAAAATAACAAAAGTATGTGAAGAAAAGCATACATTTTTTTTTTTTAAATGAAACATCAAGTAGTGACTTGAGGCTTTGGGGGGGGTAGTTTAAAAATGGTATTTATTTGGATTGTTTGAAGGCTTTCCAATGTTGCTGGAGAAAAAAATAAAAATACTATTTTCAAGGTCATTTGCTAGCATTAAACACAAGCAAGCAATATTTTCTAAGATTAAAACCAAACACAAACATTTAAAAACTCTTATTCTGTCTTTAAATATACAAATTACCAAAAACCCTCTCACAAAAGCTGGAGTACAGGACACTAGCACCAGTGTAGAGACATTTCCTAAAATAAAAATGGTCAGCAAACGTAACCTTCTGGGAAGGAATAGTCACATCCTAAGGCACTGTGAGAACACAAATCCATGGTAATTATTCATGCGCCAAGCCACTGTAAACCTAAATCATTTCTCAAGACCTGGATGTGTCAGGAACTTTGACAATTATGACTGGAGCCAGGAAACTGTAGCAGTGCAGCATTTCTTCTGAATCTCTCCAGTTACTTTTTATAAATGCTGTCTTGGATGACAGCTTAATGTGTACCACATGCAATATTTATTCTTCTTCAGTGTCAGACTGTCTAGCCATCCCAGGGAATACAAAGAATGTCACTTATTAGGATAAAAGCACAAGGAAGGTAATCAAGGACACATGTAGCATCAGCCAATCATGCCCCATTTCCACATCCTCCTCCATTCATAACAGTTCAACAATTATTTGCTTGCTGATAACTTGCTTTCAGGCTGTTTGTGTTCACCATAATGGTGGTTTGCATTTATTTTGCTCTTTAGAATTGGACACTTGCTGTGCCATACGTATTTGTCAAAACTTTATATCTTCTGTCAGAAATGGGTTAGAATATAAAATAATTTCTGTTTCTCAGAAACCACTAATACAACAATCAGTAACCCTTGATGTCAATAGGCCACTAAAATAAACTATAAAACTGCAAACCACAACTATTAAATATTTCATAGGGAAAAAGTCCCTAAGTGATACACTGTAAGAAAGCAGGTATCCCCAGCTGAGCCACACGCACACCCCAGCACAGGGCTAAGAATGCTGACTAGCCTTGCTTTTCCTTTTGTTTCACTTTCCCAAGCTTACAAAGCTTATAGAACCTTCCAATCTAATGGTGATGGTCTTGAAGCTATATATTCTAAATGTCCAAGTAATAAGTCACAGAGAAATATAAATATTTGATAATCCATACATATTTTAATTAATAACATTTGAAATAAAATATCCTAGCAATACAATAATCATGCTTTGTATAATTAAAAAAACCACATAATTTCTAAACCATATTTAGTTCAAAAGCTGTATTTACTCAGATATGGTTTTGCAGCTGTATTATAATAGCCTTTAAAAGCTCTTGATGCAGACAACCACATGCTATCTCTGAACACAGAAAAGAAAACAAATGGTTGCTATCACTGTATTCTCTTGTTTTGTTCTCTTTTGTCTCTGTTACAGATCTGGCCTGAATTAGCTTAAAGCTCTATGATTTAAGGAATTGTTATACAAACTGTTCTATTTAACTCCTTAAAATATAATAGGGGGTGTGTATGCCATTTCCAAATAATAAGTATTCTTATAGATTTCTCTTTTGCAGTCTCTATTAAGAACTGTCTTGTAACATAACTTAGCTATTTAATGTATTAGGTGATTTGCTTAAGATTATACAGTACTACAACATAGCTACTTACTAGAAAAGAAAATATACAGGACAGAGATTCAAAACTCCACTTGGTTAGAAACATACAGGGACAAATCTTAATCAGTGAAAACGGAGACAGGGACAGATTCTCTAAAGGTTGCCACTCTGTGTAAGTCCTGAACATCTACAGGACAGTAAGATACAGCTCAGTATTCTGTCTAAGCAAGGATGGGATTAGGAGATTTTATTACACAATGACAAGTTTCGGCACTAAGTAATTACATATGTTCATACACACATGTGTGCTTTTCTCACAGAATTAGAAGAACTGTGTAAAACCACACTTAAAATTAATCTATTCTATTATAGAACAGTTCAACTTAGTATGTTGTACACAGTATTTCATTTAATTCTGACACATCTTTAAGAAAAACACTCTGACAGGTGAAGACGCCAGGGGCTGTAAGGAAGCTAATCAAATCGTGTTGTCATTCTTTCTAAATTTCGCAATTACATGTGTTCTTTGGCAGATATGAGTTTTTGTATAATTTTCACTAGCATTTAAGCAACAGAAAATTCTTTGCATGCTTTTTTTGCATTAAAAGTGTGCTATAATGCAAAAACATTTTATACTTTATCTCCTAAGTTCAAACTAAAAGAAATGTTCTAAATATTTAACTAGGTTTCTTATTTTATTTCTCTAAGTCTTAAGTTGTCCT
Source organism: Rhabdomys pumilio (assembly GCA_030674055.1). Taxonomy (NCBI): domain Eukaryota; kingdom Metazoa; phylum Chordata; class Mammalia; order Rodentia; family Muridae; genus Rhabdomys; species Rhabdomys pumilio. Next base: position 142,727,649 of record JANHMN010000002.1, read on the forward strand.
CACTAACAGGTTGTATTTTGTCTTATGAGCCTGTTAAAAAGATGAAACACAGCAAAGTAGTCAGGTACATAATAAACATTTAATTAATGGTAGTTATTTCTCCCAGTCTCTCTCTCTCTCTCTCCCTCCCTCCCTCCCTCCCCCCTGTCTCTCACACACACATGTACATATATATACACACACACACACATATATATACATATGTACATATAAATATGTCTGTATGAGCATGTACATATACACACATATAATGCTCTTTCCAATATACTGCTACATAGTAAAATAGTTAACAGTAATTAACCAGAGCAATATACACATTATCCACTTGTACTTAGTAAAAGAGATACAAAGACAGACAGACAGACAGACCTACATCTCTATTTTTAAAGTAGTTCTCAAAAGCAAACTAATGCTGAGAATGAAAAAAATGGTCTTTTCCAGAGGTACAGTAACGGTTGGTTATCCAATACCAAATGATCAGCTCAAAAACAGTTACATTCTACAAACTGAACGGTCTGTATTTATGTATTTAGGAATGTATGTACACACACACACACACACAGACACACACACACACACACACACACACACACACACACACGTATATAACAATAATTAATGGAAAATGATGCCATGATTTGAAAGAGAGCAAAGAGGAATATATGGAAACATTTGAAGGGAGGAAAAGAAGAGTAAATGATATAATTATATTATAATCTCAAAAATAAAATAATTAAAAAATAAAAGAGAAAAACAAATCCTGTAATGAATATAGTAAATTAGCATGTGGTGTCAAACACCAAGGGATGGGGGTGTAGTTTGATGGTGGAGCACTTGTTAGCAGCCCTGAGGCCTAGGTTTGATTCCAGCATTAGAAACCAAACAAACAAACAAGTGGTTGAAAAAAACCAGTTTTTGAGGTTTTTTTAAAAAAAGATTTACTTATTTTATTATTTTATGTGTGAGTGTGCTTACCTGTATGTCTGTGCACCATGGTCATGTCTGGTATCCAAAGAGATCAGAGGAGAGAGCATTGGATACCCTAGGACTGGAGTTACAGATGGTCTCTAAGCTGCCATGTCAGTTAGGTGCTGGGAACTGAACCTAGGTCCTCTACACGTGCCACAAGTACTCTTAACCACTGAGTCAATTTTCCAGCCTGAAAGCAGATGTCTTAAAAAGCGAGTAAATGCATATTTTTCACATAGAAACAAATCAACTATTTTAATGACTGTCCCCATAAAGGCTGTTTAATTGGAAAAGTGTTTCAGGGGTAAGTCCATAAACATACATTTTAAAGTTATTTTCAGTTGGTATTTCCTAATCGTGTTATAGTAAATTTTTAAATCTCAAATATGTTTTCAAATCTAAAATGTATGTGTCTATGTATCTCTGTGTGTTTATCCCTTGTATGTGTAGATGCTCACAGAAGCCAGAAGGTGTTAGAGCCTCTGGATCTGGAGTATAAGTTGCTGGAAGCCAGGAGACATGGGAGTTAGGAACTGAACTTGGGTCCTCTGGAGAAGAGCAGGTGCTCGTAACTGCTGAGCATATATTATATGACAGGACATACTCTCCAACTATAGTATAACATGTGAACTGTTTAACAATAATAAAGCTTTATTGACATAAAATGGATAGTATAAGAATGTGTCTGCCATGTGGCGTATTTTTCAGGCCCTGTTTTACCTTGACAGCATTACCGCTGACCTGATCTGACACTGGATGACGCAGCCATGAAGAACATGAGTGGGCTCTGCAGATAAACCTCTTAGGCGTCAATCAGAACACTGCCCAGTGGCTATAAATTCTGGTCATTTTCCTTAATTTCCCTATACATCTTTCCAAAGGTGAGTGACAATAGTATCAACTTTGTAAGGTTGTTGGGATTCAAGTACAAGCAGTACATAATGAAGTGTAGACTGGCGTGATGTCCATCCCCAGTTCAGCATTAGTCATACAAATTATTTGCCATAACTCTAGTTATGACTCTAGGGATAACTCCTGTCCCACAACTTGTTCAATCAGTCAATAAAGAACTGTTTTTAACAGACAACGGTTTGCTATTCTTAAAAAGGGTCAAGTGTTTGTTTTGAAAAGTGATGTAGGAATGTAGCAGAGCCTGCAGTGCAGCAGGAGTGATAGCGAAGACACTGTCATGTGTGTGCCGTCACTATCACTAGTTTTCCTTCTGTAGGAAAACATGCTCATCTCAATATATAAAAACTAGCCTGCTATATTCTGAGGAAGTCTATATTATAGCAACATCAATTATTTTAGATTTGGCAATTTTATGCAATTTTTAGGTTTTGGTAGTATCCACAGAATTTTCTCTACCTGAAACATCCCTAAGAATGGATGCTAAAATATATTGCTTTTGCCTCTTAGCAGTAAGATATTCTATAATTAATAAAACTACAAGGCGAGGCAAACCCAGCACCAGCAGAAACATATCCTAGGAGCAGCACATAGTTCTCAGGTTTGTGGGAATTCGTACTACATCCTGTACTTGTCACCCGGCTTCCAGTTATCATACATGGAATAGGCTTAAGTGTTCAAACCAGCTGGACCTATTTTAACACACACACACACACACACACACACACACACACACACACACACACACACACAGAGTATATGGGCATATCCTGTTATCTTTCCAGCTGTCCTATCTATAAAATGTGCATATTATTACTTATATAAGCTTCACATTTTTTTTTTTTTATTAACATCTTAGCAACTTCTGAGCTTCAAGTGCCTGCCAAACAGCGGGAAGTTAAACAAATGATGATCTACTGTGTGTCTTTTGGTTTGCTATAGAAAACGCTAACCAACGATAGTAAATGTAGGAAAAAGTAAAGAATTAAAATTTAGAACAAATATATTTAAAGCTTACTAAATTGCAGTATCTTTAGTAAGAACCCCTAAGTTTTCTTAAGCAGTTTCTTGAAGCAGATAATAAAATGCAGTCTCACCACCACTGCACTGACCACTGTCTCCCACTGCCTCTTAGTTAACGTGCCCTGTGCTGCACCACACATTCTGTCCCTGCTCAGATCCTCAGTGCGCCCCTTCTTCCTGAGGCCTTCTTACCTACATTAGCTAAGATAGCATTACTCGTCTGCTTTGCTTTTACTCAGTGCTCTAAGAATTTCCTGACATTCTGTTTAATGTCTTGTAGAATGTCTATTTCTATGAGATGATAGCCTTATGGGAATGAGGACCTTTTCTATTCATAACCTACACAGGTATAAGATAGAACAGAAGGAAACAATAATTACTTGCTTAGAAAAGGAGTTGGAGTTCCAGGTGGTTCGGAGCCTTCCCCGTTAGGGACTCAACTCTGACCTTCTTGGAAGAGCACCAGGCTCTTAACCACTGAGTCACCTTTCCACTTCACTAAATATTCTTTTTTTTTTTTTTTTGGTTTTTTCGAGACAGGGTTTCTCTGTGTAGCCCTGGCTGTTCTGGAACTCACTCTGTAGACCAGGTTGGCCTCGAACTTAGAAATCCGCCTGCCTCTGCCTCCCAAGTGCTGGGATTAAAGGCGTGTGTGTACCACCACCACCCGGCTTCACTAAATATTCTTAATAATACTTTCTATGAAATTAATATTCTCATTGCTATAATAAAGTATTTTTTAAAAGATAGAATGGATACCTATATAAAGTCCCAACCTTATAAATAAGGGTGAACTCAAAGTTTTTATGTCAACTATCTCAGAATATATTTTTGAGCAGAAAACTGGTAATAAAAATGGACGCAGACACCAAAGCATGTCTCCCCTAAACTGAATTGTCTGATACAATATGTTTTTTTTTTTTTTTTTTTTTTTTTTTGGTTTTTCGAGACAGGGTTTCTCTGTGTATAAGGTTTTTTTTAATTTAAAAAAAAAAAAGCTTTGGTCTGGTGAGATGGCTCAGCAGTTAAGAGCACCAACTTGAGTTCAAATCCCAGCAACCACATGGTGGCTCACAACCATCCATAATGAGATCTGATGCCCTCATAGGGGTGTCTGAAGACAGCTACCGTGTACTTTGGGACAAAGCGAGCGAAGGTGGGTGGTGGAGCAAGTGGGCCAGAGCAAGAGGGAGACAGGAAGGGGAAAAAAAAATGGAAAGCTGCTTTGTTGGAAACGTAAAACCTAAGAGAACACAATAGTTAGGCCGTCTTGACTACAGACACACCGATTCTACACGTGTATTTTTATTTTCACATACACATTTCTCCAGTTCTGGCCAAATCAATCACTGCCCACCTTAAGGAAAGATGAGAAGACACATGGTAAGACTCAGGAGAAATGCCTTATTTTTAAGAACCGAGAAGGGGAGAGAGAGAACAGGACTAGGTGTTCCTGAGCTGGGTGCTCAGCCTACATGACATTCCATGAAATTCCAGTCAGCGAAATTTCTACAAACCAGAATGTGAAGATTTAGCAACTATTGGATATCTGGTAAAAAAAATACCCCCCCCTTTTTTTTTTGTAAATTTATAGTATTTCATTTTAAAATCATAAAATTTAGAGAGTATACAGCTTAGAAGTAGAGCACATACTTTTTGCATATGCTAAGCAAAAGTGAAAGAAGACAGGAAGTTCCAGCACAGGAAGGCGTGGCCCTTCAGGAGCCCCTGCATGCAGCACTGCCGGACCTGTCCTTCCTTCATCCTCACTTGCACTGTCTCACTCCACACACATGCAGAGAAACTGAGAGACTTTTAAAAAAAGGGCTTTTAAAAGAACACATTCCTAATTCATTTTTAAAACAATTTTAATGCAATGACAACTTTTAAAAATCCCTTTTCCTGTTACTAGCTTACTTTTGAGCTATGATAATTAAGTCTGGGGGATTTTGTTTACATGGGATACATTTTATATGAACAATAGAGTGAAGTGCTCTCTTAGGCTTATGTAATTTGTCTAAGGGGGAAAAAAAAAAAACCCAACCAACTCAAACAACAAAATACTGAGTAGCAGAGTCCACAGCGTTAGCACTGCAGATTGTACTTTCTTCTTCTTCTTCCTGAGACGTCTTCCCAGGCTTCTCTGGCTGGCCTTTGACAGACATCCTCCCCTGCCTTTCTCTCTAGTTCTGGGATTAAAGGTGTCTGCCACACCTGGCAAAGCAATGTTTTTCTTAATAAATCAAAACTTCTTGATAAAAGCTATTCTCTCACTTAGAACTAAAGCAAATTCTCAGATTTTCTGAGAGTCCATTTTTCTTACGAGATATGTTATTAATGGTATATAGCATTTTGGCTAGTCTTCAAAAAGTCTGTGAACTATAACTCTGTAGTTCTGTACCTAGAGAATATGTTGCACAAGGCCTAAGGTCAGAGAAAAGCAATACTTTCTCTTATCCTGTAAAGACAGGCATAATGGACAAACTACTGAAATAGTCCAAGTTTGCTTTCTCCTTTGTGTTGTAACAGGTAAACATGTACACTGTCTAAGATGCCATTCTGTTCATATAAGGCTGTGTCTCAATTCCAACAGTCTTAAATTTTCTGAGCTTCAAAATTCTCCTCCACTTCTACCAACCACTAGTCAGTCAGATTCCATTTTTTATTATCGTTACTATTTTTTAATGTACATGGGGCTTTGCCTACAGGCATGTTTGTGTACCATGTGCATGCCTGATGCCAACAGAGGCCAGAAGAGCACTGGATCCCCCAGGACTGTACTTATACATGGTTATGAGCCATGTGGGTGCTAGGAACAGAAGACAAGGCCTCTGGAAAAGCAGGCAGTGCTCTTCACCTCTGAATCATCTCTGCTGTCCCTGGAATTCCCATTCTTGATTATAGCTTATCCTAAGTCATTGTTTTGGAAACAAAATCAGATCTGAGGCCATTAATCTCGGATACATGGGTTTTAAAGGAATTTATCTTGAATTATTCTCTAGTGAGTAGGGAGGGACAGGCATCGGGGAATTCTTCATGAACAAGAATCATTGGTAATTTGAAGAACACTGCAGAATTATAAGCAGAATTCTTTCATTTTCTAGATCACATGTATATGTCTGTGGATGACAGTGGTTCTTAGCCTGTGGGTCACATCCCTGTGGGTGTCACATGACCCTTTCACAGGAGTCACCTAAGACCATTAGAATACACAGATATTTACATTATGATTCATAACAGTAGCAACATTTCAGTTATAATGTAGCAATAAAAATAATTTTATGGTTGTGGCTCACCACAACATGAGAGACTGTATTAAAGGGTCACAACATTAGGAAGTTGAGAACCACTGGTTTATGAGAAAATGCATAAATAAACCATTTGAGAGAATTCTATAAAATACTTGCTGTCTTTAAATAGGGCCTAAACCATTTATTCTCTTGAAGCTAGAAAACATTACGAAATGTTTGTCATTTATAGAGAAAAGAACTTAATCCTGTGCAGCTGATGAATGCTATCACTCAGAGATCACTCTTAGGAGATGATGCTCAAGGAAATCACAACTGACGCCCCCAACACAGTACCTTTTATTAGTGAACTAGCCCACAAACAGAAATAATGAGCCATAAATCACATTGAACAAAACACAACAGGCTTTCATACATGCATTCATTGTGAGGCAACAGTCTTCTCTTTACAAAGAAAGACACGCTTGTACAATTATCGTCCTCATGATGTGAACTAGTATACTATTGCCACTTGGTAAGAACTTGAAATCGCTGAAAGAGTAACCAAAAACCATTTCATGAAAACCAAACAGAAGTCTGGCTCACTCATACATAATCCCTGGGCTTAAAAGGCTGAGGCAAGAGGATTGCTTCAAGTTCAAGGCCAATCTTGGCTTCAAAGAAAAACAACCACAACCAAAACAAACCCAGAAATTCACAAATATTACATAAAAACACACACATACATGTGAAAATATGACCAGAGGCTGGTGAGGTGGCTCATTGGGTAAAGACACCTGCCACGGGATATTAATATCCTGAGTTCCATCCCAGGATTCATATGGTGGAAGGAGAGAACCTAAGCTGTCCTCTGATGACAACAAGCATCCCTGGCACATTCCATGTACATATATATGCAAATGAATCAATTACATTTATATTAAAAATAATTTGGTAAAATAAAAAAAGACTAAATCTATTCCATGATTTTCCACTACACCAGTTACACAATATATATCATTCTAAAGTTATTTTTGGTTTTGTAACAAACATTAAAAACTAACAAAAGGAGAAAGTTGAGCAGAAAAAAACCTGAATCAATGACTGGTATGGTGGTGCACACCATTAATCCCAGCACTAGGGAGGCAGAGGCAGAGGCAGAGGCAGGTGGATCTCTGAGTTTGAGGCCAGCTTGGTCTACAAGCATGTTTCAAGAAAGCCAGGATTATACAGAGAAACACTGTCATGAAAAGCTAAAAATAAAAACACAAAACGAAACAAAAATAAAAAACCTGAATCATATTAATATGTATATGGTTTAATCTAGAGCTTTTGTGAATTTAAAATTTTGTGACCTTGACATAGTGTGATTGTTCTAAAGCTTGAAAAGATTCCCAAATATTTGTCTATGAATCTTGAAACCATTTCATCATTTAAAATGAATCACTTATTAACCAAGATGTGTGTAAGAAGTGTGCACATTTTAAATTTCATTTGATCTCTAGACGAACATCTATGTGTACAAACAGGTACAAAACTGACCTTATCAATAGTTTAAGGAATGGTAAGGACAGGGAACACGTGAGTGAAACATAATTGGTAGTTCTTAGGTGTAAAAATATCTAAAATTAGTTTGTTCTACTGATTCCATAATTGGACAGCATATATTACTAACAGAGCAGCAAAGGTACAGAGATTGAAATTTAAACCTCCAATTAAGCAGTGGTTTGACAGTTTGAATGTCCCATACCTGCTTGACACCATGACTCACTAGGCAATCTAAAATGAAAATTAACACTGAGTATAATCTTGCTTGTAACAACTGATCATGTTTAGAAAATGAAGTGTTCAAAAATCATTAGCAACCACCAAAATCAACAAAAATGTCCACATAGTTTTATTTATTCATTTATAATGATAACATTGGTTTATTGGTTTTTATTGGTTTCTCTAGATTCTTTTGCAGTTATCTTGATTACTGTCATCTGATCATAACAACTACAGCCAACCTAGCTGCCACGCCAGCTTCTCCTCAGGACCTAGGTCTACTCATCCATCAATGGACTAATGAATTCAGCACTGTTAACACAGTGGATGGTCAGACTCAGTCTGGTTTTTACCTTTCAAAAGGTCAGCATGCCTCTAGTTCGTATACAATATAGCCTTATCTACCAAAACACTTCTTTTAAAAAAATAAAAACTTAGAATTAAAAAATGACACACTACCATTTAAAGTGAATTCAGTAACCAAAAATGTTTATTGCTCTAGAAATGTGACCTAAAATACAGTCCTCTTCTTGGGGTCAAAGTCACAGACCTTTCTTGACCTTTCCAAGCACTAAAAATGTTTTCTACATTTAAAACACAGGAGTGAGTGTGTGTGTGTGTGTGTGTGTGTGTGTGTGTGTGTGTGTTACTTCTTTTCCTCTTGGTGCTGGAGACAACCCAGGCCTGTACAAGTTAGGCAAGTTACATTACTCCCTAGCCGTCCCCAGCCCCAGGAGCATGTTTATCATGGCTTCCCACACCAGTCCTATTTGCTAAATAATATTACATGTTAACCTTACAACTTTTTTTTTTTTTAAGGCAGGGTAGGTAAAGGAGCAACTGATGCAAATGGGGCTTGGATTCAAATATTACTCAAAACCAATAGGCTAACAAAGCAAATGGATTTAGGAATTAAAATGAATTTTAACTATTTACATTTGCTTGCAGTGTTATTCGTGATGAAAACCTAGTGTGTACATCTTTCATAATAAAAACTCATTCTGTGCTTTAATACGAAGGCTATGTTACATAAACAGAGGATTTAAAGCTGCAGCAGAGTGGCTGAATGGAAGGAAAGTGGCAATCTTTCTGGCTCCAGTAGATGCCATTCCCTATCACACAGTGTTTCCCACTCATAAATACATGACAACTACTTCCTCAATCATGTTTTACGAGCAGGGATGCACAGGGGGCAGTCAATGGCTAGCTTGAGGGAAAATAGGAACAGCAGGCGACAGAAACTGTACAGAAAATGGCTATGTGGTAAATTCTCTTCTGGAACATCACTCAGTTACCCAGTCTTTGATCTTTCAGCTACAATTACACTAACTTCCACAAGATCTGGACACCTCCCCCCAACACACATATCCCAACGTCAGTCCAGATCATTAGCTAGCTATACATAAAACCTACAAAAACTTGGTTTTATAAATAGAACCATTCATACATCTACGTTGTTACAAATTAAAATTTGTTCTTTAGACAAGAGCAGTTTCAATGGCTATAACCATATCATCATCACAACTGGGCTCACAAGAACATGGGGTGTCTGGCGACAGCTAAATCACAGACTGGCGTCTCCTAAGCAGTCTGTCTACCATTAGGGTCTGGGAAATGGTATTTACTATACAATTAGAGCCAGGGAGTTCTACCTGTAATCATCGAAATACAGGTGTGAGAAGCCCCTTTGGGCAAGGAAACTGACTCATCCCTTTTCATGTAAACTTTGATGTCTGTATTGTTTTACCCAGCCTCAGGAAAAGTTACCATTCATACTTCCATGAGAAGATTTATTAACTGAAGTCAAATGATAAATTTAAAAATTCTTTCTTAAAGCAAACAATTTCAGACACATTAATCATCAAATTTATTAGAGTTTGAAACAAGATGGAACTGATTATATTTTAAAGTTAATTACTTTTTGGAGGACAATGACCAGTCTGAACTACATTTTTATGCTAAATTATTCTTTCTAGAACATTGCCAATAAAGAGGTTAAGCTCAGCTTCCTATCAGGGACACAGAATGTCTTACAGTAATATCAACAGGGCATTTTTAGTTGCAGTAATTTCACAGAATTTATTCTAATGATTTATTGGAGTTAACCATCTGACATTAATTATTGTTTTGGCTTCCAGTCTATGAATGTTTATTTTTCAGTTTAAAGCCTTCTCACTCTTTGATATCATATGGAAATGAGAATTTTTTAATGGAAAATTGAAACCATGTGCATCTAAGTACTTAATGAAGTACAGGGAAAAACCGACAATATATTTTAGGAGAATTCAGATCTTTTTCTTTGTATAGTTTTGATTGTTTCTATTACTCACTAGTATAAAATGCTCAGGGTCTAGTGAGGAAAGTCAAAGTGAGCACTATGCCAAATGTCTCCATGCCCACAGCAGCACAAGAGTTGTCTCTGAATTTTTAAGGCAGGGTGACCAATCTTGCACATTTTAGTTACGTATCAGAATGGCAACATACAAATGCAGCTTTTACCTTGATACACTTTGGAAATACCAAGCCAGTATCTCCACCTTTTCCACACCTAGGTTTTGCTTTTTTTCCCTCCCTCCCTCTCTCGTTCCCTCTCTTCCCTCCTTCCTTCCTTTCTTTCTTAACTATTCAATCTGGGTTTTAAAATTTATGTCCAACTGCAATTTTAAGATCATCTGCAGTATCAGTGTGGCTACAAATTCTCAGTTTAAAACACTTTTATTGCTCCAAATACATTTACTCACATTTTGAAACAAAACTAGACAAAATATTTTAAAAACTTAAATTTGATAAGCAAATATGTATGATTTAAAATTTTCTAATTTAATTCAGTTTGTAATGTTCTCTTAGTGCAAAGGAGACTTACCTTTTAAATGTAACATGAGACATAACTTTCTAATTCTTAACATTTTATAAGGAAAAGATATTAAAATCAAACACATTATACAAACATATACACATATCTATATGCTTTGTGTTAGAGATATATATGTGGGTATATCCAGAGAAGAAAAGCTTACCACTTGTTTTTCTTTCTAATATAGTCTTTTTCAGAAAGATTCACCAAGTAGACCATTGGTTTTGAAGTCAAAAATAAGTGTTTATTCAACACTTCAATCTAGAGTGGGAGACAAAGAACCTTTTTTTAAAAGCTTAGTAAATATGGAGTAAAACATCGAATAATTTGAACATAAACTTTACCCTTTGAGTAAACATTTTCATTTTTATAATCTCTTTGTTTATGGAGGGTTAGATGTTATGAAATATTTAAAGTGGGCGACTGGGAAAAGGGAAAAATAAACTTAGGAATTTACAACGGCTGACAGAAATAAAAGGAACTATACATAATAGTAACTGTAAGATAATGAGCAGCCCAATTTGTTCTCTAAGAAATCAGAGCAAAGGCTGTAACAGGCGCAAGATTTATACATACCTCTTTGTCATTCCAGTCATGATAGAAGCGAACAGGTTTCTTCTGATCTATAACCCAAGACTTGACTTTGCACATTATGTCCTGCATACAATCAAGGAAAGAGTAAACACAAGATGAGTAGTAAGCACTGGACACTAAGTGCTAAAAGTTTCAAGTTCTCAAAATAAGATAACTCTTGTAATGAACAGAAACACAATTTTTGTATCTCAAGTGAAAACTGATGAAATACTGATGAGGCATTAAATGTTTAGTGTACAAAGTCAGCAAAATTAGTTAACAATATGAAAAACTGCAAGACAACTCAATCACATCAAAGACAGAACTTCAGAGTCACTGTTACCTAGTGATGTCACACGCTATTATGAAATGGGGAATATCCTGAAGAGAGACAGTTTTTCCTTAAAAATATAAACAGAATAACTAATTTAAACTTATGACCGATTATTTACTCTATAAAATATTAAATGAACTGACCCAAACCTTTTCTCTTCTGAATTAATTTTTTTGCCAACCCCTTCTCCCTGTCACTTCTCCACTGTTCCCCCCACCCCAACCTGCCAAAGCCTCCATTACACAATGGCAAGAGCCCTGCACTGGTGACCTCCAACCAGCTGCATTCACTTTCAGAACATCTCTCTCTGCTGGAAATCTAAAGGCCTTTTAGTTAGCAAGCTAGTGTGCATTCAGAAGGAGGAACTGCGGGAAGAGGCCGCAGTGCTTTGTTTCTCTGGCCTTTCTTCACAGAAAGATTAATCATCTGTGAAATGGAAACGCCAAACAGCAAGTGACACAAACTGAACCCTTCAAGCCTTTCCTCATCAGTTCTGTGGGTCTGAATCTAAAAGCTGCGTGTGGCAAGGGTCTCCTTACAGGCAGGTGTTAATAAAAGGCTCTCAGGGCTGAAAGGTCAAACTGAGCTCTTCCAGAAGAGGCATATTTGAGAATCATCTGGGCCTTCTGTGTTGAGGAAATATTTTTTGTTTTGTTTTTGTAAAGATAATTTATGGACCTATTTTAAATATTCACTTCTTAAAATTTGGTACAACACAATTATTAGTAATAATTTCCTGAGAGTATTTTTATATTACGATGACCAGTTATTCTCTTGTATATGTCCATTTGTATAAATTATCTCTATATTTAGTATACCTTCTTTGCAAATCTTACTGTTACCAACAAGAAAAATAAAGAAAAAGCCCTGTATCCTTAGATCCTGATTTGAAGCCCCCCAGGAAAAGGACTTCCCATGGATTTTAACAAGGAAGGGGCAAGATGAAAACTTTTAATGAAATTGAACATGTTCTGCTTAAGAATAATCACTTTTACTCTTCTGTAACTGAATTTCACTCATAAATGTTTAAAAGTGGCTAATGTAACGCCATTTCCTACAAGGAGAAGATCAAAGTGCTATATTACAAATGCATTATGATTAAAAAAGCCCTGTGCAGCCTTGCTATTAACTGTTCTTTAAACCCTAAAAGGCTTCCCATAGATCTCACTTGGCACTGCATATACAACCTTTGACAAGTAATGTAGACCATTTTTATTCATTGCCTAAAATTGTAGGCAATTATGTGCGTCACACTGGCCACCTGCAAATCCTGAATGCCTGCTGCAGTTGTCAGTGCAAAAAACTAATGTCGGAGGGGATTAATCTAGGGGGAGAGAGTCCTCTTTAATGGCTCCAGCAGGTGAAATGGCCCAGCTGGTTACTATGATGAGTGGCCAGAACAGCTTATGTAGAGACATGCAACAAGATTATACAAAAGAAGAAAACAGAGGTACCATCTTACACTTCCTTCCATTCACCCTTTTCCATTAAAAAAAGAAAATAGACAAAAGAAAGCCAATTCAAAATAGAAAAGGGAATTAAATTTTAATCATATAAAAAGTATAAAATATTTTGTGACAATAAACATTTTCACAAAGCCAGAGGGCCTCAATGAGTGCTGATGACCAGTGAAGGAATTTCAGGGTTTCTCTTCATTTAACAGTAACTAGATTCTTGCTTCAGACATAGAGGCCGTGTCACAGAGACATTCTGGCATTCCTTTTCAGGTTTTTTTCTTTCATACCATAAACTAGGAACTGCAGTTTTGCCTAAAGAGAACCAAGTCATACGTGAAATTTACCAACAGTATTTTCCTTAGAAGTTGTAGTTACGTGTTAGATTACTGAGATGCCAGTTTTATCTAAGATAAACCAGAAGTAGACTGCAGTCATAATCAGTAGATGCTATATTCTCAGTGTGTTCTTTTCTTATATAAAAGGAAAATTTAATTTTAGTAAGAAATTAAAATCCTATTGCAGATCTGAAAAACTTCCAATTGGAGCAAAAGGGAGTTATTTAGATAAAATGCATAATAGGCTAAGTAAATGTTTCCTTTATGGTTGCATACATAAGTATATATGGTAACTGATACAATATATTAATAATATATACAAAATGATCAATAAAAATTTCCACTTAAATAAACCTAGTTAGCTGAAAAATATATACTTTACCCACTTTCAGCAAATGAGCACATAGTAAAAACATTACTAATCCCTTTGTGTAAATCTTTAATGCATTCTAGTCATTTTGAGATTTCATATTTTAATTTGTGTCTGCCATATGTGAACAGGTGCCCACCGAGGTCAGAAGAGGGCATCGGGTCCCCTGGATCCAGCAGTTGTGAGCCTCCTAATGTTTGTGCTAGGACTGAATTCAAGTACTCTGGGAGAGCAGCAAATATTCTTAACCACTGAGATTTCACATTTCTTATTTATATGAGTGTTTTGCCTGCATGTATGTGAGTGTGCTATGTGTGGCTATGTGTGTGTCTGGTGTCCACTGAGGTCAGAAGAGGACATCAGATCCTTTAGAACTAGAGTTACAGATGGTTATGACTCACCATGGTAGGCGTCAAGAACTGAACTCAGTCCTCTCTAAGAGCAACCAGTGCTCTTAATCACTGAGCCACCTCTCCCACCCAAGATCTCACACATTATAAAGAAATACAAATTTTGGAACATGGACCTAGACTGTTTATGTAACCACCTAACATTACTAACCCAGACCCCTGAGATCTCTCACCGATCCACCAACCAGGCAACATACATGAGCTGGTCTGAGGCCCCTGACACATATACAGCAGAGGGCTGCCTGATCCAGCTTCAGTGGGAGAAGACACACCTAACCCTTGAGAGACTTGAGGTTCCCCCCGGGGAACCCTGCGGGGGTAGTGCAGGACATCATCTTGGATATGAAGAGGGTGTGGGGGGAGAGGAACTGTGGGAGGGCAGACAGGGGGGCAACAACTAGATTGTAAAAATAATAAAAAATATGAAAAAAATATATTCTGTATATTCTGTTTTGTATTAGCTTGTAGTTTTATGGGTATACTAATCTTAGATCTAACAATCTAATGCTTAAGTATGGAAACAAATCCTAGGTGTACTGTTTATGATTTTACATAAAGGGTGGGTCAAGGGTTACCAGGGGAAGTGGAGACGGAGCTCAGGAGCAATGACTGGTTAGTGTACTCAGGACCCTGGGTTTGAGCTGGCACATTTTACTACGAAACAATGGAGGGGGTTGGGCTGAGGCAGTGCTCTTGTACTTGGTTTTAGATACACTACTGTGATATGTTTGAAAAACCAAAGGGGAATCAGCCAGAAATTAAATATACTCAACTAGAGCTCAAAGGCTAGATCAATGCTAGGGATACAAACTTAGAACGTACCTATATTTAGACAATTAATTGTAGCCATAGATAGGGATGTGACCACCTAGAGAAAGACTTTATAGTAAGAGATTTCAATGTGAAGCATCCCCCTCAGGTTTTAAACACCTGGTTCCCAGCCCATCGGGGTTGCTGTCTGAGAGACTGTGGACTATCAGAAGGTGGAGCCTTGCTGGGGAAGGTGGTACAGTTATAGACAGGTGTGCTTCCTGTCCTGCTTCCTCCTCTGATGGGAGGCTATAAGGAAGTAGCCTCCACTCCTGCAGTGTGGCCTGGAGCTGCTCTTGATGCCACACCACCCCCATTACGACAGAACTAAAATAAATCTTAAAGTTGTTTCTTCTCAGGGTTTTAGCTAAAGCAGCAAGAAAAGTAATCAGTACACAAAATTGCCTCACCATGTGATTCTTAAGTATTTGGAACCAGTTTACAGAAGAAATGAGGAAGAGTTCAGAGCTGCAGACTAAAGCAGTGTTCCTAAGACTTCTCCCATTAATAACCTCTTTATACCTGAGCAAATTTTAATGGCCTTGTGTATAGAGGTATACAAAATATGCAAATGAACCAAGTATTTACTGATAATTATAAAAATTTTATTTAAAAACCATTTTTGCATGCATATATTACCATTTATTAGAAACTAGAGCAATTTGCATACTATGAGATGGTTGTTTACATACAGAATTAAACACTGGCTGAGTACTCGAATCTGCCAAATGTACAGTTCACTCAGTGTTTTCAGAGCTGACTGTCAATGCTGAGAAGGCCCTTCATAAAAATACAAGCACAAGACGACAGTATCTTTAGCCACTTCAGAAATTGTTAAAAATTCTGTCTTAATTCCAAGCTCAAACTTTTCATTTAATAAAAACAAAACAAAACCAAAAAAAAATCTCCCCCACCCCCCAAATCTTTTAGTCAGCAAGCTGAACAATTTAAAATCAAGCAGGTGAATGCTGTCAGAAACACCTTATATTCATTACATGTTTAATCACGAATTTTTAGTTGCCACACACTTAGAAACCTTTTTAATGTTGCCACATTTTTCACAATTCTCTTATGTTCAGTTATGAAGGTTGTGATTCACAGATTAGTCAGACATGGTGGTGCATGCCTTTATTCCCTGTACTAGGGAGGCAGAGGCTGATGGACCTTTTTGAGTTCAAGGGCAGCCCAGTCTACAGGGCTAGTTACAGACTAGCAAAGGCTAGAATCCCTATCTCAAAAACCAAACCAAACCATCACCATCGTCATCCTCATGATCACTGTTATCATCTGTGAACTACATAACCTAGGATCCGGAAGGAGACCTTAATGAGCCACTCTGATGGGAGTAAAGTCGGCAAGGCTGAGAAACATGAACAACGAAGATTGTGCTAGACAGATTGAACATTGAAATCAAAACTACTGGAAATTAAACTTTACTGGCTAAAGGTCAGGCGTGACAGAGACTCTTTTTTTTTTTTTTTTTAAGATTTATTTATTTTATGTATGTGAGTACACTGTAGCTGTCTTCAGACACACCAGAAAAGGGCATCAGATCCCATTACAGATGGTTGTGAGCCACCATGTGGTTGCTGGGAATTGAACTCAGGACCTCTGGAAGAGCACTCAGTGCTCTTAACCACTGAGCCATCTCTCCAGCCCATGACAGAGACTCTTAATATCTTCCTCCTAGCTCTTAAAAACTTGAGTTAGGCTGAATTTACACAGACATGAATTTACAACCATGCAGGCTGTGGTATAATTACTTCTTACTGCTTTCATTTAGGTTTGTAGAAAAGAAGGCAACAAATAGAACAGAAATATATCTTTAAAAAAAAAAAAAAAACCAGCCAAACAAACCTAAAACCCTCCAGTTTCATGCTGGGTGAGGAAGAACATGAATCCAAAGTTGCTGTGAAGTAGGGGTGCAGACAAAGCATTTGTAACTGTTAACATTAAAGACTGTAAATACAAATAACTTTCTCAGAAGTATTTAGTGATAGTAAAGAAAAGGCAATTGTGTCATTAAGATGGTTTGAAGCCTAGAGAGCTGAATTCCACCTCCAGAACCACTTAGAGGTGGATGGAAAGGAGTGACTTCACATGCAACCCTGTAGCATGAACATCCTCACACAGTAACAATAAATAAAAATTTAAAATATACATGTAATTAAAGGGAGTATTTAGAAAGTTGTGGCACCAAACTTTTTATTTGACAATGAAAAATCTGGAAACTGCTGAAAAGAATCTAGTTTGACAAAGACAATTATCACAAAAAACTGAGAATTCTGGCTAGGCATAGTGGAACCCATCTTTAATCACAGACAGAGGCAGGAAGATCTTTGAATTCCAGGATAGCCTGGTCTATAGAGAACATTCCAAGATAGCCAGGGCTATACAGAAAAACCCTGTGTGTGGGACCGGGAGTTGGGAGGAGGCGTAAAACAAACAAACAAACAAACAACCCATTGAGAAACCCCAATTCCAAAATACCTAGAGACCTCCACAATCTCCAGCTTTCTGAATAATGGCATGGGTCTACAAGTGAGAAGTCCCACATCTCATCTCCTGAAACTAGTAGCAGTTAGAATGAAGGAAGACCTGTATTAAACCTTAGTCAGCAGTACACATATACAACATATATGAAACATAAATGGTTCTGTGTTTAGAATTTGGACCCTGTGCTCAAGACATAACAGAAGGCATGTGCAAATAATGAAGAATATGAAAAAAAATCCACATCAGAAACACTTCTGCTCCCAATAATTTTAGATACAATTTAAGCAATCTGTACAGGGAAACAAGGAGGGAGGGAGGGAGGGGAAAGCAGGGACAGATTGGGGGAAGGAAGAGGGATTGCTGGACAAAACATAATTTTATGAATATATTCAAGTCCGTTGAAATGTATATTTTTAAAGAGTGAACATTTTAGTATATAAATTGTCTAAAAGCCATTTGAAAGCAACAGAAAAAAAGTGTACCCTTTCTTGCGGATAAGAAGGGTAAGTAAGCTTCAGGTTTGGTTGGTGGAAACTTGAAAGAATTTCTGTCTGCAGACTTTTATCTTGGTTTTTGGAGTTGGGGGCAGGGTCATCTGGTAGAGGTAAGGATTGCATGGAATTACGAGTGAGCACAGGTAACAGGTTTGCAGAGCACAGGGAAACAGCTGCACCAGAGCAGGACAAACAGAGAGGGTATAGGTACTACTAGGGCCATGGGAGGGCATATACCAGGAATGTCTTCTCAGAAATCTTTTCTGTGTTTGGCAAGTTACTGGGTTTTGTGTATATGTATAGCATGTGTGTAGACATCTCTGTGTGGAGGCCAAAGATCAATGATAGGGATCTTCCATGAATGCTCTCCACCACCAAACACAGCTTTTATATTGGTGTTGGGGATCCAAACTCAGGTCCTCAGTTTACAAGCCAAGTTATCTCCCCAGCCACCATCTAACTGTCAGCTATCATTTATTTGTTTCTTTCTTGGTTTGTTTGTTTATCTATAACAAGTTCCCATGCTGTAGACTAGGCTAGCCTCAGCTTGTGATTGCCCTGCATCTGGTGCCCAAGCACTGGAAGCACAGGTGTGAGCTACCATGCCTCTGGTTTTTATTTTTAATTTTTCCTACTGTTTTTAAGACAGGGTCACACTATGTGCTCCTACATGGGCTTGAACTCCTGGAATTGCAGGCATGTATCACCAAGCCCACCTCTGGACTAAGAGTTTTTGATGTCTATACATCCTAGGAAAGTGCTCTAGCACTGGTATACACGAGTGACAGATCTAGCCTTTTGTATCAGTTCTTAGATGAATTTACTTCTGTCTTACATGCTATACAAACTGATAATACTGAACACACTATCCACCATGCTACTGGACTCTTAGTCCTTTTCCAAAGTAATACGGCTCAGTCCACAACTTCTGTTTAGGTTAATCCTTCCCAAGATAGTGTCTACTGGGCATCTGACCCTATGCAGTAGTGTCCTGCAAGAGCTCTGCTAAAATGGAAGTGAACGCAATGTGACGCTCAGGCTTATGAACCTGGATCAGAAAATATAGAGGAACCACATAAACATAGAAACCACATAAAAAAATACAGAAGGAACAGAAGTAAACCACCTGAAATTTAGCTAGCTACTTTTAAGTATGCATAAATTGTAAAAAAGCAAAAGTCAGAAATAAAAGTAATATATAAGGCAAGATGTAAATCCTAGCAGCAATAGAAGGAAGGTAAGGTTCTTTGTGGTGACAGAAACAGCACATCTGGCTCTGTGAGCTGCACAGTGTCAGAGACAGGCACATACTGCTGAGTCCTGGAGCTCTTCTGGCATACCTTACAATTCAACTCCAAAAGGCACGTGACTATACTAAGAACCGCTCTTGAATATTTTCTTACTTCATTGCATTTATTGCTTTGTATTTTAAGTATAAAATCCCATTTCTTAAAATAGTATTAAGCTGAACCTGTTCCTTATAAATAAAAGCTTCAATTTAAAAGTAAAAGAAAATTTCTGAGCGTAAATGACATAGAAGTTTTTCATCTCTAGCAATTTTTAGTTATATGTTCATATGCTATACGACCAAATACGAAGTCATTTTATTCTCTAAGACCTAACAATAGTTCTTTGCTAAAAATGACTGTAAATTAAGCAACATATAATATTAAGAAGGTTATTTGATTAATTGTAGTCAGTTATGCAGAGGTTCTCATACAAAAAGCAAATAGGAAAAACTAGCTCAACCCTCAACCTTTTCCACTGCTGCTTAAAAGCATCACTGTTCAACCTCCTCATCAGTATTTAGAATAATTACTTCTGGACCCATGAAGTAGTTCCACCTACCATAGGGTGGTGGTCTAAACAAGAATAGCCACCATAAGCTCATGTATTTGAATGCTTGGTCCCCAGTTGGTGACTGGTCTCGGGAAGGATTAGGAGGTGAGGCCTTGTTGGCTCTCACAATCCACAGCATTTCCAGTCAGTCTCTGCCCAGAGGCCGTGGATCAGATGTTCGCTATCAGCTGCAGCTCCTGCATCACACCTGACTACAGCCATATTCTGCCATGACGACCATAAATGAACTCTCTGAAACTGTAAGCAAGCCCCTTAAATGTTCTCTGTTATAAGTTGCCTTAGTTTGGTGTCACTTCATGACAATAGAAAAGTAACTAAGACACGAAGTCTGAGTCCCGCATTGATATTATCACATCAAATTAAGAATTTTATCATTCTTGTTTTAAAATTTTTATCTTTAAAACATTTTGAATATATTATACTTTTGAATTTATATATTACTTGAATGTACACATTAAATGTATGCACATTAAATGTATGTATATTCAAATAATAAACCATAATACTCTATCTACAATCCTAATTAATACATGTTTTTTCAAAAAAAAAAAAAGTGTGTGTGTGTGTGTGTGTGTGTGTGTGTGTGTGTGTGTATGTACATGTATGTAAGTGCCTGCAGAAGTTAGAAGAGAGCACTGGGTCCCCACAAGGCGGCATTGTAAGTTGTGAGCTACTGGAAACAAGTGTAAGCATTCTCAATAACTGAACCACCTCTCCAGTCCCCATCATTCTTCTCTGTGTGTTTATGTTCATATATACACAGATACTTATGTAAGTAAGTAAGATACTGTGTAAGTGTCAATATGATGGCCAGAGGACTAACTCAGTGTCATTCCTCAGGAGTCTCTTATTGGCCTGGAGCTTACCAAGTAGGCTAAGCTGGTGGGCCAGTAAGTCAGAGGGATCTCACTGCCTCTGTCTCTCCAGTACAGGGAATATAACTGTGCCAGAAAACCCTGCTTTTTTTTTTTTCTTCTTTTTTTTTTAATGTGCCTTCTGGGAATCAAACTCAGGACCTCTTACAAGCATTTTGCCAACTGAGCTATCTTCCTCAGTCTATGCATTGTGAAGTTTTAAACTGATTGATCTAAAGTGTTTATTTAACTTTAGGATTTGCTTTCTATAAATTTACTTTATAATAGCTATAAAGAGTCTAGAGCAGTGGCTCAGAAATTAGCAGTATTTGCTGCTCTTACAAAGAACTTGAGTTCAGTTCCATCTCTTATCTGCTCACATCCAGTTACAGGCAGTTCAGAGACTTTCTTCAGGCCTTTATAGGTACCAGGTATTCACATAATACATATACATGCAAGCAGGCACTCACACATACACATAAAAAAAATAAATATATAAAAGTGGTAAAAAAGTAGAAGTTTATCTAAGCATTTGACATTCTTAATGTATTATTTTTAATGAAATAAGCCAAACAGAAAAGAATATAAACCACACAATTCTATTTTACAAGACATCTAGAATAGGCAAATCTTTGGAGACAGAAAGGAAAACAAAAGTTACCAGGAACAGGGATAAGAAAGAGGGAAATCATTGTCTTTTGTTTGTTTCAAGACAGGGTTTCTCTATGTAGCCCAGGCTGTCCTGGAGCTTGCTCGGCAGACCATGCTAGCTTCCAACTCACATGTCTCTTCTTGCCTCTGCCTCCTAAATCCTGGGACTAAAGGTGTGTACCACCTTCGATGCTCCGTGGAAAGTCATTGTTTAAAAACCACAGAATTTCTTTCACTCTGAGTTTATGAAAAACTCAAGTGAATTATATACCTAAAATTGGTTAATGGTGAATGTTATATTATGTATAATTTACCAAGATAAATACCATCTTTAGAGCAGGAATCTTCTGTTTTAGCACTTATCTTAATGGATAACTAAGACATTAACTGTGAGGCAAGATGATACGTGTCTGCAATTCCAGCACTCAGGAGATGGAGGCAGGAGATTACTGAGTTCAAGGGCAGCCTGGCCAGCAAAAGGGAGTAGGTTGGGGAGAAGAACAAGAAAAATGGAGAATGGTGGCTTACACCTGTAATTCTAGCACCAAAAAGGCTGAGGTGGGAAAATTACCATGAGTGTGAAACCAGATATGTAGTGAGTTCCAAGCCAGCCAGCCTGGGTTACAGGAAGAGACATGGGCTTCATTTTAAACAGCTTGCCTTCATTAACTGGAGACTGCACAGGAAGATGAAAGAACGTTCTTCAGCATCAATGACTTTCTCTTCTTATCTTTCCCTTTAGAAATAATATTTTTAGAGGCTGAAGAGGTAAGTCAGATGACAGCATGATAGCATAGCATGAGCAGAATTCTGGGTTCTGTCAAGCAGAACATAAAGCCAGACGCAGTCACACCCCTGAGATTCCCAAACTTGGAAGATGGAGACAGGAGGATCAGGAATTCAAGTGCATCCTTGGCTACTCAGAGTTTGAGGCCAGCCTAGATTATGTGACAATCTGACTCAATGACAGTAACAAGAAGCCATATTTAAGCCATTTAATACTATTCCTAGCTTAAGCCAGGTATGTCTTTACATACCCCAAATCCCAGTACTTGGAAGCCCAAGGGCAGGTGGATCATAGTTCAAAGACAGCCTGGGCTACACATTTCAGAAATGTCTCTAATGCATCCTTCCAAGTATTCTATTTGTTTCCCCGTGAGAATTAGTTAAAATGAGGCCATGGTAGAGTGGCGTGGGTCTTCAGTATGACTAGCTTCTTCATTTTAGCAAGAGTCCTGACAGGACAGATGGGATAGAGAAAACACAACTATGTAAAGGCTGTGAGAAAGGGGATCCCCACTGTTGCTCCTGTGATGGTTTCAATTTGCTTGGCCCAGGGAGTGGCACTATTTGTAGGTGTGGCCTTGTTGGAGTAGGTGTGTCACTGTGGGCATGGGCTTCAATATCCTAGCCCTAGCTGCCCGGAGGTCAGTATTCTGTTAAAGGCCTCCAGATAAAGATGTAGAACTCTCAGCTCCTTCTGAACCATGCCTGGATGCTGCTGTGTTCTCACCTTGATGATGGACTGAATATCTGAACCTGTAAGCCAGCCCCAATTAAATGTTGTCCTTATAAGAGTTGCCTTGGTCATGGTGCCTGCTCACAGCAGTAAAAGCCTAACTAAGACACTCCTGGACACTGTGCTACCATTTGCCAATCCTAAGCAAAGAGTTGAAATGCCACAGAGCTCTTTGAGTCATGACCAAGGTAACATTCATTGGAAGAGAATTATTTTCCTTTTTTTTCTAGTAGAGGTTGCTGGCATTCCAAATGAGGGGTCAGAATCTAACTGAACCTGGACACTGCTAAAACAAAAATAAATCTCAGATAGATACCAAACTTATATGTAAAAGGTTAACAATAAAGCTTGTATAAAACAAGATAGGAGAAGATATTTCAAACATATATTTATATATGAATGTACATATGTATACACACAATGGGGGGGTTATCACTTTCCATAGAGCACATGTGGTCAGAAGACAACTGTGGAAGGCAGGTTTCTTTCTCCCATCAAGTGGATTCTGGGGAAATCAAACTCAGATTGCTAGGCTTGGGTGGCAAGTGCCTTTATCCACTGAGCCACCTCACGACCCCATTTTACTTCTGAGGCAGTTTCTCTTGCAATGAGTGAGGCTGGTTTATAACTCCTGATCCTGGCCTCTCAAGTATATTACAGGTACTTGCTACTGTACCTGGCATTTGTATAGTGTGTGCTAGGGTGCACACTCATGTGTGAGAGGGTGTGTATGTATGTGTGGACACATGCTAGGCAAGAACTCTACTAGTAAGCATCGACCCTATCCACAGGAACGGTATTTTTGTGTCCTGAGTAGTATTTTTCAACATATTTTATATATTTTATTAATTCTTTGATAATTCATAGATGATCATATTTACCTTAACTCCTCTCAGATTGACAATTGCAATTTTGTGTCCCCCCTTTTTTTTAAATAACCCACCAAGTCCAATTTGTGTCATCAATGTAGGTCATCCACTAGAGCACAGTCACCGCAACAAGAGACAGAACATTGACTAAAACCTGACTCTTCATTTCCCAGAAGCTGTTACATGTCACCATCACTTCAGCTAGGGGTGGGGGCTTGCGAGCCCCTCCATGCTCCGTGCTAGAACACTGACTGGCTTCATCGCATGCAGGTCTTACCCCACAGCTGCTCTGAGCTCATGAGTGCAGCTGTCCTGTCATGTCCAGAAGATACTGCTTCACACCAGCCCTCCCCCGCAACCCAATATTTTTATACCCATTTTCCATTTTCTTCTCTGTCCTAACCCTCATGTAACTTCACTAGATGCCTCTGCATTCTCTATTGTGTGTAAGCAGAGAACGAGCGTGACAATAAGAGAATGAAGCACACAGAGGAAATGGCAGCACACACCTTCTGATCCCCAAGTCAAACCATTTTTACCATTATTTGTTGATAGTGCTCCTATATTCAGAAGACAAGTATAGGATCTTTCTTTCCTTCCTTCCCAAGAAAAGCCAAAGTTTATTCAAAGAGGACAATTTTACTAGAGTTTAAAAGAATACCCCAAAGTAGGCACCTGTAAATACAGTGGTTGCCTGGAGGAGGAGGAGGACACAGAAGAGAAACAAAGAGGACATGCCTTTTAGTTAAGTCGACAGAGGTCAGCCACACAGTAGAAAGAGGGGAGCTTCAGAGAAAGTAAGAAAGCCCAGAGTATCAGGACAGGCCTGCTTAGAACAGAAACATAAAGAAGAAACATGCTTTTCTAGAAGCTCAGGAGAGCAGGCAGATGCGGGAAGCAGCACTCTGAGCTCCGTCAGCCAATGCTGGGTCCTTTCTAAGTAGCACAGTTTTATAGTCACTGAAAATAAACGTGGGAGGGGGAAATGGCATAATCAGTCTCTGAAAACTAAAACAAATATTTGCAGTATTTTTTATTTGCAATAAAAATTAACACATAAAAATAAAAAATATTTCTACAACAAAGCTGTATATAAAGCAAGAACAGTTACTAGAAGATGTTTTTATGCATCTCTTTCTTAAATGAGAAGTAAACTCAATCATATAAAACTTCAAAACTGATGTTTAAGTATCTATCACAATGCTACAAATAGTAATTCACTAATGTGATTAATAAATATGTCTAAGTAGTGGAATAATGGTGACTATTTCCACTCCATAAAAGATAAAACTTCTATCTACCTTAAAAGTGTATTCATTTGTGACTGGAGAGATGGCTCACCAGTTAAGAGCACTGGCTGTTCTTCCAGAGGTTCTGAGTTCAATTCCCAACAACCACATGGTGGCTCACAACCATCTGTAATGGGATCTGATGCCCTCTTCTAGTGTGTCTGAAGACAGCAACAGTGTGCTCATATAAATAAAATAAATAAATAAACACTTAAAGAAAAAAATACTCAAGAAGAAAAGAACCTTCAAAAAAAAAGTATATTTATTCAAAGGTGGCAAGGTAGCTCATCTCTGTAATTCCAGTGCTCAGGGGGTGAGACAGGAGGATCACAGCTAGTTTGAGAGGAGCTTGGGTTACATGGGTTACAAACTAAGACCTTATCTCAAAAGAACAGAACCAGGAATTGGAGATGGCTCACTAGGTAAAGTGCCTACTATGGAAGCATGGAGCCCCAAGTTCAAATCCCTAGAAGCATGTAAAGCCATGCATAGCAGATAAACATCTGTAATCTCAATGCTCCTCAGCCAAAGAGAGCGAGAGAAAATCCCCTGAAGACTCTGGGTCAGTTAGCCTGACACATAAAGTGGCAAACAGCTAAAGATCTGGCTTCAAAGAAAATGGAAAGAAAGGACCACCCTTGAAGCTGTCCCCTGACCTCTACATGTTCACTGTACCATAAGTGCAACCTGCATCCCATCCAAAAATGTGTCTGTGTGTGTTGTGTGTGTGCTCACTCTCTCACACACACATACATGTATTCATTCTGTCCATCCCTAGGTCAGACCAATCTTTTGTGTAAATCGTTAATTCAAAATTATAAAGTTCATATATTCACCATTTCTCTAAACCCAGTTAAGTTTTTTCACTGCAAAACTATGTTTAAGTACTATAACTCAAAAGTCTACCCTATAACCACGTAAATTCTCAATATTACTAACTATGGCTTGCTAATAACCATGACTCTCAGTTGTGTGCTCAAATGAAACTTCTCCAAAAAACAAACAAAACAAAAAAACTTCAGCATTCAATAATAGCATAAATAGTTTATGTGATTTATTTTTAGACCAAGAAAACCACACTGAAGTATTTCTTTCTAAGCTGTAAATGTTTACTTACATATTCGGGCTTTAGCTTCTTGTCACCTCCTCTCACGGCCACTTTCTCTAGTTTATCTAGAATGGGCCCAATCATCTCCTCATCTTTCAGCTGAAGCTCTTCGTGAATTATTTCTATATCTCGAATGGGATCTACACTTCCTTCAACGTGTGTGATATCATCATCTTCAAAAGCACCTAAATGAATTAAAAATGAGTTCAGTAAACAGATGATCTAGAAGGTCATTGTAATCAGTGAACAGAGTGGCGGACTTTTAGACAGTGAGCAACAGCTCCAGCAAATCAATTGTTCTTAGCTCTTTCCAAGCAGAGCACAGCATTTCCCTCCATTTGGTAATACTTAACATATAACCACAGACATAGTAGTTCAAGAACGTCAACGTTTAAAAAACTGATACAGACAAGTAAAATAGGAAAACAAAATTTTATTTCAGAACTACTGGTTGCTTTCAAGTTTGGTATATAAGAGATATAAATGCCAGGCACGAAAGCCTGAAGTTTTAAACTGCACTATTAGGGTTTCCAAGGGAAACCAGATTTGGGGGGGTGGGGGGCTCAAATCATCTGGCAGACCTCTTCTCTGCTTCAATCTACTTTATCACTGTGGTTCTGACGGTGATTAGATAATGAACCACTCAGACACACAATTTACACAGCAGCTAATTTCATCGGCCTGATTTGAGGGTATGGTTTTTAGGGGGCTATCAAAGAAGCAGATGAAGGTGCATTTGTCATATATGAGTGACAACCATTCACACTATCTGAACAAAATGGTGCTGGCCCTTATTAGAAACACATGCTATTATCACATATTTAAAGTGCAGTTGAAGCCATAATTTCAAATTGCCAACTAGAAACATAAGGGTAAAACAACCAGATATTACTGAAGCATGTGTACTGACTTTATGCCCTTCTGAAGACATAATGTGGCAACATAATTCTATTGGGATTTACTCAAATTACCATAAAGAACAGTATCACACAAAAATGAATAAATTCTATGAAATATTATTAACAGAAAGCAGTGATACAGGTTCAAAACAATAAACACTTATAAACAAATTAATTATTCTACCTAAGAGGTGTTTTCTAACATAGAGTGTCAATTATTTTAGACAGAGGTATTATAGGAATCATGAGTTAGCTTGAATTTGATAAAGAGACAGCAAATATAGCTAATTTTTATGCAACATAGACTAGGAAATTCTAGTTATAGGCTATAAAGAGTTCTAAGTTGCAAAACAAACAAAACCCAAAATCTCCTAACTTGGTATATTTCTTACTAAACACAACCGACACAAGACCCGCCCAGTGGGCACTCCACTCTTTTTTGCTATGATTGACTTTACAAAAAGACAAGAGAGTAACATAAGCAGCAGAGCCAGCTATAGAGATCGCCGAGTCAGCCTAGGCGCCCCTGAGCTGGTAGTGTCTACCTGGTACACAGGAAGCCCTGGTTTGATCTTCAAGAGTGCTTAAACTTGGTGCACCGGGACACACCTGCTACCTTAGTACTCATGGGGTAGAAATAAGAGCATCAGAGGTTCAAGGTCATGTCTAAGGACACAGTAAAGAAAAGAAGAACTAACTATCTTCTACAAGAGTGAGAAGTACCCTGAACAGCTGTCTTTCTATAGAAGCTGAAGGCTGCAGTGACTCAACAACACCTTGAAACTCTGAGCACCCAGTGTAGACAGCACAGGGTGCACTAGGCGTAGAAAAGCATTTCCCACTCTACTCCAGGAAGAAGGAAATGTTGGATGAAAATGAAAGCAGTAGCTGGATCTTCACAAATGCCAAGTGTGTGTCCTGCGATCTGTGACTGCGTAATTTACCAGAGTGAGGTGGGATGGGAGGTAAGTGAGCAGGGAAACAGAGGCTTGTAATGAAGATGTTAGTAAAAGAAACATGGTAAGATTGCTGGTAAGAAATCTATGGTAGAATCCAATTTAGACCTACTTTAAAAAATGGAGGTTTCTTATATTTAATATTTTCAGTCTCTCTCTCTCTCTGCACGCACACACACACATGGTTGGGCACAACATACAGCAATTATGATTTTCTTGTTCTGACTAATTACTGTAAGATCAAAATTGTAACTAAACTTAAGATACTGTTTTGAAAATTAAACTTGTTTATTGTGTTTTAGAAAAAGAGTGGCTTGTTTTTATAAAAACTGTTCTTTGTGGAAAGTTTAAGTGAGACAAGACTGATAAAGAAGCTTAAATTAACATTGTCCCTATGCTTCTAACAGAATTTCAAATACCAGGTTCCTCTCCATTATCTGCTTGAATAAAATTGAGGGTTGTAATTAAGAAACTACCATTTAAAATTTCCTAATGCATTTACTGGAGGGATGTTGTTAAATAATCACTATAGTTACTGGCCTCTATATAAATAGACAATTGTATAAGATATTTTTCACTGAGTATCACAGAAGTTATTTCTTCTTTTAGTCCCTTCCTCCCTCCCTTCCTATAAATGTTTGCTTCCACAGACGTCCTTAAGCTATTATGTCTCTCTCCTGTATTAGGACTTCTGCCATTTCAAGAATTCTTTCCCTCAAACATTTCAGTAAATTTAAAATTCTCTATTAAATCAAATATGTCACTCATTCCAGGACATTAATTTTATTCTAGTTACTGCTTTCCTTCCTCCAGTTCAGAGGCAAACATTCTGAAAGCGCTGTCTATGATTGCTAAGCTTCCATGTGTTACCCTCTTTGTCATTCAAACTATGTGTCTCCATTACTGTAAGGATCACAGGCACTGGCCAGGTACAGCGGCAACTCATGGATTCCTAGTGTCTGAAAAATGAAAACAGAAGATATGAGTTTGAGGTTCTGATTGTTCTTCCAGAGGACCCCGGTTCAGTTCCCAACACCCACATGGCAGCTCACACCTGTCTGTAACTCCAGTTCCAGAGCTTCGGACACCCTTACACAGATATACATTTAGGCAAAACACCAATGCACATGAAATAAAAATAAATTATTTTAAAAATAAAAGTTGAAATGAACAATGCTTAGTGACAAGAAGTTATACTGAAGAGTAGAAGATAAGCATTTGCTTCTCAGATAGAGGCAGATGAGAGGAAGTTACAGATATCAGGGTCAAGCGTGGACTTCACTGTCAGCCAGCAAGAAGTCAGCATGGCTCTTATGCCGGTGAGTGATGAGTGTGAAGGACACTGTTAAAAGACTAACCACTCTAACACTGTAAGAATCTCAACGGGATATTAAGGGAAGATATGACGATAGGACAAACAGCGACAGATGCAGAAGACAACTTCAACTGGACAAAAACAGTAATGGAATAGGTGGGAGGCAGAAAGAGGAGAGAGATCAACATGAAGTTTCAAGCCAAAGGATTTTTACATGTGTTACTGTAAAGCCAATACATATAAATTTAAATGCCTAAACCAGGTACCAAGTCAAAAGGTATTACATAGCCACAATGTATACTTGCAAGGACAGCAGCTCCCAACCTGTGGGTCACAACCCCTTTGCAAACCTCTAGCTCCAAAACTATTTACAATTAATGACAGTAGCAAAATTATAGTTATGAAGCAGCAACAAAAATAGCGTTATGGTTGGAGATCACTACAACATGAGAAACTGTATTAAAGGGCTGCAGCACTAGGAAGGTTGACAGCCACTGCTCGGGGAAAAGAGATAAGAAATACCACACAACTTATAGTCCAACAACATCAAGACATCTGTACATTGATTGTACTGTTTCACTTCACACCTTAAACCACGATCACAACACAGAGAGTGACCCAGGAATGGCACCTGGTCTTTAACTCTCAAGCCTGCCTTTAGTGACACACTTCCTCCAACAAGACCACGCCTCTTTATCTTCCCCAAACTGCATTATTAACTTGGAACAAGTACTCAAATGCCACAGACTATGGGAGACATTTCTTACTTAAATGACCACACATGGGTTCTGGAGATCAAACTCATGTCATCAGACTTACTTACCAACAAGTGATTTTCACCATTGAGCCATCTCACTGGCCACTGCTTCGTTACTGTTTTGATCAGTTCTGGGAATCAAACCTAGGGCCTTTGCACACTGGGCAAGAGCATGACTACTGTATTACCAGCCTTACAGTGGAACTTCCATCTCAGGATCTTGAGCATACTAGGCAAGCATCTACCACTGAGTTACAGCCTCAGCCTTTTAAAGCAGGTTTCTCATTAAATACAAAGTTGGAAATCAAGACAAGAATATAATTTTTAAAACTTATCTTTTTTCAAATTTCTAACTAAGTCTTCAAAATTCCATGTATGTCAAATCTCCATTCACAATTTCTTTATACTTTTCATTCTTTCTATCCTGGAACTCACTGTTGCCTAAGTTGGACTCAAACTCTTGAATTCCAGAAACCCTCCCTCCATAGCCTTCTGAGTAGCATAGCTAATACTACAAGGCAGCTAGGCCCAGCAGTGGCCTTTGTTACTGTCTGATGGTACTAGGATCAAACCCAGAGACTCGCACATTCCAGAAGGGCAAGTGTTCTGAGAAAGGTTAAGCTTGCAATTCACCATCTTTATGGCTCTATTCACAGACACTGGGAAATGCAGGGCACCATTTACTTTTCATAAATAACACAACAAAAATGCTTTATTGAATAGGAGAGGTAGTTGGGGGCAGGAACTCTAAATGTTCTGATTTGTAAGTACAGTTTAAACCCCAGCTTAGAGCCCACTGAAATTCTAGTCTTGATCTATGAAAAGGACCCACCTTGATAAGAAAGCAGAATCTAATTCACAGCTGGGTCTCAAAAATTTGTAATTCATAAGTATGGATTAAAATAACTAACTACTTTAAGTTACAAAAAGAGAGAAAAGCACTTTAATGTGTTTTGTTTACTTTTAAAAGTCATTCATGGGGCTGGAAAGAGCACAGCACATAGAGTGTTTGCTGCGTGAGCATGGGAGTTCAGTTCAGATGCCAACATTACAGTGAAGCTGGGCACCTGCCTGTGACTCCATGCAAACTAGGAAGGGATGAGAGAGGGGAAGGACCCCAGAGGCTTGCTGGCTAACTAGTCTAACCAAAAACCGCAAGCTCCAAGTTCAGTGAGAGATTGTACCTCAAAAACTAAGGTAGGGAATGATCAGGAAGGACATCTGACAACAACCTTTAACCTCTGTACTGGAAAGACATGCATTCACTTAAATGTGAATATGTACACACACATATTAATAAATAAGTAGCCCATTTGTCTTATTTAAGAATATCAGGGAACAAAACTCATTTTAGAAAATAAAGAAATAAGGAAAATTAACAAAATTCTCTTTTAAGTGCAATTTTAAGTCTTATGCCTTCAAAGTCTAAAATAAATGAAAAGTCAAGTCACTCAAATTATAATTACTTTGGTTGGCTATATTTATAATCTTTGAAAAAGACAATATTTTGTCATCAGAAATATAAAGTCAAGTAATAGACTG
Organism: Rhabdomys pumilio; assembly: GCA_030674055.1. Classification (NCBI taxonomy): domain Eukaryota; kingdom Metazoa; phylum Chordata; class Mammalia; order Rodentia; family Muridae; genus Rhabdomys; species Rhabdomys pumilio. Next base: position 142,759,296 of record JANHMN010000002.1, read on the forward strand.
CTAATCACTCAATACAAAAGCATGCACGGAGCAGCATAACTGGGTTAGATGGACTGTCCTTAGGCAAAATAACCAACAATGAACAGGAGATGTGACTCGGCTGGCACAGGGCCTGCCTGCTCCGCAAAAAACCCTGGGTTTGACCCCTAGCATCTCGTAACCTTTTCAGCTTCCAGGAAAAAAACCTATTATTTGAGATCCTGTAGAAGGTGTGTGCACATAAAACATGTCTGCAAGCACACACGCCTTCCATCTATACTTCAGGTTAACTATTCTATGCTGGAACAGGAATTCCAACTCTGGTTAGCCAGAGTAAGCTGCATTTGCCTTAATTCTTTCTTCTTTCCCTTGTTCCTCTTTCAGCACAGGGAAAGGATCTAAAACCAAATGCTGGCAAGGAGGAAGAAAATTATCACTCCACTTAGACACATATTCAAGAATTGATAAGAGTTCTCAAAAATCTGTGTAATGGAGCTGGAGAGATGGCTCAGTGTTTAAAAGAGCACTGGCTGCTCTGCAGAAGACTCAAGTTTGGTTCTCAACACCTTACAACGGTCTGAAACTCCAGATCCAGAGGGTTTGATGCCCTCTTCTGACCTCTGAAGGTACCAGGCACTCAAATAGTCCAAATACATACATGCAGGCAAACCACTCAAACAAATAAAGTAAAACATTTTAAATGTTAGTAAAACAAAATGAACATGTCACTGACTTTGAGAGGCCAATCTAAAACCAAACAAATCAACTGATTCACATAGTGCTTTTGCACCAAACAGTTAATTAACTTATAAGGAAGCAATCAAGAATGCTGTAATTAAAAATAATCCAGATCTTAAGACAAATAGGTATTTAATATAAGACAAAATAATAAAGTGGGTTACTTGAGTTCTGAGAAAGCTTTAAATAAAGCTTTTTAAAAAAATCTTTATTATTTTTCCTAACTTTAAGAATTCATTAGCGAGCGCGCTATGGCGCAGCGCCTGGGCGTCTGCCTCCAAGAGGTCGGGCGCGGCCCTTCCCGTGCCAGTTCGAATCCCATCAGACTCTGTTTCGGAGTCTGATGGAGAGAAAAAAAAAAAAAAAGAATTCATTAAAATTAAAAATAATATACTTTTAATCAATGAATCGAAATATTGGGTAAGAAAGATGAGATAAAAAGAAACAAATATAAAAATATAAACTCTGTTTAAAATGGGAGCTTCTAGAGGAATAGTCATAAGCAAAAAGTGCCTTTGATTCTGAGTGACACCACTGAACTGACACAGAGGAAGACATTACAATCCATAACACACGTTTTCAGATATATAAAACACCAGAAAATTCTGCCTACAGTTACTAGTACTACACGTATACTATAGATAATTATACAATCATACTATTTAAGAAATCTTTAAAGTTACTTAAAAGTTATGAATTATAATTCAGAGTCAACACCTGTAGTTAATTATATTCAACTGCTCAAAGGTTTTACATTTTTAGTTGCTGTAACACATCAACTCTTTCCAAAACGTAGACAAAAAAGAAGTTCCTTAATGAGAACGGATTCACTTCTCACCAAGATTCCCCTGCTTGTTCTATAACCTATTAATAGATACTTTAATACACAAAGGTAAACTTGGTATTTTACTGAGATTCATTTGACTTCCAATGCTGAGCTACTTTTGCTCTGCTTACCTCCAGAATAACCATCTCACTGGCTTCCTAAGTTCTAAAACACATTTAACGTCTGCCTGTAGAAAAAGCCTCTCTATAACTTTATCGTCCCCATCTTCAAATCCTCAGCTGAAGCCAAACTCTTGGACAGATTCCTTAGTCCTGAGAGTTCCTTAGGTGTGTCCCGTATCTCCCTCCTCCCCTCCTGAGCAGCTTATTGTCTTCTTTCTAAGTGACATCCTGCTAAACATCAGATATGTTTAACTGTTACACATTTCTCATTGGATAACTGGCCACATTTCCCATCTTTCTTACCCACTAACCAAACAGTCTTTGTAAATTGTACTTTATTTAACACCTAACTATTCTCATGTCAGCTTCATAATGAGAGCCTTAAGTGCTCGACTGTGATCATTAAGTCTTCCAAGCTACGAGTCAGGGTTGGTAGAGAGCTCTCAGACTGGATTCCTCCAAGTATGCCATGCAGATAGAGAAACATGGAGCTACTTAATTTAAGAATGGGTGTAGCCTGGTTTTAATGCAAGCTGGCATGAATTATTCGACAGAGTGTAAGTGAGCAAGTGAGAAAAATCACAAGACCACTTCTGTGGAAGTATACATGGGTGCCTTATAATCTAAAAGATTATAACCCAGCACCACCAGTCAAGGAATTCAGAGGTGAAGAGAAACTATAAGGGCTTTGCTGAATCTACCAATTTATGTGTTTGGTATTCTTAGCACTGGCTTCCTCATAGTATTTGTTGAATATTTTAATATGTGCTATGAAATTTGTCTTGTGCTGTTTAAGTTTCTAACATTTACAGTTCTTCTTTGGGATTATTTATTCTCAATATGAATAACTGCATAAAGAATTCGTTCATTCATTGATTCTCCTATTCATTATTTTACCTTATACCAAATTGTGTGTATATCAGCTCTGACCAAAGCACAGACAGAAAATGCAAAGACAGTTAACGTGCAGTCTTCAAAATCAGGCACCTAGGAACAGAACCATATGCTTCGATATTTAATGCGCATGGTCATAGGAATAGAATGGACATATTATTGTAGTGATTTAAATAAAGGGTAGAGCCAGAGAAAACACTATCATGGAGATTTCACTTCAGTGAGACCAAGGGTATGAAAGATACTGTGTGAGATTTGCTTTGGAAGATAAGAAGAAAAAGAATATTCTCAGCAGAAACATGCATTAGAGTGTAGAAAACAAAGGATGGGAAGGATGGGCTACTATGGTACCAACATTAGAAAATTTAACACTCAGATTTGCTGCTCAGTCTATTTACAGAATGGCAGGCAGTTCCTGTGACCTCTTTATTCACTGTACACAGAAATGGTAGTAAAACACATTTCTACTTCCTCTGCTTTTTTTTCTACCTTAGAATATTACTCCTTAGAAGTATATAAAACTGACTTTCTCAGAAGCCATATTTAGAATAATATATTTTTCCCTGGAATTATACTTAGGACAGTCTACTTAATAATCATTCCATTGTATTTTATTTCAAAGAAATTTCCATAATTCTTTTATGAGTCAGAGACAGCAGAGAACTCTTAGATCTGAATTCTTCCAGGGTTGCCTTGTTGATGGGAGATCAAGCTATACATCTTAAGGATGAGTGTGACTTTTTGTTTTGATTCTCACATCTACCTCCTGTGGGATGGGTGGTATATGTGTACCAGCATAAAAACACACATCTTAAAAGACATTTTGTCTACAACTGCCTATTGAATATTGGGTAAAAAGAGTACCGGGAGCTCAAAGGCACTTCTCCAAGACAAGAAAACTGGAGCAGCCACTGCTAAGCAGTTTCCATGACTTTGAACCATCCATCTCACAATTGTAGACCTCAGAAAAGCACACAAGGTAACCAAGAGCACAAGGTAAGATGAGGCACAGATCCCAGACAGACAGACAGACAGACAGACTGACGAGAAAAGATCCAATCTGAACCACCCCAACCATGAAACTAAACTACACAAGTGTTTAAGAATGAATGGCCCCTCAAGTTCACCAAAACAAAGGCAGGACACACAATGGAAAAGCAGCTGAGCAATGTCAGAGCTACCGTGAGGAAACAGCTGCCAAGAAGAGCGCAAGCATCCCCTTTCTTCTATGTATAATAAAACCTTTATAGAAAGGGGAAAAAACTGGTAACAATTAATTTCTGCTCTTCAAGATATTTACAGTCAAATAGGAAAAACAGACCAGCACATAAATGTAAGAAAGTCAATTTAGACTCAAGGATAACAAGGCAGAATCAGTATGCACTACAAGTTGACAGAGAAAAAGAACCTCAAGGGTTCAAACTGGAAAACAAGTGTTATATAGATGCAATATAAAATTCAGATTCTTAAACAGGTTTTGATGGAAGTACAAACTATCTTTAGTGCCATATTTAAATGTATTGATGCTGTGAGAAGAGAGAAAATATTGTTTCCATTGAAATTTGAAGCTGGTGTTTAAATGCTTGAAAATGTAAACATGTAATAGACAGTAATCAAAAATGGCTCCCTATTAATTTTAAAAACAGGTATTTTACAGCCTTTATTTAAAATATTAATGGGTTCTGACTTTAAATTCAGTTTTCTAATATACAGTGGGGGACAGAGGGAAGAAACACACCATTTACTTGGTACTGGAGTAGGAGGATGACAACCATATCTACCTTACTTGGGTCCAAACAACAAAGCATTATGAAAGCAGTAGATACCCCAAACCATATCAAAAAATAACTGTAGCCTGGGATACGTGACTCACAGTTATAAACGTAAATGAAACACAGGAGGAACAGTAAAGACGAGAGAGACTAATAAAGCAAGTATATCCTTTGGAAGCCGACTGTACATTCCCAATAGTCTTCCAACACAACTCACTCAAATAGGCCCAACAAATAGGTACCGACTACTTGAGAGATTTCTAGAAGCCTACTCTGTGAGATCTTCTCACAATAATCCAGTCATTACCACTGATAGTTAAGCCAAAGCAAGTACTCACCACCAGGTGGTGCCAAATCAAAGCCAGTACTAGAGCGACTCAGAAGGGTCTGTACCTTGTGACATTCATGGCCCTCTCAAGCTACAGATCTACTTCTGCTATTTCATTCATTCACAGAAAAAAAAAAAAAAAAGGGGGGGGGGGGGGCTCCATATTTTATGCAACTGACTCTCGTGGGTCCAAATACCACATCAAAGCACAGAAGGGGAAATTAGGGTATTATACTTTTGGAGGATAACAGTACAACCGGGTTTACTGAAGAATAGTTATATGAAAACATGGTTTAAAAAATTGTACTCTACTTCATATGCACCCTTTAACATTAGAGGCTATAAATAAGAACATCGGGCACAAACATTCTGGAATAACTAAGACTTCAATCAGTTAGATATGAATACAACAAAGACTTTAAGCTTTCTCCAATGGCTGCACTAAAAACCATGGTCTTCATTCACTCCAGGGTCTTCAGCAAAAATGAGAGGGTGCAACAGTGACCCCATTGAAAAGGGTTAAATACCCATATTAGCTCCTTTGTCTCTACAGCACAAAACGAGGAAGTCTGGTGATAAAAGATTTTTCCACTTGCCCCCAAAGTGAGGGAATACAAATGTTTTTCTGAATTCCTTCAAAAGTTAGCTCAAAATTTCTAACAAAAGACTTTATGGCAAACGTACTGACGACCTCCATGTCTATCCTATCACCCCCACCGCTAGGTTTTTAGCACTGTCTATAAGTTATACCTGTCAAGATCTGATGACTGTATGTTATGTATTCATCTGAACAGAACCACTACACTTAGTTACAGGCTATCATCAACCAATTCATTCTCTTGCTAGAATCAAGTCATCCAATTACTCCTTGACTAATCAAGGCTGTTTTGGCTTTTTCTTTTTTCAAAAGGTACTCAACAGCATAAACAGTTCACTTACAAGAAATGGAAAGGGGCTAATCAGCAGAATTATTGTTTTGCTGCTACAATTTGCAGTATTTAAATTTAGTTGCTGATTGGACTGAAAGTTTTATGATATAGCATATGAAACTAGTTTAACACAACTGACGCTATGTGGCTATATTGTTTTGCCATGACCACACTGGTCTACTCTTTAGCGAAGAGTAGGTTTCAGTGCACTTTCCCACATAGACTGATGTAAAAAAAAAATTATCCTGAAGGATAATTCCTGAGCATTATTCTAAAGTTAGCAACTATGTCTACTCTCATAAACATGTTTGTTACAGTGAATAAAAAACACAATCACAATGAATATCCAATTACATTTAACTTTAAACAAACTAAGATGACATTATATGGTTATTATTTAAGAAAATAAGGAATCTAAAATAAGTATATATTTTAAATAACTATGCTATCTACATAACAGTGAACACAGCATTTATAAAATGAGTACTTTATTGAAATTCTAGATGCACAGAAATTAATTAAAGACATATTAAAACTGCTACACTTATCAGTATAAAATTTCTGAGAGTATCTAACAAGATTAAAGCTGAACTCTAAAACAAAACCTTAAATAGTTTTATATTATGTTTATATTCATTGTAAGTTATTTTCAGAAAAGTATTTTTACACCTCAGACTTTGAAAGAAATATCAGAAAGATTTTATGAGATGTAATGAGATACATTAACCAAGATAACAAATTTTACTTTGTCGATTTTGCTATTTTATGCATTCTTTTAATTATAAAATAATTATAATTTCTAAAATGCTGTTACTTAAAAATGACTAGTTAATTTTTTAAAAGTCTCAACAGTAAACAAATTCTCTATACATTCTAACAATATTTATACCAATCATCAACTAGAATGTAAACCATAGGAAGGGGAGGGAAAGCAGACTGACAGAATTAAAACAAGTTCTAAGTCTTCTCTGTGCGTGCACATGTAAAAAAAAAAATTACATACAAATTCCTAGCTAGAAAACAATTCCATATAGAATTATAAAAGCTGTAATTCCAGCACATGTACTATAGGGTCAGCTAACTCATATATAAAGATTTCAGAAAAGTCTTCATTTCACAAATGTGCTGACAAGGCGTTTAAGTACCAGCACATTTAAAATGAACTATTTATATATTTTTAAAATATTACAATTTTAATATATTTTCAATTAAACCTGATTATGTTGAAATTCAAGGGAGCAAATAATTGTAAAAGCAGAGTAAATTAACAACAGAGCACTAATATTCTTTAACGATGAACAATTCTCAGAGCGGGCACACCTGCCAATACATTAAGAGAAGTAAAATCAACTACTAAGTGTAAATCAGATGCACAGCAGCCCTGACTTCTCAGGCCGCATTTCCAGAGTCCTTTGTGCTTTGTTTGGCGCCACAGTCCTTTAAGTTTTGTCTTCATAAAGCCCTAACTAGTTGTAATCATTTGCAGCCTAATTGTGGACATTTATCTGCTTTTCTTATGCATAGAACATAGCTATTAAAGCTGAATGGTGATGGTGTGAAGTATAGGTTAAATTGGGTGAAATTAAAGCAAATTACTCCGGGATGTGGAAATCTGAAAATAGAAACCACCAATGATTTGCAACCCTCTTGATGATCAGCTTCACAGAACCCTGAACGACAAGAAAACTTACATATTTTAAAGTTAACTAGGTTTTTAAAAATAATATGTATAAATGTATTTTTAACTACATGTACTACTTATAATGGTGGAAAGATTATTTGTTTAACTCAGCTGCAATGTGAAAAAGATCTCAGATTCCTATTTTAAATAGCACAGTTCATCTTTCAAATAAGGTTTCCTTTCCTTTATATAAATCTGTACCTATAAAATATGCTTAATTATATCAAATATGATACCATATTACTGTCAGCTAAGGATTAGCCCTAGATAAAAGTATTAATACTGGAGACAATATAAAATTGAAGTCATAATAACAAATGCAAATTAACAATGTAAGTACAAATGTATCTATATCTTGTTTGTACATATGCCAAATATCAATCTGCGTGTGACTAGCATAAAGCCCTGCATGTGAAAGCCCAACAATGCATGTAAAAGGTTAAAATATAAAAATTACATTTTCAGTTACCTAAAATTGACTTGCAATGTTCTCTTAAGCAGCAAAGTAAAGCACTACAAAAATTCTCCCATGTCACAATTTACAGCAGCTTACTTTAAAGCAGAAACAAATATAAGCAATGAAATTGACAATCATCTGATACTGAAGCTCCACAGAAAGCAGACTGAAGGCATCTGGAGAGAGACTAATGTAAACAGCATGATGCACTCTTCCAAGAAGCTAACAGTCTAGTCAGTGAAGTAAGAATAGGTACACATGGAACTAAGACACGGTTGCATGAATGAACCTGTCTGAAGGAAGATTCTGAACTCCCAGATAGGAAGGAGAGAGCAAAACACGGGGCAGAGAAAAGCAGTTCACAGAACACATGGCCTCTGCAGAAGATGCTGCTACAGCTAAGCAAAGACAAGGGTGGAATGGACAAGGTACATTCAAGACACAAAGGTTCTGTCTGAGGAAATCCAGAGCAGAAAGAGTATGTAGAAAACCCATTAATTCTTAACAATAAAGGGCCTTAAAAATTAGGGAGAAATAGGAACTCCAGGAGTTCTTGAGGCAGGAGCATAACCAAGTGTAATGACTGCAAATGGTGATTCCTCTCATTTCTCAACAGTTCTATAGCAATTAAGGGTGATTAACACACAAAAAAATCTAGTCTCCTGGAATATTAGCTATATTCCCAGATGAGGTCTTTCCTTTTCTGTGCCTCATACCAAGTATGAAATTACTGCTCTCTATTTAATAAATGTATGCTCATGTACTCATTATCTTTGTCTTTCAGTCAGCACAGATAAAACTCAATAGTCATTATAATAGTCAGCTACTGCTAGATTTTCATTTGTGTATATTTTAAAGCATACAACAATATATCCTTTTAAAGATTATTAGAAACACATAAAACAGGTTATGGGATCAAACTTCCAGGACAGAATTCATTATGATGTGATATAAAAATTGTTGAGGGGCTCGGTGGTTAAGAGCACTGGCTGTGCCAGAAGCCATGTTAGTGTCTGTGGGAGGGGCAGGGGAAGGGGGATAGGGCTGGGAGCTGTCCCTGCCCCTCTCCAGCCACCGCCCAGCTCTCTCCTCTGCTGATGCTTCTGGAGTGGATGCAGGTGGAGACTCACCCTGGGAGCCTGGACACAAGGAACCTGACCATGCTCCAGTGAGTATATGAGCAACATAAAACAGACTTTTCTTTCCTTCTTTCTTTCTTTCTTTCTTTCTTTCCTTCTTTCTTTCCTTCTTTCTTTCCTTCCTTCCTTCCCTCCCTCCCTCCCTCCCTCCCTCCCTCCCTCCCTCCCTCCCTCCTTCCTTATTTTTCTTTTTTTGGGGCAAGGGTGTGTGTGTGAGATCTCAGGGCGGGGGAAGCAGACATGGGAAGACTGGGAGGTGAGCACAATCAGATTGCATTATGTGAGACTCTCCAAATAATCAATAAAAAACCCACTGACTGCACTTTCAGAGGTCCCAGGTTCAAACCCTAATACCCACCCACAACGTGCTCACAACCATCTGTAACTCCAGCCCCAAGGAATCCAAAACCCTTTCTTGGCTTCCAAGGGCATTGTACACACACGGTGCACAGACATGCATGCTTTGTACAAGACAATTATACACACAAAATAACAAAATGAAAAGAAAGTTTAAAAAGAATGGCTGAGCTGGGCAGTGGTGGCGCACACCTTTAATCCCAGCACTTGGGAGGCAGAGGCAGGTGAATTTCTGAGTTTGAGGCCAGCCCGGTCTACAGAATGAGTTTCAGGACAGCCAGGGCTATACAGAGAAACCATGATCGAGGGAAAAACAGAAAACAAAACAAAACAAAACAAAAACAAAGAGAAAAAAAAAAAAGAATGGCTGACCCTTGCTCGTGATTCTGAGTCCTCTTATCAGCCTCCAGCTTAACTGCCAGGCTTCTTCCTGTATTAGGACTGCTAGGCTGTCACTTGAGATTCTGTGTTAGGTAAGACAGATGGTCTCAACCACACTGATCAGTGTGAGAGAACTCAATAACATTGTATCACTAAATCAGTTAAGTGGTGGTAGAAATACAATAATAAAAAGACTAACACAACTAGATGCCCCACTTGTCAGTGTTATAGCTACATGAGCACATGAAGCCTGTGGGAAAGGCTATCACAAGGCTTTTCTCCCTCCTCTGGAGTACAGAACTACTTCATTTAACCAAATGAAGACTAAAAATCAGATTCACACTATGTCATTCTTTAATGGTATAGACAGCTCAGAACCAACTGATTCTGAGACCAGGGAGCCTCGAATACCACTCTGTTTTATGTCTGGTTGTCCCACAAAAGAATGTCTGTCTCACAGCCATTTTCATGAACAATGAACTTTACTACATAGTTAATGAAGAGGAAATATTTTTATTACAATTCTAACAATGAAATTTCATCAGAATTATACTGCTTCCACTCTCATAATAATATCTTTTAAACCAGTATTAAGAGGTACTACCATGACAAGAAAGATATTTTCCAGTCAGTTATTTATTTATTTATTTATTTATTTATTTTTGAGATTCAGTCTTTCTACATTGTCCTGGTTCTCACTAAGTAGACCTGGCTTGCCTTGATCTCAAAAATCTACCTAGTTCTGCCCCCTGAGTGCTAGAATTAAAAGAGTGCAACACTATACCTGGCTTTAATTCCTAAATTTTAAATCAAAATGTAAAGGCATAGTTTGCTTTCTAAGTTAGCACAATAGTCAAGTTTGGCAATGACATGACTGAGTGGTGTTAACTGCCCAGCATATGCTCTTCAAGTCACTCAAGCATCTCTTAAAGTGAAGGTTTCACATTAGATTATCCTGTCTTCCTACAGTGACTACTCAAGGACCAGGCATGTGACTTAAACTATCCAAAGCAGAGTAAGTTTACTAGGAAGGATGAGACAAAATCATTCTCTCATCCTGGAGAGATGTGAACTAAAAACTATATGACTAATGAGAAGCCATTTTGTATTTTGTTGTGTGTGCCTGCTCGGAGAGTCTGGTTCATGATGATTCCTTTTCTTTGAGCAGGGGGCCAATGTTGGCAGCACAGTTCAACAAGGAGGTCAACAAACTATTCCTGTCTTGAAGGAACAAAACTAAAGCTAGAAAATTATGTCAATGAAAAGTTAAAGGGAAAGGACAGAGCTAGAAAAAAATGAAGGAGACCCCTAAAGTTAGTGTCTTCGACTCCTATTAGAACCAGGGATAGGAAAAGCAGACTCAGTGCAGATCAGTGGCAAAGTGTCTGAAGTGAGGCTGGAGCTGCCTCCTAAGATGAGAAACTGACAATCTAAGACCAACTTCTAACCTATACAAGAAAGCACCACACACTGGAGAAAAACAAATAGGGAAATATATTTAAAACATCCAAGTATAGTCCAAAACTGCCTATGGGAGGCCAGGCCTGTTATTAAGAGAAAAGAAAATGAATGAGATTGAATTTGGAAATGACCTGAATACAGGTAGCTTAAATTTTTTAAAATGTCCCTTGAATTTCAATTTATCTTCAATAAATTATGTACAGAATGAGCAAAAATATTCATATCCCCATTAGACAATAAGAGAGATAGGCAGAAGAGGGAGAGAAAGAAATCACAGATAAAACATCTTTAAAAAAAGATCGACATTAACAGACAGACTGATGACTGCAGAGTGACTGTTTACTCATCAGCAGAAGCAACGGTTTCATACAGAAGAATAAAACTGAATAAAAATGAACAGAGTTCCAGGAACTAGAAGGCAATGGCCTAATGAACCAACTGAAGACTCAGGAGAAGAAAAAAAAGCATGGCGAACAAAGTTTTTTCTTAGAATTAATAAATAAAAATTGAACCTATGTATTCCAAGAAAATAATTTATACAATCAAGTGCAATAACTACCAAGAAGAATAAACTAAAAAAAAAAAATGTTACAAATACAAATACAAAGAGTGAAAACAGTAATAGAAAAATATCAACTCACGGCTGACATGTCAATAGAAACTAAGGTGACAAAGACACTAAATTTTTAAGCGCAGAAAGAAAAAAAAAGAACCCATTAACCAAAAATATTTTGTTAAAGTATGTTTATGAATGATCTAAAATGAGTACATTTTCAGATGAAAGCAGACTGAGAATCCATTGCCATCAACCTTCTGCTAAAAGTCGTCAGGGTTAGGAGAATGGTGGTAGACTTGGAACACAGCACAAAAACAGTACAATACAATTAGGAAGCTGCTTATGGGATGCCCCAGGTGTCACTAAACCAGTACCCTCTTGAAATATGAATGGCCTTATATAATGTGAGTTTTATCTCAATGCTTTAAATTGTAGGGCTTGGGTATATATACTTAGCACAACTACATTATAAAGTACAGACAGAAAATAGGCTTAAGGAAACATTCAAGTGTTCTATATTTTATATGAAGTGATACAATATGAACTATAAGAAAAGTTAAGGACACTTGTTACAAACTAAGAAGGTAAAGATACAAAATGTAATCACTGGTGGAGCCTCTAAAAATGAATGTACAAATATAGTCAATTAGCAAAATTAATATTAAGATTATAAGATATTTGAATAACCAAAAAGTACCAGAGACAAACGGACGGACGGATGGATGGAAAGAACCCTTAAGAATAAAGCAACAAAGCAAGATACCCACATATCAAATCTGCAAATAAGCCTATTAAACAACAGGCCAGAGTTGAGGCTACAAGCATTCCTATGTAATGTATTCCTAGCATACATTAGGCTAGGGGCTTAATCTTCAGAATGGGGGTGAGGATCAAACTGACAGAACTGATAGTGGATATATCCATATACTGTATACAAGATACAATCTAGGGGCTGGAGAGATAGCTCAGTGGTTAAGGACACTGATTGCTCTTCTAGAGGTCTTGAGTTCAATTCCCAGTAACCACATAGTGGCTCAAGACTATAAAGTGATCTGATGTCTTCTTTTGGCATGTAGATGGACATGTAGATAGAGCACTCCTACATTTTAAAAAAAATATATATAAATACATTTTTTTAAAGATACAATCTAAGCATAAAAGATATGCATCGACGAGGGTAAGCAGATAGACAGTAAGCATGAGACTACTACAACAGTTCTGTTAATCAAATAAAAATGATTTCAAGATAAAAATACTGCCAGAATAAGCATGATAACTACAGGGTTTGATAGTGCCCACACCTTTAGGCACTCGTAAGGGTTCTAGAGAACCCTCCCAGTAGATAAGAACTGCTACTGAACATCAGCAAGAGGGCTTGCCCTTGTGTTCTAGAACAGCAAGAAGAAATGCTAGAAAATAGGCCAAGAAAGTCAAAGACCCAATAACAAGTCTGGGAACAAGGCAGAAGAGAAGTGGTCCAAGGACAACCAACGTTCAGGACCAAGTCCTGTCTCATAAAGCAGCATATGACAAACACTGTGGTAAGCTCTCAGAGTCCTACATTTACTATGCTCTTTGAGACTGAATACATGCTGGTCTCTGGTAAGGCTAGCCCTTCAAGAGTTCTTCAGGAAAAGATTCACTAAACTGGTTTCTGAGCACAGAGTTGTTGCTGTGGTGTGGCTAGTTCTAGCACACACCTTTAACCCAAAAGCTTTCTGTAAATGACAGCTAAATAAAGTCAATGATAGGACAAGAGGCACAGCAAGCAAACCAGTTGACAGAGTCTCTTAAAAAGATCAGTAAAACTGGGTAGTGGCAGTGAACTTAGTCCCAGCACTCTGGAGGCAGAGGCAGGCGGATCTCTGAGTTCAAGGCCAACCTGGTCTACAGAATGAGTTCTAGAACAGCTAGGACTGCACAGGGAAACCCTGCCTCAAAAGACCAAAAAGAAAAAATAAATTAATTAATTAGGCCACAGATACATTAATCAAGAAAGGACAAAAAGTAAAAATTATATCTTGCTCCAGTATCGGGAATGAAAGAGGGGTCATTACATTACTGTAGGCCATAATACACCAAATGATAGATTAGTAACTTTATATTAATAAATTCAACAATCTAGCTGCAATAAAAATTCTAGAAACAAATGAACAACAGTGAACAAAAAAATATAAATTATCTTATTTCAATAGAAACTTCACCACAAAAAAAAAAAAAAAAAACCCATAAAGAAATAAACAAACAAACCTAGGTCTTGAAATGGCTCCCCTGGTAAATTCTTTCTATCATTTAGGAGAGAATGAACAACAATCTCCAGCAAACCCATCAGAAATAATAATTCATAAGGCTAATATTATCCTAGTGTGACAGCAGATAAAGAAAGACCACAAGGAAACCAAACAACTGACAGGCCTTCAAGAACACTCATGAAAAATAAAATCTTTAACATTTTAGTAAGCCAAAGTGCAATGATCTAAAGGTATGATGCTGTCACAATGAAACTCATTATTCTGTATCCTAAAAAATTAGGAAGAAACATATTTGAAACAAAAATGAAAGTACAGATTTAACTACTCTGTATATCAATCCCAAAATATAGTTTCTATGTATTTACCCTCACCGAAAAATAGAAACGTATGTTCCCATAAACACTTGTACAGAGATGTTTATAATGGTAAAGTCTGGGAACACATCACGAGTCATCAGCTCATACATGGATAGACAAACTGTGATATTCGATAGTATTAAAGGCTATCTGGCAATAAAATGTCAGCAGGGAAACTATAGACAAACTCACAAGTATGCTTGCTAGCGAAGGGAAGCACATATACCAACCACATGCCATGTGACGCTACATGAAATTCTAAAATGATAAAACTGTGATGAGCGACAGTAGAAAGGACCAACAGCAACAAAACAGGAAAAGCGCCATGGAACATGAAAACCTTGTGTCTCTTGATCCATGGCAGCGGATACATAAAACTGCATGCTATATATATATTTTTATATAAACATTAAATAAACAAACACCATTAAAGTCGAGAAAACACCACATAGATAAACTTGATATACAAATGTCTTTCAGGAAGTTTCATATGTTTACTTAAGTTTAACATTACTGACACTTATCAAATAGTCGACCTAATTTATTTTACAAGACAGCATAGTAGTTTATAGGGTAATCATATAAATTTCAAAAACTGTTCCATTAAGTTTCTAGAAGTAAAAGTTGATTCTGAATATTTAAGTTAATAAAACAACAACAAAAAAAACCAATTTGAAGCACTGCTGTAAATACATATGAGAAGCAATCTGCTATGAAAAAGCAATCATATTCTATTCCTATTCACTGGAAAGTGTCCTAGACTTGTTCTTAATGGTGTGTAGTCTTTCTACACTCCTCAGGTGCTCCTCCAGTTGAGAAGGCTATTGACACAGTGTGCAGCATGGTAAGAGGGGACCCTCACCATGGTGTAAAGCCTTGAACCTTAAGAGAGACGGAGCATCCTACCACCAACATGTACAGGGGATTAAAAAAACAAATCAAGAAATCATATTTCTGTAAAATTTTTATTTCCAAAAGAGATCATTTTATTTTGACATTAAACTCACTGGTGCAAAATCTTTTTTCAAAAGGTTTCCTCAACAAAGCAGTTTGTTCTGAGCTGCGCAGTTCACTGTATTACAAGCACCAGGCTGAACAAACTGAGACTGAGAGGAGTGCCTTGTGCACATTGCTGTTGTCCCACATCACTGAGAACAAACCTTTTTAGATCGCTAACTACCACAGGAGTGCTGATTACACAGGCACCAGCAATTTCCTAACCAATGACCACCTGAACAATGATGTGTTCAGCTTCTCAGACCCTGCAGCCTTTCAAAGGTGAATCATTTCACAGTTTGGAACAAGATCTCCATAGCAACTTCCCTTTGAGGGTTTTAGAATCACCATCCAGTAATTCTATGATCATCAAGCTCAACCATTCCCAATGGTTCTTTTCACAGCAGATGGAAAAGGATGCCTTGAAATTTTACAGTCTATTTCAAGCAATTCATCTGGCAGCCTATTAGAATTCAAAATATTTCGACCTTCAATCACAAAGCATGTTATCTGAAGCTGTGGTGATCTCAAGTCAAGACAAGCAGACGTTTTAGTCTAATCATCCATGATGAGAAGAGACTGACAAAAACTCTTAATTCAACCACCATCAAAATGCTTATTTTAACTGCATGAAAGTCTTTCAACAGGCAATGAAAACACACCATGTACCATTTTATCACAACCTTCTGTTAAAGAAAAATATGAATTCTGAATATTGACATGGATCTCAGCACTTCTCAGACTACTTAGAACAGGTGCATTCTTTAAAAGTCAGTCTAGATCCAACTGAAGAGCACTGTTACTCTCCGCCAGAAACCACACACAAAGGGTAGTGCACCTGAGGTCAGTCAGTCCGATAAAATCAAGAATATTTGGATTATCTGTTTTTTTAAGTACACTTCATCACAAACAAAAGATTACTGTCAACTTCTCAGGAAATTAATTTTGATTTATAAAAAGGCATATTCTAAAATAATCATAATTTATAGACTGTTAGCAACCTTGTAACCTTTCCCCAATTACATTAATTCCAAAACAATTCCAAAATATTCTAACTTTCCTGTTTTTAAAATACTGAATTCAACCACTTGCTACTAAACTGTATTTAATTATTTATCTAAACTCTTTGGAAGTTGCAAATTCAACTATAAAGTAATAAGTTCATTAATTAATTTTCAGCATTTACAAGTACCAATTATAGGTATTTATTTCCAATTTTTGGTTTTTGTTTGTTTGTCCATTTTGTTTTGTTTTATGAGACATGGTATCCTTAGGAGCCCCAAAACAGTCTCTTAAATGCTGGGATATTAGGGACACACCACCAAAACTGCTATTATTATTACAAAATTATTACAGACGCTCAATGGGTCTTAGAAGCCTATCTATGCAGAGACAGTTTACTCTCTAGTTATAGTTAAGCTGAATTACAATTCCTGCTGAAGAAACAAGTCAACTTTAAGAATATAAGAACTCATAAACAACACAATTTAAATTTATTAATCTACCTCTTTCATACAGGTACACAATAAACTGGCACCACTCTCAAGTTTCAATAATTTAGAAACATGAGATCTAAACTTAAACACAACATGAACAAAAATACAACATTCTACCTCCTTAAGACAAAAGCATACACACACCTCACACAATCGAATCATGAAATTTATTTTCCAAGCACAGTGTGCCACTAACTTCAACTTGTGATTGGACCTAAATCTCCAGGGTAAATGTATAAGTGAACTCTGTTTACAGTCTTCCATGTGATCACAAAATTATCTACTGTTATAAAACTGAGAGCAACAACAACAGAAACACAAAATCTAGATACTACTGACTTCTGAAAACTAAAAACTCTGAATGAGAACAAAACTGACAATTACTTCCATGAGTTCACCTTAAAATCTGCTTCTTCATACTACTTTTTGTATTTAAAAGTTAACTCCCACCAGAAAAATGAATATAGCAATAAAGATAGGCTGGGGAGGTGAGGCAAGCCTGTACAATAATTCTGTGGCAGCTGATGCAGGAGGACTGCTGAGTTCAAGGCCACCCTGGGTTACATAGGACGACACAGGGGAAGCAAAGGAAGAAACAGGGAGAAAAGGGAAAGGAGGTGGAGGGAGAGGAGAAGGGTCACTCATAGCATGTTTTATTTCAAATTGGCTTATGATCTAAGCTATGTAATTTACATTAAAATCAATTTATATATGAAGAACAAAGTAATGTTAAGTAGAAATTTAAACCAAGGATAATGCTCACATTAAAATAAAAAGAAAAAATTTGTATACACATGTGTACATACATATTTTTAACAGTACGTATTTTACTTTACATTTAGGGATATAATACAACTAAGGAAGCAAAAATTAAAAATAATCAAAAATTAGCTAATTTGTGAAATTCTAATTCCTAAGTTTTATGATTATATCAGTGTAATTTCCATTACTTTCATAAATCAAAGTTTAAATAAACAGAAACTTCTTAAAATGCTTAGATACAGTGTTCTTTTTTCCTGAGTCTAGTTTATTAAGTATTTCAAACCATGTCCATACACTGAATATTCAAATATGTATCTTCACTGCATAAAGATTCACTTATGAGAACTCTACAATAACTTTGGAATACTCTAAAACATTCATCAATCATGGAACCTATCAATATTTTGCTTAGTTATTTGTCAAACAGGGGCCTAAATGGAATAAACACGCTATAGATACCCCTACTGATGGTTGCAATATTATAATAACCAATATAAAACAACACATACCTTAGACTACTGTAAGGTCTACTTACTAGTTCTGAGTTATAATGACTTTTAGAATTTATCTTACTCTCCTCTTTTTGAACTTTTTAAGGAGAGGTATTATTAATCTTACTAACCTGGATCTATGGAACTTCTATGACATCAGTTACTCAATAAATACTGCTCTCAATTATTAGACAATAATACTACCTACCTCATGTTTCTGAAACATTCTGCACAGGCAATTAAATTTATAATTAATTTCTAGTTATACAATAAGAATGAGAAATACAAACAGATTAATTTAATAAGAGATAATAGACAATGTTTTAGTATTATCTTCAATTTTTACTTATACCTAACCCTCCCTCAAAAACTATGTATGAAATCTGCCCCTAACAGTGACTTAACCCACAAAGTACTTTATCTAACTGCCTAGAGTAACCTTAAGTTTACTCTGTAACATATAATCAAGTAACATACTGCAACTGAAGCATACGGGAAACAGCAGTTACTAGCTAATTAACATTAGTGGAAATATTTCCCTCAATGAAGATTTTAAAAATCCATAATAAAATAGTTTGTTATGAATATATTTAAGTTATGAACAAAACAATATTACATTTTACATAACACTAATACAATTTTTTAAAAATACATTAATTTGTATTTTTATTACCAGTCTCTAGATTTGACTACCAACTGCTGGAAACATCAGACTTCTTGCCGGGTGGTGGCGCACGCCTTTAATCCCAGCACTTGGGAGGCAGAGGCAGGTGGATTTCTGAGTTCAAGGCCAGCCTGGTCTACCGAGTGAGTTCCAGGACAGCCAGGAAACACAGAGAAACCCTGTCTCAAAAAACCAAAATAAAAAAAACCAAAAAAACCCCATCAGACTTCTCAGATTTAAATATTCATCAGAAATTCAACCATAGAACCAGAGTAGAAGTGGCTGTATGTATGTATGTATGTATGCTCATGCTGTATTTCTTCAATCAATATATATACATAGAGTAGCTACCACAATACATGGCCAGACTAGAACAAAAATTTAAAGCTTGGTGGGATATGGGAGTGGAAAGGGACAACTAACATAAAAAAAAAAATCTTTGAGAAAGTCATGTGGAAAACCTACTATTACAGAAGCATGCATATATATATATATATATATATATATATATGTATATATATATATACACACACACACACACACACACATATGTGTGTGTATATACACATACATATATATGCATACCTCTATATATGTATCTTATCATATATATGAATATTTTGTGTGTGTGTGTGTATGTGTGTTATTTGTTAAACAGCGGCCTAAATATAAATGTATATTAAAACATATTCATATATACATTGTGGTAGTTTAGATATGCTTGGCCCATAGAAAGTGCTACTACCATTGGGAGGTGTGGCCTTGTTGGAGGAAGTGCATTAATGTGCAGGTGGGTTTTGAGGGCTTCTGGTGATCAAGCTCCACACCCTGTGAGAGATATTCTCTCCTGGTTGCCTTCAGATCAAGATGGGTTCTTTCTCTAGCACCATGTCTGCCTGGACACTGCCATGATTTCTGCCATAATGAAAATGAAATGGACTGAAACTCTAAAATTGTAAGCCATCCCCAATTAAATGTTGTCTTAGTAAGAGCTGCCTTGGTCATGGTGTCTCTTGCAACAGAAACCCTTACTAAGACATATGTATACATATACATATACATATATACATATATACTGATGGAGATAGAGAAAGAGAAGGGGAAAATAGAGGAAGAGAGGTAAGAACCTACTTACTGCAGAAGACGCCACATACTTGAGTCATGGACAATGGAACAATCAAGCTGATAATGACCTGGAAGTTTCACCCCTACTAGCCAACTTTCACAGTGCTAAAAGATGCTGTCCATGCTAGCAGAGAAAAAATTAATAATCTTACACAGGTGTGAATCCTGCAAGCTACAATAATTGCTGACCTGGCAAGATATGCCCTCTGTGTAATAGTGGCACAAATGTGTTATGAGAGTAATCAAACAACTTTCTGACAAGACTTAAAGCCTACTTCATAAGACATGTGCCTGGCATATAACCAGGGGCAAAAAGCTCTGGCTAAACAGACACCTTGAAGAGAATCTATTACTGTTATTCTGCTAAGTGGACGTAGTACTGAACCAATTCTTAACGACTTGTCATTACACCCAAAGATTAGTGAACCTCATTAGTGAACTTTTTAAAGCAGTAGACAGCATGTAATAGAGTGATCCACAACGGCTGACGTGAAGAGTAAAAGACCGCAGGAGTGCTCAGCCCTCAGTAACAGCATACCATCTCCTCTCCAGGCGCAATGCTCCTCACGGTAGTAAAGGAGCAGAAAGATTGTAAGAACCAGGAATGGTGGGTGACTATAATGGAATCGTGGCTGCAGGACCCAACAGAGCAACTACACATATGAACTTACAGTGACTGTGAATATTATGCACAAGATCTGTGCAAAATTAAGCCAGATAAAATCTCAGCATTAGAGGAAGAGGAGAAGTTGGTCATGAGGTCCAACACCTAGATAAGAAGCTATTGGTAACTGATGACAGCTGAGAGACTCTGTTTTTTTTTTTTTTTTTTTTTTAAGGAGGAGGTGGGAGGAGAAGGGGGAGGAAAGGGAGGAGAGGGAGAGGGAGGGGGAGAGAATATCACAGAGAGACACAGAGACAGTACACAAATGAACACATAAAATTGGGAGGGATCAAGAAGAAACTGGAATGAATGGAAGTTGGACTTAATTTTAAAGAACTTTTAATTAAACTAAAAACTTTTTTTAAAAAAAAAATTGGACAGGCAGAATATCATACACCTTTAATCTCAATACCCAGGAGGCAAAGGCAAAAAGAATCTCTGTGAGTTTGAGACCTACCTCATCTACGTAACAAACTCCAAGCCAGCCAAAACTACCTAGTAAGACTCTGTCTCAAAAAAACAAACAAACAAACAAAAATTATTGTGGGATTTGGAGCACATGCTTTTAATCCCGGTACTGAGAAGACAGAGGCAGGTGGATCTCTATGAGCTCAAGGCCAGCCTGGTCTACACAGTGAGTTCCATGCCAGCCAAAACTTCATAAGACAGTCTCAAAACAAAACACTATTTTTACATATATGGGTGTTTTGCCTTTATTTATCTACGTGCACCATATGTGTTCTGTGCTTGTGGGAGCCAGTAAAGGGCATCAGATCCTCTGGGTTACAGATGATTGACAGCTGTCATATGGGTGGGGAGAACTGAACCTGAGCCCTCTGAAAGAGCAGTCAGTGCTCTTAACCACAGAGCCAGTTCTCCAGGTCTAGATCAGAACACATTTTATTATCACACAATTCTCAGTAAGAAAAGAAAAAGTCACTCCACTGTCTCCTAGCTTTCAGTTTCTGACAAAAAGTTTCTGGGACTACAGAAGTCACACTCTATAAAATTTCTACCCTTATTCTCTGTAAGTAACGTTTCTGTGGGTGCCTCTGAGACTTCCTTCTTTCTGCTTCTTGTTTGGTTTTCTACCAGTATGAGTTACTGAACCCAGGGCCTCACATATGCCAGGCATGTGTGCCAATACTAAGCTACCTCCCCAGACCAAATTACTACTTTGTTTCCAGCAATTTGAGTCTACATGTGTACATGAGTTAATGTGTATGTTATTCATACTGTTTGTGATTACCTAAGCTTCTTGGAATGTGTTTCATTCATTCTGGAAAATCCTTACTCATTATTTAAAATACAGTGGTGAGCACTAAGGACATTAACTCTGTGGTAGAGCACTAGCCTGGTATATATAAGGCTCTTAGTTTGAGCCACAGCACCTGGGAAAAAAATTTATACATATACATGTACACATACATACATACACACATACATACATACATACGGGAGTCTGAGTCACACAATAATGTTTTGGTCAACAATAGACTAAATACAATGAAAGTCTCAGGCGATTATACTTGAACTAACATTTTCCAAACTATGAAGTGTTTGCTATCTGCTGTTTTTAAGACACAATCTGTGGAGCCTGGGCCAGCCTGAACTGATTATCCTCTTGCTACCCAAGTGCAGGGTTTATAGATATGTGCTGACCAATCCTGCTAACTAACTAGTACTCTCACTACAATTTTCCTGTGTGTGGAGGTTTGAATATGCTCGGCCCAGGAAATGGCACTATTAGAAGGTGTGGCCTTGTTGGAAGAAGTGTGTCACTATGGGGTAGACTTAAGACCTTCCTCTCAGCTGCCTGGAAACAGTCTTCTAGTGGCCTTTAGATCAAGATGTAGAACTCCCAGCTCCTCCTACAGCATGCCTTTCTGGACACTGCCACGCTCCTGCCTTGGCTATAATGGACTGAACCTCTGAACCTGTAAGTCAGCCCCAATTAAATGCTGTCCTTTATAAGACTTGCCTTGGCCATGGTGTCTCTTCACAGTAATAAAACCCCAACTAGTAAGACACTGTTGGAGACACAAAACTTAACACTGTGTTGCAATTTCCTAAATTACTCAGTCTAATCATGTAGTAGGCTATCCCTCTAGTTTTCTGTATGCACACAATGATAATGTCACTGAACACATCCACACCATAAAGTGACACATGGAATGCTCCTTCCTTTACGTGTCAGTTGTTAGACATTCTGATTCTCTTGATATTCACTTTAGTTTTTTGCCAAGCTCTCTTCTCTTTGTGTTTAGTTTCAGTCAATGTTTCTTACTTAATGAGTCTAAGGCATCCGCTATTTGTCACTGCCTTAAAGGGTTCCTATTGCTGCAATGAAACACCATGACTCAAAGTAAGCTGGGGAGGCCAAGGCTTATTGGGCTTACACTTCCACATTGTAATCCATCATGGAAGAAAGCCAGAACAGGAACTCAAACAGGGAGGAACCTGGAGGCTGGAGCTGATGCAGAGGCCATGGAGGAGTGCTGCTTACTGGCTTGTTCCCCATGCTCAGCCTGCTTTCTTATAGTACACAGGACTACCAGCCCAGGAATAGCATCACACACATTGAGCTGGGTCCACCCCCATCAATAACTAATTAAGAAAAATGCCCTACAGGCTTGCCTATATTCCATCTTATGGGGGCATTTCCTTAATTGAGGCTCCCTCCTCTCTGCTGACTACAGCTTGTGGCATGATGCCACAGCCAGGACAGTCACTGTAGTTTCTATCTCCAATGTTCCTTCCAGTTCCTCTGTCCTTTCATCTCTACTGAAATTACCCATTCAGTCATACACATCATCTACTTCTTTAAAACTCAGCGATTTCAAATTCCCTGTGAAATAGTAACATATATAGAGTACGTGAGCATAGTTTCAATTATTGCTTCTTTTTTTAGTGTTTTCTCCCTGGTCTTTTATGCCTCATAATTTTCTTCTGAAAAAAACCACCCTGTAGGGAACAGCACCAACTGAAACTTTTCATATGCCTAAATAGAGTAAATCTTTTTTATATTTTTTACTCTTATTTATGTTGTGTGTGTGTGTGTACATGTGTGTGCACCATTGCACATGTAAAGTCAGAGGACAGCCTGTAGAAGCCAGATCACTCCTTGCAATTTTAGGTGGGTTCTGGAGATTGAACTCAGGTAGTCAGACTTTGGTAGCAAGTGCCTTTACCCACTAAGCCACCTTACAAGGCCCAAATCTTTTATTTTCCTGGGAGTTTAGTAGGGGTTGAATTCACTGAGCTAAATGCTGAACTGAAGAATGTGTGTGACTCAGTAGCAGAGCATTTGACTGGCACTCAGAAGAGCCTCTGCACTGGAAAGGAGAGGAGTAAAAGGGCTAGATCTGAGATTAGCACTGCTGTTAACTTCAAATTCCTATAAAGAGGACTTGTTTCCGATGCAGTTTGGTTTATTAGTACTGTCCATTCAACTGTGCACTGACCTTTCTCCTTTGCACTGTGAGACTACTCTTCTTCCCCTCTGTGTAACTCATTAGAAACATGTTGCTTTGATGGTAAACAGCCGTTGGCAGTGAACTATGCTGTTGTTCTGACCAAGTTTCAACCTTGGCCATGTAACTCTTGGCTGAGAATGTAACTTTTTCAGCTCTCTTCATATCACTAAAGACAGCTGTAAACCTAACAAATTCCTGAGACAGTATATTCCACCCACTCCAACTTTCAGCATCTGCAATGAATTTTCTCAGTGTCCTAAAGCTTTAGGCATTCTTTTAATAACAAGAGGCAGAAGGCTCCTTACTCTACCATTTTCTCTTTGATGGACATGGACAACACACACCTGAGGGATGCATCCCACCCTCCATCTCCTTGGGTTCTTACCCTACCTGCTGGAGCTGAAGAAGGGTGACACAGACCTCCCACCTCACAGCCTTCATGGGCTGCACTGAAGCTCACCTTCACTACTCTGTCACAAGTTCAGAGGAGGTCCTCTTACTGTGCCCAGCTGTTTTTACCCAGGAGAGCACCTCCATTTTCTGTATCAGTGTTCATGCCCTCACATTCTGAAGTCATTCAGGCCTTTTCATTAGAAGGAATGATAGATACTCTTTCCAGCTGTCTACACCCCAGGATAAAACTCAAAGTCCTTACAATTTTTTAAAAAGTTTTTTGTTTACAGCAAAGTATATTTGTTCAACAACAATGATACATTTTAGAATTATAACATATATTGGGGAAAATAATGTTTTCAAATCCATAGCATATTGATTTTTGAAATTTGGAATAATATTCCCATAAATTAAAATTTTTGATTATTTTAAACATACTTCTAACAATCTTCATACTACTATTTAAATAACTAAAATTACTTCTTAAAGAATAAAATATAGGGCTAGAGATGGCTCAGCAATTAAGAACACTGACTGCTCTTCTAGAGGTTCGGAGTTCAATTCCCAGCAACGACATGGTGGCTCACAACCATCTGTAATGAGACCTAATGCCCTCTTCTGGTGTGCCACAGTGTATTCACATACATAAAAAAGATAAATAATTCTTAAAAACAAACAAACTAGCCTGGAGAGATGGCTCAGCAGTTAAGAGCACTGACTTATTGCTCTTCCAGAGGTCCTGAGTTCAATTCCCAGTTTCAGTGTATTCATATAAATAAAATAAATAAATTTTAACAACAACAACATTTTAACAAACATTTTTTAAAAAGAATAAAACATACTAAATTTGGTAATATTTACAAAGAACTGCAGCCTAAAGAATATTGAAATAATGAAAATTATAAAATTAGGGTCTCAGTCAGGTGGTATAGGTGGTGGCACATGCCTTTAATCTCACCACTCAGGAGGCAAAGGCAAGTGGATCTCTAAGTTCAAGGAAAGCCCAGTCTGTAGAACAAGTACTAGGACAGCCAGGGCTACACAGAGAAACCCTGTCTTAAAAAAATCAAAATATTAAATAAGATTCAGATCTCCCAGTAAGGTAACATCTCCTCATAGAATTCCATGTAGACACTGTCCAGTTAATGGCTTGTTGAGCAGTGAAATTAAGGGTGATTTTTAGAACACAAAATGCATACTAGCGAGTTCACATACATATATGTAACACAACTTTCTCTGCTCTCCCTCACCCTACTCCATCTAGGTTCAGAGGCACCTTCTTGTTCTTCTTAGACATCCAATCTGCACCTAGGCATCTGGCTTCCATCTACATTTCCCTTGTTCTAAAGCATGCATTTTGTAAGACAGTAACACCTGTGTGTCTGCAATGTGAAACTCTTACCATAAACAACCAGCTGAAGACAAGAAATAGTTGAAGTTAACTTACATATTGCCATTTGCCTGAATCTCTAGTCTCAAAAGTGTCATTACTGTAACTCTACTGTTTAAATATCGCCATTACAAATATTCTAGTCCCATGAATAAAAGAATTTAATATGCTGCCTTTATACAGTGAGTGCACCAAAATAGAGAACTATCCTTGTAGCAACTCAAGTCTCAGGGACAGATGTACTGATTAGAGATCTCCCAGCATAGCTCTGGCTTCGCTGGGGCCTTCTAAGCAGATGTTGTCCTATGACTCACTCATTCTGTACCAATGTCCACTATATTAGACCACTCACATCACAGCAGCCAAGGAGCCAAAAACAAATCTTACATTTTGCTTATGTAAATAATAAAGCTTCCATTTGAAATTAGCTTGCTTCTAAAAAGGATAAGAAGTCTTACTTGCAAGTACTGTTTTGACTTTTAATCATTGAAGGCATGTAGTTTCTATATAGGGACCAATGCTGCAGCTTACAAAGTCTAATATATCATAGGGACACAACACTAGGTATTACTAACAAATGCCCTTATTCTGAATTAACCTTTCACAATTTATTACAATAAAAGCTAAATACTGACATTCTTAAGGATTTTTTAAACTAAGTACAAGCAATTAATTAATACAAAATTAACTAAGCAATTTTCAATTATTTCTAAAACTTGTTCATTGAAATAATTATCTGAAGAAAATACAAATTTAAATAATGTTAATATTCTAAGGTGTTAGCAATGCAAATAATTTAAAGCAAGAATTATTTAACAGATCAAGGGAGAAATTCAGATTTAAAAAAGACATTGGTTAAGTCTCTACCCATGTAGACTGCAGTGCAGAGTTAATGTTGGTGCAAGTATAAAAGAAGTTAGCTAACAGTCTAGATAGTATTCCAACATCAATCTTAAAACTTAATCGAATAGTTATACTACTCTGTTCTTCCCAACAAGGGAAATGGAATAAAAACAACTGCAACACATTTTAGCAGAAGTTTGAAAATTAGAACAATACCACTGAAGTAATAGTGAATGTTTGTTTAAAGCAGTAAAATCATCAGAAATCAAATTGTTCAATTGAAGGACATTTCACATATGCATGCTTATAATCTGTTACTAATACATACTGAATGAAGATCAATTTTAAAATTAGAAAAATATAAATACAATAAGTGTAAATATATAGTATATAAATATAAACCATGTTTTCACTTGCTACCAAAATCAGAGAATTTTTTAGAGAAATTATCATGTTAAATAGCAGTCAACAGCTACATACATTTAGTCAATAAATCTGAGTCCCTCCATTTAGTGGTTGCAACTTTTATTATTCTAGTGTGTAATACTTAACTGTATAAAACAAAGCTGATATCACAAATACAAAAGAATGTCTTGCTTGTTTAAAACAAGCACAAGTCACTTCTGTACTTCCCCTGATGACTGACAAGGGACGAGCACTTTGCCCAAATGTTTACACTATGCCCAAAACACAATAGGTGGCTATAAAAATAAAACATAAAGAAAAGCTTTTATCACTTCATAATCAACATTTTTATAATATAATTTTTATAATAATTGCTGTAATCTTTACACAATGAAAAATTTCATGAATAGAGAAACACAGTATTCTCAACCTAAAAAAGAAAAGGCTTACTCAGACAAACCAGAGTTAAGTCTGGGATAAAACTATGTGTATGAGATAGTGTAGTAACATAATGTCAGTACATCAATGTTGCCAAATATCCTATAATAGTTCAAGCTACATATATAAATTTTTAAAAAATACATTCTTACAAGACAGAAAAAGTGGCCATGTAGAACTATAAACTAAGGCACTCAGAACTTCTAAAATTAGAAGTTCAAGGCCAACTATGTAGTAAATTCACAGCCAAAGTGGGCTACACAGATACTATCTCAAGTGGAGTATGGTGGCCCATGCCTTTAATCCCAGCAGTCAGGAAGCAGAGGCAGGCTGGTCTCAGTGAGTTTGAGGCTAGCCTGGTCTACATAGCAAATTTCAGAACAGCCAGAGTTATTATACAGAAAAACTCTAGAAGTGGTGGGCGGGGGCGAGGGGGGGAGCAAGGAAGTGAGGGAAGGAGGGAGAGACACTGTCTCATAAAACCAAAAATGTTAATTAACTAATATCTGTGTTCTGTTTCTGGTGCTGGACAAAACCTTCCCTTAAAGCAAACAAAGGGCCTGGGGAGATGGAGTGGGTATAAAGTACTTGCTGTACAATCCTAAGGACATGAGTTCAAATTTTCAGCAACCACACAAATTCTAAGAGGACATGGTGATCCAGCTATATCCCAGCATTCTGTAGGCAGAGAAGCTGGCTAGTGAAACTACATGAATAGGTAAGCTGTGGGTTCAAGTAAGAGACGCTGCCTCAACATGTAAGATAAAGAATTATCAAAGACATAGGATGTCAACCTATAGCCCCAACACAAATGTGGGGATATATATACATGCCCTACTGCACACACCCATGGGCTCATATATGTGTGCACACACACAGACACTCATTAACAAACAAACAAAATACTCATAAGCATTGCCTAGCTGGAGACCCGCCTACTGAAGCTACCCAGGAGAGAGCAGCAAACTCTGAAAGGGAAAGAGATGCTACTCAGTCACATTAGTGACCAGCAGGACCAGAAAGGGAGGGGGGGCGGGGTATGCAGAGAACTATCAAAAAAGGATTTATAACCTCCCCTACCCACGTGTCAGAACCCCAAGAACACAACCCCTTCCCCCATCAAAAGCACCTGCAGCCTGCTAGAGACAGAGGAATCTGAGAACTTCATGTTTTTCAACTGGATGAAGGGATGTCAGCAACTACGTCTAGTTCTCTATATTTCATTCCCACTCTTACATACATCTCATGGTGCTTGCTCCTGTTTGGATGCTGCTCAGTCAGGTTTGAAGACTGCTGCTTTATTTATGGTTTCTACATCTTGTTTCCTACAAGGCCTTTTTCAGCTACCTCTTATTCTGTCTTCCTCTTTCTCACTTTTATTCACTCGCTGTTTTTACTTTTTACTTATAACATTATACACCTTTAGCAACCTCTAAATCATGTTTCCTAACAGTATCCTAGCTTCCTCTTCCAGCTACTTTACACATCTGAAATATATTTTTCTTTTCAGAGTCAATCTAACACTCACTCCTTATTTTACCCACCGTATTTCCCTTCATACCTCATCTTACTAACTAAAATCTCAATCTATTCCACTATTAGTAATTTGTCCTCCACCAGTTACTCGAATCAAGGGACCACTATAATTACCGGCTACTAGAGACATCTGCAGATTATAGACATCTGCAGAATGGTAATGCCAAGCAATGTGGTTGGTCTTGCAGTTAGTGTCACCACTGCTGTAGGAGAACTATGCTTAGCACATAAAGGAGAGCTGAAAGTATCCATGGAAAGTTTAAAAAAGAACAGGTTACAGGAGGTTGATTCCATTCACTCAAGCATAACAAAGACTGCACTGATTTCCAAAACCAAGCCTGTTCCCATACTTAAGAAAGACAGAGTTCTGACAACTAAGAAAAATGTGGTTCAAAACATGATGCTTGAAGATAAAGGGACTCTCCTGGACATCAGAAGTTGTTCTCATATCCCTGATTAATTAAACTTATTAATGATAGAAGAGTTACAAAGCAAACCCTACATTTGGCTTCTTTGAGCAGGACAGGAAATGAGACCTCAAAGTTATGTCAGAAAAAATATTCAAGAAAAAGTAAGAACGCTCCAATCACCTAAAATATAAGACCACCAAGGATATAAAAATATATTCAAACAATTAAGCTGCAAATAACTAGTAGACTAAACAGTTTCATACAGCATTGCAATTTAAAGTAGAAGAAACTGTTTCTGCTATAGTATTTTGTATAGTAGACAGAGGCTGGTTATTAGAATTTCTTGTATATGTAGAAGAGAACCACTGCAGAACTATTATTACATTGAATCTGTTCTAAAAAAAACCAGAGAAAACATATGGCGTTTGGTCAAATTATTTGCTAAAGTCTAATACTAGATTAATTTAATAAATACTGCTGAAAAAGATAATTACAGAACTCAAGGGGGAAAACTCCATTATTTTAGAATACAATCAAAGACAACTTTATATTGGCAATTTGTGTCTAGGCAAAAATGTGTGATTCATTTAAAACTTCTAAATGACAAGCTTATGAAGGGGGGAAGGTGGGCTCTTGAAAACAGAAATTTATGTCCATGGTAATTAAAGGTGATTTACTAACATATAAACACCTAACTTAACCTAAGGGGGTGGGGCAACTGAACGAAGGCAGTTTTACCTTCTCATTTAGCAGTTCAATAAAGCAGGAGTGCCTTGAGGGCTGTAACTCCAAATAAACTAAAAAGGCAACTCAAATCTGGAGTTCCACCTTCAGCTCCCTTTAGCCAAGTGCCCACAACAAAACTAAAGGAGCTCTCTGGAACTGTGTTGTTAAAGCTCTAACTAAACAACTGTGACAGAAGAAATTCAAACAGATACGGAGGGCTAGGAATATAAAACAGAAAGAAGACACATCTGCCATTAATAATTCAGAAAAAGGATAAGGGCCTTTATTTCTCCTTGCCAAAAATTCTAACCGTCTGCACAGAAACCAAGAAACCATCTTTACACGATCTGATCTTAGCTCTGTGTCCATAAGAGCTGGGCTGACCAGTGTAAGGGGAGAAAAAACCAAGAGGGAAGTATTCTTAGCAAACGCTTACAATCCTATTTGGAGAGGAAAGAGGGAGGTGTTTTCTAAGAATTAAGACTGCATATCAGAAATAAAAAAAAAAAAACAAAAACCAGCAACAAAAGCCCAAGGCACAGGCAGGTAGTGCTGGTGCACAGCTTTAATCTGGGAGCGTTTGGGAAGCAGAGGCAGGGGGATCTGAGTGTGATGGAAGCCTGGTCTACATAAGGAGTTCCAGGACAGCCAAAACTATATACTAGAGAGATCCTGTCATTGACTAACCAACTAACTCATTAATTAAAGTTCCATGGTACAACTGGCAGTTATTCTAAAATCTGAAATGCTCTATTTCCTAAAATAGACTCTTACTTTATGAAATAAGCACTGAAAATAAAATTAAAAAGAATAAATTACTGGCCAAAAGAAGTCTTGAGCTTAGTATTATAATTATTATGATAGAATAAAAGCATTTCTATGTTCTAAAACTGGCACACTTTACATTTGCAAGG
This sequence comes from Rhabdomys pumilio, assembly GCA_030674055.1. Classification (NCBI taxonomy): domain Eukaryota; kingdom Metazoa; phylum Chordata; class Mammalia; order Rodentia; family Muridae; genus Rhabdomys; species Rhabdomys pumilio. The sequence goes on from JANHMN010000002.1 coordinate 142,790,253, forward strand.
GAGATCCAGCATCATACTGGCAATTCCAGACCTCTATGATATGTATAACATGGGGAGAGTAGAGAGGAGCTCGCTGCTGAGAGGAGGGACAGAAAGCAATCAAATGGCCATCTACGAGCTTATCGGCTCCATAACTGCACAAAGTCAACAAAGCTAAAAATTAACTTCAAATCAAAACAACTGTATAAGGCATAAGTACAAAATGAGAAAGGGTCTACCAGATAGAAAACCTATACTTCTATAGCCCCCAACCCCACCCACCCCCACATTTTCCTTCTCTCACAAAAGGAGTATGAATTTTCTTTGCTGACTTTCAAACTTGCATAATGCATGTTTCTCAAATTAGCTACAACACACTACACAGCAAATGTCTTTGCCATTCATGGCTTTCATTCTCCCATTTCTTTCTTTCTTTCTTTCTTTCTTTCTTCTTTTTTTTTTTTTTTTTTTTTTGGAGACAGGGTTTCTCTATGTAGCCCTGGCTGTCCTAGAACTCACTCTGTAGACCAGGCTGGCCTCAAACTCAGAAATCTGCCTGCCTCTGCCTCCCAAGTGCTGGGATTAAAGGCATGGGCCACCACCGCCTGGCCCTTATTCTCCCATTTCAAAAACAATCTTTTTTTAAGAGCTTTGGAAAATGAGGATAATTGTAATATTTCAAAACTCAAAGTCTATGGCAAAATCTGGGAACTTCCCATCAACTTTCCACTCAAGTCTAAGCTATGGAGGCCCCTCCTTCCTTCCTTCCCTTCATCCCTTGCTCCTTCTTTCTTTCCCTCCTGACTATCTTGAGCCTCCATACTGACTGCTGGTGTTAACTGTTCATTTACTTTCAGTCTTCTTCCATCAAGTGTCTTTACATTCCTTTACATGCCTGTGAGGCTATGTACTTTCTATAATAATAATAATAATAATAATAATAATAATAATAATAATAATAACAACAACAACAACAATAATAATGTATCTATTACTTTAAAATATAAGTGTATTCTTTAATCTTGATATTCACACAAACTAATCCATTCATCTCTGTAACTTATTTTGATATTTTTGACATTAATTTTATGTGGCATTGATTAAGTTGACACTTATTACAGGAGAGTTTTCTGGTTTTTCCTTTTTCCTTTTCTTTTTTGGTGTATGTGTGTGGTGTGTGTGTATTAAATGAGGAAGGGTCTTCCAGATATAATATCTACACTTCTATCACCTCCCACCCCATCTTCTTTCTCCTACAAAAGGAGTATGAATTTTCTTTGCTGGCTTTCAAACTTGTATAATGCAAGTCTCTCAGATTAGCTACAACACACTACACAGCAAATGTCTTTGCCATTCACGGCTTTCATGCTCACTCACCTGTTGCACGCACATTCGGAGATGAGAAGTTGATAGATACCCTGTGCTTCTTCTCTCACCCTCTACTGTGTGAGTGTGTGTGTACACGTGCATTGCTGTAGGCATGTGCATATGTGTACGCTAGTTCACATGCGTGCATGTGTGAGGACAGAGGCTAAGGCGGGTATCTTTTCCTCAATCACTCTCAACTTTTTACTTTTTAGGAAGAGTCTATCAGGGACCTTGAAGCTCAGCAACTCCTCTAGATTAGCCAGAAGGCAAATGAGCTTCGGGAATCTGCTGCAAGACACTGAGAAAGGAAATCAAAGGAGATGGAAAGATATCCCATGTTCCTGGATTGACAGACTACTGGGGGTGGGGGAATGGAGGGGCTATATTACCAAAGTTAATTTACCTATCAAAACTCTGATGTCACATTTCACAGATTTAGGAAAAACAACTCGGGAATTCCTATGGAACCACAAAAGACCATGAATAACCAAAGGTTTGAATACTGTTAGGGCATTAAAATACCTGGCCTCTAATTAGACTACAGAGCTATAGTGACAAAGACAACCTGGTACTGGTATAAAAATGGATGGGTAGGCAAATGGATCACACTAGGACTCCAAAATCAAAGAACAAAGAAGTCATGCCCACGTATTTTGACAAAAGAGACAAAAACATGCTGGATAAAACAGTACTGGCAAAGCTTGATTTCTTTCACCTTGTATAATCAATTCAAAATGAATCAAAGACCTTAATTTAAAACCTGAAATGCTGAAAATTCTAGAAATCCATAGAGAATTCTCTTCAAGACACTGGAGGAGGAAGAACTTCCTGAGCAGAACACGTAGCCCAGGAGGCAGCCTAAACTATAAACAGATGAGACTACCTGAAAATAAAGTTTCTGTGCAGTAGGAACTGGAGAGATGGCTCAGTGGTCAGGAGCCTGTACTGTGTGAAGTTTGTACTTTTCAGGCGTTACAAACATCCACGCACACATACATACACTCTAAGTACACACAAACACAATATACAATAGAGCAATGTTTTTACTAACTAGCCATTAAACAAACTTTCCCAGTAAATGCTCTACTAGGAATCAGGAGAGGCTGCCGATGGTCAAACTGCCAGAATGCTTGTCTGGCATGCACAAAATCCTACATTTGATCCCTAGCACAACACACATCAGGAGTAGTGGAACATGTCTATACTCCCAGCATTCAGAAGGTAAAAAACGATCAGGAGTTCAAGGTCATCTTGGGCTATACAGTGAGTTCAAAGTCAGCCTGGAGTTATCTTTGACAGCCTATCTTTAAAAAACCCAGGAAGCTATTAACAGTCATTAGGTATAAAAGTTAAAAAAAAGATCATAAAGTAAATAAGAACAATATCCACTTTCAATTTACAATGTATATCTGTATATCCTACTATTACAGATTTTTAAACCTGTTTTATCTATTTTCAAAAATTAGTATTAGAAAACTAAAATTCTCATAGGAACAGAAAAGAAGCCTAGATATACCTAACGGAACTTTAAATGTGTATTACATATCCCTCACTTACTAATCTTTCTGCTAAGTCTATCTCATTGAGAAATACCAGAGATATAAAAAGAAGATAGCCATGGTAAGAATATTCGTTAGCAACAACATCTGCAATTTTTAATAGTTACACATAATAAATGAATAGGAAGCTGTTCAGCAACTCATGAACAATGAAGTAGTAGTTAAGTAATAGTGAAGCATGAGATAAGCCAGTCTCGAGGAGAGGGAATACAGTGTGAGCCACTGACTTGAGATACTTAAGTCAAATTCAGCCCGGCAGTGGTGGCACCTGCCTTTAATCCCAGCACAGGCAGGAGAATCTCTGAGTTGGAGGCCAATGTGATCTACAGATTGAGTTCCAAGACAGCCAGGACTACACATAGAAACCCCATCTCGGAAAAAAAAAAAAAAAGACAAAACCCAAACAAACAACAAATTCAGAGACAGCAGAACAGTGGCTCTGGAGCAGGAGCAAGTAGTTAGCACTGTGGAGCGCTGCTGAAAAGGTGCTGAGCTTCAGCCTGAGAAGATGAAGTCCCTCAAAGGGGCTGGAGAGATGGCTCATTGGTTAAGAGCATTTACTACTCTTGCAGAGGACTGGGTTGGTTCCTAACACCCATACGGAGGTTCGAAACCATCTATACTCCAAGTCTAGAAGATCTGCCACCCTCTGGTGACCTCTGTGGTCAACAGGCAATGTCTGTGATCAACACATGGTGCACATACCTATATGAAGGCCAAACACCTATATAAATAAAAAATACAATTTGGGGGCTAGAGAAATGGCTCATCAAGTCAAAGCACTGTTGCTCCTGCAGAGAACCTGAGTCTGACTCCTAGCACTGACATGGCAGCGTGTAACCATGTATGACCGAGCTCCAGGGCATCTAATGCTATCTTCTGACCTCCATGGGAACCAGGCATCCACACAGTGCACAGATATACAATGTAAGCAAAATATGCATTTTTAAAAATCTAAAAGAACGCATAATTAGCATAAGTAGTTTTTTAAAGTCTCTAAAAATGGATGGTGATACTGGCTATCTAACAATTAGAATACACTGAATATACTGAACTTCACTCATAACAGTGATTAAAAATAGCAAATATTATGCATATTAACACAATTTTTAATTTTAAAAAAAGAGAAAATATATTGCCATTTAAAATCTACATTTACACATGGGCATACCCAGCAACAGTTAGAAGACACGTTCTCCATTCAAGACCAGCCTGGTCTACATAGCAAATTCCAAACCAGTTAGAACTACATGGTAAGACCATACCTCAAAAAATATATAAAATAAAACCTAAATTAAAAAAACCAGCATTATAAATATGAGTTTATATATGCTAACACGGGACATCTCATATTTCAACTACAAAATAATTATGTAGATAGTACAGCACTACTGCTCTTATCTTACATGGAAACCTATGGCTCAGAAATGTAGATTACACTTTCAGTTCTATAACTATCAGTGGGAGCCAACAGTAACAATCAGTTTGACTCTAAAACACATACTAATGCTGAGAATATCAGGGTATGGTTCAGTGGTAGGACTAGCATGCAGTGGCCTAGCATCAGGTCCCACGATCATACATCTACACACACACACACACACACACACACACACACACACACTCTCTCTCTCTCTCTCTCTCTCTCTCTCTGTCTCATACTATATTCATTCAAACAATTTTATCCTCAAATTTAACCTAACATGATCATTATTTTCCATTATTTTCTTTCCATGGTATTATTAAACGACCTTTCTTGGAGCTAGAGCAGGCCTCGGTGAGCCCCTAAACAGTTATCTTATGAGCTACTTCATAAACTACTCTGAATCACTTGTGCTTCTGCTTCAAAGTAAATGAAAGCTTCGGCAATTTATTTTATTTTAAAAAGCTGTGTTAGCTCGTGTAAATGACCAACCTAAAAAGGCATTTTAGATAATTAGCTTCAAAAGATTTAAAAATAAACATACTGGTACAAACAGATGTTCCCAACAATAAAATCTTCCACAAAAGTAATATACACTAAGCATAAGAGACACTTATTTTATTTTCAAAAGCAGTTTAATCTATTAAATAATTCTTTGAAATAAGAATTTCAAATGTTTTTTTTTAATAAATACCAGACACTTCCTTTGGGGGTAGGGCACTGCTGGGGACAAAACACAGTTTTAGACATTCTAGGCAAATTCTCTACCACAAAGCACATCCCCATCCCTAATAAGAGTTGTTTTGTTTTGGTTTTGTGTGTGTTTTAAGATTTACCTTATTTTTAATTATGTGTATATATGTGTAGCAGAATTTTAAATATTAGTGTAGCAAGAGGCCTGTGATTGGACAGGAAAAAGGAAGGCGGAGCTAAGAGTGAGGGAGAAGGGGAGAGGGCAGGAGGAGAGAGGAGGAATGAAAATGGAAGCCGACATAAACCAACGTGGTTTTCACCAGCTATAGTTAGATATGAAACCAAAAGTTAGGATAAATAAGATAAATTGTCTAATCTTTTTCTTTTTTTTTTATTCGAACAGGCACAGGAAGGGGCGCGCCCGCCCTCTGCAGACGGATGCCCAAGCACTGCGCCACCACGAGCTCGCTTAAATTGTCTAATCTGTGTTGGCATTTTACCATTATCAACTGGCCTTGAAATTATTGTGTGGGTATCTTGGGATTTGAGTATTTAATAATATATAAATCTCATTTGTTAACTATTAACATTAAGAGTTTTGATTTACTGGGTTATTGGATATTGTGATATCTAACAGCAATGGAGATTATTGCCTACACCGTGGAGGCGGCGGAGTTGGCCCAAGGGCCAGGGCAAGAGTCATGGAGGCTGAGGTTGGTAGTGGGCAGAGACAGCGACTACACAACGTCTAGGGGGCACCAGGCCAAAGAGCCTGCCAGGATGAGAACACTCGGCTAGGACCAGGTAGCCCACAGGTGTTGGGCATAGTGCGGGAACTTGGCGGTTCTCTTTGGTTGCTAGAATGTGGGACCACTGGGACTGAGTTAGCGGCAGAGCTGGGAGCTGCCGGTTCAATTTTTTCATACCTCCTGCTACATATGCGCGTACCTGTGTACAGGTTTGCACACGTGCAAGGAGTCACTGGAGATCAGAGGTGTCAGATCACCTGGAACTAGAGTTGCAGCGGCTGTAAGCAATCTGATTTGTGGTAAGCGTCCATGTGTGTGAGACACCTATATAAAGGCCATGTGTGTGAGACACCTATATAAAGGCCAATGTGTGTGAAAGCCAGAAGTTGACATCAGATAGCTTCTTCAATCATGCTCTACTTGTTTTTTGAAATAAGGTCTCTCATTGAACCTAAAGCTCACTGACTGGCTGCAGTGGCTGACCCACCCAAAATTATGTCTGTCCCCATGGCCCTAGCACAGGACACAGGCTCACACCATATCCCTAGACCCATAAAATTTTTTTTACTAACTTTCTGCCTGGTAAAAATCATCGCTGGGCGGTGGTGGCGCACGCCTTTAATCCCAGCACTTGGGAGGCACAGGCAGGCAGATTTCTGAGTTCGAGGCCAGCCTGGTCTACAGAGTGAGTGCCAGGACAACCAGGGCTACACAGAGAAACCCTGTCTCGATAAACAAAAAACAAACAAACAAAAAAAAAACCAAAAAACAAAAAAAAAAAATCATCAAATCTCATGTTTGTGGTTTTTTGTTTTTTTTTTTTTTTTGGATTTTTTAACGTGTGCATGTTTATATATATTTGTATGCCACATGTGTAAAGGTGCCTGTGGAAGCCAGAGGAAGGCTCCAGACACTCTAGAGCTGGATTACACAAAGTCCGTAGGCACCTGATATGAGTGCTGTGAACCAATCTCAGGTCCTCTGGAAGAACAGAAGCACACTTAACCTCTGAGACATCTCTCCAGCCTAAATCGTACATGTTTAATTCAGCAACACAAATGACAAACAAAAGAGTAGACCTAACAGGAGTTAGCGACTCATAAAACATTGTAGTTTAGCCCAAATCTCCCAGGTTTTTGAGGCACGGTCCTGGCACAGGCACTGAATGAAGGTGTAGCATCAAGAGTTATTCAGGTGTAGGACAGCTATCTTCAACATCTCAACTTCAGAGTATGACATGAAAATCCCTTGCAAGAACCTGTGCCACCATTGAACTGAAACGTTATGTAAAGCCTTGTGTAGAGGTCTTCTGACAAAGCATCACAGTTCTGAGCTCAACCCAGCACAATTTTTAAAAAAGTCAAAATGCCTTTATAATCCCCAAGTCAGTTCACACAGAAACATACTTCAGGTCTCTAATTCAGAACAAGGAATAACCTACAACCAGACCATATCAGCAACCGTACGGGGAAATGACAGGGACATTAAGGTTAGAAATCAGTAAACTAATTCATGATTCATTTTGCAAAACAAAGCTATCTTCTATAAATGACTCATTTCTATTTGCATAATATAGAAACAATATCATTTTAATAAATAAACAAACAACTGTACTTACGTGTTAGATGAAAAATCCCATCACAGGCACTAATATGAGACAAAAAGGCATTCCCCAAGCCCTGCCCATTGTGAGCTCCTTTCACAAGGCCAGCAATGTCCACTACATTTAAGAAAGCAGGAATCTTGCTGAAATACAAAAAATAATTTTATTATAAAGAACCTGCTTATCAACCAACTGAATTCTCCAAGCATTTCACATAAATTAACTATTTGCTTCTTGAAACAAGGTTTGGAATGTACATAATAATAACTTGATAAATTAATAGTCCCCCAAATAAACAAACTTTCTATATGCTTTGACTTCTTTCACTACATTATTATTTGTGTGTGTGGGGGGGGTTCGGGGTGGAATGTATACATGTGCCACAGTTTGCTCTAGAGGTCAGAGAACAAACTGCAAGAGTCAGTCCTCTCCTTCTACTCTGTGGGTCCTTGGGATTGAATTTAGTTCATTGGGCTTGATGGCAGCTTCCTTTACCTACTAAGTCATCTCAATGGTGTGTGTGTGTGTGTGTGTGTGTGTGTGTGTGTGTGTGTGTGTGTG
>JANHMN010000002.1:142801504-142844208 GCA_030674055.1 Rhabdomys pumilio
ATAATATCATGAAATAGAAGATATCTGGAGTTCCATATAATATCATGCAACATATCCTTCCACAATGTACCATTACCATAATGCCAGTATCATTTCACCCATATCTAACATAACTTCCCTATTGTGACATACTAAAAGCCAACTGAGGAGCGGCTGCTATTTGTCTCTGAAGAAGTAGGTCAGAGCTAATACTAACTTCTAACTGTTACTACACAAGGATTACTAGTGAGCCTCAAACTATAAAAGTAAATATGTGAATTTTTTTGCTGTATGATTTAAATCAAGATAAAAAGTGCACTCATATGGAAGAAACTAGTCATTAATTTTTCAATTATCTGCTTCATATTGTGATATGTACTCAGAAGATGATGCCAACCCATAGAACACCAGTCATGTTTTTAAAATGTGCAGTTTAAAAAGTGAAGTCTGAAACAAAATGGGACTCTTAAGGATTTTGCGATTTGCTTTGGACGCAGGGACGTCACTACAGTAACTTTCCCTTGCTCCAGAGAGAGGGCACAAGGAATCTGAAGTGAGAATTACTGTTACACAATTGAGAAAGCGGCTAAGGATTAGTCGGTAATTATGAAGCCAACACTTAAAAACTCTGGTTAGATATGATTATGTAAAAATGTTTGCATATAGACTAAATTTGATAACAAACAAAACTCAAAAAATATAATAGTTGAGTTACTCTGTGAATTAAAGGTGATGATTTTTCCCTACCCCCCGCCCCCCCCCCCACAAAATTTTAAGGTAAAACTGTCTCTTCAAATGAGGTCTAATTATCTTATATTCATCAGGGAAAAAACTATCTTAACCACAGCACACCTGATTAAACTTTTAAACCAAGGAACCAGATCTTTTTTATTTAATTCTGAGAGCCTTATAAAAACAGGAAGAAAAGAAGGTAACAATCAAATCTTAGTGCTACTAGTAAGAAGTATGTTTTAACAAGATACTGAACAATACCTACCTATCAGCCTGAGCTTAAATCATATTCACACTAAACATTTCAGAGTCAAGTAGAAAAGTGTGCCAAAATAGACACACTGCTGCTAGCAACACCACTAGTCAAATCAGTGGCTTTCGGATGCTGCTATATTGCATTACAGAGGGTAAAGGGGGCACTGTCAGGCTTATTACAGCATCTACCAGTATTCAAGCCCATATTTTAAATATATTTAGATACATGGTATAAGGTCAGGTTTTAGAGACATGGGGCTAGACTCATGCTCAGCTAAACAACCACAAACTAACGGTGACTGCCGTAGGATTTATAGTGGTAACCTGTAACAGCTTAGCAGAGGATGCCCTGAATGAAATGTGCATTGTTGACACCCACATAGACACAGTAAGTAAAGATCAAGGCCTTGAACCCACAGGTAAATTGACAAGCCTGTTCCTCTCAGGCTCTGTAGGATGACGAGGCTTCCCTTGGGAGTCCAAGTGCAGAATGGCTACTGTGTACAAAAACTAGCAACTGCAGCTTCCTCTTCCTGAATGCTTACAGCCTGAGACTCCTGCCCCTGTGCTGAGGCTCCAGGTCTCTGAAGTAGTGTGTGTTACTCCAGAAGAGCACACACCACCTGACCCACAGCTTCTGTCCAAGTGTGTGTTGTTTCTGTAGTGTTCTTGTCCTTCCTTCATTCTCTTGTCACCCTAGTCAGAGTTCCAGGACCCAGGCCTCATGAGACACAGTGCTAGGAACAATTTCAAAGCTAGGAATAAAATGAATCAGAGGAAATCACTGGCTTCTTTTATACAAGTGTCCTGTAATTTCAATTTTATAAAGACAGATGCCATACTACTTAATTTAAAAAGGTATGTATATTTATAAAGGTATAATATATTTACTTTCAAAAGAGATGGGAAGGCTTGAGCTTTGAGAAGGCTCAGTAAGTAGAGTTGCCCACCACAGAAGCCTGGCAACCTGACTAATCTCTGGCATCATTTGTTAAGATGGATGGCAAGAACTTACTCCATCAAACTGTTCTCTGACCTCCACACACTCACCAGAGCACACACACACTCCCACACACTGACCAGAGCACACACACACTCCCACACACTGACCAGAGCACGAACACGCTCCCACACTCACCAGAGCACGCACATGCTCCCACACACATACAATATACGCACATGTACAATAATACATATTTTAATTTTTAAAAGAGTGTAAGAGACCGTAATTTAAAATGTAAATATATAAACACAGAGAGCAGATACTTTTTAAGAGAATTTGCATTTGCACTATGGCCTTTAAATGTCATGCCTATTAAAAATGGACAAGACTTCTCAGAGAAAAAGCTGGTTTCAGATCTGACACCAAGCACTTTCCAAGTTAAAGCAGGAGGACCTTGAGTTAGTTTGCTGTCTCAAACACACACACACACACACACACACACACACACACACACACACACAAAATAACCTGGAATCTCAACTTTTCCCACAAAACAGGAAGAAGCTATCAATAGTCACAGAGCCCTATCAAAATAACTGCACGCCTGCTGTCTCAACTATTTCAGGAAGCTGAGGCAGGAGGATAGTTTATGCCCAGGAGTTATAAACCAACCTTGGTAACACAACATGACCAAGGTTAAAATAAGGAAAAGAGAGAAAGGAAAGCTATTCTGGAGCAATCTGAAATGGCTAAGCAAAGGCTCATCAAGCTAAGCCCCAATCAAATGGCTAACATGTATTTTTAACAAATCAAATAATTTTAATATTCACATACTGTAAATAAACCTCAAATATATTCTCATTGTCCACATATTAAAGATGCTACAAGAAAGTCTGATACCGCTCAACAGCAGATCAAGATCACTTCCTGCCTACCATGACAAGACTCAAGAGTTCAATCATCAGCATCACAAAAAGAAAAAAAAATGTAAACTTTGTTATTTAAGCCATACACCGAAACATACACCAGAAGAAACGGCTATTAGTTCTTAGAGAGAAAACAAAAACATAACACATTCAAACTCAACTTGAAAGACAATTCCACATTTCTATAGACCATCTCATCTTACATAGGTTTCAAATTTAGAAACACCAGTAATTCTACAGGCGTGAAAAAGGAAATACGGAAGGAGGAGATAGATGTCTGAAGATTACTGCTGCAGACTTGAGGGAAGCCTAAAGAATCTGTGTCTTCCAATAGCTCTGCATGTACAAAATGGAAGAAAGAAGGAAAGAAGGAAGGGAAAGAAAGGGTAAGGAAGGAGAGGGAGAGGGGAGGGAGGAGGAAAGGGAGGAGGGAAGGGATGGAGGAGGGGAGAGATGAGAAGGGGAGGGGAGGGAGAGCAAGAGGAAGAGGAAGAAGAAAAGGAAGGGAGGGAGGGAGGGAGGGAGGGAAATAATAAGGAACTAGGAAATAGTTTAATTACTATGACTTCAGTGGCAACTTATGACATTTTTTGATCTATTTAAATCTATTCAACCAATGCCTTTTGGAAGCAAAGAATTTTGTTTGGGCCTAAGATTGATGTGTTAAAAACCCATGGGTTTTTTGTGAAATGAAATTTTATACAAACATATACATTTAAATTCCATAAGGTTATTATTAAGACTTAAAACAAAAGAAAGACTCACAATTAAAGAAAATTCAAACAAGAATGAGTTTGAAGGGCTGGAGAATTGGCTTGGGGGTTAATAGCACCTGTTGCTGTTACCGAAAACCTGGGCTTGATTCCCAGTGCTCACATGTTGGCTCATGGCATCCAACTATGTGTAACTCCAGTACCAGGGACACTCCCTCTTCTGTCCTCAATGAACACAGTGAGCACAGGGTGTATTTGTACTGCACATACATACACTCATACACATACACATAAAAGTAAATAAACCTAAACAAAAGATTGGTTTGTACAAAGGACTCTTTCAGCAATAATGAGACTTGAAGAAACACTACCTGGTGGCGCATGCCTGGAATCCTACAAATCAGGAGGGATTTACAAACTAGCCTGAGCTACAGTGATTTTAAGGCTAGCCTGGGCTAGAAAGAAAACACTATCTTAGAAGAAAAACAAAAATAGAAGACAGTAGCTAGACTTGACGTGTGGGCCTCTACTTAAGACACACAAATTTCACTTTGGAAAAAACATCTTAGTACATCAAAAACAACAACAACAACAACAATAACACCTAATTGAATAGGTTTTACCTAAAATCTTTATGAAAATTTCAGTAGGTAAGAGAAAATATGAATACTAATGCAAATTCCCACAGCATACTGAATTAGCCACTTATACCACACACCCAAGACACAGATAAGCAGAATGTCCTTTTCTTTCCATTTATTTACTTGTGTGCCTTATGTGAAGGTGCACTTCAGCTTGCATGTGTGCAGAGGTTAGGGACAATGCCTTCCACCATGTGGGTCCCACTACTGACCCTGTTTACCTGTGGAGCTATCTCATCAGCCCTATTTCTTTGAATTTAGATATTAATTGTTAAAGCATCTATCCAGCAGAATAATACGAAAGACAATGACTGCCAATGTACGTATGTATTCAGGTCAGTGTAGCTACATATATTTACATGTCTATTCAGTAAAGGAACCTAAATTCAGTAACACACTGAGGAACAACGCTCATACCTAGAGATCAGATCATTAGTCTCTTAATACCATTCTTGAATTTTAAAGAAAAGGGGGTAGGGGGAAGAGTCTTCTGGACATAAGACCAGGACAAAAAAGAAAAGGTCTAAAAGTCATTTTTTCCTTTTGTTTTTATATATTTCTTTATTCTGAAAAAGGTGAGGGTCAAACACTCACTTGGTAAAGTACTGGCCATACAAAGCTCTAGTACTCTGTCACCTTCACAAAGCCAGCAGCAGCTCAAGCTCCCTCAAAAGCTACAGCTTTGAAGATCCATGTACTTAAAATAACTTGCATCCCAGGACTGGTTCTGTGTCCAAGGCCTCTTCAGATTTGACATTCTCCTAGATATAGTGTTGTTTACCAAATCTGTTGTCCCTGATTTTGCCCAACCCTACTTACCATGAGATTATTTCTGGGAACTCTTTGGTCCCTCTTGTTTATTGTATATTTTACTTTGGTAAATTTTATTAATTAAAGACATGTTCAGTTAAAAAAAAAAAAAAAAAGGTACTGGCCATACAAGCATGAGGACATGAGTTTAGCTCTCGTAAACTCATGGAAACAGTGGGGTGTTCCCTGCTCTGTAATTCCCGTGCAGAAGAGGTGGTAACAGGCTGATCCATGGAGCTAGCTGACCAGCCATTCTAGCTAGTTCCCTTAACACAGTTAAGGGAAGCTAACACAAAACAAACTCAATGGGATTTTTGGGGAATTTTATCTCATAATGATTTATGTGTCCATTTTTTTACCTTACTGGTCTCTTGCTTATATACGGTCTCCAGATTCAGTGAAAGACCTTGTCTTGAAACTAAAGTGGAGAAGCTCCTTCCTGTCCTCCACCAGTTTTTCCAGTTTCTTCCCCAGCCCTGTAGCAGACAGTTTGCAGGAGCCTATCCTCCCAAACAACCCCCATTCCTTGACAACTCCTCCAAATCTTACAGTGGACCCAGCTTTCCTCATTCCTGTACCCCTTCCCAGCCCTGCCTTCTAGCCCATCCCGTTCCTTTGTCAGCCACCTACAGCTACAAGCACTTTTTACCTGGGACCCCAGGAGCCACACACCTGACCTGGACTCAGGTCAGTGTCTCCCTCAGCTATCATCTGAAAACCTTCGTCCTGCAGTAGAGGGGAACAGAGACCCGCAGCTGGAAAATGAGCAGTGACAGACCTTTGAACATAGTCTTAAATGGGATGTCTCCATCAAAGCCCTCCCTTCAGAGTAAAGGAGGAGGACCACTTGTAAGAGCCAAAAAGATGGAAGACACCAAGGATACAGTGCTTCCCAGACAACAGGTCTGACACACATGAACTCAAGAGTCTATGGCAGCAGGTGGAGTGCACATACAGCTCCAAGCCAGATGGTGTCCCAGTAGACCTGGGACCCATCCCTCACTCGAAAGCTGCCAAAATGCCCAATGCTCAAAAAGGTTTCTCCAATGGAGTCTCACCAGGAATAAAAAATAGTTAAGGGACGCTAACACAAAACAAAATCAATAGTATTTGGATAATTTTGTCTTATTATGCTTTATGTGGGCATTTTTTTTAACCTTACTGGTCTCTTGCTTATATATGGTTTCCAACTTTTTGTGTTTTTATGGTGTGTGTGTGTGTGTGTGTGTCTCAGCATGTATATGTATAATATGCATATATGCACATATTGTTTTCTTTGGCTTTTTTTCTATTTTGTTTTGCTTTATTCTGGCCTGTTTGTTTTGCCTGTTTGACCTCTAAAGACAGAGAGAAGGCATGCAGTTGGATGGGTGGAGGAAGTGGGAGGAGACAGGAGGAGATAAGGAAAGGGAAACAAAGATCAGAATATATTGTATGGGCCAGGCGGTGGTGGCACATGCCTTTAATCCCAGCACTTGGGAGGCAGAGGCAGGCGGATTTCTGAGTTCAAGGCCAGCCTGGTCTACAGAGTGAGTTCAGGACAGCCAGGGCTACACAGAGAAACCCTGTCTCGAAAAACCAAAAAAAAAAAAAGAAAGAATATATTGTATGAAAAAATATATTTTCAATTAAAAAAAAGATGGAAATCAACTAAGGCAGACACTTTCCTTACATTAACTTCTGCCTCTCGTGTGTGTGTGTGTGTGTGTGTGTGTGTGTGTGTGTGTGTGTTTTCTAACATTCCTTGCAACTAAACACTGCAGTTTAAAGGGAAATGCTGCTAAATTATTTTGGTAACCAACTGTCTGGAATTCATTGCAACCTAGGCCATAGGAAAAGGCTACAATCCTAGCAACTGCTGAGCTATAAGCCAAGGAGAATCTGGGTTCCCTAAGACTATCATACAGAAGGTCCACTATGACTGAAGAACCCATTTTTGACTGCAAAGTATACTTTTATTTTATTGTATACAAAACATACAATAAACTCTTTAAACCAAGGTTATATGGAATATTACAACTTCCATAACACAGTCTAATGCCACACAAGACCTATACTTGAGATGAGTCTAAAAGACTAAGTAGTTCCCCCCAAGAGCTTCTAAACCTTACATTCACAATAATACATTGTTCCAACAAAGGGTAATTTACAAAGGACCACTAAGGTAAGAAATAGAAGTAGAAACCAAATCACCATACTCTTACCCTTATACTCTTTCTTCTGCACTAAAACATGTCTCCTTATCACTAAGTCTACATACAGCTATCAAAGAGAAGAGATTATCCTATTTACAAATAATTACTACCTTCCGCAAATAATTATTGGGTGTTCACTATTTATTAACACCAGTCTAGGCACTAGAAATATGTCAATAAACAGGAACAACACAATCACTTCTTTTTTGGAACTGAAAGTCTAATAGGGGATGCCAAACAGCTAATTCAATTAGATAATATATACAACACTCAGAACAGAGACTTGCATATAGTAACTGTTCAGTAAGTACCACATTAGCTTTCTGGGTAAAGGAATTTACTTCTGTAGTCCCAGCACTCAGTAGGCTCAAGCAGGAAGATTTCTAGGAACTCAAGGTCAGTTTGGGCTACCTAGTAAATTCTCCATCAACACAGGCTACAGAACGAGACTTTGTCACAAAAGATACATGACATCAGGCATAATGGCACATGCCTTTAATTCCAGTACTCAAGAGATAGAGGCAGGAAATCCCTGTGGGTTTGAGGCTAGCCTGGTCTACAGAATGAATTCCAGGACAGCTAGAGCTACATACTGAGACCCTGCCTTGAAAACAAACAAACAAAAAATACAAAAAACAGCTTAGCTATGAATATGACCACTTAAGTTTCTAGTAATTAGCTTTACAGATACATATTTTAAAAAAAGCAAGCTTACTTAACTCTCTAATATCAAGACATTCTTCAGATGGTTTCTGTCATGGTTAGTTTTATGCCAACTTGACACAAGCTGGAGCCACCTGAGGAGGGGACTTCAGTTGAAACATTGCCTCTATAAGATCAACTGTAATCAAGACTGCAGAGCATTTTCTTAATTAGTGTTTGTCAGGGCTGGGCCCAGCTCACTGTGAGTGGGGACACGCCTGGGTAGGTGGTCCTTGGTTCTATACGAAAGCAAGCTGAAAGTCTTGAGGAGCAAGCCAGTAAGCAGCACTCCTGCATGGTCTCTGCATCAGCTCCTGCCTCCAGGTTCCCATCTGGTCTGAGTTCCTACACTAGCTTCTTTCAATGGACTGGGACAGAATATATAACCCAAATAAACCTTTTCCTCCACAAGTTGCTTTTGGCTGTAGTGTTTCATCAGAACCGTCATAACCCTAACTAGAACAGTTTCTAAATTGAACACCCTTACTGCAACCAGTGAACTAAACTATGCTTAAGAAAACTATCCTGGACATCCAATCTATTTTTTTATTTTTTTATTTTTTAGCCCTGGCTGTCCTGGAACTCACTCTGTAGACCAGGCTGGCCTCGAACTCAGAAATCCGCCTGCCTCTGCCTCCCAAGTGCTGGGATTAAAGGCGTGCACCACCACCACCCGGCTCCAATCTATTTCTTGTAAACCCATTCAAAGCTAGGCAGATCTAACTGGTCTTTCTTGCCCAGGAATCTATGTAACAGAATAGGTATCCCTGCTAAGAATCATCCAGGTCCAGAGCTGGTGTTGTAAGGCCCCATGAAGGGAGGACCTCATCCAAGCCTCAGGAATTTTCGGCCATTCAATAAGTCACAAGACACCAAACTTGATGCAATCAGCAAGAGGTATATTTCGATCAACATGTTGAGGTCAAGACCCATGACCTACGCAGGGGCAGTGGGGTCTGACCCCCTGGGCTTTGGAAGCAGAGAAAATTTAAAGGCCAAAACCACAACCCAGAGGGGAAACCATAACCCAGGGGGAGTGAAGGAAGGTTATTGGAGAGTACCTGTGGAACTCTCCAGCCCATTATTCAGTTTGTGACAGGGTCCAAGGAACAGTCATGGGGAACATTTTGTATAGACTATTTTCAAAGAGCCTATTCGCAATCAACCATCTATCTTATGGTCAGCCAAGTTCCTGAAACACAGAGCTCACGACCAAGCTGACCTGCATTCTTGGTTTTGCTCAGCCTGTTAGGAGTTTTTTTGAAAATTTTTAACCCTTTCAGTGTAGCTGAGCTCCATGTGGACTGACATGCACCTGCCTCACCAGAGCTCTTATCCTTCTGATGTCTAGCTGTCCACTCCTTCAATTCTTCCAGTAAGTCTCTTAAAAGATTTGTGTTTCATACACTCAACTCTACCTGATACAGTTTAAAAGAAAGATCATTCTATAAAGATGGTTTTACAAACACAATTTCTAAAATTGAGTAAACTGTAGCATTAAAATAAATGAATTTTCATGTAAGCCCTGAATTAAATCTTCAGGACCTCCCTATCAATAACGAGAGAATCCAAGCCAGCAGGATAGCTAAGAAGGTAAAGACACCTTCCACCCAGCCTCTAATCTCCAATATTTGTGTCATCACCCACAAACAAAAGAAATAAAATGCAATTCAAGGGGCTGGAGAGATAGCTCAGTGGTGGAGAGCACTGGCTGCTTTCCTGGAGAATCTGGGTTCAATTCCCAGCACCCACATGACAGCTCACAACTATGTGGGATCTGACACCCTCACACAGACATGAATGTAAACAAAAAAAACAAAAAAAAGAACAACAAAAAAATATACTAAAACAATGTACTAAAAAAATGTATTTCAAAATTCTTTTAAGTTAAATTTTATTGTGTTTAACATACCTCAATCAAACTGAAGAGGACTATTTTGAAGTTGAAAGTACTAATTATTATTATATTCTATACTGTAACCCCCCCCAAAAATTTACATTAAAATAACACTTAAGATGGCTCTTTTCAATTAGTCCCATTTGAAGTAAAAACGGTGTAAACACAGATTAATGACAATATCTAAAAACTTTCTTCTGGGGCAGAAAACCTCCCTGCAAACATTATGATCAGATCTTGCTTTCAATTTACTGGCAGTACCCTGTATTACTTGGCTTGATTACTTGTTTTGCTATATTTAGATTTCTACTTTTTATTTATTATTATCTACGAGTAGACTCTAGCACAGAAGGAAGCCCGCTCTAGAAGAGACTGATTTCGGACAGCCACTTCTGCTCATGTTTTATACTGCAAGAACCCGAGAAGCAGGGACTTGGGCACATCGTGCTCTATTTACTGAGGATTTTGTAATAGGAACTCAGAGAACACACAGAACACCACTAACCTAAACACCTACAAGTACATCCCAAAAGCCCTAGTGATCTTCAAAAACACATGCTGTGTCTATTACCCTAATCACTGAGAGAGAGAGAGAGAGAGAGAGAGAGAGAGATTGATTCTTGGTTTTGAGATAAGGTTTCTCTATAGCCCAAAATGGTCTCAATCTCACAATCCTGCTCTTGCATTAGCCTCCAAAGTACTAGGATAAAGATGTGAACGACCATGCCTGGCTAAGATAGTTTAAAAAATGAAAAGAACAGACACTGAACATCTAAGTTACATGTGTAAAGAATTGTAAAATTAATCCCATACATATCTATCACTGTCTTGTGTGCAAATATACGGTATACATGGTTGACTTTAATTTTAAAGAGATGACAAAATTCAGTACTTTGTTCTCAGAGTTCCCAAGTGTAAACAACTTTTGCACGCACGCACACACACACACACGGCTTCCATTTGCCTGTTCACGTGTGTGTAGACACAGTGCATGTGTGTGCTTATGACATCCTACTGCTGCGGACACGTGTCTTCCTCTGCAAGCCGCCTTACTTAGTGAAGCGGGGCTGCTGCTGAATGCGGAGCTCACCATTTCGGCTAGACGGGCTAGCCAGCTTGTTCTGTGGATTCTTGTTTTGGTTTTTTAAATATGCAGAAAGAGAAACCTTTTCCCTACCTTCTAACAGTATATTCAAAGTAGTTACTTCTTTCTCCAAAAAATTTCACCCACCAGAGAACCTTCTCTCAAGAGCTTTATAAAAAAGTTTTTAAAACTATTTCCTAAACTGTTCTACTGCAAGGTTTCTAGTAACAGTCTAGCTAGGAAGTACAGTTCCAAGCAAATGGAATACTATGCTTTTCAACAGTTCAAGTAAATGTAGCTGATTTGCCTTATTAATATTTTAACTCTCACTGCTTCTTCCTCTGAGTTTAGCAAAACAATGTATATAACTCATTCCAATGTGTGCAAAAAAAACAAAAACCAAGTAAGTAAAACACATGTAAGTTAACGCCTAGTCTTGTAACAATATTCAAGGTCCTTTACTTCAATTTGAATTCTTATTGCCTCGTAAGTTTCTATTTCTACAACAGGACACCAAAGTTTATAAAATAAAAATAAGACGTCTCAATTTTTACTTACCCAACATTTGGCAATCCAACGATACCAATTTTCAGTGAGGTTCCAAATCTTCCAATAATAGGAGGCGGTTTAATTCCGTCTCCACCCTTTTTCGGAGGCATCTGAAACATCAAAATGAACTTTTAGGACTACCCCGACAAACAAACACATTTCTGTAGACAGAATATATTACTGGGTAGTAGAAAAGAAAACCTACTGTTTTATGTATCAATCCACAACTAAAATAAGAACAAAACTCTTCTGTTTTGGGGGGTGGAGGGGAAAGGGGTTCTGTAAACAGATCTGATTCTAAAATTTGTACAGGAGTCACTTCTGAATAGTCAGTCCCAGAAACACTGCAGCAGCAGGAATCAAAGATAACCGTAAAACCAGTCTTCCATGTTGGCTGCTGACAACCGCCTTCTTAACCTGTCATACTATTTGAAGGAAAGCATTTGGAAGCAGGAGCACAGACACAAGTCAAAAACACATTACAGAAACACCAGCAACCAAGTCACCTCTCACCAACCATTCCTCCACCACTTGGGTCCTGCCTTTCTCCACAACTCAACGTTTACCACACTGATGGTCACCACTAGGCCTGGAGGGCCTTCGAACCCAGACCTTTTCATCTTTGACACTGTAGGTAAGGCTAATCAGTCTTTATCAAACAGCTTTTGAAACCACACTCTACAATGGATACTTTGAAGGCACTCAACTCACCCTCTCTTTAAGATTCAACCTAGAGCTTTCATGTATAATGCTAAAAGCAAGTGCTCTACCAGTAGGCTATACAGCCCCATTTCAAATACTTTCAACCTTTTGACTGACAAGTCCAAACTGTCTTTTCTTGCTTGTCCTGGCTCCAAGGGCCACTGTGTAAAATTAATCTCACTTTTAACACTGCAATAGGAACCTACTAGGAACTGCAACCTCGCGTTTTAGAAGCTGGAAACTAAAACTGTCCCTGTCTCCTGGCTGGTTGTACCTCCTAACGCCACGCTGCTCCTCCCTCCTACCCCCCCCCTCCCCCCCCCCCCCCCCCCCCCCCATTCTGCCCGCCCCAGAAGTGATATTCCAATCTGTAATCCCAGACCCGGAGGCCAAGGATCTCCCTTTTTTAGGGTCTTGACACCTGTTCCGGGCCTCCAATGAACAGCTGCATGGGAGAGCCCGTCCAGTCCTGTGGCCTACAAGGGGTAGCCTACAAGGGGTGCCCCCGCAGCCCAGTAGCCCCGCAGGACCCCAGCACACCACCTTTCCCCTCTTGACCCGGCACTGGCGTCCCGCCCTGAGGCAAGACTTTCTACCAGACTGCGGCGAGGGCCAATCTCGTGGCCGCGCGGCCTAGTCCGAGGGCGCCTCATTCATCCACATGCGCCAAGCTGTCCGCTGCCCTCAGCCCGTCCCGGCGGCCAGTCTCCGGCCTGGAGCCAGCCTCGGAGCCACTGGCTCAGGCGCTCATGGGCTCCTTCGGCCACTCACCTTGCACCGGACTAACGATCGCACGGGGTCCCGGACTGCAAAGACCGGTGTCGCCGGCAGCCGGAGGTGGGGAGGAAGGCGGAGAGAGCGCAGGCCCGGCCCTCCGCCGAGCCTCACGCACGACGGCAGAGGCGACGGAACGGGCGGGCCGGGGCGGCACCTGTGCGCAGGCCACGCCCCCACAGGGTCACGCCCATTGGCCCGGATGCCCGGGCCTGGATGGGCGGGGCCTGCAAGGGGGCGGCCCCTTAGCAGCGTCAGGCTTCTGCAGTGGGCTTCAACCGGTCCTCCAGGTTTCTTTCTGCTCCACTGCTCCGTTTCTGGGCTTCCTCTTCGTGTCGGATCTCTCCTGTCCCTTACTGATTGCACCGAGATCTGCCTTTGCCACCTGCACGACGCCGCCCTCCTCCCCTTTCCAGTAACTTCTTTCAGACGGGCTAACAGTGAGAGGCCATTAAACTTTCTTCAAGGGAAAGTGAACCAAGGAAAATTTCGGATCCAAAACGCACCTAACAGCCACAGAAGTATATAAAACATTTAACATATATAAAACATCTTCTTCCCCGTCGCCTCACGTACATCCCTTTCCTCTGCGAGATTAAGAACCACGAGAAGGAAACATGATTTCCTGGTTATAAAATGAGACTACTGCAATCTATCTCACGAGGTTATTGTTGGGATTCAATCAAATAATATGTATAAAGTCACCTTTGACTACACTATGCACTCCACTGGGGGAAAAAGTTGTTTATTAGGTTTTCTCCAACGACCCTCAAGTATTTGTTGCAGTGAATGTTCAAAATTATATTTTTTTCAAACATACCAGTTGCAAATGAAAGGGTGTGAACTGGTTGCTAATCCCCAATTTGAAGATGACAGAATAGAAAAGTATCAGGTAAAGTCACACAACTAAACTAGTGACAGAAGACTTATTTCAAACCCTGATCTCACTGCAAAAGCTGTCGTTTATTTTTTTAATTACATTTTGTTGTCTATTGTATGTGTGGTTGTATGGATTAGCTCATGCATACAACAGTTTTGGTGAGTTCAAAGAACAGCTTGGAGTCAGTTCTCTCCTACTTTGCAGGTTCTGGGGGATGAAACTCAGATCATGAGGCATAGTTAGCAGCAAGCACCTTTCCACACTGAGCCATCTCACAGATCTGAAACTGTTCACTGTCTGACAGCATCCTTTTGAATGGTGACTTATAAGCGGCAGCTGAGCCACTGTTTATAATAGAATTGCATAAAGGTTTTTCTGTCACCCCATGAGAGTGATCTGAGGGAAGCCTTAGAGCTTGTTTGATAAATTTTAAAGACACAGTCTCTGTCTTCAGTTTTGTTGTTGTTTAAAGATTGTTACTGTCAGAGCAGTCATGACCTTACTTTATACAGTTACTAATACACCATATGCTCAACCTAGTATCCTTGTCATCAAACAATGTATTTGTAAACTAGACTGCAGGAGTAACTAGTACACAATTTGTAGCCACCATCAATCTAATTCACATGAACAGCACAAGCCTGACAGATTAAAAAATAACACTATTTTCAATTACTCTGATCACACACACACACACACACACACACAAACACAAACACACACACACATATTATGACTTCCTCTGCTCTCATCTCCTGGCTAACAACCAAAAGCCTACTGCAGTTCTAGGCACCAGTAAAATATAGGGAGTAGAAGAGCAGGAAATGTGTCATCTAGTGGACCTCTAGGAAAGAGGAAGCATGTCTCAGAAGCCTCTAGCAGACATCTTCCATTTTACTGGGCAAAAACTAGGTGGATCCTTCATGACTCCCGGGTGAGGGGTACTTGAAGTGTGGATGTGCTAGGCAACAAGATAAATTAGTTACATGCCAGGCAGGACAAAATAAAACAACACAAGACTGAATCATTTTCTTCAGAATGACATGATTTAAAACTTGGGAATTAGTTCTTATTTCTGGAATTTCCCATTTAGTACTCTAACGTGGCAATTGGGCATGATCTAGTAAAACCATAGAAAGTAGAACCATGGGTAAGGGGATGGGGTTATAGTACTGGAATCAAGATTTCCCATTTGGGGCTGTAATGGCTCAGTGGTTAAGAGCACTGGCTGCTCTTCCAGGGGATCCAGGTTCAATTCCCAGCTCTCACATGGTAGCTCAAACTGTAACTCTAACTCTGTCCCATAGAATCCAATGCTAGCCTCTGAGAGCATCAGATATCCATGTGGTGCACAGACATCTAGACATAACACCATATACATAAAAACAAAACTTAGAGGAAAAAAACTTCCTTTTTAAATTAGATAGATAGATAGATAGATAGATAGATAGATAGATAGAGATATGTACATGTTTAGGTAGATGTGTGCATGTGTGTGTGTGTGTGTGTGTGTGTGTGTGTGTGTGAAGGTCTGATGTCAGCCCCCAGGAGCCAGCCACTTTTTTTTTTTTCCAGAATATCTCACTGGGATGACTGGGACCTAGGGCTCACTCATTAGGCAAGGTTAGCTAACTAGTAAGCCTGAGACTTCCTGACTCCACATTTCTGCCACAGGGATTATGGACATATAGTCTCCGTACCTGGCTTTTTATATGGGTGCTGAGGATCAAACTCAACCTCATCCTTGCACAGCATGGCACCAAGTAAGGCACCTCCCAGCCCTTCTCCTTTAAAGATATAGTCTCACTGTTTAGGCCAGGCTGGGCTCAAACTCATAATCCACCTACCTCAGCTACCTGAGTGTTGGGCTTACAGATAAGCAACACCATATTTACACAGGTTGCCCTACGTTCAAAGAGGCATCTCAGAGTCACCTCATGTAGTGACTGAGGTTACCATGACACCTACTTATCTCAGGCCCCATAGAGGGCTTATCCATTCCAAGCCTTTCTGTTCGTAGCACATGAACCTTCTGGCCATAACATATTGGACCTGGGATATCAAATCCAAGCTGAAGAAATCAAGATGCCTTTTCTTTCTAGAAGTTAGAGTCAAGCTGTAATAATAAATGCTATTGGTTGCTTAGAGGAGAACATAAAACCAGGGTTAAGGACTATGTTAGGGTTTTTTTTTTTTTTTTGACAGAAGGCTATTCTAAAGAAAGAAAAATAAGGCACAAAAGGGGCAAGTAATCATAAGACTGTCCTAGAGAAATTGAGAAAGGAGAGAGCAATCACGAGTTCTAAGTGTCCAATTCCAAATGTCTAATCCATCGAATGGCCTGTTTACTTCTTAACCCTAGGCTCTCTGATAACCTTGCTTGCTACCAAGAACTTCCATTTTCTGTTTAAATTGGTTTACAGTGGATTTCTAATAGCCAAGCAGTATTTGCAGTGGCCAAGGCAGACAAGAACTTACAGGCTCCTGAGAACTATCATAATGTATGTCTGAGGCACATTGTCCCTCTCACCTGCAGACTTAAATTATACAAGTTCCCCAGAGTGTGTTCTGTGTAACTGGGATTCTCCAAGAAGCTCTGTTGAATATGGGATTCAGGATCTGATGAGTTCAGGAAGCACTACATAATCTTTTTGGGAGACAATGATTGGTTTTGTTGTTTTAGAGTTGGTACAAAAATACCTCCTTTTTTATTTACTTATTGTATGTGTTTGAGTGTTTTGCCTGTATTATGTTGTCTCAGTTAGGGTTTTACTGCTGTGAACAGACACCATGACCAAGGCAAATCTTATAAGGACAACATTCAATTGGGGATGGCTTACAGGTTCAGAGGTTCAGTTTATTATCATCAAGGAGGGAGGGAACATGGCAGCATCCAGGCAGGCATGGTGCAGGAGGAGCTGAGAGCTCTATATCTTCATCTGAAGGCTGCTAGTGGAAGACTGGCTTCCAGGAAGCTAGAGTGAGGGTCTTAAAGCCCACACCTACAGTGACACACCTACTCTAACAGGGCTACACCTTCTAATAGTGCCACTCCCTGGGCTGAGCATATACAAACCATCACATATGTCTATGTACCACATGTATGCCTGCTGCCCACAGAGGCCAGAAGACAGTGTTAGACCCCCTTCTCCCCAGGACTGGAGTTTTATGGATGGTTGTGAGCTGGCATGTGGGTACTGGAAATTGAACCCTTACCCACTAGAAGAGCAGCCAGTGCATGCTCTTAACTGCTGAGACATCTGCCCAGACCCACAAAAAAAATTAAAAAGAACAACAACAACAAAAACCCACCTATTAAATCTTAAGAGCTGGCTCAGCAAGTAAAAACACCATCAAGCTGGGCCACCGAGTTTGAGCCTTAGGATCCACATGGTCAAAGATCTCATAAGTTGTCCTGTGCCCACTACACACATGTACACACACATACTCATATGTGGACACAACACACAAAAATAATAAATATCAAGATGTGTTGGCACATGACTTTAATACCGGAACTCAAGAGGCAGAGGCAGAGGAATCCTATGAATTCATGATCAGCAGGTATGGATTCATAGTGAGATCCTGTCTCAGAAAGAGAAGAAAGAAGCCATCAGGAAAAACAACATTCAGGGAACTTAAGTCAAAAGAGCCATTCAAAAGCACTGTGTAAGTCCAAGTCTGTAACAGTGTAGAAAGGCACAAAGGAAGAAGAGTGGAGGGACCTGTGGCTGCTAAGGGTTAGACAGAGAGAGGGAGGTGTAACTGAGCACAAAAGGCGTCAGAGCAATGAGATGACCTTGAATAATGCTATAACATAGCTGCTATACATCTAAGTTGCTATATATCCTAAGCCCAGGGTTTACAGCCCCAAAGTAAACTCTAGGGCATGGACTTTGGAGGGTAGGTATCAACCAAGTTCATCAGCTGTAATAAGTACACTGTTCCAGCAGAG
Source organism: Rhabdomys pumilio (assembly GCA_030674055.1). Classification (NCBI taxonomy): domain Eukaryota; kingdom Metazoa; phylum Chordata; class Mammalia; order Rodentia; family Muridae; genus Rhabdomys; species Rhabdomys pumilio. The sequence continues at coordinate 142,819,242 of JANHMN010000002.1, forward strand.
AGAGTGGTAATGGGAGTCCATGAATTGTAGGAAAAGGTGGGACATGAAAAACCTCTGTATCATTCTCTCCATTTTGCTATGAACCTAAGACCACTCTTTAAAAAAAAAATGCCTATTGAAAAAGAAGTGTGGAGCAGAGCAGTGGTGGCACACGCCTTTGATGCCAGCACTCAGGAGGGAGGCAGGTGGATCTCTGAGTTTGAGGACAGCTTGGTCTACAGAGTGAGTTCCAGGACAGCCAGGGCTACACAGAGAAACCCTGTCTCAAAACAACAACAAAAACCAAAACAAACAAACAAACAAACAAAACAAGAAAGAGGAAGAAAGGAAGGAAGGAAGGAAGGAAGAAGAAAAATAGATGTACATGGGTGTTCTTACAGAATCAAAAATTAATTTAGATATTTTATGTATAAACATCAACTTCAAAGATAATGTTTGGCTAGGATTTCTTTTCTTTAATCATGACCATTTCAGTTTGGTCAATGTAATTATTAACTGTTGAAAGATATATCCACCCCCAGTGGTATACTTCCTCCAATAAGACCACACCTACCCCAACAAGGCCATATCTGCTAATCCTTTCAGATAGTGCCACTCCCTGCTGACCAAGAATTCAAATCCATGGGGCCATTCTCTTTCAAACCACCAGACTGTGATAAGACACCATGACTGGGCTGGAGAGATGGTTCAGCTCTTCCAAAGGTCCTGAGTTCAATTCCCAGCAACCACGTGGTGGCTCACAACCAGCTATAATAGGATCTGATGGCCTCTTCTGGTGTGTCTGAAGACAGCTACAATGTACTCATATAAACAAAATAAATAAATCTTAAACACATACACACACACACACCATGACCAAGGCAACTTATAGAAATAAGAGTTTATTTGGGGCTTTGAGTTTCAGAGGGTTAGAGTCCATAACCATCATGGTGGGGAGTATGTCAACAGCCAGGCAGGCAAGTGCTAGGACAGTAGCTGAGAGCTTACATCCTGAGACACCATGAGAATGATTTAGGCTTTGAAACCTCAAAGCCTGCTCCCAGCAACACACCTCCTAATTCTTCCCAAGCAGTTCCACCACTGCCCGGCAGAAGGTACCTTTCTACAACTTGATTTTCCCTCTCCCCTGAGATTGGAAGTCTTCCCTTTAACTGTGCCAGATATTCTGCCCTGACAAGAGAGATAAAGTTGAATAACATGTAGTTCATTACTCAACAGTTCCTTAACCCCAAATGGGAGAGAGAGAAAGGAACCAGTATGTGAATGAGCCTCACAGTATCAACAAGTAGAAGGTCTCGTGGTACCGGACTGAAAAGAACTACTGAAGTAGGGAGTGATGCTAAGATGGCAGAGTCTTAGAGAAACAGAAGCATAGTTTCCCCACAGTAAACAGCTGCATGTGACAAGGGCAGAGTATAGGGTGTCGTCCCCTGCCTGTAAACAGAAGCAAGGTCCTAAAAGGACTTGCCTACCAGAATCTTCCCTCCACTGTTGTCCCTACCACTCCTGCTAACAAATTCAGTTAAGGCATAATAAAGACCTGACCAACTGGAAAAAATAACCATAAAGCAGGCTAACGTGTGATAGCTCCGAGATGGATAAAAAGAACTGATTTTCTTGCAATCAATTGTTCACATTTATATGAAACTATCCTTCTAAGACAGGCTATGAGATCTTTGTATAGAATTGTTAGCTAAATATAACTGCCAAATAATCTGTGAATAAACTGGAATGAGCTATCTTGGGAAAATATAGAATTTTCACTGTTCTTTCACCATGGATTTCATCTTCAGTATGAGGCTTTGAAGGTGTCTCATGCAGCTTGTTTTTTTATGTTCATCGTCCATATTCTTTCTTTAAAAGTCAAGCTTTCAGAAATGTGCCTGTCATGTGCATTTGTCTTCTGCTGCACTTCCAGAAACTTCAAAGAAAGACAATGCAGTGAATAGTTTCTTTACTTTATTCGACAGCATAAAGCCAGCCAAAGAATTTCAGTAGTAACAAGATTTTCTCTTTGAAATAAAAATAAACAATTGGTACCAAAATAAGCAACAAAACAAATTTCCTCTTTGTCTTAGTCAGGGTTTCTGTTGCTGTGGTAAAACACCATAACCAAAAGCAACTTGGGGAGGAAAGGGTTTATTTTGCTCACACTTCCACATCACAGACATCATGGAAAGAAGTCAAGGCAGGAACCTGGAGGCAGGAACTCATGCCGAGGCTGGGGAGGAGTGCGGTTTACTGTCTTGCTCCTCATGACTTGCTCAGGTCACTTTCTTACAGAACCTATGACCAGTAGCCCAGGGGTTACACTGCCCACAGTGAGCTTGGCCATCCCATATGAATCATCAATCAAGAAAAGGCCCCGCAGACTTGCCTACAGACCAATCATATGGAGGCATTGATAAAGATTTCTTCTGTACAGATGACCTTAGTTTCTGTCAAGTTGACATATAGTCAGTGCACTATTCTTGGATTATTCACACAAAAAGAAGAAGTTAAGACCAATGAAAGTCTTCAGACTTGGGAAAGTAAAGATTTGGAAATATATATCCAAATTAAACATATATGTGTACATGCATTTTATATATATATATATATAATATATATATATATATATATATATACATACATATATATATACATGTATATATCATATAAAATACCAACATACATACTATATAGTAGTATACATTAAATAAGGATTTATTTCTATTTAAGAATATACAAGATTTTTAGAATAGCACTTTTTGAAATTATAGATTGTGTTTTTGTCTCTGTTAAACCTAATTTCTCTATTGAAGTATTGGTGAATGTTCTGTTGCACTAGAACGAACAAAAGCATTGGACCCAGATTAAATTCTAGTATCACCAATTACATTGCATTACTACAGAGTGTGCCCCCAGGGAACTCTAAAAGGTAGATGCAAAGTTGTTACATCTATTTGGCTAGCGTTTGGTGTTTGCCATCTGGGGTCATTAATTAAGGCACCTAATTGTCCACTCAAGTATCTCACACTAGGGTGACTAAAAGTATCTCAAGAAAAAGAGAAGGTAGAGGCTGTTGGTTCTATTGGGTCACAGTCTGGAAAACCTAGATTATAATTTTGTCCACATTCTTTTGGTCAGCCAACTAGAATCAAAAAGGGGAAGTAAGTTTGATCTCTTGAGAGGAGCAAGAGGAAATATATCCCACTAGAAGAAGGGTTTGGGGGTGAGAACAAAGGGTGACTAATCTTCAGAAACTAGCTAGTAGGGGCTGGAGAGATGTTTCAGTGGTTAAGAGCACTGACTGCTCTTTCAGAGGTCCTGAGTTCAATTCCCAGCAACCACATGGTGGTTCACAACCATCTGTAATGGGATCCAAAGCCCTCTTCTGATGTGTCTAAAGACAGCTACAATGTACTCATACAAATAAAATAAATGAATGCTTTTTTAAAAAAGAAAAAGAAAGAAACTCACTTGTAGAGTCTACCCTCTGGCCACAGCAGTTTGCATCTCTCCATGTGAAAAATACAGTCATTTGATCTCAGACCCTGGAATGTACAACTATGGCATCAACTCAAATTCCAGAGTGATCTAAAGAACAGCAAGAGTGGATAAGCCTCTTCTAGCATGTTCTGTGGTGCAGCAGCCTGAGCATCAAGATCTGTGCTCTAAAAGGTCTAAATACCTGCTGTACATGTGATGAGAAATACCGTGATGAATAGTGTGGAAAGCCATGGCAAGGCCTTACTCTTGGCAAACATTCACCCTTGGCTCTCCTATCTACTATTCTTCTTTCTGCTTATCTTCCATGATTCACTTGTCAGTTCTCAGAACTTCAAACAAGGCCTCATAGCAACCCACCCTGGTAATACTTCCTCCTGATCTCTAGATTTAGACAACATTCTGCTGGATAGATGTTTTTAGAACCCCCGGTAATGGAAAGGCTTTGTGAGAATAACTTAGTTAGACCCCACAGCTGCAGCTAGCTTCCTCCACCTGGAAAGCCCTCTTTCCTTTCCTACCCCTCTCCATATCCTGCTTTTAGAGTATATAACCTGTGTGAACAATAAAATCTTTGCCAGCTTGATCAGACTTCTTGACTTGCTGTGCCTCCTTATTTTCTCTTGCATCTCAGTCCTCTCCACAGGGTCTAAGGGTCCCACTTGATTGTCCAACTGGCCTGGACAGAATAGAAACAAAATATACACAACTGATACTTTGAAAAGGAAGAGAATAATGAAAAGCATTGGACTCTAATCCACTGACCCTGTCCAAAGGCCTGTTCATCATCTCCTATGGCCTTTCCCATCTCTGCCTTCCTGCTGGTCCCCAAACCAATGTCACATGACTTGGATTTGTGTTACAGCAACCCCTGAAGTGAATCTACTTTCCATGTTGTTTTCTATTTATTGCTATGTGAAAGCCCAAACATTTAGAGACATAAAAGCAGCAGCAACGTCGTCACTTCTCTTGAGTCTATGGATTGCTGGGGTGGGGCAGTTGCATGGGTAGTTCTTGCTTGGGGTCTCTTATGTAGCTGCAATCATAGCAACTGAGTTTTGTTATGAACTAAATGTGTATGTCTGTCCGAATGCAAATGTCTTAATCCTACTTCTCAACATTATACTATACGGTGTGACCTTTGGAAAGTTATCACATCGTGAAGGTTAGAGACCTTGTGAGTAGAATTAGAACTTTTATAAAAGCTCTAACTCTGGCCTCAGTCAGTAAATGCTTGCTGCACAACTATATATGAATAAAAAACCCAGAACCCATGTAAAAGACATGCTCGCCTATTATCCTAGGCAGGAGGAGACAGACAGGAGGAGTCCTGGTGCTGGCTGGTCAACCAGGTTAGCTGAATCAGGGAATGCAGAATTCAGTGACAGACCTTGTCTCAAAAAGGACAGAAGCCAGGTGGTAAGGACACACATCTTTAATCCTGGTAACGTGTGACAGTTTTCACCTTTAATCCCAGCATTCCAGAGGCAGAGGCAGGGAAATCCCTGTGAGTTCAAGGCCAGCTTGGAATACATAGCAAGTTCTAGGCCCACCAGAGTGAACCAGAAACATAAAAAATCTGAAAATTCAATTTAAGAGCCTGGCTATTGCAAAATTAAGTCTAGAACTACTCAGTTTGGGGTAAATTTGAAGAGCAATTTCTGGGCCCTCTTTATATGGCTGAGATTCATAATGAATTGAAGAATCTCGGGATTCTGGAAACGGAAAATTCCATAGGCTAACTCCTGCAGTTTGGAGACTCAGGGAAGCTGCTGATAAAGTCCTGAGGACCAGAGTGCTGATGGTTTGTCTCAGAAGGCTGATGTCGCAGCCCGGGAACCCTGGCAGAGAATGAGCTCTGTCCTGCACCTTTTTGTTCCACATCTGGTGATACCGCTGTTCATTTTCAACCATTCATCAATCGCCAGATAAGTGGATCGTTTTTTCCCTTTGAGTCATTGTAATACCATGGACATTTATTTACAGCTTTATTCAATTTAAACCAAGGGTTCTGCGGGATGTCTTCAATAAAGTGAATGTGTGTGTGCTTGGTGTGGGTATGGTTTGTGTGTTGTCTTCCTTCAGTTTTTGTTTTAAGATTGGAATTTATGTTTCAGCAAAGAAAGCCAGTTAGAAGAAAACTGATTTCTGGAGGGGGAAACTGGAGCAATGATGAATATTCAGTGTGAAGTAAAGACAATGATGTGTACTCAGTGTGAAGTGGGACAAATGATATGTACTCAGATAGTGTGAGGTGGAGACAATGGTGTATACTCAGTGTGAAGTGAGGACAATGATGTGTACTCAGATAGTGTGAAGTGGAGACAATGATGTATATTCAGATGGTGTGAAGTGGGGACAATGATGTGTACTCAGATAGTGTGAAGTGGAGACAATGATGTATATTCAGATGGTGTGAAGTGGGGACAATGATGTGTACTCAGATAGTGTGAAGCGGAGACAATGATGTATATTCAGATGGTGTGAAGTGGGGACAATGATGTGTACTCAGTGTGAAGTGGGGACAATGATGTATACTCAGTGTGAAGTGGGGACAATGATATATACTCAGTGTGAGGTGAGGCAATGATGTACACTCAGATAGTGTGCCATTAGAAATCACGGGCCCACTGTATTACTCACACTCACAACCCCAGGAGGAGGACCAGAACATAAAAGAGAACCCATGCTGTTTTTCAGGAGCAAGGGAATTTATATAAGAAGGCTTAAATAAAAGTTCTCCTATTTCAAGATTTATAGGATGTATGAGCCAAATAAAATCGCCTTGTTCTGAAGGTTTGTGTACAGAGTGCTTTCCTGGTTGGTTATTACTGTGGCAAGAGGTAGGTGCTCACCTCCCCATCCTGTTCTTGCTCTGAGTGTTTTTGTTTTTACATATAATTAATGGTCCCCAGATGTATTTGCTTTCCAGAACCCATCTTCTCACTTTCATCTTCCTTAGCAAACAGAGGTTTTCAATATTTCCCCACACTTAAAAAGGACCAAACAATAAAGCCATGTTGACAGAGCTTTTAGGAAATGCTTCCTCTGGGCATAACACAAATAAATCTCTTCTGTGTAACTCGGCACATGTCTCCTCTCCTTTAGCAGTGACTTTAAGACTTGTCACTACTTCAGACAGCCCTTCCTCTGTCATCTGTCACCCGCAACCTCATTTTTCTAGCCACCGAGCCATCTGGCCATTCGTTCTGTGGGTCCTTCCTTTCGATAGACCCTAGTGACTTAGGATTTTAGACATAAGCCTCCTGGCTCCTCTCCTTCGAATGCCTGGTTCCAAATGGTTAGCCACCCTTTCACCCTTTCATCCTCAGCATCTTCAGCCTTGGACTCTGACCTTCTCAGACTCTATCCAAACAAGATTCAACTGTCCTGTAGCTTTTTTCTACCCTGTCCTGAACCTTATATCCCCTGGGACTACAAGGTAGGTCAAGAATTGCTTCCTTTCCTTCTTTCCTTTCTATTCATAGTGCCTGCCTTAATGCTTGTTGCTTTTCTCCAGTCCCCAACACCAGTCCCTCAAGGGCGTCCCTATAGGAAGACCAGCAGTCTCAACTTATCTAGACCCCAGAGATCTCTCAGACACAGAGCCACCAACCAGGCAGTATACACCAGCTGATATGAGGCCCCCCCAACACATATACAGCAGAGGATGGCCAGGTCTGGATTCAGTCAGAGAAGATGTACCTAACCCTCAAGAGATTGGAGGCCCCAGGGAGTGGGGAGGTCTGGGGGGTGGGAGGGTGGGGAAGTGGGAACATCCTCTTGGAGACAAGGGGAGGAGGTATGGGATATGGGACAGTCAGAGGATGGACCAAGAGGGGTATAAAGTCTGGACTGTAAAAAAAGATTAAAGAATACATTTTTAAACAACCTTTAATAAAAAAAAGAGAGAGAGAGAGAGAGAGAGAGAGAGAAGGAAAAAAAGAAAGACAGGCAAGGGGTTAGTATTCCTTTAATTTTCTACTGCTTGCATATGTACCTGTATTTTTCTTCATAAATTTTGTTTTGTTTTGTTTAAGACTGAGTCTTACTATTTCACTCTGGTGGGCCTAGAACTTGCTATGTGTTTCAGGCTAGCCTTGAACTCACAGGGATTTCCCTGCCTCTGCCTCTGGAATGCTGGGATTAAAGGTACAAACTGTCACACGTGACCAGAACTTTCTGTTTCTTCGAGGCTGCCTTTCTCCATTTTCCTGGTCCTTTTGCTTCCTCCAGTGCTGCCTTTGATCAGCCTTTTCACATCTATCTTCCGTCCTCTCTCTATATCATCTCTACATTGACATTCTAGGAGTATGGTCCTTGTTTACAGTCTGAATTTACCTTTAGCTTACTAATTGTAGTTTCTGTGTTCTCAAACACTTACTCTCTATACGCTTTAGACTCAGCACTGCAGAATATTCAAGAATACACCTTTGACTAGGACATTTCATGACTTTAATTTTTCCAAAGTCTATGACCCCCAGGAGGAAATCTTAGCTTGGTAAGTAAAAACCTTAAACCTCTGAGCCCAGCCCCATTCTGCTTTATTTTAGAAAGATCTCGTTACACTTTTGCTACAATAAATAGTGATCTCACCACGCCCTTCCATGTCTTCATGCTCCTGCAGACGATGCTCTTTAGTATGTACTTAGTGGTGTCTCCATCCAAATTCATATGTCGAAGTCTTAAAACCCTGGTATCCAAGGATATGCCTATATTTAGAGAGAAGACATTTAAAGAAATAATTAAGGGAAATTGAGGTCATATAATGACTCAGTCCATTTTGTGTTGCTATAATACAATATTTAATGCCGGGTATTTTATAAAGTAAAAGAGACTTATAAACAGCATGGCAATCGTGGAGATGATCCTTGGCTTTGCCATGATACGTCAGAAGTGGAAAAGGACCTGGCCATTTGCACAAAGGGCCAAGCTGGAGAGTGCTGCTTTTTAGAAAAAAAAAAATGTTCCTCTGGGTGGTGGTGGCACATGCCTTTAATCATAGTACTCGGGAGGTAGAGGCAAGTGGATCTCTGTGAGTTGCAGTCCAGTCTCGTCTACAGAGTAAGTTCCAGGACAGCCAGGACTATATAGAGAAACCCTATATCGAAAAACAAACAAAAAAAATAAAAAAACAAACAAACTCTCTCTATATATACTCATATTCCAAGGGCAAAAGTGGAACACAATCACTCTGTGCTAACACAATTGCCTAGCATGTAGCATATGCAAGGTCATGGGCTCAATTCCAATGACTGAAATAAAGACCCCAGCATAAAGATTTGCAACCATTGCCAGGCCACTTAGAGTTATTTCAAGATTCCCAAAGCCATTTCCTCTAAGAGAGCAGTTTCTGCAATAACAATGGAGACAGAATCCTGCTGCATGCCACATGAGGTCAGAGGAGTAAGGGTGGGAGATCCAAGCCTGCAGTCGCACTCCTTACAGCTGGAAAGTGCGTCGTAGACAACACAGCACAGAAGAGACTCCGGGGGGGTCAGTTCAAGCTTGAAGAAAGCTGGAGAGAGATGGGCACTTACTATACAGTTTGAGGTTGGTATCACTCACTGATATGCTCCAAGAACTTTTTAGGGTGACTGGATGGCTGTCAGCTATCTTGTGGTTCGGTTCTTAAGTTTTAAAAGAAACGAGAGTTTGACACACTTCAGCTGTAGAATGGAAGGGATGACATATATTTTGCAGGTAGAAGATAATACCCACAAAAGTCTCGCCTGTAAAACCCAAGGACAGTGTAGAGAGTTATAGAATAAGAGGGGCCAAAGGTAGCAATCTGTGGAGAATAAGCAGACCCAGGGTCATTTTGGTAGCAGTTAAAGAAAATGACCCCATTTATTTGCATGTGGTTACTGCTGTAAGTTACTGTCCTCTAGCCTGGCATGGTGGTGCACACCTTTAATCCTAGAACTCAGGAGGCAGAGGCAGTGTGAAAGACCAGAGTTCTAGGACAGTCTACACAGAGAAATCCTGTATCTTATTACAAGGAGTAAATAAATAGTTTTGATAGAAAAGCTTCATCCAACTGACTAAACATCTCAGTCCTTGCTTTTCTACCTTCCTAACTGTAATAGACCATGTTTTCCTCTTAATGTATTGTCCAACTTTGAAGCTAAGTACTGTTTTTCAGATGAGTGAAAATATGTCCAGTTTTCCTACAGTTCTGGAAGGTACTTAGTAACTTTTACAGAAGTGAATTGCTAGTCTGTGGGGTAGAGACCCCTCTGGGAAGAGGCTTTCTGTAACTGGAGAAGCCAGGAACTTTATCAAAGTTCTAACTGGGCTTTGACTGTACCAGCTACTTATATCTGAAGGAGCCTCTAACCATGGGAGGTGCTAGGAGATGCTTAGATGCCAAAAGGATGAGCCGTCAGGCAAGGATTCATTAAAGTATACAATAGGAAAAAGTTGGCAATAACATAAGTTCCCTGAGAAGGCAGAAGAGTCCCATGGAACGGTAAGGGCAACTCCACAGCCAAGTAGAAGAGACAGAGTTCACAGAGATGTTGAAGGCTGCTGGCCTCCTGCTGAGACATGTTGACTTCCTTTCAGGATGAGGGATGAGATGGATGGTAGAACCACAGGGGCAACCAGCAAAGAAAGGCAACATCACAGTCTGGATAACTCTATTAGTGACAAATACATGTCTTAGCTACGAAATTATTGTTTTCTTCTTCTCACACTGTTGACTTGAAGATGTTAGCCAGAGATACCATCATCTGAGGCTTGACTGGGGCTAATGCACTGCTAATTTACATGGTTCTTGGCAGGAGGCCTCAGTTATCAAAGTGGTGGCTCACACCTTTAACTCCAACACTCAAGAAGCAGAGGAAGGTAGGTCTCTGAGTTTGAGGTCAGTCTGGTCTACAGAATGAGTCCTGGGACAGCCAGGGCTACACAGAGGAACTTTGCCTCAGAGAGAGAGAGAGAGAGAGAGAGAGAGAGAGAGAGAGGAGAGAGAGGAAGGAGGAGGAGGAGGAGGAGGAGGAGGAGGAGGAGGAGGAAGAAGAAGAAGAAGAAGAAGAAGAGAAGAAGAGGAGGAGGAGGAGGAGGAGGAGGAGGAGGAGGAGGAGAAAAGGAGGCTTCAGTAACTTGTATTGCTGTTCTTAGGGGTTTTGGTTCCTTACCTGGTGGGCCTCTCCACAGGACTCCTATGTTCCTGGGGAAATGACACTTGCCTTCCTCACAGTGAATGGTTCAAGAGAGCAAAGAAGAAACCTTAGAGTCTTTCATAACTGATCATTTTTTCATTATAATCTATTTCTCATTAAATCTAGCCATCATTCAAAGGGAGGATAATACAAATTCTCTCTCTCTCTCTCTCTCTCTCTCTCTCTCTCTCTCTCTCTCTCTCGCTCTCTTTCTATCTCTCTCCTTTTCCATTTTGAGACAAAGTCTTGCTATGTAACCCACTGTGTTGGTTGTTTTTCCACTGCTGTGATATCACCATAACCAAGGCAACTTACAAAAGGAAGCATTTAACTGGACTTAGTGTTCCAGAGGGCTAGTGTCCATAATGACGGAGAAAAAGCATGGCAGAAGGAGCAGCGAGCTCACACCTGGCTCTACAAGCAGGAGACGGACACTAAAACCTGCCCCCAGTGACATACATCCTCCAACAAAGCGGCTAATCCTTTCCAAGCAGGTCCACTACAGAGTATTCAAATACGGGAATCTATGGGGAGGGGGGAGTGCATTCTCATTGGAACCACCATCTCAGCACTGAAAGTTGTCTTAGTTTAACTCCTCCAGAGATACCCTACCTTTCCACCAGTCTTCTGGAAGGTACTTGCAAAGAGCGTGGCCTAACAGGCACTGTTTTGTCCCAAGCATACTTTGCTTTTCTATCTGTGGGCTGGAAATAATCCTCTCTCTGTGCCTCTTTCCCTCTACACAGACTTTCCTTTGGCTCAGCAACTTATGAAATAGCTCAATCCTGTGCAATCCTATGTGTTGTAGAGCTGTAGGATGAGAGAAGGAGCTTAGGGTGGGTGTCCTTTTCCTCTGTGTTACACAGAACTGGAGAAATTGTCATAATACATTGCTCCCTGGCCTTGTAAAACTAGAGGTCAGAACTCCATAAGACCAACAAATAGAGGATCATTTGCTTTTAATAGCAAGACTGTCATAAAACTTTACACTATAACATTGGACTAAGTAGACCATGTTATTACACATTTAAACTATTTATTTGAAAAATTTGAGTTATACGGGTACATAAGAGACAAGTTTGCAGAAACCCATGACACTTACACAGCTTCTAGAAATGTCTACACCCAGCAACAGGAAGCAAGGCTGACTCCCAGGCTGCCTTAGCTGACAGTCCGAAGGGAGAGTGCAATTCAGGAATGAATCAAATGCTCACTTTTCTTCTAATGCCTATTATCCGTTTTATCAAAGATAGTCGATATAGACACAGGGCAAGCAATTGAGTCTCAATAAAATCCATTCTTCACTTTCTTCTACCTCATCTGCAGACTGTTGACATGTTCCTTCATTTCTGCACTGACGTTTCTCTTTTTAAGCTGGGGGTTTTAGCACTGATGTAATTGCCCATCACACAGCTGGCCCTGTTCTGATGTTCTCGTAGCTGTCCCTTCGTTCTCTTGATGGTCCTGTGATCCAATCTACGACCCATTTAAGAACAAAAACATTGCACACGCCGTTTTGTGCTGTGGCTGTTTCTGCGAGCTCCATTCCTGCATCATTAATATTGATGCGGTTTATCTCTCTGCTTATTTCAGAAGATTTGTTGAAATTAATCTCCAGAATGTGCTGTGATTTGTCTCTGTTTTGTATGTCAGCCCCAGTACAACTTGTCTCGTTAATTTTGTTTTCCTTTATTTTTATGCGTCTGCTACGCTAGTTCTACTTGTACAACTGGCATGTGTCGGATCCTTTATGGAAACCCAGTTTCGTCTCTGCCTTTCACTGTGATTTTCCATCATTAGAGACCTCTTGAATAAAAATGTCACCTTGTTGCTGACAGAGTCTATGTTCCCTCTCTTTTCTTTCTGTGTGATTTTTCCATCATTATGCTTCTTAAATTCCTTGAATAATGACTTAGACGATGAGCAGACGGACAGAGCAGTAACGGCTTCACCCATGTTTCCATGGTGTGTCTGTGGCTTTGAGAGCACACGGTGGCACAGCAGAATCTACTGTGTATGTAAGAGAATTTTTAAAATAGATTTTTTTGGCCTGCTAGTGTCCGTGCTATGGTTCATCAATAATTCACATTTGTGCTCATAGTATCCAATTGTTAGAAGGCCGTTTCCACGGTGGCAGGTTGGCAAGTGGCTTTAGTCTGAATGTCTTTGAGAAACAAAAGGGCAAGGTTCTACATGCTTTTTTCTTTCCTGTAACATTTTCAAAGGTAGCCAAGATTTTTCTTGCCTAAGAGTGCTGAATTGGGAGTTATATTCATTTTTTTTAAAGTGAGGCAGAAGGCCAAACTTTCCTCATTTGAGATTCTTTATGATTTTTGTTTCTTTGTTGGTTGGTTGTTTCTTTTTTGTTTGGGGGGGGAGGTTGTTTTTGTTTTGGTTTGGTTTTGTTAGACAAGGTCTTACTATGTAGCCCTGGCTGGACTGGAACTTACTATATAGTTCAGGTTAGCCGCAAATGTACAGAGTTTCTGCCTCTTGCATGCTGGGGTTAGCCTGTGCCATCACACTTGGCTTTTATTTGAATTATTTTTATCTGTCTGGATGAGTAACTTCACTGGCCACTTCTGAATAAAACAATCCCATGATTCTAGTCACAAGCAGGCAAGGAGTAACTATGGACAATAGACCAGTGTTCTTACTAACGACTACAATTGACTAAAGTTAAGCCGATAAAAGCTATGAAGTGAGAGTATGAAATTGAAGATACTGGCTGTCCAATCATTGCTGTAAAAGAAGAGAAACTGTTATTAAATTCCTGCTAAAATAAGACAGATAAAAATTACTGCTCACCATTGGTTAAAGATTACATCTGCTTCTGGTTCCAAAGACCAACTACCCACTGACAGTGGGTTTAAGCAGTCTGATCTTTGAGAGTGCTTTACATAGACTACCAGCAACTATAGAAACATAGTTTTTCCAAAGACCTGAGAAATCAAGAAAATTTTACCTAGAGTGTAAGTTCAGATTGTAAATATATTTTATTTATACTGTCCATACATAGAAAAAAATTCTCTGAAATTTCATCTGATTGTATACATACATACATACACATATATGTATGTATACACACATATATATACACATACACATACATATACATATATACATATATATGTATGTATACACACACATATACATATATACATACATACATACATACATACATACATACATACATAACTTTAAAAGCCTTCCCAATGGGGTTTTACTATGAAGCTCTGCCTGACTTAAAACTCGGTATTTGGCCCAGGCTAGCCTTCATCTTATAGCAATCCTCCTATCTGAGCCTCAACCTGCTTTTCGGGTACTATGTATACAACAAATGTCTGTATTGTTACAAGCATAGATGTACCATAAGCTTATCTACATAACAATGAAAGCCAGCTATCAGCTAAAGCAGGAAATCCCAGGAGAAAAAATACTATACCTGGGAGTATTTACTGTATACTGGGAGATGACTTGGTGGGTCAAGTGTTTGCTCTGTAAACATGAGTTCAATACCTAGAACCCACTTGGAGGTGAAAGGAGAGAATCAACATCACAAAGTTGTTCCCTGCTTTTCACACACTCTGGCATATGTGTACCTACATCCCCACCTACACACACACACACACACACACACACACACACACACACACACACACAAATAACAATAAATTAAAAAATTTGACAACAAAAGAAATGTCATACTTGACTCAAAGAGATCGCTAATTTCTGATCAGATATGAGCAAAGTTTGCCACTTCCGACTTGGCCTTGAGAATTCTTGGATCTAAGGTATGTCATAACCCAGACAGAAGGAACCAGGAAGTAGAAAGTGTGACTGGTTCACAATCCTTTGAAGTCCAGGAATGTTTCCCACTCGGTGTTGCATTCCTTTCTTCCTACTTCCAGCAGACTGGCCATCATAGTCAATTCTGGTGAGCAGCTGAATTCTAGGGCTGCCATCTGGGCCCATGCCTATTGTCACAAGGTGGCAGATTCCCCATGGACACACACACCGAACGACCCAAGCAGTTAGCTTCCTATCGAGACACTCTCCTTCACTGTGTTCAGTCTAGTCAGAAGGCTTGCTGGCTCATTCCAGGCAGTCCTAGTAGCCGTCCACACTTTTCACTCCACTGAAGGTCACCTTCCCACCAACACAAATTTGTCCCTTGAGGGAACAATGTATGCAGAAAGTCTGAACGCTGTAGTGATTTACATGACGTCGGTCCTTTCTTTCATCTACCACAAAAGAGACTGCAGAGAGCCAGCAGCCGTCAAATTGCCATCTTATGTGGCACTTCAAAGAGGACAGGATAGTTGGGTGCAACTTCCAGAAATCCAGCCAAATCAATCCGTGGTCCTTACCCATCATCAAATGGATCTCCTGGACTTGCGAGCCTCCTGGATACAATCTTTGTGACAGCAGAAATAGAGAATGTGCAGGGAGCAATATATATTCATTATTCTTTAAAGAAAAGGCCTGCTGGGAAAAGAAGGGCTGCAGAACAGCTGTTTTCTCCCCAGTTTTACACATAAAAGAATCTATATGTAAAACACCTGTAGACCGTGGATGGGCTAATATGTTTACCGTAGGTCCATTGCCTAGCATGCTACTTATCCTATTTTGAGTCGACTCAAACATCATAACAAATGTAATTCTGCTATTTGTAGACCTGCAGTCAAACCATCACTGACCATATTCTCCAGCCCTGAAAACCCTGCCATCTTTCCTTTGATGTTGCCTATGGGAGAAGGGATTAGTTCTCTCCAGCCAGTAGAAAGAAGCCCAATTGGAAACAGGTTGAAGCTGGTGTGTACTGTTCTTCTTGGAGATGTTTAGGATACAGGAAACACTTTCACAACTGGTTATGAAGATAGGCAATTTTATTGAGACCAAGCAAATCTCCTCTTCCTGCAAGGGACTTAACTTAGGGACTAAAACATATCATTTTGGAGAGAGGACACACAGGAAGATGACGCAGCGATCCTCAAGGAGGCAGGCTTGGCTCATTTGATTTTTTTTTTTTTCTGTACAAATGGATCTTTTGCAGGATGCCACTGTGCAAACAAAAGAAAAAAATTGTCTTTAATCATAGTGACCCTGCTCTAATGAGTGCCTTTAAATCCCCCGCCCTCTTGGGGCAAGACCTGTCTCTCCTTCAGAATTTCCAGGTCATAATTTCTTATCTAAAAACACTAGCATTCAGCTCCACTTCGGCTTCAACCAACGTAGACCTCTTCCGTGCCCAGTCTGAGTTAAACACGCGGTGAAGGTTAGGTTACCAGCCAAGGCAAGACCTAGGTAGAGTCTACAACACCAAAACTAGCCATTCTTCATCTCACCCAGAAGCCATCTGTCAGCCCTCATTGCAGGAAGAGAGCCCATCCTCCTGCTGGAGCCACTGACCACCTTGTCTCATGGGTTCTAGTTTCTTGGAGTTTGATATTTAAGTCTTTCATCAAGTTTGAGTTAAATTTTGTGTATAATATAAAATAAAGGTCCAAACCAAGGCTTTTCCACCCAAATATGTAGTTTTCAAAAACACTACTGACAGAAGCATCCTGTTTTCTGCCCCGGGAAACCCTTGGCATTCTGGTTAAAGGTCATGGGCTTATGCTGGGGGTTATCTCTGAGCCACTGTTCTGTCCCCTTACTCTGTGTTTGTCCCCAGCACCAGTGTCACACTGCTTTGATTACCTCATCTGTATAGCGTGATGCCTTCATATTCATTCCTCTTTCCTGGGACACTTTGGTTGTTTGGGGTCTTTGGTGGATCAGTATGAACTTGGAGGTGTTTTCCTATTTCTACAAAGAAATATCAGTATTTTGATGGGCTTTGCTAAATTTATAAATTACTTCAGGCAACATACACATTGTAGCAAAATTAACTCTTCACAAAAAAAGTGTCTTTCCATTTATTTGTGTCTTGCTTAAGTTCCCTCAGGCAGGCTTTAGAGTTTCAGTGTGGAAGTTTCACCCCCTTGGTTCATTCCTAAGGATTTTATATCCACTGCTACTGTCAGTGGGGTTGTTTCTTTAACTTCCTTTGGAATTGTTAGTTGTTCTACAGGAAGGAAAATGCTTTTTAAAAGCTAAGGTCTTTCTATGTAGCCCAGACTATCTTGAAATTTGGTACATAGCCAAGACTGGCCTTCAACCCACAGTCCCCCTGCCTCAGCATTCTATGCTGAGGCCACATAGGTGCAAGTCATTTGCTTGATTGATTTTGTCTCTTGCAACTTTACTGAATTCATTTATTCTAACAGTTTTTTTTTTGTGTGTGTGTGGAGCCTTTGAGATTTTGTGTTTTATATAAAATCATAGCATCTGCAGAGACAATTTTTCTTTCTGACTTGAATGTCTTTTATTAATTTCTTGCCTAGCTGCTCTGGCTGTTACTATATTGAATACATGTGATCATAATGAGTAATAATAAATGGGCTTCTCAACACATAACACTCCTAGAAGAATCACTGGAGGAGTCTTCTTGATACTGGTCTTGGAGGCAATATGCTGCACGTGACGTGCAAAGCACAGACAGCAAAAGCAAACATGAATAGCAGAGGAGACTTTCTAAAAAAACGGAAGGATAATCTATACCGTTTATAAGCCATCTATTTGACAAGAGACTAATATTTAAAAATCCAAGAAATTCTTGCAACTTAATAGCAAAATTATAAAAGCAAATAAACGATAAATTTTAAAGTGGACCATAGCTAAAGAGACATATATCTATATCTGTATCTGTATCTATATCTAATCTATATAGATATATATCTATAGCTAGAGATAGATACATAAACAATCAACAGGGTTTTGAAAAAGTGGTTAACTATCAGAGATATGCAAACCAGTGAGATGCTGCTTCACATCCATGAGCCATTATAAAAATTTAAAAAGTGAGGCTGGAGAGATGGCTCAGTAGTTAAGAGCACTGACTGCTTTTCCAGAGGACCCAGGTTCAATTCCCAGCACCCACATGTCAGGTTACAACTGTCTGTAACTCCAAGACCTGACACCCTCACACAGACATAATATATGCAGACAAAACACCAATGCACATAAAATACAATAAGTAATTTTAAAAACATTTTAAAAGTAACAAAGGTTGGTGATGTGTGTAGAGAAGGAACTCCCACAAATGGTTAGGGAGAATGTAACTTGTAGCAACTGCTTTTGAAAACAACATAAATGCTCCAAAAACCAAAGCTAGACAACCACATGGATAGCAACTCCCATTCTGGGGATTAACGTCTAAAGAAATAAAATAAATATCTCAAAATGATGTGTGTATTTCTAGCATTATCTGTACAAGCCAAGATGCAGAAGCAACCTAAATGTCAACCAAGAGAAGAAAGTATACTATATGAAACAGAATGTTACTCAGCCGTATAAAAAGAATTCTGCCATCAGTGACAAATGTAGATGGCATTGTGCTAGTGAAATAAGTCAGAGAAGGTCAAATACTTCATTCTTGGGGGTCTATGAAGAATTCCGAGTGTCAAACATGTAAGAACAGAGAGTAGAGTGACAGGGACTAGAAGAAAGAGGAGATGGGAAGGTGTTTACCACAGTACACTAATTCCAAGCTTGACACCATGACAGTACTGGGGGTTGAGTGACAATAGTTAACAGTACTGTACCTCAAGGGAGCACGTCTATGTTACTTAGTCTTTAAATAAGTAAATACATAAACAAATGAGGTGGGAAAAAGCTTATACAAGTCATAGGTCACAGCAATGTTTGTGTCATTGATTATGTTGGGGGCTTCACTGACATACACTTATCAAATCTATCAAGATATAGATGTTTAAAATTATACATCACTTATATCTTTAAAAAAATTCCTAGCTGGCAAGGATGATAGAGAGATACCCTTCTCCTCCTTGCTCCTCACCACCTATGGCAGTTGGGAGACATGGCCTTGGGGGTCATGGGAACAGGAGACCTGACCCTGAGGATGTGAGTGTGGGAGAGCTGGCCAGGACTTTTATCTGCTATGTAGTGACATGGGCAAGGGAGAGATGCACCCTCTTACCGTTTGCCACCTGTGGCTGGTAGAAGAGCTGCCCTGAGGTCATCAGAGCTGGAGAGCTGTCCCTGCTCCTCACCTCCTGCAGCTCTCAGGAAAGCAGGTCCTGTACTTCAACTGGGCAACACAGTAGAATTGGCCCAGGATGAGTGTGAGAGGACCCGATGGTATGAGCTTGGGAGAGCTGGTCCCACAACTTGTCTGTGATATGGTATGGCAGTGTAGGCAAGGACATGATTGTGTATGTCTCTAATTTCATCACTTGGGAGGCTGAGATAGGCCAGCCTGGAATTATAAGTGATACCTTGTCTCAAAAGAAGACATAAACTTCTTTGGAAAAATCCTGTATGGACTCACTAGTCGTTTCTGTCACATTGATAAAGATGGCCCTCAACCTTTCTTCTTAGTTCCTTTGGAGTTTCTGAAGTCCCTTCAGTGGTGAGATTTGAAGGCTTTTAAGGGATATTTGCTTCTTCAGCAACTTCATCCACCCCAGCTTCTGTTGGTCTCCATTTCAGCTCTGCTTTGGGCCTTGTGGAAAAACTCGAGCCTGGCTCTAGTTTGAGACCTGTCTTAGTCACTTCCGTACTGGAGTGACTCAGCAAGACCTGTTTGGCCCTGCCTCTGCTCAGCTGTTGCTGATGTAGAGCTTTGCAATTGGCCCTGTCAGTCACCCCATACCCTTTATCACCCTTCCCCACCCCCTAAGTCACCTCATTCCACCAAAACCCATCCTCCCTATGCTCCAAGTTTATATAAACAAGAGGTTGTTACATTAAAGTTGAGTTCCTGCTTCTATAAGACTCCCAGCTGGGTGTGTTTCTTTGGGCCACCGACACTCACGATCCCACTCAGCTCCCAAGAGATCCAGAAAGACCTGGACTTCTCTCTCCTCTCACTTGGACCTGCCAGCTTTAAGGAGCTGACAAGCTTCTACACTGGGTGTTCACACCAGTCCAAGAAGAACTCAGGACCTTTCAAGTTCAAGGTTAAAGCCTCTGGGTTGGATCGCACATTCAATTCCTAGATGCTGTCCCTTGGGAATTTCAAACTCTCCCTCACGTCCCTGGCAAAGATGAGAGATGAGTTTTAAGCCTTAACTATCATATCTGGGCACTGCTCTGTTTCTCTGAAGATCATCTCACCAAGTGATAGTGACAAATTTCTTCTCTAAAGATAACATTAGGATCAAAGAGTGATTCTCCCACATGCTCTAATAAAATTAAGCAATGATACTAAGAAGATAATCATATCATAATGGAAACCAGAAAAATAGGATGGCAACAAGCAACAGATGAGTAGTAAAGGCCTTGAAACTATGGTGTTAGGTCCAGAAAAATGACTCAGCAGGTAAAGGCAAAGGCATTTTTCTCCAAGCCAAGTGACCTGACTTTGATACCCAGGATCCACATGGTAAGAACCAATTCTTACAAATTGTCCTCCGGCCTTCCCACTAGCACTTTGGCACCCACTTACACATGCACACATATGCATAAACAAATACCTAAGTGTGGCTTAAATTAAAAAAAAATGTCCAAAATTCTCAAATTGCAAAGATTTATAGAATTTGTATCAGGGCTGAGGGAATGGCTCAGTGAGTAGAGTGCTTCCCACAAAAGCATATGGACCTGAGTTTGGGTCTCTACAAAGCAAAGAAAAAGCTTGGATGCCATAGTATACAGCTGTGATCCCAGGCCTAGGGAACAGAGACAGAAGCCAGGCATCCCAGTCAAAATAAGCTATAGATTCAGTGAGAGACCTTGTCTCACAAAAAGATTAACGGAGGAAAGGCTCAGGGGTGAACTCTGACCTCCACACCTATACAACTATTTACACATGTACTCACACATACAAGTACATAAACTGCACACAGCAAGCTGGACTTTGGAAAATAATCTTTTATTTCCCATTGAGCCATTAACAATGTAAATTTGCCTTTGTAGCTTCAACCCTCTGACTCTGAGATTATTGCGGTAAGGAGTAATGTTCAGTTTTGATATCTTATTCTAGCAGCCATGCCTCTAAGCTTGAGGAGAGCCAGCTTCCTGTCTTCCTAAATTCCTATTCCAGTCTCAAGTCGGGTGCACAGCCCCTACCCGCAAATTCTACCTTATTGCGGCATCGGAACTCAGTAGGAGTGTGAGTCAAAGAGAGAGCCGCATAACGACCCACATCGATACTGAGGGTATGGTTGTCAGACCAATCATCCTTACTTTCATTCCTGTGATGGTGGGGGGCGGGGGTGCTGGTGTGTGTGTGCTTTTGTTTCTGAGACAGGGTCTCATTATGTAACCCTGGCTGTCTAAGACTATGCAGACCATTATAGAAACTAGACCGGCCTCAAACTTGTGGCAGTTCTCCTGCCTCTGCCCCTAGAATTCTGGGATTCCAGTCATCCACCACCGTGGAGAGCAGAGGAAGCGCTGAGTGGACGTGTGTTGTTAATATGAACACGTTCGCATCAAGGAGCCCCGTGCTTCAGACATGTGGGAACAACAAAGCCTTTCCTACTTCAGGCTAAGGACTCTGAAAAGCCTCCCTCTGGTCTGGGTGAGAATGTTGACAGTGTGTGAAGAAAATGCTCGTGGTAGCTTTCTCTTCTGCCTCCGTGTTCGGCTATATGCAATAACCCCACCTCCCAGTACAGCTCTGTATCATAAGCATCTGAGCTCCAGGAGTGTTGCAGCGTCTGTCAGAGAACACAGATCACGTCTCGGTTTTCCTGTGCTCATCTTTGCTGTTACCTCTTTCCTGTCTGTGCTCTCTTCATGCCTTGTTGTCCTAGTCATAGTTTCAGGACCCCAGGCATCAAGGATCCAGCGGTAGCTGTAGCCTTTACTTGCTGAGCCATCTCATCAGCCCAGTATGTCATTATTTTCCTATTCGGTGCTGGGAATTAAACCCAGAGCCAGCTCCATGGATGCTAAATGAGCACTCTAAGAGAGCATGGCTGAACTACACCCTCAGCCCCTAAACTGACCTTTTAAGCACCTTAGAGACATTGGCTCACCCAGTTTTGATTTTGTCTTCTTGTCTTGTGGTGTTTTGTTTGGCTTCGCTCACATTGGCTTGGACAGGAAATAATCTGTCCTCTTTGCTGCTTTGTACTGGTTAGGTATGGCTGCTTTTGACACTTTCTCTTGGGCTGGGGATGTAGCCTGTTGACCTACCTCAGACCTATCATGTGTAAATCTCTGGGTTTGATTTTCAGCACTACATAAAAAGTTTTCTTTATCACTCATTTGAAACAATTTCATGATGGTGCTGCTTTGATACAATTTTCTTCCTGTTCCTTGAGCCCAGCTTTCACTGAGGTTTCTCAGACCTGTTGTCATCCCTTTTATCAAACTTAGAAACATTGTAGCTCTTATCTATTCTAATGTTACGAGTTCTGGGTAGATTTCGGTCTATCTCCACCAGCCTTTTTCTTAGGGCTCCAGTGACAAGTGTATTTGGCCATTTGAAGTTGTCTCATGGCACGCTGATAACCTGCTCTTTCCCCCATCCCCTCACCCCAGGCTTATTGTGTCTGGGTTTCCTTAGCAAGATTCATGTTGCTGTTTTGATGGTTGTGCAATGTTCCCCAAAGTGGCTAACTTGTGGTCAGTCCTCCTCAGTGTGTTTCTCCATCCTAGTCACTCCCGTTGTCATCCTTGAAAGTTCAGCTTTTATCTTCTTGTATTTTGTATCAGCTTCATGTCTCCCACGATTCTATTTTCCTATTTCATTTTGAGTTCCAGTGGAGAGCTTATCACCATCATCACCATCATCACCACCACCACCACCACCACCACCATCATCATCATCACCACCACCACCACCACCACCACCACCACCACCACCACCACCATCACCATCACCATCACCATCACCATCACCATCATTATCTCATTACTGAGAATTTGAGCCAGATACTACTTTGTTGTGAGAAGCTACTGTATTCACTGTATAATTTTTACTTGGTCGATGGATTCTACCTACATGGTTTAGGGGCTACCCCCAGGTTGTACCACACTGTCTTCAGGCATTGGCAAATGCTCCTTGGTTACTGCTAATACTCTAGCGACAAATGTTTTCTTAATGTCCTTGTCACTGCTCCTATTATCTTATGTCCAGCTTATTGAGTTTCAGCTGATCTTTCTCCTTATAAACGTCATACTTTTTCATGTGCCTTATAGTTTTTTGTTTGTCTGTTTTGTTGCTCTGGCTCAGCCAGGGAGCTTGATTGGAGTTACTTACAGGAATATTGAGAAGTAGTTGCTTACGGGGACACAAAAGACTCAAAGCAGTTGCCATCATAGATACCCGGAGCATACTGCACACTTGTGGTCATATCTACAACTTAAAGAGCATCCTAATTTAAAAAAAAAATAACAATTGATTCTTTGTGAGTTTTATATCATGCACCCCAATCCCATTCATCTCTCTGCCCCTTCATAGCTGCCCTACCCTTGCAACCTGCCCCCTCAAAGAAAGCAAAAATAAAAATAAAATCTCTCTGTGGAAGCTGCAGCGTGTCACGGTGTGTCCCCTAGTATACCGTTTGCCCAAACATCTTTACTTGCAAATGCTCATTGCAATGAGTCCTTGGTCTAGTTCCAGGCCTCTGGCTTCTGCTGCACCATTAATACTGGATCCTCCCTGGGTCTCCTCTAGGATATCAGGTTGTTGCCCTATATCATGGAGTTTCAGTCGCTTTAGGTCTGCAGGACCAGCCCCTTCATGTGCTCCTATAAGTCGGGTTGGTTTTTTTGTTTTTTTTTTTTTTAATTAGATGCCAGGTACTGTGAACCTGACCTTCTTGGAGGCTGGATATTTTTTATGTTCCTATAAATATTCCTGAGCTCTGCTCTGAGACACAGCTAAGTCCCTGGAGAAAAGGTTTGATCTTTTCAGTTCTTGCTTTTAACCTCATTAGTTGGGGGCCAAAGACTTACATCTATGGCTAATTTTATTCTACCACTAAAACAAGACCCTGCATAGTCTACCCAGTGTCCCATGAATGACAAGATTTTTCCAGTCTAGCCAGCAGCAATTGGCACTATTTCTAGCCCTGTGTGAGAGGAGGGTCAACATCCCCCCCTCTCATACACACACTCACACAATCACACACACACATAATTCATTCAATAAACTGCAGCAGTTTTCGTCTCTCCCAGCTCTAGTTTTTGAGGATCTCTTCATGGATTCTCTCTGTGCTGCAGCCCCCAGCCTGGAAACTTACAAGCACTAAGCAGCCACAGTCATTGGACAGTCTGAGATCATTTCATTCAGAGATGACTGTCATTCATTGTTTCCTGTCCAGAGTCTCAAGAACCATTGTTTAGAGCTAGGGGAATGGCCTGGTGGGTACAAAGCACTTACTCTGCAGGCCTGATGAGCTGAATGCAGATCCCTAGAACCCAGGCAAAAAGCAGCTGTGGCTATACTAGGCCTGTATTCTCAGCTATGTGGCATTTGGGTGGAGACAGGAGGATCACTAGGACTCACTAGGCTAGCAGCCAGCCCAGCAGAAAAATGACAAGTTCCAGGTTCAATGAAAGACCCTGTCTCAAGCAAATAAGACACAGAAAAATAGAGCAGGACACTCAGAATCCTTTTCTGGCTCCCACATTCCCATAGTTGGCACACACATGCACACATACAGGCACATATACACATAAAAGGAGAGGAACAATTGGTTATTATATTTCATGACCTTTTTTTCAGTTGTTTCAAATGGGGTCAGGAGGGGATCTGGTCTTGCTTATTCCACCCCTGCTGAGAACAAGTGTGTGCTATATTAAAGATTTTAATTTGTCTGGAATTTATGGGTGTTAAACTTTCTGAGTTATTGAACTTCTGAAAATGACTATGCTTTGTTCTCCGTCTTTATTGAACATTCTGAATGGAAACAAAACTCTACACTTAAATACACTTAAAATAAGTTTTATTCCAAATATTTTCCTTCTCCTCTTCCTCTTCCTCCTCTTCCTCTTCCTCCTCCTCCTCTTCTTTTCTCCTCTCTCTCTCTCTCTCTCTCTCTCTCTCTCTCTCTCTCTCTCTCTCTGTGTGTGTGTGTGTGTGTGTGTAGGCAGGCAGAGGTGAGTCTTGGCTGTCATTCCTCTGATACTGTCCACTTTGGGTTTTGTTTTTTTGGGGGGGAGTTGTTTTTGTTGTTGGGATTTGGGTTTTGGTTTGGGGGGGGCAGGAGTTGGTTTGTTTTTGTTGTTGGAATTTTTGTTGTTTGGTTTGGTTTGGTTTGGTTTGGTTTGGTTTGGTTTGGTTTGGTTTG
>JANHMN010000002.1:142851806-142867771 GCA_030674055.1 Rhabdomys pumilio
GGGTGCCTGGTCAGATAGTCACAGGGTAGGGGGTAGGAGGTGGGGGTACCTGGTCAGTTGTGAAGTGAGCTTCTGTCCTCCAGAGTCCAAACCAACAGCTAAATTGACCACAACTGACAAACATTTCTGCATAGTCCTTCCAGTGTGCTGGCTCTAGACACAGAAACACAGGTTAGCTCTGATAAATGTTCTTCGCCTAATACAACATCAACTGAGACAGGGCCCATATGCTTTTCCCTAGAAACTCTCCTTGCTATATAATCAGTATCTTTTCTGCCATCTTAATTGATGGGCTATCCAAATAGGCCAATTGTTTGTCTGCTTGTTTGTTTGTTTATTTGTTTTGAAAAAGAGTTTCTCTGTGAAGCTTTGGCTGCCCTAGAACTCACTCTATAGACCAGGCTGGCCTCAAACTCAGAGATCCAACTACCTCTACTTCCTGAGGTCTGGAATTAATGGTATGTGTCACCACCACCTGGCAATTGCTTCTGTCATAAGAGAAATATTTTGTTGCCGCCCTGCTAAAAAGGATTTGAAAAAGACTGCAAGAAGTCTAAGACATTGAGAGTAGCACAGAAATTGGATACTAGGGTAAGCTGTCTGGTGAACTGCCTGAGCTCTCTAATCCATGTCACTGATTTCAGACACTCTGGGTGAGTGTTACTGATGGGCACAGTCATTGGTCTAAGATCACCACAGCACATGGACAGAAGTTCAAATACTATCAATAGTTCCAAACTTAAGAGTTTTCTCAAGTAAGTTTACAGCTGAGAAATCAATCCCTGATGACACAGCAAAGTGGAACTGAGGTATTAAAAAACTTAAACATGGGAGGCTTGTTTGTTAAACCAACATCACGACATTTTCTCAATCTCTTCAAAAAAAAAAAAAAAAAAAGAAAAGAAAAAGACCTTTGATAACAAAGAAAGGGATCAAGGTTTCTTTCAAAGATGCAAACAAGTTTCTAATATTCCAAACATTTAATCTAAGTATGGGAGGGAAGCTCATTAAAAAAAAAAAAAAAAAACGCACAATATGAGCTGGAGAGATGGCTTAGTGGTTGAAAGCACTGACAACTCTTTCAAAGGACCCAGGTTCAATTCCCAGCATCCACATGGCAACTCATTACTGTCTGGAACTCCAGATCTGACATGCTTACACAGACACACATGCAGACAAAACACCAATGCACATAAAATAAATAAATTATTAAAACAATAAAAAATGCACAATGAGGTCCTGGATCTGTTTGTTTTTTGTTTTGTTTTAATATGAACCGTCTCACAGATTTGCATGTCGTCCTTAGGTTGTAGTCACAGCAAACTCTGCATCATTCCGATTCTGCCAGAGTGAGCACACATATGCTGCTCAACTGACAAACATACAATATTTCTCTATTAAAAAAATCAATGGAAATATGTCAAGTCCACCTCTTTTTTTTTTTTCAGTGCTCCCCGGTATCACACTTTAATGAGATGTAAGAGATAACACCCTCAACTACAGCATTGTTGCCCAGTGAAGGATCCTCAGGAATTCCAGGCTTGCTACCATTCTTCTGACTATAAGAACTTTTAAATTTTGATATGTTGCTATATTACATGTCTGAAAGCATAATATTAATTAAAATACTGTAAATCAGGAGGCTGTGAAGATGGTTCAGTGGTTAAAACACTGGCTGTTCTTCCAGAGGACCCAGGCTTGATGCCTAGCACCTGCATGGTCCGTAACTGTCTGTAACTCCAGTTCTAGGGGATTTGAGGCCCTCTTCTGACCTGCAGGCTTTAGACATGCCTCTGGTACACAGACATACATACAGACATAATACGGACAAAACACTCATACATAGATAATTAATAATATTAAAGAAGCATATAAAATGAAATTAAAAGAATGCTGTGAAGTGGGAATTTCTGATTTTGTTGGAGATTCATTTGTATTATGTGACATTTTTATTTAAATTATCTTATGAGAGGATGTTTTGTGAAGCAGACATGTGAGAAAATGTTTTGCTGAATGGCACATGGTATTTTTTGGAAGCTGTCTGGTAAAAGAGCACGTGATGTTTTGTTGGAACAGATGCTTGAGAGGACATGTGATGTTTGGAAAGAGTGTAAGTATAACCCAACAGACAGTGGACAAGCTCTTGCATTGGTTCACCTTAGTGGTCTTCTTTGGGCTTCACTGGGGCTGGTCTTCGCTAACGACACTCTGGCATTGGTTCACCTTGCTTTCTTCTTTGATCTTCCCTTGTTGAGACTCTGTAGAGAGAAATGCACCAAAGAACTTCTGGTGGTGTTCCAGCTACATCTTGCCGCTTCAGCGGGCATTCTGACCAGCAGAGCCTCATGGTTTCTTCTGAATTGAGCCCCTGCTGCCTCCTGTTTGATGTTTTGCTGGTGGACTGGACTGCTAACAACAAAGATTGAAGTTACCCCAAAGATCTACTTCTAAACAGGTCCACATCCCCTTGTCCTATTAACCATCTTTCTCCCCTACCTTTGGTCAATGGGATATAAGTTAAAGTGTTTAAGAACCTTTATTAAAGTAGGTTTTGAAAAATATAAGCCTATAAAATTGTAAGACAAATACTTCTAAAAATTAGTGGAAAATAATTCCTAGTAAAGAACACATGAAGAATACTTTTTAACCTCAGACTTTGAGAAGACTACAGCTACCAAAAACAGTAAATCATAATTCAGAAGTCAATTTTCCCTTTAAATGCATATACATAAATCGTTGCAGACTGTATCTTCCAAAAGTGGGTGAAACAGTATGGGCTATCCCAGTGTTCTTGTCACAATTTGACCTTAACATAACTTCCATGGGAAGATGGAGTTTATGTTCCCCCTCCTGAAACCTGGGCAAACATTTCTGACTGCATCAACCAGTAGCATTCAGGAGGTTGGGGAGGGAAATGTTATTATGTAAAGTTCGAGGCTAGACCTCAAAAATGCCAAGTGTTTCATGTTGGTCTCTTGGGACACTCACTGCAGGAGCTCAGTTGAATACTCTAAGGAAACCCAAATTAGCTTACTGGTGGGAAGGTGTCCCAGATAACGGCCACTGTCATCTGTGGGACATGTGTGCTTGGTGACTCCAGCCCCAAGTAGTGTCCTCATGAACATACCTGGTCTTTGTATCTTCTCCTGAGGGTCCTGTGTCACAGAGCATAGAGAAGGCATCTCATTGTCTCCTATCTCACAAAATCTGTAAACATAATAAAATAATCATTTAATGCCACTGAGTCTCAGGATGGTTCACTGCTGTGCAACAGTAACTGGAATACAAATGTCACAAGTCATATAAGTAACATTTTCAGTATCTATAACTTCCCAGGATAGAACCTGTTCTGGTTTGTTCTCTGGTGCTATGATAAATACATACTCTGGCCAAAAGCAACTTAAAGTGGGAAAGAGTTAATTTGGTTTACATTTCCAGGTCACAGTGTATCACTGAGGGAAAGCAGGCCAGGAACTCAAGTAGGACCACGAAGCAGAAACCATGAAGAAACACTGCTTGCCAGCTGGCTCCTAGGCTCACACTTAGCTCTAACTTTATATACCCCCACTGCCTAGGAAGAGTGCCACCCACAGTGGGCTGGGTCCTCCTGTATCAAATGATAATCAAGATGATGCCTACAGACATGCCCACAGACCAAACTGATGTGGGTAATTCCCCAGTCCAGGCTTTTCTCTCAGGCTGTGTCAGGTTGAAAATCAAGGCTAGCTAGAAAAGAATCATGTGGTAGTTACTGTTGTCAACTTGACAGAGTCTAGCATCACCTAAGAGACAAGGCTAGGATCACCTGGGAGGCAAGACTCCAGGCACACTTGTGAGGTATTATCTAGATTATATTAAGTGATATGGGAGGACCCACCCTGAATGTGGGCAACACCATTCTGCGGGTTCTAGACTTACTAAAAAGGAGAAAGTGGGCTGGGCATTAACACTCTCTGTTCTCTGCTTCCTGGCTGCTGATACATGTGACCAGCGGCCTCGATCCTCTTGCTATGACTTACTTGGCGTGGTCGGGGTGTTTTGTCACAGCTATGAGATGAGTGACTAATAGAAACCATGGAATTAACACGTTCCACAGTGTCTGTCAAATATGAAACAAGAACAACAGACCTAGGGTATAGTTCCATAGCAGAGTGCCTGCCTGGCATGGATCAGACTATCTTTTGCCCACAAAGAAGGACTGAGATATCAAAGAATTGCCATTCACTGACCATGTCTTCTCACTGGGTTTAGCTTTTTGTCTTCCAGAATTCTTTTCCACAAAAGTTCTGTCCTCAGCTTTTTAGGTTTTTTGTTGTCGTTTGTTTGTTTGTTTTGTTTTTTGGTTTGGTTGGTTTTTTGTTGTTGTTTGTTTTTGTTTTGTTTCTTTAGATTTGAATGTTTGGGAGTAGTGTCTTTTTTGAATCCCAGTGGACCCAAGCTTTCTATCTGGATCCACATCACTATATGTCAAACTTTCTTGCTCTCAAAACCAACTCACACCATCTTCTTTATAAATCTCAGCTTTCTGAGGGAACAGAAAAACAAATAATATCAAGTGTTAAAATCTGGAGAGGAGCTGGGCTGGTGGCACAGGCCTTTAATCCCTGAAGAAGCAGGTGGATCTCTGAGTTCAAGGTCAGCCCGCTCTATAAAGTGAGTGCCAAGGCCTGCAGTGCTACACAGAGAAACCCTGTCTCAAAACAAAACAACCAACCCTGGTGAATCTGGTAAAGAAAGACAAACAAACAAATAAACAAAAAATGCTGCTTTGTATGATTCTTACAACTCCCTTGTACATTTGAAATTACTTAAAGTTTTAAAAGTTGCTGGTTGTGGCCATGCAAATCTTTAATCCCAGTACTCAGGAGGCAGAGGCAGGTGCATTCCTCTGAGTTCCAGGTCAGCATGGTCTACCTAGTGAGTTCCAGAGCAACTCAAAAACAAACAAAAAGGGGAAGGAGGAAAAGGAAGAAAGAAGGAAGGGAAGGAAGGAAGGGAAGGAAGGAAGAAAAGAAGGAAGAAGGGAGGGAAGGAGGAAGGGAGAGAGAGAGGAGGGAGGGAGAGAGAGTCCAGTTCTAGCCATGAAGGCATGAATATCTATTGTTATCAGTACTGAAACATTTCAGAAGTCTCCTTCTAACTCCCTCAGCTCTTCTCTCAAACCAACCAATAGCATTTAGGGTTGTTGTTGTTGGTTTTTTGTTTTTTGTTTTTGTTTTTTTTTCTGGGGTGGATATTTCTTTTCTTTTCTCCTCTTCTTTTTTTTTTTTTTTTTTTTTTTTTTGGTCTTCCCAATATCCAGTTCTCTTTTCCAAGAGTTTCATCTGACGACTCATTCTTATATGTGGGAAGAATCTTACATTGGGATGTGTTGCCATCTTTGGGAATGGCTTCCCCACCAGACATTTCCGGTTGATTCCACCTTAGACTCTTGCCTCCTCCCCTTGTTAAGTCTCAACTGATCTAATGACGCCTCCTGTCTTTACTTTCGTCCCTTTCGTTTTAGTAAAAGAAGCCTTTAGATTTAGTCTCTCTTCTCACCCAGCATAAAACGGGCCTGAAGGCACAAACCACCAAAAGACGACTTTCCCTGCTTTGTTATTCGCAGGCAGCGCGGTTTCAGGCCTTGAAACCTTTCCTGCATGCAGCACAATTCCAGGCTTCAAAACTTTTCCTGCTTCTTACTTACTCCAAGAGAAGGATTGATATGCTCATCATTTTATCAGCGTGATCTGTGTTTGTGAAGAGCAGCACCTGGACCATCGCACACCGGGGCGTGACTGGTGGGACCGTCGTGCACCGGGGCGTGACTGTGGTGGGACACCCGGGCATCTTGGGCAGATACAAGTGACTCGAGGTTGTGAGAACACCTGACATGTTGAAGAATCCATCTGATTTTTTCCCTATTTTGCTTGAAACAACAACACTTGGCTCTGCGAAAGGACAAATGAAACGGAAAACATTCATTCTCTCCTCTTTTCTCATTCTCAGTGTTACCGTCTTTGGGAATGGCTTACCCACCAGGGATTTCACTTGATTCCACAGTAGACTCTCACCTCTTCCGCTTGCTTTCTTCCCCTTGTTCAGTCCCGAGGGACTGATCTGATGCTCTTTAACCATCCCTCCTGTTTTTTTCTTTTTGTCCCCTTTCTTTTTAGTAAATGAAGCCCTTAGATTTGTTTTAGTCTCTCTTCTTAGCCAGCATCTCCACTGGCAGGTTGAGGCCCTTGTGTGGTATCTAGTGATCACCAGCGAATCCCATCCTTACTGGTATTTGCTCCTTGGAGGTGAAAAAAATAAATGTTTTATAAAGCTTAAATTGGCCTTATCAAACAAAACATCTGCTAGATCAGTGAATGACTGGAGACAGCAGGAGACAGCAGTGCTAGCCTCTCCAATAGAAGTCACTGCAGTTAATGGGAGCTATTATGGGGAAAATTCTGGCAAGAAGTTTTCTTTTTCTTTTTTTCTCCTCCAGACAGCTAAAAAATTTTTAAAGAAAAAAAAATGTATTCAGTTGCTAGGGTAACCTGTGGTTTCAAAACTACTGTAACAAAAGGCAGATATCACATATCAAACTACCAAATTGTTAATTTGACTGGTATTTTAAAATAACTACTTGAAAGAGGTGTTTTCTCCTCATCTTGCTTCATAGAGCAAAGGAAAGTAGAGAATGCAGAGTGAACGAAGAAGAGGAGGAAGAAAATGGAATTTGGTAGGTTTCTCTGAGAGATCTTTTTATCTTGTTAAATATTTGGTGGACATAAAAATCTGCTCACACTACAGGTAGAGGGGTGTGCAGGGATTATTTAATCATACAGAGTCTGGTCTCAATTTTTCTCCCCGAGTTTCAAGCCCTGACTGGGTTTGAAGTGACTGGTATTCTGTGGGTATTCAGTCAGTCTGGTTACTGAGGGAAGTCATGCATGTTCTGCAACCCTGAGGCATGACCTAGTCACTCCTGTGCCTTGCTTTTGCCATTTGACTTAAAGGAAATGTAATAAAGTCAATGCAGCACAGACACCATACTTAGAAGGAGCTAAAACCAAATTCTTTTTCTATTCATTTCTAAATTTCTCTAACCTCTCTGAGCCTCGTCTTCTTCATTTTAAAAATGAATTTCATGACTGATGACTCATGTCAACAAATAAATTACAAGAAAAAAATGATAATTCAATGTTAAAAAAAAGGAAGGAAAGAAGAAAGAGATTGGGGACATATAGATTAAAAGTGACTTAAATGGTAATTTAAATGACGGTAATCTAAATGGGTGTGTATTCTTTTGATCCCAGCACTTAGAAAGCAGAGGCAGACAGATATCAGCTTATTCTAGGCCAGCCTGATCTACATAAAGAGTTCCAAGATAACTAGGGCTATAGAGAGACCCTGACTCAAAAACAAAACACAGAAACAGAAACAAAACTCAGAAACTCCCAAACAAAGAGTCAGTTAGCTATTATGTAAGAATATCTCAACCTAACAAAAACAATTATAAAACATTATTTATAAGAGTCCAGGGGATACCTGAACATTGAATAGATATTTGATACTGTAAGGAATGATTTCAAATGTGTTTAAATATGCTCACAGCATGGTACTGTAAGTTTCTAAAGTATCTTTTCACATAAACATGTAATACAGACAATTAACAGGCACCTGACATTTGGTTTTCAAGGAAGCAAGTAGAGGTAGAAGTAGCAGGAACACAAGCCTGGCCCCAAGATGACAGCCGTTGATGCTGGATTCTGGACAGACTCTTCTCTCCTTTTCAACATGTAGTTGACGCTATATATAGCAATGGTTTAAAGAGAGAGTTTGGGGTCACAATGGTTAAGAGCAATACACAGGCTCTTCCAGAAGAACTAAGTTCTATTCCCAGCACCCCCATCAGGTGGCTCACAACCACACACAGTCCCAGCTCTGGGACATCTGACACCTCTGGTCACTGCAGGTATCTGCACCCATGTGCACACACACTAATACACACAATTAAAAAGACTCAACTTTTTAAAATGAGAGAGATCACTAATACTCAATGTTAAGATTAGTGTAGAATAAGGGAAATGCTCTGTGTGAAGGGCGTGCCGGAGTGCCTGGGTTCTGATGCGTCCTCAGCCTTAGGAACATTCGCTGCTGTTCCTAAAATCAAGCCCTCAGATCTCCAATACTGTGGAGGGTAGGGATATGCATGGTAGCATATGTGTGTTACTCCAGAAGGACTGCAAGGCTAGCCTGGGTCAAGTAAGTGAGTTCCAGCCCAGTGTGAGAAACATGCTGACGCCTTAGCTCAAAACAAAACAAAAAGAAACAAGACAAGGACTGGAAAGATGGCTCAGTACTTAAGAATAGTTACTGTCCTTGCAGAGAACCTGTGTTCAGTTCCAGCATCCACACTGTGTGGTCCACCTGTCTGTCCAGCAACACTGGCCTCCTCAGGAACTGTACACATGCCTACCCACAGACATACAAATAATTAAAACTAAAGTTAAAATAATCTTTAAAAATTAAAACAATCCAGGCATGGTGGTGCACCCCTTTAGTCCCAGCATTCTGGGAAGCAGAGGCAGGAGGATCTCAGAGGTGGAATTAGAGGCCAGCTTGGTCTCCAAGACAGCCAGAATACACAGAGGGAACAGGTCTAGAAGGAGGAGGAAGAGGAGGGCGAGGAGGAGGAGAGGGAAGAGGAGGAAGAGAATCTAAGAATCTACAACAAAGCCCACCAAACTAAACCAAACAAACCAAACAGCAAACCATCCCTAGAACCCATGGAGAACTGACTTAATGCCTTCCAGACAGGTATCACTAGCTGCTAGGTTATATTGCTCACCTTCTTGGCTCAGATTCACTGTGAATCTGTCATGGGATGGCCATTGGCCTTATTTTAATCTCAATGTTTTACCTATGGTTGAGGGTTTTGTTTGTTTGGGGTTTTTTTTTTGTTTTGTTTTTGTTTTGTTTTAGCTTAATTCTCAGTACGCACTAAGGCATTGCCAGGACTTCCTCTGCCGAGTTTTGTTTAGCCTTTACAACAATGCTTCAAGACTGACATTCTTAGCTGCATTTTGGAGAATAGACAGCTGACAAATGTTTACACCTGGCCAGGATCAAAGCTTTAAGTGGTGGCCCGTAAGGGCCATGAGTAATCAACATGAGACTTCCAAAGGGTTTGTGTCCACCCAGACTACCTTACCTCCCCCCAACTTCTGCCCCCTGCCTCTTGTCCTAGCTGAAAATAGCCACAACTCAGAAAAGGGTTAAGTTAATATTTGCGGTCTAAACCCCTGTCCATCTGCCCCGTGAGAAGCCACCTGTGCTGGTGTGTCAGTATGGTGACAGATCTATGTATATAATGTAGGAGCCACAGGCTTGAAAGTAGCTTGGGCCTGCAAATGAGAGGTTCAGAATGGTAACAGGAAGAAAGGCTGTCGTGATTGAGCTGACATTTGTGTTTAATTTCTCTCTTGTTGCAAACGCTATTCAACTCGTAAGGAAAGCAAAGAGAGAAGTGCCCAGTTAACCAAAATGAATAACAGCTAGCTACCACCCCATGCTGTGGGCCCCAACTCAAGCCTCGTTATAAGATACAGCCCTAAACTTGCAAGTGGGGAGTTGACTTCAGAATTCTGCTTAAATGAAGCCAGACAATCTCCTGCAAGACGGGCGTCCGGTTATAAGTGAAGCAGGAAAAAAAAAAAATTTTTTTTCTGCAAGCGAGTTGCCTAAGAAAATGTTTGTTAGTCTCCCAGACTTGAGGCTCAACCTCTAAAGTCCCATTCCATAGCCTCCTGGAAGACTTCCCGCTGACCTAGAAGCCACCCAGTCCAAAGCCACTCCCAGAGCCCAGAGGCAGTTAGGAAGCTTATATGGGCCTTGGCCAAAGGAGACCGCCCATTTCTCGAGGCGAATTCCTCGTCTTCTAGCAGTCTCGGGGGTTAGATCCTCTTAATTAGAAAACAATAGCTCCTTAAGAAGCCCGGATAACCCGCATTCTTCGCGCCCAAGCATAGCACACTGTCTTCGGCTCCAAACCAGGGGCAAAGAACTGGGTACATCCGAGTACCCGGGCAGAACATGAGGACCCAGGCGCGTGTGGAGAGCGTGGACCAACCCGCCTCCAAAACACCCCCCCCCCAGGACCCGTGGAGTGGGGAACCCCCTTCTCACTGCGGCAGATTTGGGGGAGGGGTCCAGAAGCATTGCAATGTGAACGCTGAGCACTGGATTCTGCAGGTTGGAAGTTTAGGATTGTCCCCAAATCCATCTCAGGTTGTCGGTCCAGAGCAAGACGCGCGCGTTGTCACCGCCAGTGAAGTCCCTTTGCTCTTAAGGAGCAGGCCCTGGACTCCTTGGAGGGTGGAGATTCTCGGGTTCCTCCCCCCTGCTGCCCTCGGGTCGGAGAAAAGATGTGGAATTAGGATCGAGTGAAAATTCCGCATGCTCTGTAATTACGCATACCCTAAAAATTTCAGCGTTGACTTAAGTTACTTGGCGCTGCGAGGGCTGGGGCCCTGCATATTGATGAAACGCAGCCTCTGTTTACCTAAACAATAAATGTAGAGATTAGCAACATTCACTTGATCACAATAAAGGGTTGACAATTAAGGGGCAATGCATCCCAGATGGAACCCAGCCTATTGAGGGCGTGCACAACGGGTGGCGGGTGGCGGGCTCCTGCAAGGGGGCGCTGGGCGGGAGCAGGGGCGCTGTAGTCACGGAGATACTCTACACCGGCTGGTGAAAGATGCTGAGCCGGGTGCCAGGATGTGGAGGAGAGGCCCAGCCCTTATTACCACAAGCCACCCTACCAGACTTTTAGAGGGGTTTGAGACATATAAGCGTCCAGGACCGAAACCACAGGGGTGTTTCTGGAGCTCTGAACCTGCCTCTCTTATGCTGTCACCTGCCTTAAGGTCATCCTGCTTGGCTGATGTCTGGCTAGAAACTGGAATGGACGTCCCTGGCATATGCTCGGTGAGTGTGTCTGTGTCAGCAAGTCAGCAAGTGGATCTTTTGCTGCAGTCCTAGGAAAGAGTGAAGAAGCAAGATGATGCCATGCCTAAAGCTCGTGGAGCCTCCCTCTACCCCCATGGTATTCAATACTTCAGGGAGAAAGTGAAACTCAAGGGCCTTTCCTGCTCTAAGGACAGAGGATGTAACACCAATGGGTGGTGAAACAGAAGGCCAGCCCACCAGAATTGGGCTC
This sequence comes from Rhabdomys pumilio, assembly GCA_030674055.1. Classification (NCBI taxonomy): domain Eukaryota; kingdom Metazoa; phylum Chordata; class Mammalia; order Rodentia; family Muridae; genus Rhabdomys; species Rhabdomys pumilio. The sequence continues at coordinate 142,863,010 of JANHMN010000002.1, forward strand.
TAGACAGGCTGGAATCCAGATGTGTGGATTTGTCTGGGCTCTGTCACAGGGGTGCTTGAGTCTTCATGGGAAATCTCCTGGCCCACACAATCAGCCTCCCTCTTTCCCCTTCTCAGCTTCTTGGAGTTTCAGGGTCTTGAGAAGAGATTCCAGGCAGGACTGGACTAAAGGAACTACTCAGAGAACTCAGCAGGGTGCCATCTGGAGAAATAAGGTCAGAGAGCAACTGGAAGTGTGTGTGTGTGTGTGTGTGTGTGTGTGTGTGTGTGTGTGTGGTGTAGGGGTCAGGGGTTGGGAGGGGATGTGATCCATTTAGGTTTTCCAAATCTTGGGCTCCTATAGAACATTGGCTACAAAAGACACAAGCCTGTTGTTTCTCTATCCTTTCTTCCTTCTGCACATCAGCAGCAACCCAAAAGACATATGAGTCCATACCTAGACACAAGCAAAAGGATTTGTTCTAGACACTGGTGAACAAACCAAGATAAGGTAGGGGACATAGCCTGCCCAGGCAGACTCTAGGGATAGGAGCTGGGGACAGAAATGGGGTAAGAAGAGGATCTGAGCAGGTCAGAGCACCAGAGAGACTGGGAAAAGGGAGAGCAGGGAGGGGAAGGTGGAGGAGGGGAGGAACCAGCAGAGGCAAAGTTAGACATGGGTGTGAGATGTTCAAACTTAGAATCTTTTCAGCCCCTGGTCTCCCCCTCCATTGTCCAGATGAAGGTGCACCAGAAGCAGGGGTTGAACAAAGGGAATCCTCTGTCCTCTCCTTATCTGTCCTCTCTTTACAGGATGGAGGGGGATGGGACGGGCAGGAATGTCCTTGTCATGAGAAGCCGATGAGTGTATGAGGCAAGAAGACAACTACAGACAGACTTTGGACCAGGCAGAGGAGGGCAGCCTTGATCACTTCAGCTCTGCTGTAATTTTGTCCTTGCTGTGTAGATCAGCTGGAAGAGTCAGCCCTAACAAGGATTTCCCTCCCTCCTCCTCTTCCGAAGGCATCATCCTTCCAGAGCCAGGCTGCTGCTCCTCCTCAATCTGAAATTTTAAGGGCTAATGGTGTGTGTTCCTGCAGTAATTAGGGGACCATGTAGCAATCCAACACTCGTTAAGCAAATATGTAAGTCATCCTTGTGGGGAGAGACTGAGGAAGGGGAGCAGCTGGGACTCCTGCTGGTGATGTCCTCTGCTAGGGGAATGACATCTCTGTGGCCCTCTGCTGAGGCTGCCCTTAGTCTTCTTCACTCATCCTTAGAATGAAGACACACAGGCAAAGAACATGTATCTCGCCACCCACTGGACAAACTGAGGAACCTGTGTCTCTGCTTGAAAAGTTGCCTTAGTAGTGGCTCTAAGCTGAGAAGGGCAGGATCTGGGTCCCCCACTCTGCACAGCAGGGCCATGGATGTAAAGGCCATGAAGCCATCTTCTCCCAGCTCTTTCTTTTCACCATTATAAATCAGCCATATAAATCATTCACATTGTTTAAGGTACATTGATCAATCTAATGGCTTGTAATAGGTTCCTAATTGTCATTTGCAGAAGCCTGCAGGCTCACAAGGGTCTCATTGCCAACTCAGTCCATCTTAAGCCCCAGGCTGGTCAGTATAAAACCCAGAAGGAGCACCCTGTCACTCCAACCTTTGTACCCAGAAGAGGGAGTATTGTTAATTGTTACACACACACACACACACACACACACACACACACACAGAGAGAGAGAGAGAGAGAGAGAGAGAGAGAGAGAGAGAGAGAGAGAGAGCTAACTTCCAAATCAACATTTTAGTGATAAGCAAAGCCCAGCCTGAAATTTATTGGTTATTGTGAACCAAAACACATTTTGTCAATCTCAGAAACCTTCTGAATTTCCAATCTCAGAAACCTTCTGAATTTCCATCCTCTGCATTTATATTTACAGTAAAAATCTTGGTTAGTCACAAACCAACATGCTCTTGGTCATATCTTTTTTTTTTTTCTTTCCTTATTCTTAAACAATAATGGCAAGAAGTCTCTTGAGATTGTTAAAGGAACAGGGGAGCTTTTTCCAAGACAGCTCTGAATTATGCTTCTCAAAGTTGGAGTGTTTCCCTTCTCTGAGTCTTGGATGAAGGAGGAGGAAAAACCTGAAAGTTGGAAACCTCTCAAGCTGTCTAAGAAGTGGTTAAACTGAAGAAACTGATGGGCAGAAGAGGACTCAGGACCAGAATCATCTGGCCTCTGGCTTTTCTTGCTATTAGGCTAAGATGTATGTGAGAAGCTATCGCAGCAGTTATCTGTGGCAATACATGGGTATCATTTGGGTGGCTCGTCTCTTACAAAGAGAAAACCGATACTGTGGTCATCTTGCTTAGGTCTGAGACTCCTCCATAGTGTCTGGTGAAGGAGAACAGCCACCCCCCACCCCCCACAGTTTCCTAGTGATGCAGTAAAACAAACCTATGATGCTTGTTGAATAATCTGCCAATAATTGCAGTCATTAAAATCATCACAGTCTCCAGTTCCCTTCCTTCCTTTGACATACCAGTGTCTCCTTTAATTGTTGATGCCTTTTTTTTTTTTTTTTTTTGTCTCAGATAAACAGAGCAGGGCAAGCTTAGACTATAAGGTCCAGTCACATCTAGCAGCAGACAGTTGGCTGTACAGCAAAGGCATGGACTGTTCTCGACAGACCAAGGGCTTTCAGTTTCTCCTGGAGACCTTCAAGAAGTTAGAATGCATTGCACCTCTAAATAAGAGTGCCACCTTTGAGGTAGGGAATAATTTTTTTTTTAAAGATGAAAATCTCATTGGCCTGTTGATTCTTCTTGACTTTTTTTTTTTTTTTTATTTGTAAGGGTTTGTAAAATGAGTATCAAATAAAAGCTCTACAGAAATTATGGGAGAGTCCTTCAATTTTCAATTAATTTTCTTGATCTGTTTGAACTCAAGGCTGGTGCTTTAAAAGACATAAATATATGTTCACTATAAAAGATTCCCGTCTAATCAAAGGCTGGGTTTCATTTTCAGTCACATTGACAAACTCCAACTGCGGGAAGGATTCTCCGGACTCAACAGGCGCTAAAGGCTGCACTGGGCTTCCTTGCCCGCTGCTCAAGGCAGGCAGCAACCCGGATTCAGGCAGCCTTTTTTTTTTTTTTTTTAAACCTGAAGTTATTATGTTTCTCCCTCAACTCCCACACGACGCTGACCTGATAATCACTGCTCTGCTGTAGATCATGCAAATGAAAAGCATAATTAATTGCACAAATGATTCAAAACGGGAGCCTCTGTGGCTTAGCAAATAAATAAATAAATAAATAAATAGAGGCAGGTGGGAGGACAGGTCAGACAAATGCTTTAATGGGTGCCCGCCCCCGCCCCCGCCCCGCCCCACATTCTGGTTCTAGTGGCCCAGGCTTCCCCTGCAACCAGCCTCACCAATTTTGAGAACCGTTCGGTTCCTCCCTACCCAACGCGTCCCTTCCCGCCCACATCTTGAGTCTCCAACTACACCTTAACCCACCTCAGTGTGGTACGTCCGCTGCTAACTTGCCAGGAGATTGGGTAGCTACCTCACGTTTACTCAGCTACGGTATGGAGGAGTTCAGAAAATAACTGATCTTCGGGATTACCACCCTGCTTCCTGCATCAGCGAGAAAGCATTTCTTCTAGGGCATAGCCGCTCAGAAACAGGGATGAGTGCTCAAGATGAAACTGTTTCTCCCGAGCTTTGCCTCTTAAACACTACAAACTTGAGCAGTTGCTCACATCAGAGCCCTTCCCTTCAGAGAGGCAAGATGGGAGGAACAATATTTGTTCAAAGCAAGTGAACTCTTCCCTTTAATTACTCCATTCTTCTTTATTGGGCTTCGTATAGAATTTTTATTTTTTGCAAAAAAAAAAAAATCATGTTGATTTAAGCATAGTGTATTTACGATGTAAATATATGCCAGATGAAAACGTCACGGATCAATTGTAAAGGACCCGGATACATAATTTTAAAAAATCAGTTTCAGTGTATATGAGGTTCTCACCCCACTTTCTCTGCTCAGTCAGATTTGTTTATGCAGAATCGACATTTAATAGTGCTAATTGCACTCCAGTTAAATTGCCCTGATTGCAGAAAGGGAAGCAATTTTCGTGCTCTCTGTCTGGGTTTGGAAGAAATTGTTTTATATTCACCTCTTTATAAAGAAGTGAAGATAAGGCACCGGGGCCTTTGCACAAATTGCACTTAGGGGCTGACTGGCAGCATTCAGGCGCTATAATAGAGCATTATTTGGCCGTTTTGAATAATGTAAAGCGTTTGCTGAAAGCTATTCTCCTGAAAATTGCTTTAACTTTTAAAAGGGTGATGATTCACTCCAAACCAGGCCTTTGTTACATTGTCATTATTTCCCCAAATGTTTTAACAGTCAGCTCAACACTTTAGCATAACACATTGATCTTTGTTTAAAAACTAGATTTTTTAGAAGATGAAAAAAATCTGTCAGACGGAAAGGGAAAAAAAAACTGGACTACTTCCCCCCCAATTCCCGAAAGATTTCCTTTGAGCCCCACCTTAGCGTTGAACCGGCCTGGATTGTTGAATTGTTTGTCTGTGTTCCTTTGGAAGATTTCCCTAACTTTTATTGTGATGAGGACGCGTGTGTCTAGGAATATGCGAAACCCCACGTCCAGAGTCTGACAGCTGGAACTGCGTAGAAAACAGGGGGGAGGGGAAGGGGACTGCTGGAGGAGGAGGAGGAGGAGGAGGAGGAGGAGGAGGAGGAGGAGGAGG
>JANHMN010000002.1:142867781-142885325 GCA_030674055.1 Rhabdomys pumilio
GAGGAGGAGGAGGAGGAGGAGGAGGAGGAGGAGGAGGAGGAGGAGGAATAGAGGATCCGGAGGCCGCGAGCCGGAGATGCCTGTGAGAACTGTTTAAAAGGTTGGCTTAAAAAATGTTACCAGTGCCAAGTGGCTTTTCGGATTGTCTTATTTATGACTTGGTCAGGTTTCCTTAAGAAGAGGGTGGGTTGGGGAAGAGACGACACGGGGGAACCCTCTGCACTTCTCCTCCCGGGGCTGCCCAGGGTGAATCTGAAACGCCTCGCTGCCACTTAACAATCCCTCTATTAGTAAATCGACGCAAGGACCCTACGGGAAGCCGAGGGCCAGCCTCCCCTTCCAGGGCACAAGTCACCTGTTGGGAACAGCTCCCGGGTCCCCCCTGCTGGGCTTTCTGGCTTGGTCCTGCGGCCTGGCACCCTCCCCACCTTCCACTGTGTAGTCTTAGAGTCTTTCTTTACCCCCCCCCTCAGATTTTTATCTCCGTCCCCTAGGACACAGAGCTTCCTTCCTAGCAGCTCAGCTCATCCCTCTTTTCTCTGGTTCTGCCATCAGTTTCCTCCTTGTCTTTTGTCACCTTAAAGTTTTCTTTTAAAGGCATTCTGAGCAAAAATAGTCTAATGAAGGCAGCAAAAGGGATCCGTATAGCTCTTTCCCATCCACGAAGAGCGGGTGCGTGCAGGCCTGGTCGTCCACCTTAAGGGAAGAGAGAAGTGTCGCCGCGGACTTACTTTGGGGCCTAGAGATCTTGTAAATGAACACAACCTGGAAACACCTTCACGTCCTCCTGACTTGTCCTTCCCCGACAAATTGTCTTTTGCACCCGATCATTTAGGGTTGGTAGTTATTTTAGAAAGAAGGATGTGGTTTGGAGGGGTTACGTGCTTACACGTTTTAGTACCCAGACCTGCCTGAGGGCGCTGGTATTTCTAGTTCAAAAGCTGCCTCTGGCTACCCTGGAAAAGACAAAGTGAAGCCCAGAAACAGGAAACCCTCCAGCGGCGGCGCCTTGCGATGCGTGAGGACACCTCTTTTACACCAAGGTCCAGAGAAGCTTTGAAGATGCTTCCAGCTTGCAGAACGCGGAGGCGCCCACGTGTGGCCTGGCTTTCGCAGACTCTTCGGTGAAGGTTCCGGAGAGGTTCTCCAAGTCTGTGACAGCAGGGTGCCTGCTGAGGATGAGCCTACCTTTGGAGTCCCTTGGCCCTGAAGACGGAGTTTCTAGGCCCTGGCAGTCTGCAGTGGAGATAGTTTAGATCTGAAGCAAGAAAAATGACTCTATAAACATCCCCTAAAATTCGACTTCAACCTGAAATCCGACATGCAAATCTCCACCGAGTTAAACAAACAGCGGAGCAAGCTGCAGCTTCAGCGGGGGTGGCGGTGGGGGGCGGACGCGGCTCGCGCTGGTCTCCGTTTCCAAAGTTGTTACAATGTGAAAATAAGCGGCTTCGTGCAGAGTGTTGTATGGGCTGATGCTTCCCACCCCCACGCCAGCCCCCAGCAAAACCTGGCAGATAATCAGCACGTCCCACTGTTTAGTCATATTTGACAACTGGGTTAACCTGGTATCTAAGGCGCTGGCGAAGCCGTACAAAGGGTGCCCTCAATTACCACCAGAAGCTTCTGGCGTGATAGGCACTTGTATTACCCCCTGGGTCAGAGGCCAGAGCGACAATTAGGAAGTCACTTAGACCGCTGGAGGGAAATGGCCGGATGCAGCAGGCTTTGGGCTCTCCCTACAAGTCTGTGGGTGTAGACCTGCCTGGAGAGGCCCAGCTGTCCTTTGCGCCCTCTGCTCAATAGGACTCTGAGCATAAAAAAACGAATACGGTGGGAACAGGAAACTGGGAAAACGAGCACGACAAGGATCCAATCCATAGCAAGAGTGATGGCTACAAACTGAAGTTCTTCGCAGCAACAACATGTACACACAAAGTGAACGCAGACCGTTTCCACTTGTGCCCTAGGCCGGGGTGTCCCCAACTCTCCTGCTTCTTTCCCACAAGTGGGGATTGAAGACTGCCAGCCCTAATAGCAACGTCTTGAGTTGGCCGGGGTGGTAGTGGGGGGCTTGCGGCTTGGTCTCAACGGTACTTAAACCTGGCTTGGTACGTGAGTGTGTGTAAATTTTTAATTGCACTGTAATTTCTTCTGTCCCTAGCCCGCCCCCCTCCCACCCACGCCCGCAGACTTGACTGGCACGCGCCAGGAGCCCGGGCTCGGGCCCCTCGGAGCGTCTGATTGGCTGCGGGGCAGCTCCCGTCTGCTCTGCCTGCGCCCTCATTGGGCGAGCGACGCAGCCAGCGGCACTTCAAAGCGGGTGCTCCTCGCACTTAGGCTGAGTTTTGCCGGCGGGAGCCCAGAGTCCGCTCGGCGCGAGCGCGGGACGCGGGAGCCGCGCGGGACCTGAATCTTGATTCCCAGCAGCCGCCAGGCTTTAACACCGCTCCCGGACTCGCCGCGCAGCCCAAAGACCTGCTATGGCCACGTCTATACTTGGGGTAAGTAAAAAAGAGCTGGCCGCAAAGCCTTTGCTCATTTTTGTTTTGTTTTGTTTGTTGTTAGTGGTTTTTGTTTTTTAGGTTTTTTGTTTTCTTATGACTTCTCTGGGTCAGAAGCTCTCAAGAAACTGTTGCTAGACCACAGCTCTAGTTTCCTTTTAGCATTTTCTACATTTCCGGAACTGATCTTTTCAAGTTATTGGAGCCTGGGATCTTTGCCTTTGCAAGAAAAGAATTTCTTAAGCAAGTTCCCTTTTAATTGGTTTTTGAGGCCAAGCCGAATGTTTCTTTTCTTCCCTTCTTGGTTTTAACATCGCCCCCCCCCCCATTTGCTTTGGGGATTGTTGCATTACATCACAGTGTTTTCTGGAAAGTCTTGTTTTGCAGGCCAAGCAGTTACATTAATAAACATTTACATTACCGTGGCTCCCCAGTTTGCCCTTGACTTTGAAAACCGTCACTGGGCCGCTTATACTTGGACTCTTTTTGTAATCGTGTGCGTGTGTGTAAATATCAAAACTACGTTTTTGAACTATAGAAGAAAATAGCCAAGTCGTAGCCACTCATTCAAGAGGAGTGCTCTAAGTTCCTCCCAGCCCTGGGTGGCTTTTTTGGCCACCCCCCTGCCCTCACCCGTTATTTCTTGTGTGTGTGTTTACCTTCGTGCTACACCCGGAAGGGCGACTTGGGGGCTTCTGGCTTCTGGCGTCAACCCAAGTCTGATTCTAGACAAGGGTGGCAGCGAACGAGGTGGAGGAAACGGAGGCATCTCAGATCTAAAATCTCATCGAAGAACAACTTTCCTCCTCGCTTGTGATCGCCTCTGTCCTGCGCGGGGCGCGGCGCGTCCCCCGCCAGCGCGTGGGGAGGAGGTGCGAGCCGGGGTGCCAGGGCCCTCCGGGACCGGCGCGGGGGGAACGAGGCTGCTCACCGGTGCACTTTGTGTCTTCCCCCACTTCTTCCTGCCCTCCTCCTTCTCCTCCTCCTCGCTCCCTCCCTCACCCCACCCACTCCAGGAAGAGCCACGCTTCGGAACGACCCCGTTGGCCATGCTGGCGGCGACCTGCAACAAGATCGGCAACACGAGCCCCCTGACGACACTGCCCGAGTCCAGCGCCTTCGCCAAAGGCGGCTTCCACCCCTGGAAGCGCTCCTCATCCAGCTGCAACCTCGGCTCCAGCCTCTCCGGCTTCGCTGTGGCCACGGGCGGCCGCGGCTCGGGCAGCCTGGCGGGTGGCTCGGGAGCCGCCAACAGCGCCTTCTGCCTGGCCTCCACGTCCCCCACGTCGTCCGCCTTCAGCAGCGACTACGGCGGCCTTTTCTCCAACTCGGCGGCGGCTGCGGCGGCGGCGGCCGGCGTGTCCCCGCAGGAGGCGGGCGGCCAGTCGGCCTTCATCTCCAAGGTGCACACGACGGCGGCCGACGGTCTGTACCCGCGCGTGGGCATGGCGCACCCGTACGAGTCGTGGTACAAGTCGGGCTTCCACTCGACGCTGGCGGCGGGCGAGGTGACCAACGGCGCGGCGTCGTCGTGGTGGGACGTGCACAGCAGCCCCGGGTCCTGGCTGGAGGTGCAGAACCCCGCCGGGGGGCTGCAGAGCTCGCTGCACTCGGGCGCCCCCCAGGCCTCGCTGCACTCGCAGCTGGGCACCTACAACCCCGACTTCAGCTCGCTCACGCACTCGGCCTTCAGCTCCACCGGCCTCGGCTCGTCGGCCGCCGCCGCCTCGCACCTGCTCTCCACCAGCCAGCACCTGCTGGCCCAGGACGGCTTCAAGCCGGTGCTGCCCTCCTACTCGGACTCCAGCGCCGCGGTGGCCGCGGCGGCCGCCAGCGCTATGATCTCGGGCGCCGCGGCGGCCGCCGCCGGGGGCAGCTCGGCGCGCTCAGCCCGTCGCTACTCCGGCCGTGCCACCTGCGACTGCCCCAACTGCCAGGAGGCCGAGCGGCTGGGGCCGGCCGGGGCGAGCCTACGACGCAAGGGGCTGCACAGCTGTCACATCCCGGGCTGCGGCAAGGTGTACGGCAAGACGTCGCACCTGAAGGCGCACCTGCGCTGGCACACGGGCGAGCGGCCCTTCGTGTGCAACTGGCTCTTCTGCGGCAAGCGCTTCACGCGCTCGGACGAGCTGCAGCGGCACCTGCGGACTCACACCGGCGAGAAGCGCTTCGCCTGCCCGGTGTGCAACAAGCGTTTCATGCGCAGCGACCACCTGAGCAAACACATTAAGACGCACAACGGGGGCGGCGGGGGCAAAAAGGGCAGCGACAGTGACACGGACGCCAGCAACCTGGAGACGCCCCGCTCCGAGTCCCCGGACCTCATCCTGCACGACTCCGGCGTCAGTGCAGCCCGGGCGGCTGCGGCCGCGGCGGCGGCGGCGGCTGCAGCGGCGGCGGCAGCAGCGGCGGCTTCGGCAGGAGGCAAGGAAGCTGCGACCGGTCCCAACGACTCCTAGAGGTTGACGGAGAGGCGCGAGCGAGCGAGTGAGCGAGCAAGCGAGCGAGAGGTTCGGAGGGCGAGCGAGTGGGCACACGGGAGGGCAGGGGCTCCAGTGACGTCCCCGGAGCCCAGGCTGGGCGCGAGGTGGAGCAGCGCGGAACCCCGGGCGGTGGCTTGCTGGCGGCGCCGGAGTTGCCCTCTACCCATTGCGCCAAGATGAGAATCGATCTTGAGGTCCAGAAACAAAAGCGAGCCATCCTCCGACATAAGTACAGGTTCAAAACTACACACACACACACACACACACACACACACACACACACCGGAGACCCACAACGGCAAGAACGCACACTCCCGCGCGCGCACTCACAGGCACCCACTCGAACAAACTTCTCCAGAGAAGAGCAATACACAGAAATGTCCCCTCCCCCCACTGCCCACTGCCCCCCACCCCCATCATCCTTCTCTGTCCTTTTCTCAAAAACAAAAAACAAAAACTAGCTACCACTCAGCAAAGGACTGTCAGAACTTTCGAATGAAAACAAATGAGACCTATAAAAACAGACCCTTTGTGTGGATTATATTATATATAAAATCTCCAAGTCCTGCTTGATGTCTACTTACAATGAGACTTTTTTTTCTAAAAAAGGAAGCATCAAAAAAGGCTTAAGGTGAGATATTCAACTGGAAGTCTAGCAGCAGTTTCTCTGTATTTCATAACATCTGTATAAATAGGGTTCAAAGGATTGTGTTCTCTTTTATTTTCTTGTAAATGTTCATCCGAATAGTTTTTTTTTTTTGTGAATTCCTGAAATTCAGGGAGTTTCTTTTTAATTTTCTGATGCACTTTGTGAAAGTCAGTATATATGTAAAGGATATTTAAAATGTTGAGTTACCATTTCACTCAAACACGTAAGTTAAGGTCATCTAAAGAAATTAAATGCGTTTATCTGTATGAAGAGAATTTTGACATCATATTTTCATTTTGGTGTTATTAAAGGACTCTAAACAACACTCCTCCTTTAAAAAAAATCCTGTTTCCCCCTCAATAATCTTTAATGTGGAATCAACTATTTTTTTCTTTTTGGTTGGGAAACAAATTCCCGTACTGTTAGTTGTAGGCAATGAAGTTTATATTGGTTGCAAAAGCCATAACACACATACATTTTTTTGAGAAGTCAAAATTATTTATTTGTATATCAACAGCATAAATTAAATCGGGTTCTAAGACTGTGTTGTTGTATTACTTAATGGGAGGGCTTGCAAAAGGTGACATTTTAAATCTTTGGATCGCCTTTTTAAAAAGCCAGGTCTTTTGACAGTTTTAACTGGGGAGGCACCTACCCATCTCCCGGAGGGCTAAGAGAAAATTGGTGGGTTTGTTTTTTAAAACTGATTTTAAAACAATCTGTAGTGGGGGAAATCTTTCTAGAAAAAAAAATATCTTTTAGTTTCCAAGGCCCTCTCCGTCGTTGGGAGGCGTCTCTGGGGTATAAATCGCTAGAGTCAATACCCCGGAAAAGACATTTCATGCCTAAATGAAAATCTTGTTAAATGTTATTAATTTTGACTTAGAGCACACAGCAGCCCCCTGTGCCTTGTATTCCCTTATTAGGGATTCATGTCTTATCAAATATCTAATTAATCTCCTAGACATCATTTGTTCTGGCCAACTTTATCTCAGCTGGTCCACAGGGAAAACTCCAAATATTCTCTGTGACAAAGCTCCCTTGAAGATCTTTTTAATTGTCTAAATTAACTGCACCAAATTTGCATGTCAAACGGTAAAGGGCAACCTGAGATAAAATGTAAACGTTTTAAAAGCCCCAAACTAAGCACTTGATTTGATAACTAGGCTTTTTAATGTTATGGAAGACAACTGCTCCTTTCCTTTTCAAAGACGGCTGATCTATGCAAATAGTGAATTGGAAATGCCTAGGTCCCCTTGCCGTCAAATGGCCCTCGCAGGTTATTTGAATATCAGTGGCTGCTTCTGAAAAGGTTCAAGGATGCTCTCTGCCTTCTTTGTGATTACTCAGTGCGGCGTCTTATTCTGAAGAAAAAAAACTCAGGAATAATTAAAGGCTGGGATCAGGCCTGGGAACACATTTGGGACAGGAATCTCATTTAGACAGTCTCTTTCAAAATAAGGCACAGTTAAATTGACCAGAAGGCAATTATTGAAATGAAAATTATTTTCACTCTCTTTGTCTTCTGACCACCAACTTAACAGCCCCAGTTTAAAAGAAGGAGAAGGGAGAGAATGACGAAAGGAAAATTGGTAAATGAGATAATTTCGCAATTCGAAAAAAAAATGTTTGTTTGGAAAAGAAAGTACATATTTACAGGATAAAAATATTTCTAAAAGACTTCTCACACAATAGAAACTGCAAGAGAAGTCAGCATCAATAAATTTTTCCCTCTTTTTTTTTTTTGATTACCGGCCTTGGAAACTTGAATGAAGATTTTGATTCTTTGGAAAGAATAAATTATTGGTATTAACAGTCAACAAAAACTGTTCTGAAGGGCCAAATAGCAAGGCAGCGAGGAAACAGCAGGAAGGTTCTCAGCGGGGAGTCTGCAGCCTGAGGCTCAGTGGTTTCTTCCTCTTTTCCGGTGGCTCTTCTTCCCTAGTTTCCTTATCTTCGCTCATTTTCTCTCCCGGCTTATCCAGTCCTGCCTGGGACGCCCCACACCCCCAACCCCAAGGCGTCTTCGGGTTTGGGTCTGGTCTTGGAGAGAAGCTGGCAGAGTACGCTTGTTCTCGGGGTTTGGGGCAGAGGCTCTGAGGCCCATAGGGAGTCCCGTGTGTCTAGGGTCTGCTGGCTGGAGGTGCGGAGGTGAGTGCGTGCTGGGGGTTCCTGAGGAATGAGGGCGCCGGAACGTCGGTCCCAGGCAGCTTTGTTTCTTGTTGATAATAAAGGCAGATCAAAGGGCCTGGCTGTGCAGGTCTCGCTCCCGGAGGGGCTCCCTCCGCAGGCCAGTGATCAAGGCCTCTGTGCGCTGCCTCTGCCCCGCGGGTCAGCCAACGTCCATCACCGCGGCTCCGGTGAACCGCGGGCGGCAGCCCAGACCCCAGTGTCCAGCCAGACATCTTGGGCTCCAAGCTGAGGCAAGAGGGACCCGGTCCCGTGCTCTTGTTGGACACCCACCAGGGGAAACATCCCAGCCCCACTTCCCCCAGCTCTTGGCATCCCGGGGAGACCTTGACCTCAGTAGGTGGTGACCGACCAAAGCCGAACAATTGGAAGAGAGCGTGCACCAGAGACGAGGTCCGAGGATACCAGCTGGGTCCCCAGTTGAGGTGCGACTGCGCCTCCCCGGGGCCCCTCTGCATTCCCGCGGCTTGGGCCTAACTGGGTCCCGGGTAGAGTAGGTGGGGAGTCCACGCTGGGAATGAGGGCTGCCGCCTGGAAGTGGATTTTGTGAAGCCGGAGCTGACTGAGATCAGGGTCCAGGAGTCCCGCCCCCGCCGGGGCGAGGGGAAATGCAATTTCGTTTCAGCGAGTTTCCAGGGATTTCTTGTTTCCAGCTCCCGCGCAGTAGATGAAACCAGGACCAAGTTTGCTGGGCCTGCGCCTACCCGGCCCCAATCCACACCCTCCCCAGCAGTTTTCTTTCTTGGCATAATTTACCTCCACTCTTTGGAGGACCCACCGGGTCCTACCTGATGAGGAAAAAGGAGTAGAAAAAAAATTTTTTTTCCTTTCCTCAAGGACGTTTAAAAACATTTGGATGAGATTAGATTGTGCACCTGAACCGCGTGTCTGGACATTCCGTCAAATCGTCACCAGTCGTGTAAAATTGAATTTCTTTTTATTCACATGGAAACTTTATTTATTTTAACTCTAATCTTATTTGCATCTATTATCTGTATTCACCAAGGCTCTCTTCCACTACAAAAATGCAGATGAAGTAAATCTCACATAAATCCCGCCCATTTGTGTAATTGGTATACTAAGTGTTTATTTTAAGTGAGAATAATTTAGCTACAAATTTTCTTAAGGAATAACATTCTTAACACATTAAAAAAAACTGAAAACTCTGATTTGCTTTTATGTTTGACAGTAGCTCTTGATTCCCCCAAGAGGCGTACGGCGAATGCGGCTCTCTGGCGCCATCTAGAGCTCCTGCATAGGAGTCCGCGATGTCGGCCTGGCGCTTGGCTTTTAGCGCTTGGAGACCTGCTTCTGTCGTGAACTCTGACAGCCCAGGGAATCAGGCACAGAAAAGCGAGGTTTTGTGTTTTAGCTGGGGACAAGCCTCGTCTTGAGGGGACATTGCCTAGCAATGGCTCCAAGGGAAGAGGATTATTTCTGGAACACACTTACTGAAAAAAATCCAAGCAAAACAGACTACCACCCCGCTTGGCCCTGGACCCAGCTTTCTTTCATTGTCTCGTTTAGCATTCTTTCCTAGGCGATTTCAGGGTCTTCCAGCACTCCTAGATGAAAACGCTGAGCGTTGTCGGTAGCGGCAGCGAGGTGCACCCTGGATAGAGACCCCGCGGTGGGCGCAGCTTGCCTCGCACACTTCACCCAGAGTCCTGGGATCCAGGGCTGAGGGACCATGGGGTCGGCCTGGACTACCCAGGTCACCAAGACCTCCTCAGGTTCCCAGAATCCTTAGGATAGAAGGGAAAGCCAGAGACTCACAGCTATGGCCTGCCTGGACCCACCGAGCACCTCAACAGACCTCTGCGGGACCTCAGTGATCTGAGAGGCGACCACTGCCCGAGTGGGGCGCAGCGGGTATCTGGGCAGCCGAGGCGGGGCAGCTCGGCCGGGCCCCAGAGGGCGACCAGAAGCCCCCAGAGCCCTCGTCCCAGGCCCTCCCGACGGGTGCATATCTCCTCCCAGAACAGACCCACCCCCTTTGTCCTCGTCTTTTCGAAACCCAAATCTGAAATGAGATAACAGTTGGGGGCGTTGGCCAATTTTCTCTTCTCTGTGCATCGCCCTGCCTCCCGCCGCCCCCTTCCCTCCTCTTCCTAGTCCACTACCCCTCCCCCATCCACAAGCTTTAGACGGCTTGTAGAGACTTTCTCCCCTCCCCCTTCAGCAGTTATTGTATTTTAATTTAAAAAGCGACACCTTCCAACCCGGCGCCCGCCGGAGGAGGAAAGAAACGCAGTCTCCCGAAGCTGTAAGAAAGGAGATGAGGTTCTGGGGTGCCCGGCTCCCCAAACTCAAGCCAGGAAAATGTAGCGCGCTTCTGAGAACTCAACAGCCACCTTTGTAGCGGGTACTCGGCTGGGTTTGTATTTGCTGTTTTAATACAAACCCCGCCGCACTGCCTATTTCAAAGATGTGCTAATTACTACTTGGATAGCAGGGCGCAAAGTCCTTGTCCATTTCCCAGTACAAAGTAGGTTGCTAGAAAATTTGAAATTGCCTTTCAGCCTAAAGCTGCCTTACCTGAATGTCATAATTACAGTAATTATGTACATCCAAATTACATGCTAATTAAATTAGAATCAAATCGTTCTAAATCGAAATCAAATGAGGTAGTGAAGAATTAATCAATGACAACATAAATAGAGCGCTTCCTTCAGAGATATTTATTGTAACGATCCAAGGAGGAATTTGATCTGAAAAAGTCACCTGTTTATTTACTTTCAAATTAGTAATCAGTTATTATCCCTTCTCCATAATTTTAACCGTTCAGTGCTATTTACCCCCCACCCTTTCCAGACGCTGGAGTTTATAGAAATATGTATGAGGTAAATACATACAGACTTGCCTCCCCGTATATTATTGGTATAAATATGTACGGTGTTTGGAACTCGAGTTAAGATTTCTAAATGTCCGTGGGGACACATTCCTCCAGAGTCAGTTGGCCAGGATCCGGGAAAGCTTAACGTTTGAGCTGTAGGTTTTCCCAGACGGTAGCCTTCTTTTTCTTTGGAAATTCACTGGGGGTTTTGTATTGTTTCGCAGGCATCTTGCCACTTCGGGGGTGATTCATTGACGAAAGAAATGCAGGGATAGGGTGTGACTCCCTCAGTCCGCTTTCTTTTTGTAGATTGCTGGGAGAGTTGGTATTTTCTTCTTTTGCGCCAGGAGCTAGAGATTAGTATTGGCTTCCCGAAGCGCGGTCTTCACCTGTGGAGCCCTAGCGAGCAGAAAAATTCTCTTGCCTTCCAAGCCACGGCGGGCGAGCGCGCCCTGCGACCGGCGCAGGGGACACACGCGGGAGGCCGGGCAAGCTTCAGCAGGGACAGGGCGGCAAGGGCCAGGCCCTCGAGGGCGCCGAGCAGCTTCCTTGGCTCGCAGCCTCGCCGAGGGACCTGGGAGTATCCTCTGGCTGGGTTTGGGCCACGGCGGGCCAGCGCCAGGGGACCCATGCAAAGAGCTAAGCTGACCCTTTCTGGTAACGCTTGTGAACAGGAAGCTGGGTTGTTGTGCGCCTCCAAATTCCCAGCTTCTCTCCGTGTGCTGTGTCCCTGGTTGCCAGGTGAGAATCCCGGAAAGGTCCCAGAGAATGCTGGATGCTGTGGCATCTAAGGATGGCCTGGCGACACCTGATCAAGACTCAGCCTATCATGCTCCCTCAGCCTTCTGCTTCTTTAGGGTTCTGTGTGATACCCTTTCAAGTGGAGATCTGATCCATTCCGAAGGCCCCGGCACCACGAAAGCCGCTGCCAAGCAAGAGCCAGAGTTTTCCATGTTTTCAGTTGCAGGTAGGCGACTTGTGGGCAGTTCGATCAAATCTATCGCAATCAGACCTTAGCGTCTCAGTCCGCACTTCTTTACAGTACGAGGTACACTGTGGGGCTCTGGGGTGCTGAGTGTGAGGTGAAGTGAGGAGGGAAGGAAGACGATAAGAATTATCTGCCCCCTTTTCTGCCTTAGGAACCCAGTAGTAGAAACCTCAAGTCAGGGAAGCGCTCAGCTCTCAGGGCACTTTCAGATCTGACCCTGCTGCAAAGGCCATCACTGCAGGCCGTTTAACACTTGTCAGGAAGTGGTAGCTAGTAAAATTTATCTTCTCAGAAAACTCAAATAAGATTGAAAGTATTTGTTTAGCCTGCTCCTCGGTCTTAAGGAGGTGTGGAGGATGCGGCCTTCCTGAAAGGCCTCCACCAATTAGGTCAGAAGCATAAAAAAAATAGCCTCTGCGGATCTAAATTTTGTGATTGAAATCGAGAAACGCCGCTCCAACAGCGGTACTGCTCGGATCCTGTGGCCTCATGGAAGCATCTGGAAGAAAGATCTCTCTACAACCTTTCAGATACAAAGCTTTCTTCATATTCCAACTGCATGATTCAGGCAAGATCCATGTCACACTGCAGGGTGAGCCTTCCTGCCGCTCTGCCGCAGCAACTTCTGCCTATTTGGGCAATTATTAAAAGAAATTATGACTAATTTACTATATAGACATCCAGATAAACAAACCCCTATCTAACAACCCGCTTTTTCCTGGTCATTTGCAAATCGACAGTGCCTCCTACAGGAATTATTACGTCAGTGTTGTGTTGGAGGAGGCTAGGGAGAATTGAAGCATGTCCCTAAAATTCAAAATTTGCCTAATACCTTTTCATACAGGTCCACACGGAGGGAAAAAAATGTCGACGCGCACCTAGATTTATTTAAAAGATTTTCTCTATTGTGGGTAAGAAGAATGACATTTCATGTCTGGATTTGTGGAGTTTCGTTTGGATTCATTGAATTTAGAGGATTCTTCCTTGGCTACTTACTAGAAGCCTAATATTTCAAAGATCCTGCTCAGTCTCATCCCTCAGCATCACCAGCACATACAGAGTGAGGGAAGGCTGCTGGTTCGTGTGTGTGTGTGTGTGTGTGTGTGTGTGTGTGTGTGTGTGAATGCCTCCCCTTCCGTCTGTAAGTCAGAGCAGGTCCATTGCGGTTGTCTAGCAACTGTGGGTGGCCAAGGCCACAACCTGAACTGCAGACGCACATGATGTGTGCACTGGGAAATGTCTCTCAGAATTGAGTGGGTAAGATTAGACCTTTTAAAATTATTCCCTTATGGTTTAATATTCTCAACAGGAAGGATTAAATCAGAGATTAAAATAAAAACCGTAGGGGCTACCTTACAAAGTTAAGGGTGGTATCACATTTTGGTGAAAGTCAAAAGTATAAGAAAGTGTATTTCTTTAATTCATTCTTAATTATAGGATGCATTTCAACGTTTTTCCTCATGAACACTATATTGGTTTGGAACCCTCTTTTAAGGCACTAAGTATTGCATAGGTTTTGACATTACAAAAATTATAAAGTCTAAAAAGGTGTACGGCAGGAAATAATCACAGCGACACTGATGAACTCGGTGTAAATTAGCCTTTATCAATTTCAAATGCATGCTTTTCCAAGTGAAGGAGTGGGGTCTGAGGTGTGCTGAGACAGTGAGGAGATGGGGAAGGAGCTCCTCTCTAGTTTCCTTCATATGCATAATCAAAGAACTGTTTACATGTTGATGCAGCTACACCACAGGACATGTTCCTGTGTGTGTGTGTGTGTGTGTGTGTGTGCCTGTGCGTGTGCACAGACAAGCACTAGGTATGGAATAGGTCTAACTCCTTCCAAAGTTATTTTCTTACAGAACTTGAAAATTGTGATGGCCATCGAAATCATTTTTGTACTAGACAAGAGATGCTTTAAAAAAAAAAAATAACCAAACCTTGATTTAAAAGAAATATATTCACAATATGCAAGAAAAATTAGTTGTATGTTACCTAAAAAATTATTAAAAATTTCCATAGTTTTCTTTTTTACCAATCCTTTGGAACATATGGCAAAATCTATAGCTAAGTTAAAAAATAGAATACTTTATGTATTGCCTTGGTCTACATAGTGAGTTTCAGGCTAGCAAGGGCGACATAGTGATGGTAAGACCCTGTCTCAAAGAGGGATCCTCCTACCCCCAGCACATACCTCTAAATACAATATATCTAGTTTACATATTTCTTTGTAATATAAATGTTTTACCTCCTGGAGAAAACCTTTGTAATGTCAACCAGAAAGGCTACTGTGGGAGGGGAGGTAGACTAACACTCCCTCTGTCCCCCAAAGATGGATGTTTTTAACCCCTCGAAACCATGAATATGTCACAGTTACAGGTGCAGATAAAATTAAGGCTGATAATCAGTTGATTTTAAATGAGGGGAGGACTCTGGGTCCCTCAGGTGGGCCTGCTCCCCTCACAAGGTCCTTACCAAGTGAAGGAGGATACAGAGTTAAGTGTCAGATCCACTCCAGGACGTGGACACATGGGAGTCCTCTTTGTTAGAAAAGGAGGCCAGACATCAAGACTGGGCAACATAGATTTTCAGAAGGAAGACAACTCTATTCATGCCTTATTATTCTAGTGAGACCCATGTCAGAATTCTTATTTTCACATCTGTTAAGTTTAAAGTGATTTTATATGCCAACATAGACAAATAACAGGATATCCATCTATAAATATCATACTTTTAAAGTCTTAAGAAAATGCTGATCGATATCCAGTGTTTTATTCGCCCTAGCTGATTTCAACAATTACATTTTGCTTCAAGCAAATTCAAATCTTAAAATAAAAAATTTGAATTGATAATCATTGAAGATTCTGTCACTGTTTTAATGGTGTTTCAAAACAACAACAAAATCACAGAATTACTTACATATTTTAAATCTGGTACAAGGCAGAAGAAACAATTACCATCAAGAAAACAACAGCAATAACAACAAAAACCAAAACAAAACCACTTCTATACCCTAAATAAACTCCCTGCAAATATCTGCAAACCTAAGCTTGTGGTGCTTAACACAGGTGCTTTAAGACTTGAAATGACAGTTTACAGAGATGGGAAATGAACTGGCTTCTTTTTATTAGATAACAATGTGCATGTTAGCCCTTGCTAAAGATGTTCCTGATGCCCAGGTGGTTGCTCTGGAGCTGTTGGGCCTGCTGGCGCTCCTTTCATCTCCTGGGTGCTCAGCGCCCACGCTCTCTTCTATGGTCGACGTCACCACGGCTTCTGGTCCCCTTTCTTCCCTTCTGCTCTTCACTAGGGCTCTGGTGCGGCCGGCTTCTCACCTCCCTGTGCTTCTCACTGCAAGGGCTCCTGCTTCGGCTTCGCCTGCTGCTCTCAGCCCTGCTACGACTTCGGATTCCCTCATTTCTGTCAGACCCTTTCTTCTCTGGACTGTGCCTGTGGCTTCTGGACTTCCGGTCAGAAGCAGAATGGACCCGTGTGCTATTCTCCCCAGAACTCTCTTGATTTAGAAACCTTAATTTTTCCTGGGCTGTTCCCCTGTCACTATGGCTGCTAGAAAGTTCTTCATAAAGCATGTTCTTAGACTTGTCCTCCTTACAGTCACTGGACTTACTTCCAGAACATTTGGTTTTCTTCTTTTTCTTCCTCTTCTCTTTCTCTCTTTTCTTTTCTTTGTTATCACTCTCACTGCTGCTATCTGATGTCTCCGAGGAAGAGGAGGAAGAAGAGGAGGAGGAAGAGGATGAGGAAGAAGAGGAAGGAGATTTGTTTTTACGTTTTTTGTGTTTATTTTTGCTCTTCTGTAACTTCTTCTTTTTCTTATCACTTTTCTTTTTCTTTTTTTTCTTTTCAAGTCTATCCAATTTCCTGTAGTTGGAAAGAAATAGTTCTTTCATCAACAAAAGAGAAACTGTCAACAGACTACATCTTCTTAGTTGCTACTAAAAATGGTGTCCACATCTAAACACATTATTTACTTTATTTAATGGTAAACCATTTTCTTCCTTTTAAATTATTCAGGCATGCAGACATTGATAGAATTTAAATTAAGCCAACTTCCTAACTGTACTTCAATGGGAGTGACTTATCCTTTTGATAAAATATTCATATTGAGTCAGAGCATAAAATTATTTAGCATTCTAAATAAAATGGTTCTCTGATTTAAAGAAAACTTGGAAAAGATGTGCAGCATTAACTGGGTGTATGCACAGTCAATCTTGTATATACATTTTAAGTGCAGAAATATTAATTAACATTATTGCTCAGCAGTGGTGGTGCACAACTAATCTCAGCAATAGGGAGGCAGAGGCAGGTAGATCTCTTGAGTTCAAGGCCAGCCTGGTCTACAGATTGAGTACCAGGAAAACCAGGGCTGGAGAGAAATCCTGTCTTGAAAAATCAAAACCAAACTAAACCAAAACAACATTAATTATCAAAACTGAGGATTGTCTGTAAGTTCTGATTTAGGATATACTTTGATGTTTTATTATATAAAATAATTACCTACTAGTTCTCATCAACTATCTCGTTTTAGAAATAGAGCAACTCCACTGTGTTGTGAACTTTCAGTCTGGCAAGATAAACTGTTTAGATAGGAGCTGAGTGACTGTGAGACTCCAGCCTCTGCACTGGGCTCTGCACACCATTTTCCATTTACTGAAACATGGTGAGCGCCCTCTATTGGACTCAGTACATAGTCTTGAATTTTTTAGCCCAGGAGGAGTGTGTTTAACAAATTTGACATTATTGTAAATTTACACATTCTTTCACTATTCCTCATAAAACTTCACAAAATTTAAAAAAGAAAAAAAGTAAAAATATTTTCCAAGAACAAGCAGTTGCAAAGATTTATACAGATTTACTAAGAAAAGGAAAAGGTACAAATAAGTGTACTTTCAAATTAAAGCCTCCGAAAGCTACAACAGCTTAGTAGTATCCTCTGAGAACACAAACACTAACTTTCTATTACTGAAGAGACAGTATCTGCATCACTACAGCTGCGGATCAATCAGTACACGGAACGCTCAGTTCAGGCATCCTCATGAGCTCTCTGTAGAAGAGCCGAATGCAGAGCCCAGGGGAACACCATAGCTATGCCATAGATTCCTTAGTTACCTGAGAAGCTTCTGCTTCTGTTTGGTGGTGAGTGACTTTAAGAACTCAACTTCAGGGTCTTCTTCACCGTCACTTGCGACATAGTCCTGAGTCAACAAAGACATCCAATTGTTAGATTTTAGACAAGAAAGTTATTAGATAGAAAAGAAAACACTTGTATGAGAGTTTTGTGTTTGAGACATACCAGAGATGGCATGGTACTTGGACTGAGAAGTGTGGGGGGATTAGAATATTTAAACAGGTATGTTCTACCTGTGAAGATGGGCTGCAAGGTTTACAACTGTTTTGCAATCCTTGGAAACTATCAGGAAGTAAAAGGTAAATACAGACAGAAGCTTTACAGCAGACTTCTGTTCTCTCTTCAACACTCGAACACTTACAGTGTAAACATAGCATCTTCAGTTTAATGAGACATAAGACTGAGAGCATCTTGAAGCATCTATCGCTCCATGCTAGCACTTGCTTAATGTGCACACAGCACTGGGTGCCAGCCCAGCAGCACACACAAACATCTGAAGACCATGAAGCTTAGATCAAAAATATCAGTAACTTTAAACTTTACATTACAGTTATTATCAAATCTACAATAAAACAGTCTTTAATACTCAAACTAGGGCCACTGAGATGGCTCAGTGTACAAGGGCACTTGCCAGCAAGACTGATGACCACATGGTAGAGAGAACTGACTCCTCCAAGTTTTCCTCTGAATTTGTACTGACACACACACACACACACACACACACACACACACACACACACACACA
>JANHMN010000002.1:142885335-142923686 GCA_030674055.1 Rhabdomys pumilio
ACACACACACACACACACACACACACACACACACACACACACACACAGAGTGCTCACACAGGTGTACATATGCACAGGCTCTTACATGCACAATAAGTGCATGCAATAAGTTTAAAAACTCTTAACTTTCTGAATTTGTGAACAGTTTAATGAATGAGGAATTTCTGTAATGCTTAGGGAGCTGTTTATAGAGTTCTTTCTATTGGCTCCATTTAATGCCTGGGTGTGTTAGCAGGAAAGAACAAACAATCCTATCACCAGTTCAGTTAGACATTTTATCCACATAAACCCAAAGGAGCCATTTCATTTATTAAAATATAGGTTTATAAACAGTTTCTCATTTAGGTTAAAGTAATAAAGAAGCAAAATCAAAATACATTTAAAGCATTTTCTTTGCTCTCTCTTACTTTCCTATGGATATATGCATATTGGAAAGCATTAAGTAGCAATTCACAAGCAATCACATTTAGATTTGCAGACATTTTCAGCTTACTGATAAAAAGATCATTACCTGTGATGGATCATTTGCGGTCAAGTTTCTCCCCAGTACATTTCGTTTCAGTGCAAACCCACTGTTTCTCATCTCCGCTATTAGCTCCGAGGGGTGCATCGACGGCCCTGTTCACAAAAATCACAGTCTGAATGTATCATTTATATCTCTCTACCTTTTTTGGACTCCACAGTAGGAATGCAGTTGAAGCTTTGTTAAGTAAAATCACAGCTAAATCAACTCAATAATCTTCTGCTGAGCAAATAATCAGATATGATTTTCTAAAACAGCAGTCTGGAGACTCAGAATAGAAAATAATTGCATTTTTCCTTATGTGCATGGTGATGCTTGGCTTATGTAACTCTGTCATATTGAAATGTCCACTTAGAAGTTTTTAGTATAAAATTGAAACAAAATAATGAAAAACTACAATTAAACTTTTACTGGTTATTCTCAGTAAGAATTAAAAAAAATCAAGTATCAATACTGAATATAACACACACACACATACACTCAAGCACTCAGTTATTAATTACATTTATATGTATGTGGATTTGAAACTTCTAGAGACTAGGGTTGGTGACAAACATTTCAGGCTAGCTCTCAGTGTGTATATTTTATATTTTCTGCAGGCTGCTGTTTTCACTTGTGAAACAATATCCCAAGCTGGAAATTGAGCTGCTTTTTGGCCTCATAATATGCACTAGTGAAGTATTTTTAGAAATATAAAGACATGGGACTCAGGGCAGGAGAGACTCTTTCCTCCCTACCTATATATTCTTATCTCATTTTGCTTCCCAAGCAGATCACAAACTAGGTGACAGCACATGGCCTCTGATGACACATCTATGATGTAACTATAATGTGGTGGAAGAGAGCTGCAGCCAGCAAACATTTCACAGCGGAAGATGGGGAAAGACAAAACACCCGGAAACAGATTCCGAGTCTGTTGATCAAATCGTTTGTTCTTTCTCTCCTGGTTTGGTCTTCTGCCACTTATTTCAGTGTTCAGCTACATGTTACTCCAAAAAGCACAAGTTATCACAGTTCAAGTCTTGTCACTTGTCAGTAGCAGTTTTGCTGAGAAAAGTTTAGGCACAGAGTAACCCTTCCTGTAACAGGCCTCCTGTTCTTTCAAGATGACCAAGAACTAACTGTACCTGCTGCTCTATGTTCTAGGGACAAAGCACAGAACGGTGGGGGTGGGGAATTGTCCATGACTGCTGTATGGGAGTTAGAACTAATTTCTATGGATTGTTTTCCTTGATTTGCTTGCTAGCATTAATAAAACCTTAAATAAAACTTGAATTTTAAGTATTAAATGCCTCTGAATGGCATAAAAGTACTCATACAACTAACAGCTTTAAATAAGAAACAAAATCCACTTTGGTTGTTTTTCAAGTTTCATCTGCAGGAACATAATTATATAAAGCATAAATGGGCCTTATTATTAAAATTATATTTCTTTGTCAACAACTTTAATTAATATCAGACAAACTCAGAAAGCACACATACTAGAGCTCAGCCTGAACAGGATTCTGGGTTGGGTCCACAGACAGACAGACAGACAGACAGACAGACAGACAGACAGACAGACAGACACACACACACACACACACACACACACACACACACAACACACACACACACACACACAGGCAAACATGATAAGGATTTGGAGCCTGGCTCTTAGTGTTAAGGCATTACTTTAAAATTTTAAATTATCTTCATTATAGGCTGTATAATTTTAGTATTTTAGAAACAATGTCTTTACAGTAATTCTACCTACTTAAACATGATTTTCCCTCTGTGACAGAAGTAGATTATGAAACAAACACTCCTGTTTTGGCATGCCCTTCCACGCTGTAAGACTGTTAAGAAGAGTGCTCAGTCACTCACCTGACAAAGCTCCTCACTGTCAACAGCACCTATCTGCTTTCAACTATCTTAGGATAGTCTTCAAAATTATAGAAAGTGCTTAGAAGAATTTATTTAAATTATTTATAGGTGTGTGTACAGGTGTGGAGATCAGAGGACAACTTGAGAGAACTGGTTCTCTCCTTCAACCCACGTGGGCTCTGGGAATAAAGCTCAGGCCATCAGCTTTAGTGGCATCTGGATGGTGCCAGTCATTTCTGTACCAGGAATGGAACTGGACTTGCTAATCAACCACCCTACCACTGTGCACAGTCTGCCAGCCCAGAGGCAAGTGTTCTTCCCATAGTTTTGTACTTAAATCTATCGTCAAAAGCTTGAGGTTTAAAGTTCTTGGTTTAGAAGATGTGACAAGGCAGGTTTAATTAAGATATATTTAGCAAGACATTTTTATACTTTCCATGTCACCGTGACAGGGGCTATGTAGAATTATGCTGACAAAGTAACTCTAGCTCTTTGAAAAGTCAAAACAGATACAATAAGCATGTATGCATGTGTGTGTATATATATAAGAGACATATAAACCTATGTTTGTGTACATAGGGTTCTCTCCCTTGACCACTCTCTGGATCATGTCTCAACACTACAGCTCTGGATGCTGTGAGATCTCACCACTGGCAAAACAGAGATACTGATAAAACAGACTGCTCAACAAGCATGTTCAGATACAGGCACCTGCTAGAACGTCTGCACTGGTAGCACTCACTCCTTTCCTTCCCCTCAACTTAACACATTAACTGGGTCCATAGCACCACTACTTCCATGAAGCACAATCTTTTTCAGGAGAGGGGAGTAAAGGCATTGAGACAGAACCTTATGTAGCCCAGGCTGGCCTTGAACCTGCTGTGTAGCTCAGAATGACCTGGAACTCCTGTCCCCCGGCTCTTACCTCCCAAGTTTTGGGATCACAGGCACCTGGATGTCTTTTTGTCCTTTCCTAAGGTGAGACTGACTGTGTGTATCTAGGCTGTTCTTCCCTTTACTCCAAACAAGGGCATACAGGGACACTAGTTATAGTACAGTGCTCAAGAGAGAGCTGGCTAGTGGGAATTATCAGAAACTATCTCATACTTACATCTAATTTCTTACCGCATCATAACAATTTTGCTTTTAAGAAAGCTTATAGAGGGGTTGGAGAGATGGCTCAGCTGTTAAGAGTACTTGCTGCTTTGCAGACAATGTGGGTCCCAGAATCCACACAGAGGCTTACAATAGGCTTTTAACAACAAAGCCATGGGCTCTGATATCCCCTTCTGGCCTCCATGGACCATGCATGAACATGATACATATACAGATATGCAGGCACAGATATGTACATATGTACACTGGAAGAACATCTAGAAAGCTTATTAAGAGTTGTCTTTTTAAAAAGACTAAAATGAAAACCAGGTATGATGGTGCATACCTTTAATCCCAGCAACTTGGGAGGCAGAAGCAGGTGGATCCCTGAGTTCAAGGCCAGTCTGGTCTACAGAGTGAGTTCTAAGGATAGCTAGAGATACAGAAAAGCCTTATCTTAAAACAAAACAAAACAAAACAAAACAAAACTAAAAAGTGGGGTGGGGAAAGGAGAGACCAAAAAGGAGATAAAAACTGAACAAAAACAAGGTATAATGGCATATATTACAAAACTGTCATAATAAAACTCACTACTCTGCATGCTAACTTAAACAATAGCAATTTAAAAAAGCAGGGAATGCAGCACGAACATGTAGCGTAAGTCCTGGGAAAAGTGAACAAGGCTATTAATAATGTGTGTGGGTGATGTTTATTTATAAAGACGGAGATGTTCTATGTATGATTTATCTAAAGGTTATGTAAGAACCAACTGTACTGAACTGTATTAAGCTGTGCCATCCTCAGGATTTTCCTGACACACTGCCAGTTCATCTTAGAGGAGGCTGGAGACTATAGGGCTCCTTACTGCCCTCACCCCAAAGTTCATGCTGAAGACAGCTATCAGTCTCAATTAAGACACAGAATGTAAAGGAAAATTAAATACTCATGCAGCTAAAAACATAAAGGCAAGGAAATATGAAACTATTCTTACTGTATGCTAGTCAAAATTACTGTTTGTTAAAAACAACCTCACCTTACAGAATCAGTATAAAGATCTAGGACATATTTGATTATATCTTTATTATTTATGTTTCCAACTTAATTTACATGTAAAGCAGTGATACAATAAAGCTAATTCATATGCTGAAGGGAGCATCAGACTCCTCTGTGTGTGAGACCATGAAGCATCAGAACTTGCTATTCACTTTAGATTAATTACAGGAATACAAATGCTCTGGTTATCTGTGAGCCTCAAAAACAATACATTGAGGGCTGTTGGTATGGTCTTGCTGGGCACATATTAAGACCGTGGTCTGATCCCTAGCAACCCATAAATTGGACATGGTGGTGTATGCCTATAATACCATCATTTGAGATACCGAAGCCAACAGAAGGTCACTCATGGCTACACAATGGCTACACATGAGCCAGCCTGGGCTATATGTCTCAAAAAAAAAAACAAAAACAAAAAACAAACCAGAAGGGGAGGGGAGGAGAATATGCATGAAAGGGGAGGGGAGGAGAATATGCATGAAGTTCAAGAACAAGTAAAACCGAGTTAGAAGTTAGTGCTATGGGAGAAAGCCAACTGAAAAGGGCAGCCAGGCATTTTCCTAGGGTGAAAGCAATGGTCTCTGTCTTGTTGAGAATGTAGTTAGCAGGTGCACACATCTGCTAAACTCAATCCCGACACTGAAGAGTAGTGCATTTTAAGTTTCGACAGTTGTAAGAGGCTGGGTGTGGGGGTGCACGCTTTAATGCTAGCTAGCACTTGGGAGGGAGAGAAAGATCTCTGTGAGCTACAGGCCACCTTGGTCTATATAGCAAGTTCCAGGTCCGCCAGGACTATACAGTGAGACCCTGCTCAGAAAACATCTTATAACAGTACATTTAGTCAAGAGTGACTATGGAGTATGGTACTAAAGACTCCAAACTGTAACTATACATTAAATACCTTCTATAAGGGGAGTGTTGCATGGAGAATTTGAACTTCAGACATAACATAGAAAATTATTTTTAAGATCTGTCTTACAAAGACTTTAGGAGAGTCCTGTTTTTTATCTTCAAGCTTGTAATATTTTTGAGAAAATTAGTTCATAGGAAAAGTACAACTTCCTATTATAAAATATATTTACAAGAGATGGATGATAACCCTTGATATTTTGAATGGTTAGTGAAATTTTCCATTCACATGCTTGCTAAATAAACTTTTACCCGCTAAACATGTACACTGAAAAAGGCGATGGGGATAGAAAAGTGTTAGGATACAGTCCCTATTTCAGAAAAAAAATATTTTCCAGGATAGAACTGAAAACTCAGGATCATTTTCAAACTTCAGAGGTTTAGGAAAGGGTAAAAGCAGGGCATTTCGAGTGGTACAAGATGGAGGCTCACAGTCTTCACCAAGTTTGATTTGAGCAGAAGTAGTAGTATTTACAAGATAAACTAAATTTCATTCTTCTACCCGGGTAACCAAAACGAATTTCCCTTACTTGACAGTAGTAGGTGGAATGAATTAGAGGTTTGTAGAAATGAACTTAGGGGGCAGGGAGACAGCTCAGTCAGTGAAGAGCTCACAGGCAAGCAAGAGGACATGAGTTCAGATCTCCAGTACTCAGGTAAAAAGCTGAGGTGTGCTGCAACATGTCTGTAATCCCAGCACCAGGAGGGAGACAAAAGGATCTGTGGGGCTCAACCCATGTGTGTACATGTACATACACAGAGACTTATGACTGTCATCTGAGATTCATAACACCCTTTGAGATTATGAGAGTTGTATCCTCCATTATTATCAGACATGCCTTTAACAAATAGCAGAGACGTTTACTGATAGAATAAGACTATATAATTAATTTGCTGGCATGAGTACTTTCAAAAGGATCACTTTAAGAATTAGTTTAGGGGCTGGAGGCCGGCTCAGCGGCTAAGCACACTTGCTCTGGCAGAGGACCTAGGTTTGCTTTCCAACACATGGTGGCTTTCAACCAACTTTAACTCCAGTTCCCAGGGATCCAACACCACTATTCAAACACCGCTGCAGGCACCAGGCACACGAGGTGCACAGGTACACATGCAGGCAAAATACTCATATAATAAGACAAATAAATCTAAATAAAAAGAAACTGTAAAATAGGAAAAAAAAAAAAAACCCAACATGCAAAGGGAGAATAAAGTAGAGGGCTGGGGTACCGCTACAGCAGAGGGCATGCTGAGCACATACAAAGCCTTGGGTCTAATCTTCAGTATGGGAAGGGGAGGGAGAGGGAAGGAGGAGATGGGGAAAGAGGCTGATTTAAAGTATTGAAAGAAAAAGCTAACAACAAAGAATTCAAAATTCACTGAGAAGTGAAAATCTCAGATCAAGTCAATGAAGAATTTGTTTGGGGCTAGACTTATGATACAGGATATATTAAAAATAGCTCTTCAGAAACGAGGGTGGAGAAGCTTAGCATGCTGACAGTAACCAAACAAAGCCAGAGTATCAACACTAATTAGGCAGTTACAGAGCTCAAAGCAAGTCTCTTAGTTAAGGTTACTAGTGCTGTGAACAGACACTTTGACCATGGCAATTCTTATAAAAGAAAGCATTTAATCTGGGCTTGTTGATAGTTTCAGAGGTTTAGTGCACTATCATTATGGATAATGGTGATGCATGGTGGCATGCAGGCAGACATGGAACCGGAGAAATGGCTTAGGAGTCCTACATCCAGATCCACAGGCAGCACAAAGAGAAAGACACTGGGCCAGGCTTAAGCTTTTGAAACGTCAAAACTCACTCCAGTGCTATACCTCCTCCTAGGCCACACCTCCTAATCCTTCTCAAGCAGTGCCACTCCCTGATGACTAAGCATTCAAGCATATAAGTCTATGGGGGCCGTTCTATTCAACCCACCACAGCAAGGACAATGATTAAGGGTTAAGAGTGGCATTACAATGGCAAAGGAACAATTCTCCAAAAAGATCTAACAATTTCAAGTATGTATATACCTAATGACAGAGTATCAGAACATGTGAGGGAAAACTAATAGACATGTTCTGCTTTTTATTCTTTAGAAATAAGCAAAGCCACTATTACATTTGGAGGCTTTGACATCCTCCTACCAGTTGATGGACCCAGCAAGCAGAAAATCAGGAAGTAGCAGTGAATTAATCCATGTAGCAGATCTAGCTGACACGTATAGGTTTTATCCAATAAGAGAGAGATATGTGTTTTTCTCACACCAATCGATGGTATTCGCCAAAAATAAATATTCTGGGCCACATAGCTAAACAAATGAAAAGGGATGGAAACTGTACAAGGCCTATTCTCACATCACAAAATTCAAACTATAAATCTGTCATAGAACCAAAGAACAATATTTGGAGGTAAAGAAACACACTTTTAAACAACACACAACAGGGAGGTGTCAGGAAAGAGTAAAAAAGTATTTTGAATTAAGGAAAATAAAAACATAACAGCTGTCTACTAAGAAAATTTGGCTGGCTTTCATCTCCCATTGGAGAAAGCATCTCCATATTTGAAATTTATCAACTATACAAAAAATAGATACCTGGGCTAGTGAGATGAATTCAGTGTTGGAACTCTTGGTATGCAAGCTTGACAATCTGAGTTTGACCAGTGGGACCCACATTTAAGGTGAAAGGAGAAATGCAACTCCACAAATAATAGCTTAAGAAAACAAACCAATCAACCACAGCTGATAGGACAGTTTATGTTACTAAGGTGAGCCAAGACAGCTCAGGTTAAGGAGTGGCTAAGGATGGTGGCTGGACATGTCAGACAGACAAATCACACGATCAGCTTTAGCCTAGTGGTCAAAGAGCTGTAGGAAGAATGGGGAGGGGCTGGAGACTGAGTCCAATCATGGTACATGATCTATAAAATCTATAAAACTGAACTCCCAGACGTTTAGGTGAGCGTCCCTAGTCAATCCCATGTGTAGCACATCGTTCTTTATCAGCACACAGGAGGGAGCCTTTCTGCAGGAAGCACAGCACAAGTTTTGTCTTGTTATTAAGCCTTGTCCTATATGGCTTTTCGGTTGCCGTCCTGCTTTTGGTGGATCCTTTCTGCTATAACCTACAGTCCTAAGAAGAGTGCTTCCTCAGTTCTGTGAGTTAGTAAGCCTGGGCTGCCAGAGAGGGAATCCTGACTGGCAGTGGTTTGGGTGAGTTGTCTGGGAACTCGCAAACCTGAAGTACCTGCTGTCTCACATCAAGGCAGTCTTTTTGAGACGTTCTGACATAATTTGGGTAGTTAGTTTCAGAAATCATTACATAGAGAAAAAACCCAAAACACCAAAAGACCTAAACCAATGCAATAAAATTTACCAAAAAAAAAAAAAAATCAAAAGGTACAGTAAAACACATGCTTAGATGATTATACTATTGAATGCACATTTTAGAAAACAAGAAAGATTTAGAATTAATTCCATGAGGACCTAGGTTCACATAGGAGACAACTGACCTGCTTCCTCCCAACCCGCTCCCCAAGCTGGCCTCTGTGCACACTAACACACACAAAATGAATGGATGTAGGAAAACATGTTTACACCAATTCTGGGGCTAGAGGTCTAGCTCAATGATGATGCACTTAGCTAGTACATGTTAAGGCCATGGTTAGGTCTGCAGCACTTCAAAAAAGCCCAATCCAAAGCCAAACGCTTTGCCTTAAAGAACAACAAATTAAACTCAGTAAGAAATAAAATTGAAAACAGGAAAACAGGAGAGGAAAATTCACCACACTGAAATCTACTTTCTGGAAAGACCACTAAAACTGGAAAAGCTCTAACTAGGCTAGGCAAGAAAAAAGAGGAGATTCGATGACTGATAACAGGAAAGAATGAAGGGACATCACTATACATCTCAGGTGTATTACAAAAGTAATAAAGGGACATGATAAAGAATTCTGTGTCATGGAGTTTTAAAATGAACCAAATGCCTTAGAAGACAAAAACCTAAGAACACTCATACAGGGGCTGGAGAGATGGCTCAGAGGTTGAGAGCACTGACTGCTTTTTCAGAGGTCTTGAGTTCAATTCCCAGCAACTACATGGTGGTTCACAACCATCTATAATGAGATCTGGTACCCTTTTCTGACATGTAGATATATATGCAAGCAGAATACTGTGTACATAATAAATAAATCTTAAAAAAGAATACTCATACAATTAAAGAAATTTGATAAATAATAATGACCTCTGAAGATAAAAAGTTTCAGACTCAGATCTATGTACTAGCTAAATCTATCAAACATCTAAAGGAGAATATAAAAGAATAAAAACAAACAACAGCAGGCCAGTATTTCTCATGAACACAAATATATAAATCCTTAATGATGTATTAGCAAATGATTCCAACAACTTATACCATAACCAAGTGGTGTTTAATCCAGATACGTGGCTGTGGTGTATGCACCTGTAGTTGGGTGTGGTGTATGCACCTGTAGCTGGGTGTGGTGTATGCACCTGTAGTTGGGTGTAGTGTTTGTACTATAGCTGGGTGTGGTGTATGCACCAGTAGCTGGATGTGGTGTATGCACCTGTAGCTGGGTGTGGTGTATGCACCTGTAGCTGGATGTGGTGTATGCACTTGTAGTTGGGTGTAGTGTTTGTACTGTAGATGGGTGTAGTGTATGTACCAGTAGCTGGGTGTGGTGTATGCACCTGTAGCCCCAGCACTTGGGAGCCAAAGCAAGAGAATCTAAAGATTGAGGTTGGTCAGAAACTGCCCAGTGAGCTCTGAATCCAATCTGTTAAAAAACCAAATGTATAAAATCTAATCAACTTATGTAACTCACCAATCATATTATCAGGCTAAAATGGAAAATACATATGATCATATAGTACATTAACAAAAATAACAAAGCTGAACATTTCTTCTTTTCAAAGATTTATTTATTTGTTTGTTTATTTATTTATGTGGCTACACTACCACTCTTTTCAGACACGCCAGAGGAGGGCATTGGATCCCATTATAGATGGTTATGATCCACTATGTTGTTGGGAACTGAACTCAGGACCTCTGGAAGAGCAGTCAGTGCTCTTAACCACTGAGCCATCTCTCCAGCCTGAAGTTGAACATTTCTAATGCACTTTACTGATCATAATACTGAAAGCCAGGGACTAGCATTACCAGACCTTTAGGACTGGTTCAGCTACTTTCAGAATGGGTAAAGGACTAAGCTAAGTGGTGGGTGTGACGGGTGGCTAAGCAGCAGGCTGAAACATGCATTAGCCCCTCAGAGTGCTTCAGCCCTTCCACACAGTAGCTGCATAGGGCTGACATCTGCATCCTAAAGACAGAAGCCTGAAAGTCAAACAAGCAAGGGTATACAGAATCCTACCTAGGAAAAGGAGGCATTTAAGAAATACAATTTCATTCCTTTATTTCATGAAGACAACCTGACCTACTGCTTTACAGTTTTACACACAAATGTGTCTCTTGGTGGGCTAGACAGTTTATTATATGATCATTCATACTCTATGCCATCAGAGTGGACTATCCCAAAACAGGTAAGTCTACAGACACAAACGAGACCTGTAGAGAGAATCTCTTATAAGCATCACCTGTCAATAAAAAAGCTGATGGCGGCCAATGTCCTGAGGTAGGAAATAGGAGATGGGACACTGGCAGGGAGAGAGAGGATTCTGTGAAATAGTGAGACAATAAAAGGAGACTCGGAGAGAAAAGACTCAAGAGAAATGGACCACAGAGATGGACGTAAACCAACAGGTAGATGAACTCGAGATGCTGAGAGAAGCAGGCTGGGATTAAAGAGAAGCAACTAACCACAACATGGTCAGGGAATGAGCTAAAGTGTGTGGCCTAGGCATTTAATAAAACATAATCTAAAGTGTGTGGCCTAGGCATTTAATAAAACACAACCTAAAGTGTGTGGCCTAGGCATTTAATAAAACATAATCAGTCTCAGAGTTGTCATTCGGGAGCAAGATTGGGAAGAAAAAACAAAATTTACTAATTATTTTAACAGAGACCTGTTGGGAGCCGACTTTAAGCAAAAATCGGCTAGAAAGCAGCTATCAGCTTTGCAGCCATCTTGAGCCATATACCCTGACATGAGACTTGGTTTTCAACGGCCTACAACAGCTGAAGCACACTCTGATATCCCACATAGCTTGTTTTGCTGTTTAGTGCCCCCAGCTGCAAGGAGCACGTGGTATCCACGCCTACAAGGCATGCAGTGCACGTGTTGTCCACGTGCTATCTACGCCATACATGCCTGTAAGGCGCACGTGCTGTCCACGCCTGTAAGGCTTACATCATATCCACACCTGCAAGGCACGTGGTATCCACATGCCTACAAGGCACGTGGCAAAAGCATATAAATACCCAGGATTTCCTTGATGTATGTGTGTGCATATGTGTGTGTGTATATGTATGTGTGTGTGGTGTAGTAGTAGTAGGTGTAGTGGTGTGTGTATGGTGGAGACAGTAAAGAAGACTTGACTACAGATCCTCTGGCTTGTTTCTATTCTTCGCGTCTCTTCCCCTTCTTCCCCCCACTCTCTCTCTTGCTAAACCCGGACCTGCAGAACAGAGCGGGCTGCTATAGTTTGGCCCCCAAACGTGGGCAAGACTGGTCCATTACAGTTAGCTCAGGACTTTTACAGTTTACAGCTCGGGGTTTTTTACAGTTTGAAGCCTGACGTGGGGCTCCAGTAAGCAGGGCTTTTACAGTTTGGCGCCAAGCGTGGGGCAGCTCAGGGCTTTTACAGAGACCAGTGGCTGCCTTCCCTGGGAACTAAAGGGTGAACAAAAGCTAAAGGGTAGTTTCTTTTTGTATCTGTGTACTGAAAATGTCCTAACATTGACTGCTGTAGATATAGAACTCTGTAAAGGTATTCAAAGCCACAGAACTGAGTGGTTCATTTGAAATTATAGCTCAATAAAGATGATGAAAAGCCACTCTACTTTTTCAAAAGAAGTTTAATTGTAACACAAGTTAAAAGTTAGGAGTCAATGTTCAGAACAAAGGTGTTGGTCTAGGGATACAGCTTCACTGCTAGAGTGTTTCCCAGCATGCATGAAGGCCTGAGTTTGACCCCCAGCACTGCATGCACTAGGAGGGATGGCTCTCACCTGTAATCCCAGCACTCAGAAGGCAGAGGCAGAAGGATCAGAGTTCAAAGTAACCCTTGGCTACACATCAGGTAAAGCCAGGCTTGGGCCACCTGACACATTGTTAGAAAGAAAAAAAACAGCTACCCACTACAGAATAGGCATGAGGGCTAGCCATTTAGTTATACTGCATGAAAGATGTTTTATAAGGCATCACTCACTATGGAACGTACAAGTTTTGGAGGTAATTTTGATGTGTCTGGAGTAGATGAAAACTTACAAACTTAAGATGATCTTATCAGCAGAAAAAATATTCTAAACCAGCTTAGCCCAAAGAAGCATTTTGATTGCCTAATTTAACTCTGTAAAGGAGAAGTAAATCTTATAGCTGGTCTCTGTAAACCTCACAGCTGGAATAGTCTAACAGCACCTTGCAGTTTCCAGTGATCAAAGTAAGTTACTTTATATACTATACTAAGAATTTCATAATAGAAATAATGTAACACCAGGGGGTGCGGTTATCATGAAATAATTACACTCCTGGGAGATTACAGGCACAAGGCTGTACCCCAGGGGTGTGATTATCCTATGATAACCACATCCACTGAAATTGCCTTATTGCAAAAATAATCTCTATTCACTGGTGGGACATTATTCAATAGGTGATTTTTTTTTTTAAATGGAAAGACGTTTTTAGCTTGAATCAGCAAGTAGATTAGGAAATTGGTCAGTTTATTTTTTACTGCATTCAAATTCAGAACACACAGGCATTGTTTGTCTTCCTATTTGATATAGCAGTGTTTTGATTCTGTTTTTGAGGAGCCTCTAAGAGTTCCTGTTAGCTTTCATTAAGTGCTAGCATTAAACTCAGGTCAGACTTTGAAGGCATTGTTGTTAATGGAGCAATGTGATTTAAAATACCCAATTCCCTATGTATAATTTTTAATTCTTCTAAAACAATATTCATTAAAAAAAATTGAAATGTGATTTATTTTCACTGTTGGGAAAAATATGGGGCAAAGTATCTTAGGCAATTCTATCAGTCAAATAATAGCAATGTTAACATTTGATCTATTTTCTTCTAACACTTTTTTAAATTATGCATTTCACTCCAAGCCTACCTGAAGAAGAAAAACAAGTTTAACTACTGCTTAATTAAGTAATTAATTACAAGTGCTGTAATGCTAGGGCTCAAATCCAGGGCCTCATACAATGTAGGCAAGGCCTCTACCACTGAACTCTGGTCTTAATATAGTATAACCTGTCTTTTTATCTGACCAAATGTTGTAAACAATATTCCTATCATTAAGAAATGGATCTTTGTATGATCTTTGTATCATCATTTATTTATCTCGACAGGGTCTCACTGTATATCCCTGGCTGGCCTTGAACTTACAGAGATCTGATCACCTTTTCCTCCTAAGTGTCAAAATGAAAAGTGTGCACCGGGGAGCCAGGTTTCTTCCTATCGTTCTAACTGCTGCACAGTACAGCCAGCCATGGCAGTAATACTCACACTTACTCACCTAACACCTTGCTATTACATATGGAGGCATTTTTGCTCTGCACTATACAAAATCTTTAGTGACATCCATGATTATTTCCTTAGGATAGAAGTGGATGACTTTTATGAATTCTGCAATTTAAGCAAACAGAATCTCATGTTGAATCTCAACTGTTCTGACATGTGGTTTAGGCGAATGGTTCTCAACCGTGACGTGCGTGAGGTGCAGATCAGGACCTTCTTTCAGAGTCTCACTATGCAGCTCAATCGTTCTGCCTCAGCTCCTCAGGAACTGGCATTAACCTAGTCATCCTGACTCCACTGGGAACTTGCATTAGTTCATGTAATTGTAGCACAGATGGTAAACATTCTGCTCTATTTTTATCCTCATTTAATCAGAGTTAGTGCCTTCAGACATTCTTAGTGTACATGCTACACAGACCCAAAGTCTCTATGTATCTATTTGTATTTATTCTTGTACTTTCATCTTGTCAACTTGAAAGGAAAAATTGCAAACGGAAATTTCCCTAACATCATATTTTTATAAAGACTGAGGCAAGAATTAATTCAGTCTGTTAGCTATTTCTGATTATGAACATAGCCTTTACAACACACTAGTAACTGAGCTCTCTTTAGCTACCCCTATAATTTTGAAAGTAAGTTTAATATGGGAATATAAAAGAAAACATTAGTGTTCTCAAGACCATCATATGACATTCAATGCTGAGAGGTCCAAATTTTAAGCTTCTTTCCCGATTTTAATTACACATTTAATATAAAATAAAAATCACCTGTAATTTTACCAAATTAACATATTGACTATTTTCACTCCGTGTCCTTCCAGTTCTAACAGACGTGCATGTGGTTTTATATTAGACTCATAGTCCAGATTCAACTGGTGCACCTTAGCTCAACCAACATACCTAAAGTTTATCTTCCCTATTTCCCTAGTATTAGATTATGTGACAAGTGAAAATAGAAATGCCGGAAACACAACCCCCTTTCAAAAGCTATCTCAGTGTATCTTTCATTTTCCTCCAAACTACTCCCCTTCCCACAGAACAGAGATGCACTATGCTAAGACGTCAATTCTCCCCAAAACAGCTTTCCCATATGCAGACCACAAGCCTTGTTGGCCGTCAAGAATCAAGAGGACTTCCCTCTGCATGCTCTCAGTTAGGAACAGTCTCTGATGGTGCTTGGAAGCTAAAACACAAATATTTACAAATTCATCTGCGTGTGCATATTCACGTGTGCCTAAGTGTAGTCTCTTTTTCGGGCACTGTGTTACCACAGTGACTGACAGTGGAGGCCAGAAGACTGGATTCCCACGGACAGGTGCTTGTGAGTCACTACCTAGGGGCTGGGAATTCATCCCATGTCTTCTGTAAGAGCAGTAAGTGCTCTGAATGGCTGAGCCACTTCTCCAGCTCCAAGAAGTTAGTATTTAGACAAAATATCTAGACCAGTGGTTCTCAGCCTTCCTAATGCTTCGACCTTTAAACACATACAGTTCCTCATGTTGTGGTGACCCCCAACCATAAATTATTTTCATTGCTACTTCATAAATGTAATTTTGCTACTGCTATGAATCATAATGTAAATATCTGTGTTTTTCAATGGATCTAGGTGACCCCTGTGAAAGAGTCACCGCATCCCTCACCCCCAGTTGAGAAGTGCTGCTTTAGACTGTTAGGTTTAGGAACTACAGGCTACAGCACGACTGGCCAATCTACTTTTTGTGAGAGCCATTTACACCTGATTCTAATCATCTAAAGTGACCCAAGTTACATTCTTTGTGCTTATGTTTTATGTCTGGTCTTTTGTACTTTGTCAAGCTTATCCTTACACAAGGCTGTCCTTGGCTAATAGTCTTTCTCTCAAAGGAAAATTCAGACAATCAGGCCTGCTCCTGGCTAGACTAAAAAGTTGGAGCTATTGTTTGTGTTCTCATGTGACATGTTAAAAGTGTTCGTCAGAATGTATGGGTAGACACGTATCTTCTGTAAGTTAAAACACAAAATTTACTGGCTTATGTGTCCAATGCTAAATACACAGTTCAAAGTTATTTGAAAGAACAAACAAACTATAATCTTAAAAAAAATAATTTTCTAAAGCAGGTATGGTAGTTCAGCCTGTAATATTAGCAGTGAGACAGGAGGAATGCCACAAATTTGAGGTCACTCCGGGCTACACTTACATGTCAAAACTATCTCAATACTGCCCATCACATCAGTAATTAATATTAAAGTGGAGCATGTGTCTACCAGGGAGCTGCATGACTTTCCCTGTACATACGTTAGATACATGTTTACTTTACTAACCCCTTAGGGATAACATTTGAGTTGCTTCTATTCTTTAACTATAAAGCTTGTGATTTGCCCACTGAGACATCTAACTGACTCTATTTTTAAAGTTCTTTTTTTAATCTATACTTTTAAATGGCTTCTAGAAAGGCCGTTTCTCAAAGTGTTTATTTTACCACTACTCCAATACTGGATATATAACGCTTTTAAAATATAGAAGAGAACAAAGAGGGCGAAAAGTAGTTTTTCAGCTGCTTTAAAAATGATGGAAATCAGAGAGAGACTACTATTCTGTTTGTTTTGAGACAGGGTTTCTCTATGTTGCCTTGCTTGTTCTGAAACGCTCTATGTAAACCAGGCTGACCTCAAACAGTCAGAGATTCACCTGTCTCTGCCTCCTGAGTTCTGAGATTAAAAGTGTGTGCTACCACACTTAGGCTATCCTTATTTTTAACATCAGGAGCTGAAAGTCATGTAAGTAATGTAACCTGTTTTATGCTACAGAGGTGAGTAAGCTATTTCCACTATGATCTATTGTTTGTTGGGCTTTGATGAAATACTAAGAAGGTACTGAGGAGTTTAAATGAAAACTTTTCAGTTAGCTCTCTGTTCTAGTTGCAGACAAGGACATAAGCTCTCGGCTACTGCTATAGCACTCTGCAGGCTGCCATGCTCCTCGCCACGGTGGTCATAGATTCTAACCTCTGAAATGGTAAGGCCCACATAGAGCGTCTCTTCTGTAAGTACCCTTAGTAATGGGAATTACCCATTCAAAGCAATAGAAAAGGCTAAGACACTACTCCTCCTACCACAAGAGAGAAGTAGACAGGAGACTGCCTGGAAGCTTACAGACTAGCAAGCCTGGAGTACACAGCATCCAACAACAAAGATAACTTGTTTTAATGTGAAGGACATGGCTGGATGACAGTGGAGGGTGTCCTCTGATGTCCTCATGTACACCCTGATCTCCAGTCTTCCTGGAATCCACATATTTGCGTTCATATACACAAATGTATGTGTAAATGTAAACATGTATGCACATACACACACATATACATACATACATACATACATACATACATACATACATACATACATACATACACACATACACACCACTTTCAAGGCCGTATTTGGCCACATAGTGCATTTGGGGTCAGCTTGGCTTTTGAGACCTTGCTTAAAAAAAAAAAACCCACCACAACAGAAGAATAAATAAAGTTCACACAGACATTTAGCTAGAAAAATTAAACTCTATTCTAGAGCACTTCAAATTTAACACAGACAATCAAGAATTTCCCACTTATCATCCTTTTGCAGTGGGCAGGGAGGAGAGAGTGGTGTGCTAGGGACTGAACCCAAGACTTCATACATACTTGACACACAAAATTCTCTACTGCTGAGTTACACTACTGGCTCTGGTCATCCTATTTGGGGAATGTAAACTGAACTCAAGAGCAACAAGAGAGTTCCAGTAAATAAAAATGTTATTTTATCTTTCCTTGTTTGACAAAATTCTAAAACAAATAACTTTTGTCTAATGCCTACCTGAGCCATCAGTAGGAACTGAACTTGCATTGATCCCAGAAAGACCAAACAAGGGGCACTCTCGATCTGTGTTCACATGGCCCCACTTGTGACATTTAATACACCTTACATTTCGAACCTGGGAAATAATAAACATTATTTTGAGTCTCAAATACCAACAGCCTAACATTCTAATTAGGTCCCCCACCCCACTTTTTTCTTTTTTTCCCCTTTGAAGACAGAGCTTTATTATGTAGCCCTAACTGGTCTAGAACTTGCTTTGTACAATAGGTTGGCCTTGAACTTACAGAGATCTATCGCTTATGCTTCCAAAGCACTAGGATTAAAACGTGTACCACCATATTTGGCTAAATTACTTTAACAAAAGATCCTCAGGGGAAGCAATTCTATAATTATGGTAGGCAATTCGATGTAAATTTTACGTTCCCTAATTTTAATACACTCACTTAAATATTCCTCCTCCCTTCCTTGTTACATAGTACCTTTTTTTTACATTGGGCAGCTCAGACTGCCTTTCTTACACAGGGTAGCTCAGGATGCCTTTCTTTTTTTCATCTTCTTGTCTTGTCTCTGTCCTTTACATGTTAGAAAAACAGGCCTGCGCCACCCACCCAGCTACATTTCTATTCTTTTCTTTATTTTCTGTCCTGCTCCAAATTGAAGTCAGGCCCTCATATACAATGTGAGCATTTTTTCACTGAGCTGCTATCTCTGTCCCTGACGTCTCCCACTCTGCTGTTGTGCCACATGGAGCAGGCAAGCTGCCACAGACAGCGCACGTCTGACTAAAGCCAGGGCTCTCACGGGGATCAGCCCGGGGCGACATGACTGTTTCTAAATCAGTGATGCTACTTTTCTTGACCTTGAGTTAGTTCTCTAAATTATTTGAAAACTGCAGTGACCACATCACTATCCCTTCACCAGAGAACTTGATTCTCATCTTTCCTGTGCCTATCACACTTCCTGTTTTCTCTTCAGTCCTACCATGTGACATAAATATAAGCCACAAAGTTCTTTTTGAGTTTCACTGTGATGCTGATCTTGGCGGGCAACCTCACTACATATGGAGTCAACTAAACCCAAGCTGCTGGACACCCCTGTGAGGGATTTTCTTGATCAGATCATTAACCCTGGGCCACAGCTCCTGGCGACAGTCCACATAAGAATTCAAAGAAGGAAGCCTTGAGCTTGCCTGCTGGCACTATTTCTCTCACTGGCAAGTTCAAGCCCCCTACCCTGCTGCTGCTTGTGATAAATCCAACTTTCTCAAGATTCCAACACAGACTGCAGAAAGAGCAGCAGCGCTCCAGGGATTCTCCAGGATGGCAGACGAGGACTACAGAGACACAGTCTCATGGACCAAACGGCTCTCCTGAGAGCCAGCGCCTGACTATGAATCACATCCTCTAAGTTAGCAAAATAAATCCCTCTCTCTATATGTGTGTGTGTACTTTTTTTCATCTTATCAGTTTTGTTCTTTAGAGAACTCTAATACAAACATTGTTTGGAAAGTAATGTAAAGATATATGTACTAAATAAAAATTATTCTTAAAGAATAAATACGTTACTTGCCTGAATACCAAAGGGCTGATCCCTGATGTTCATGTCATCTTTGGCATACCTGTTAAGTACAAAACAAATATATGACTATAATACTAAGAACAATTTAACAAATTCAATGACAGTTAACCTGAAAATAAGTTATAGCTTTTAAAACATTATAAAATGTATTATTACTATAAAATATAAAAGCAGCATCAATTTTTAAGTGTCTGTATACTCTGATAATGTACAGTTTTTAAGAATGAGCAAGTACATAAATCCAGGCTTGAATGAAGCACACTGTTTGTATGATGTAAGTCATTAAAACTCCCTTTCACATTTGTCTCTTGCCCTAGAGAGTGAACCTTAATAAGCAGGAGGCAAGATGGACCGCAGACACCATAGGCTTTCCCCGTAACAGAGCAGCCTTACTTTTCCCTTGGAGCACCCTTCTGCCATTCGAACTTGTACTCAGTTTCTCCTTCTGTCTCTTCTTTCTAAAACAGTCATTAAAAAAAAAAAATCTGTTAATTGTTCATAAAATTACAATCAACTATAAATCAATTCAAACAGAGGAAAATACCTTACCTCTTTGTTTTCTTGATTGCATATTCAAAGCATGGGGGGGAAGCAGGACAAGTTAGAAATGTCAGCAGAAAAGTCTACTGCTTAACACTGAGGGATATAATACAACACTGAAATATCGTTCAGAAGAGGCATGTTAATTCCTAGTTTTTAAGCTTTTATGTTTTCACTGGCAGTGAACAGACCTTCCATTTGAAAATGTATTTTAATAAGGACTATAGATACGTTCACGTTATAAAAGGGCTGAAGGTACCTGTACCAGCATTGAGCATGTCCCGTCAAAGGTCATAAGCTACTACATGAGAAACTGTGTTTACTTTACTTTGCTCATGACAAAATTATCA
Organism: Rhabdomys pumilio; assembly: GCA_030674055.1. NCBI lineage: Eukaryota > Metazoa > Chordata > Mammalia > Rodentia > Muridae > Rhabdomys > Rhabdomys pumilio. Next base: position 142,905,730 of record JANHMN010000002.1, read on the forward strand.
GAAAGCAACAGCAATGGAAAACACAAACAACCTTTAAAAACACTATGTCCTCTTCTAAATCTTTACAGGTCATCACATCAAAGCTCAAAGGAAATGAGGCAGGTACCTTTTTTAACTCCTGGTGGGGCCTCATACATGAAATTCAGGCCATTCTTTACACGCTCATCTCCCATAAGCAATCTGAATGAAATAACGATAAAAGTTTAAGTTGAGAAGAATATGACAGCACACTATCTCTCAGAAGGAACCCTGAAGAAATTAAGACAAACTAAGAACGTGCTGTCAATCTGAGGCTTCCTCCCTCCCTCCAGCTCTCTCAGTAAGAAAGGAAAAGGATGGTATGGCTACTCTAGCAGGATTTTCTTTAGAAATGTGACCTGTTGCTGAAACTGTTAGTTTTCAAATCCTGTATGCTATCAGATATTTTGGTGCCACAACCTTTAATTTTTTTTTTTTTTAAAAAAAGAAAAAAATTTAGTTTTTTTCTTTCTGGCTTTTTGAGACAGGATTTCTCTGTATAGCTCTGGCTGTTTGGGAACTCAAGTTGTAGACCAGGCTGGCCTCAAACTCACAGAGATCTACCTGCTTCTGCTGGGATTAAAGGTGTACACCACCATGCTCAGCTATTTTAGTATTTTTAATTGTGTTGTGGTGTTGTGTGTGTGTGTGTGTGTGTTTTGTGTGTGTGTGTGAATGTGCATGCATGTGGAGGCCAGAAGCTAAGGTGGAGTGCTTTTTTTCATCCATTCACCTTATTTTTAAGTAATTGCATGTGGTGTGTAGAAGCATGTCTGCATGCATGTGAAGGTCAAAGGACAAACTGTGGGCTGGAGAGATGGCTCAGTGGTTAAGAGCACTGACTGCTCTTCCAGAGGTCATGAGTTCAAATCCCAGCAACCACATGGTGGCTCACAATCATCCATAATGAGATCTGATGCCCTCTTATGGGTGTCTGAAGACAGCTATAGTGTACTTACAGATAATAAATAAATAAAAACTTTGGGCCACAGCTAGAGGGGCCGGAGCTAGAAGGAGAAGGGCAGGCAGAGAGGGGGAAGGACAGATTTGTGCAAACAGTTCTTTGCTTTTACCTCTATATGGGTCTTAGAGATTGCACCTGTCTTTACCCATCTGGCCAGCCCTCCATCTTACTTTTCAGACAAGGTCTCTCAGTAAACTAGGAGCTCACACTTACTGGACTAGAACAGTTAACCAGCAAGCCCTAGGGAATCTTCCTGTCTTTACCTCTAGAGAACTGGGATCAAAGGCACCTACTACACAAACTGTCTTTTTATGTGGGCTAGGAATCCAAACTCAGGTCCTCATGCCTGCATGACAAACACTTCAAACTGAGCTAATTTCCCAGCCCCAAGAACCAAATTCTTTAATAAGAACAAAGATGGAGTTTAACAAAATTCTATAACAGGCTAATACAATGAAAGCCTCAAGCGTTCTTAGATTTTTTGGTAGCAGTTGAAATCTCCTTCCATAGGTTCTGTGCACAGCATGCTGTTGGGCTCTGTAGGAAAAGTCCACTGCAAACAGGATGACTACACTGAGTTAAAAATAAATCCCTAAAATCCAAGGTAAGTATTAGAAAAAGCTAAAGTATAGAATGTCTTTGTATTTGGAAAAGGCAATCACAAAGGAGATACTACATTATTGTATGTAATTCTCTGTTCTCAATCTGTTAAAAAACAAACAGAACATAGATACACATCTTTATTGTAGAATATTATTTTTAATCGAAAAGAATGTGTACTAATGTAAGTGGTGAATGATCTTCAAAAACATGCTAAGGGAAAGAAATCAGGAGCCATAAGACTCATTTGCTTTATGTGTCCATAATTTTAACAACTACACTTTTATAAGTAGAAAGTAAAATGGTGATACTTGTAAGAGGTAGAAATGGGATAAGTTAGGAAATGGGGAATGACTCCTGTGGTGGTTTGAATAGGAATGGCCCCACAGTCATGTGTTTGAATGCTTGGCCACAGGGAGTGATGGTATTAGGAGGTGTGGCCTTGATGGAGGAGGTGTGGCCTTGATGGAGGAGGTGTAGCCTTGTTGGAGGAGGTGTGTCACTGCAGAGGTGGGCTTTGAGGTTTTAGATGCTAAGCCATACCCAGTGGGGTACACAAGTCTCTTCCAAGATGTAGAACTCTCAGCCCCTTCTCCAGCACCCTGTCTGCCTGCATGTTGCCATGTTCCCCACCATAACGATAATGGACTCAACCTCTGAACTGTAAGGCAGCCCCAGTTAAGTGTTGTCCTCTATAAGAGTTGCGTTGCTCATGATGTCTCCTCACAGCAATAAAACCCTAAGACAGCTACTAATGAGCATAAAATATCTTTTTCAGATGATAAAATGTTTTGAAAGTTGATATGGTGATAGATTACAAACACTAAACAAACTTAAAAATTTAAATATCTATGAATTTTGTCTTAACACCATTCAACATTTTCAAATCAAGTACATGAAAACATTAGTTTCACTAGACATCGATAAATACAATATTATCTCTGATAATCAAAATTGCAAGCTACTACTTCATACTGATCAGGGTGGTTACTAATGTATGAGCTGAGATATAACTTAGCTGGGAGAATGCTGGTCTGGCCCACGGGAGCCTGTGTCTGCTTCCTAGTATCCACATACACCAGGTGTAGTAGCACATGCCAGCACTTGGGAGTTCAAGGCAGGAGAATCTAGAGTTTTTAGGTCATCCTTAGCCACATAGGAGCTCAAACCCAGTTTAGGCTATGTGAGACCTTGTCTCAAGAAAATAACAATGACAATAAATAAAGATAAGAAAAAAGAGAAAACTACAAAATTACAAACACCAAGCAAGTAGGAGAACAAAATGTTCTGCATTAATAGTCAGAAATGCATTTATGGAGCAGTTACTATGATAAAGTTTGATGGCCCCTTAAAAAGCCAAACCAAGGATTACCTAGAGATGCAGCAATTCTGCTCCTAAGCACATAAGATAAGCAACTGAAACAGGATTGAGCAGATACCTCTCTGTCAACGTTAATAGTATGACCCAATTATCCAGAAATTGATGAATGTCTCATGTTTCAAATGTAAATGTTCCAAAGACAAGTATTGCTTCAGAGTACAGTCTAGGGAACCAAAATACCACCCACTCAATTAACTAACCAGGAATAAACACAATGAAAGTAGCTAAAAGGTAGGAACTAGCCGGGATCAAGTCGGTGCGCTCTGGCTACAATGCACAGGTCAAAGATACCCGGCTTCTCCTCTAAGTGTCCTGAACAACCTTTTATTTCAATCACTAAAGAGAAACCTTGTCATCAGTCTCAGTAGGTAACATGTAGTGTTCATCATCTCTGAAAGCTCTGCCTCACGTAGGATTTGCTCCCAGGCTGAATAGTCGAATGAAGCTGTATTTTATGTGAAGAATGGGTCAAGTTGGAAAGGCGACAGTGTGTAATTATGGGAGTGAAGCTGACTCCATAACTGATCCTTCTAAAAATAACGAGGTGGTTACAGGATGACAGGCAACACCAACTTACCTGTTATCATATGACTCTTGCTCTTTAAGGTACTGTTGCATTAATTCTTCTTGTTTCTTTTTATCATACGATATTTTCTGTTCTGCCATCCATACCTATATTAGTGAAACAAAATATAACCTAACAATTGAATTCAAATTAAGTAAGAAAAGTGTGTGTGTGTGTGTGTGCGCGCGCGCGCGCAAGTATATGAGTGTGGAATCCAGGGCTTAAAATAAACTCGTCAGTCACTCTCCCCTTCATTTACTGAGGCAGGGTCTCTCACTGGACCCAGAGGTCAACAATTCTACTAGTCCAGCTACCAGCTTGCACAGAGGAACTCCTGTCTTCTGTCTTCTTCTCATGAAGGCTGGGATTACCAAGGGACACTGGGAATCCAAATTCTGATCCTTACACGTGTGCAACAAGTGCTTTAGCCACTAGCCATTTTGACAGCCCTCCAGCCCACTTGTCTTCTATAATGAAACACACCTAATACACTAAAATGAAAAGATGCTCACAGTACCTAGAAGAGAACCCAGGTGTCTTTGACCTGTGCTTTATGGTTAGAGTTCACTGGCTTCTTCCAGGATGGCACCTGCACTGTAGCTGTTTTCACTGTGTTTAGCTCGGTGTGTTGGCTCATGTCCATAATCCCAGAATTCAAGAGGCTGAGGTAGGATTACTAAGTATTCCAGACCAGCCAGAGCTACACAGTGAGACCTCAACCAAAACAGAAAAATTACCATGTATCTCAAGCTTTAGGTTAGTCTTGACTGTTCAAGAACTTATATTCCACTAACCAAATTAAAAATAAGACACGGTTCCATCGTCAAAGTGCTTACAATGATTCTTCTGCAATATTATAAACTATTTTTTATGACTTAGGAGAAATGGAAGTTGAGTGCAGTGGCTTCCACCTGTAATCCCAGCATTCGGGAGGCGGAGTCAAAAGGATGAGGAGTTCAGGACCATCCTCCCTAGACAGCCAGTTTGAAGCCAGCTTAGACTACAGGAGATCCCACCTCAGAAAACAGAGGCTACGAAACATGTAAAGAAATAGACTCTTGGGGATTAGGTGTATGTACAAAATAAACAGAACAAGACTTTTGGGGTCAAGAAGTAAGGTCGAGATAGAAAGATCTGGCAAGGTTCCCCCCGCCCAAAATTGTCTTAAAAACTCAAGTAACTATATCTGTAGATAACCAGTGTTAGCATTTCTTGTATGTTCTTCCACAGATATCCTAATGCACATGTATGCTAATATACACATTCTTTAGTTGCATGGTAACATACAGGACCCACAACTGGTTTAGAAACTAGAAGCGTAATATATTCTCGCAAGTTTGTGTACTTTTGAGTACTTTTCCTGGTTAAGTGCTAAGCCTTCATTTTGCGTTTCTAGTCTTTTCCCATACTATCTCATCTAATCTTCCTAAAAATTTTACAAACTAGGGTAACTGACACTGATAATTCTCAACAGGGTAGGTGGCTAACGATCATATCACTGACTGCTTTTGTGCAGGGTTAGGGCTACATGTGACTATACTGAACTAAAGAATACTGGTCTGAGTCCAAAGCCCAGACACCCTCTGTCGCCATTCTTTCGCGCGGTAATTCTCGTCACGGCCCTTCTGTATCCTGCATTGGCTGACCTGTGATTATTTAAAACGCTAAACTTGAACGCGGCCATCAGAAACCACACTCCTGGATGGAGAGTGAAAGTAAGGGAGGATTTCTCTCAGAAGATCTCTGTTAAGCGGGAGTCTCGACCTAGAGGAGCAGAGCTCACGGGCCTTGGGACTGTAGGAGCTGACTGTAGGGACTGTAGGGACTGTAGGGACTGTAGGGACTGATGGACCCTAATGGGCCGAAGACAGGTCTGTTGGGTTAGCATGGATGGAAGAAAGATGGACCGCTCCAGACTTGTAGAGGATACGACCCTCCCAGGGAGCTCAGCACATCGCTGCCCTCTCCGGATCCCTTTACTCACCTTCTTGATGTTGGATTTGGATGCAGGATGAAAGTCCTTTTTACACATGAAATTAGCGAATGACTTCCCCATCTTGGAGTCTGAGACGGAGAAGCCAACCGCTAGGTCGGCTAGGAACGTAAACAAACTCCGGGAGCGTCACCGGAACTGTTAGGCGAGCATGGGAGAGAACTTCCGAGGTTGGGGGTGACTACTTCCGGGCTTTAACACTTGGGGCCGCCCCTCCCCGTCTCTTCCGGCAGTTGCTTTTGGTAGCGGCCGCGGCTTACTGGGCGTCCGCGCGTGCGCAGCTGAGGTAAGCTGGGGAGCCCACTCTGCGCATTGCTCGCTCTCTGTAGGGTCGCGAGCGGCGGCGGGCTCTGCTGCGCTAGCTTCGTTCCGAGCGCAGATAGCCTGAACAAGCGAGGTCTTGAAGTTCGAGCCCAGCACTTTCTGGCAACGCGAACTCCTGTTGCAAAAATTTTCTTTTGCAGTGCAGTTCCCATATAGATTATGGAGGTAGTCTCTCGCCAACTATAGGACGTTTGTGAGACTCGGAAGATTGCTGTTACCAAAAGCAGGGGAATAGACTGTTAGCGCCTCAAAAACCGAGGCTCTTCCTTTTCAATTACTGTTACTGTTTAATAATTGGTGTTAATTACTATGTATCTTTGAGACAGGGTCTCACCACGTAGCGTTGGCTGTCCTTGAATTAACAGAGCCGCCTGCCTTTGCCTCCCCAGTGCTGGGATTAAAGGCCTGTGCCACTACACCCAGCTTTCTTGGGTTATTTCTAGCCATGCAGAAATATGTTCACAAACATCGAGAATGATGAGAACACGTTAGGGCCAAGGGCTTTCTCTCTGGGTGCTGGTTTCTTAGTTGTTGCCGCTATCCCAGTTTGTGTAGGCAAGGCTTAGTCCACTGATCTCTAGCGAGGATAAGAATATGCCAAGTTACAACAGATGACTGCTTTCATTTGGGACTTGGCTGTGTTCCAAGTTTTTTATCTTGTGTTATTTGTGACATAGTCCGAGTTACGCTCAAGCTTGGACTACAGGCGTGCACCACCAAGCTGGCTTTTCACCTTCGGGGTTTCACTAAATCTTTGAAACAACCCTATGTGCTGTTTTAATATTTATTTATTTATTTTAGTACAGATGAGCCTGGAAAAAGGAGGAGAAAAATTAATAGCTTGCCTAAGTTATGTATTGAAGTAAAAAATTTAGACAGGCAACACAAAAGAAAAACAATGGTACCTTTTCCCATCTTTGAGATGGTGAAGACCCTTTACTTGTCCCATGGTGAACTTGTTTCTTGAGTCATTTTGTTCATTTTGAAACACTGGCTAGCCTTAGATGCTACTTCATCCTGACCAGTCCTGAGATTACAGATGTGCTATCATGTCCTGCTTTGCTTTCCTTTCAATAAAACATTTACTGTATTTATATTATATTTTTTATTTTGTTTTAAAATAGTTAGAGTGCTCCTGTATAAAACTATGCTAGGAATTGGTTCTTCTTGTTTGTTTTTCAAGACAGGGTTTCTCTGTGTAGCCCTGGCTGTCCTGGAACTCACTCTGTAGACCAGGGTGGCCCGGAACTCAGAGATCTGCCTACCTCTGCTTCCCAAGTGCTGGTATCAAAGGTGTGCACCACCACCAGCAGCAAGATTTGGTTCTTATAAAAGAAGGAAACTGGATTAGCAGAGCTAAGTGGTTAAGATAGCTCATTGTTCTTCCCAAAGACTTGAGTTCAGTTTCTAACACACAGGTGGGTGTCCACAATGCCTTACAACCTCTAACTCCAAATCCAGGAGGTTTGAGGCCCACTTCTGGCCTTCTAGGGCATTCCTATTCTTTCGGTAAAAAGACACACACATACATATAAATAGTAAAAATAAACCTTAAAAAAGATAAATAAAAGAAGAAAACTAAAACTATGTCTGTCCCAAAAGCAAAATAAAAATAGGAGATTTTGAATGATTCTTGAATGGTTCTACTAACTAGAATTTAAGATTTTCCAGATCACAGATGAAGAGGATTCCTATGTCAGTTCTACAATCAGGGTTTCTAAGTAACAAATGTGAACTTCCTGAAAACATTAAAGTTGGAATTTTGTTTGTTTTCTTAACGCTGACTGTCCTGGAACACAGGGCTGGCTTCAGACTCAGAGATACACCTGCCTCTGCCTCCAACAGTGAGAATCTCATTAACATCTTCTTTGTATTTCTCCAAAGTACTGCTTCAAAATTTCTGTCTTTTCAAGATTATAGTCTCTGTGTGCATTTTTCTTTAAGCCAAAGGAGACCTCCTCTGTAGCAATATTGGGAACATTTGTTTGTTTGTTTGCTTGTTTCCAATAAGTTCCTTTTTGTTTTTTGGTTTGGTTTTTGTTGGTTTTGTTGTTGTCGTTTATGTTTGGAGCAAGGGCAGGGAATCTCTATGTAGCCCTGGCTATTCCTAGCACTCACCCTATAGATCAGGCTGGCCTTCAAGTCAAAGAAATCCAGCTGCCTCTGCTTCCCAACTCCTGGGATTAAAGGTGTGCACCACCACCAACCCAACTTTTACATAATTTTCAGTAATGATAGAAAAACTAACAAGAGGTCCTCCAGCTCCCAAGAATCCCACTGTCCAGGAAGGGGCCTCATGCATACACAAAGACAGCGGCCTAGGACATGAACAGCGACTGCAGACATAGTGAGAGGAGTAGGAGGGATTCAAGAGAGAGGTTTACAGAGGAACCTTGACCATAGATTACAAGAAAATGTCTCTTACTGCCATGTTATAAAGTAATACATGGTTAATTACTAAATCATACTCTATGTTTTGTAGTTTCTGCTATTTGTTTAAGACAGGTCTAACTGTATTCACCTGGCTGTCCTTGAATGCCCAGAAATAGTATGAATAATATGATATTTAAAACTTTACTGTGCACCTTTCTTAGGTATATCCCTTGGTCACAGAGAAAAGCTCTTTGTTTTATGTGTACTTAAATGTGTTTCCTCTTTTTTTTGTTTTGAAACTTGTCTACACTTTGTTTTTTTTTTTTTTTTTTTTAAGAAATGGAACCCTATTCCTGTGACACTTTTGTGGCATTACCTCCAGCAACAGTTGGAAATAGGGTTATTTTTGGAAAAAATTCAGACAGGCTCTTTGATGAAGTACAAGAGGTAATTTCCTTTCCAGCTGCAGTCCATAGTGACCTGACAAGACGTCTCAAGGTGAGATTCATGTTGCACTAGCAATGTCTGTTGTTTAAAATATCCATGGACAGTTGTATATGGATGACTGTTTTAACTGTGTGGATGCTTGTGCACCTCATGTGTGTGCCTGGTGCCCAGGGAGGCCAGGAGAGGGTGTTGAATCTCCTGGAACTATAGTTCCAGAGAGTTGTAAGCTGTCATATGGATGTCATAGATTGAGCCCTGGTCCTCTATAGAGCAGCAAGTGCTCTTAACCACTGAGAAATTTCTCCAGCCCCATACATGGTTATTTCTTTCATTAGCTACCAATTGACAGAAGAGCACTGAAGTTAAATTTCAAGAATTTAAGGTTGAAGATAGTTTGAATCGAAAACAGACTTCTGGTCTTTTATTTCTGTAATTTAGAGGAAGGTGCTAAAATAATAAAACTTGTCTCTTTGCTCAAACATTTGAATACTTTCTATATGTTATATATGTTGGCTATGATAAGGGACTTTTCAAGTCAGTTTATTAAAACCTGGGCAATATCCTACAGAAGCTAAGAATATACAGATGGACTATGGATGCAGCTAACCTCACCATAGCATAGGATGATTTAAATGCGGGACTTAGGAGTAGTGGCTGGGTGAGCAGAGAAGGAACATCTACATCAGATTGAAGACTAGGAATGTAGACTTGTCTCAGTGGGTAAGAGCACTTGTGGCTCTTGCAGAAGACCCAGGTTTGATTCCCAGCACCCACATGGTGGTTCACAACCATCCATAACTCCAGTTACATGAGATCCAATGCTTGCTTCTGTCTTCTGTGGTCTCCAGGCACATTTATGCACAGAAATACATGCAAGCAAACTACTCATAAAATAAAATAATTAAATCTTTCAAAAATTATTTAGTTAGAGCTGGGATTTCAGTTGATGGATCAAATAAATTATAATAGATGAAATAGATTAGAAAAATTATTCCAGATTTTATAAATAACAGGTTTTTGTTTCTTTTTCTATAGTTCTGGGGGTCAAACCTATGACCTCTTGTATGTTAGGCACATATTCTAGCAATTGAGCCACATTTTTCAGCCCCGTAAATAAGTTTTGCAGTTCATCAAAAAGGTTTGTTAGGCACCTAATGCATACATTTTATATATTTTTCCTCACCTCTTATATGCACATTAAATAAAATGTCCTTTAAATTCTTTATTTAAAGAGGCTATTTACATGGAATTTAAAGATTATATTATCTTCTATTGTTATGAACTTTTTGGACTCTTGATCTCCTAACACTGATATACATTAAATATAAGATTTTTTTGTATTCTATATCTGTATGTTTAAATGTAGTCCGTCATGTAGGTCGGGTTCTCACTCCACTGTAGTGGAGATGCCTCAGAGGTCACTGACACTGGAAATGTGGACCCTTGGCCACTCTCACCTGACTGAGTGTCACATGTACCTATAATAATATGTCACTAGTCAGGACAGGCTAGACATTGAACTCAAGGACTGCTTTCTTGTTCGTCAACTCATGTTAGTCACTTTCCATGGAACACTTTGAAGATTAGTCACCATCACTCCTAAAGCAGCTCTGTTCATCCTCTTCCTGGCCTTAATACTTAATGTTTGTTGTATCTCAGGTAATGGGTAATTTTACCTGTAATCTCAGGTAAAATTGTTTTTTGAATGAAGCTCTGTCTTGATTTCTCTTTGTAACTGACCTGTCTTAGCAGGGTATATTATAATAGGACACACTCAGAAAATACTTAAATGATAAATGCTTTGGAGTCAATTCTGCATGAGTTTTATTATGGAAAATTTTAATGTAGCTCCATTTCCCCTACCTTCATGGTGATCATCTCTTCCCAATGGTGGTTTACATTCTGGGATTTGGTAATTTTTCATATTTGGTTATGTAGTTGTATGTCTTTTTCCTTTTACAGTGTACTTACATAGAAATTGATCAAGTTCCTGAAACATATGCTGTTGTCCTTAGTCGCCCAGCTTGGCTGTGGGGGGCAGAAATGGGTGCCAATGAACATGGAGTCTGCATTGGGAATGAGGCTGTATGGGGAAGAGAAGATATTTCTAAGGAGGAGGCACTTTTGGGCATGGACCTTGTCAGGTAATGGTTATGCTGCTTTCTCACTGGAGATGATGTGAGAAATGGTAACACCAGCCTGCATCCAGGACTCCTCGATATCACTGATGAGTCTAAGTGCGTAGCTCAGTCCACACAACTCTCACTGCACAAGCGTGAGAACCTGAGTTTCATCTCGTGCATCTGTAACAACCCCAGCATTGGGGAAGCAGAAGCACGCAGATTCCTAGGCTCGCTGGGCAGTTACTCTAGCTTAATGGCTAAGTTCCCGTTCACTGAGAGACCCTGACTCGCAAAATAAGGTGAAGGGCAATTGAGGAATCAGGAAGACTTCTGGCTTCTACATGCATGCTTACACGCATACACACCCTCAGATGCACACCTACATAAACACCTATGTGTACCACACAAACACCGACTGACACCCATGCACACCTGTGCACATCACTAACTGGGAGAGAGGCCAGATTAGAAATGAGTTAGAATTGTTTTATCACATGTTTGGTTAATGCCTTCATTTTACAAAGAAATATCTCAGTCTTAGAAATAAAAATAAGTTTGCAGTAAATTGCCAAGATGGAACTTGACTTCAAAACGTTTTCATTGACTGGAAATGCCTTTAGAAGTAAGACTTTAGCAGATTTTATTTTACCTGTTAACTTGCATTTTCTTACTTTGAGTGTAATTAATACAGTGTTTTTTGAATATGAAGTTAAGATGAGTAAACGAAATGATTTTTTAATCTGAGAGCTTCATTATTTTTATTTTAGACTTGGCCTTGAAAGAGCTGACACAGCTGAGAAAGCTCTCAATGTCATTGTTGACTTACTAGAAAAATATGGCCAAGGTGGAAACTGTGCAGAGGGTGAAGAATTCAGCTATTACAACAGTTTCCTGATCGCTGACAGGAATGAAGCCTGGGTTCTGGAGACCTCAGGGAAGCACTGGGCAGCAGAAAAAGTCCAAGGTACGAACAACCTATTTGCAATTTGGTTTATATAATTATGTAATTAATAAAATCTACACCTAACTGTAGATAATGCATTCACTTGCCTTTGAGATTTATAATCCATTGCATTAAAGGATAAACTGCAGAGCAAGGTTTAAAATAGCAAAGAACAGGAAGGGAACGAGAACCATGGTGAGCATTCGTACAAAAATTACCAGGTAGCTTTAACTCCGCAGCAGCTTGTGGCTGCTAACGGTGTGGTGGTGGTGGTTTTTTGTTTGTTTGCTTGCTTGTTTGTTTTTTCTCTCTTTTTAACCACTCCTTGTTATCTCTTCCTTTTCTGTCTTTGGACTGAATTCCAGAATTGTATCATGTGTAAGTATAAAGAGAGGGAGTTTGCCTGAGATGGATGGCTTCAGATCAGTGTTTAGAATTGGATGTCTTTGAGTAAATGCAGTTTGATTGCTTTGGAATTGATTTCTCCAGGTGATTTATTTGTGGTTATATATTCCTCTTATTTCTTCTTGTGTGTGTTTCTTTGTGACACAAGTACATGTATATATGTGGGGGGAGACATGCAGGACCACTGTGTACAAGTGGGAGTCAGAGGACAACCTGTGGTGACTCATGGTCCCTGTTGTTTATTGCTCCTGTGTGTACTTGACTGTCTGATCCATGTGCTTCTGGGGATTTTCTACCATTGCCTTCTGTCTCACCACAGAAGCTCTGGGACTGTAGACACTACCATCATCCCTGACTTTACCTGAGTCCTGGGGATTAGAATTCACATAACCCATTAAGCTTTCTCCACAGCCAGTCTTCTTAATTTCAAGTGAAGAAATCCAGAGATGGAAAGTAACTTAGTGTGCTGAGTGAAAGCTTCATCCCCATTTTCTTGTTCTATAGAGCACAGCCGTTGTGTGGAAACATAATCTCATGCTTCTTGTGCACTGACATCTCAAATCTCCTAGTTTTCCAAGGAGATAAGAGATACCTGTAAAAATACTAAACAGGTTACCCAGTTGGTGTTGTGCTTGTCTGGCATACACAAGTCCTGGTGTGATCACTAACGGTGTGTTAGCTGTGTTAGTGGCACACAGCTGTAATCCCACCGTCTGGGAGGGATAGAGGCAGGGAAGAGCAGAAGGTCAAGATCATTGTCTACCTCACACAGAGTTTGAGTCCAGCCTTGGACTCAGGAGAGCCTGCCTCAATTAATTAGTTAACTAACTGGGTGAATGATATGGACCCATGGTACTGTGACCATTAGAGGAAGGAAAGTCACTGTGAGCTTCTGGAGGAGTTCAAAAGGACTTCACGGGGAGCCTGTGCTGGAAGACTTCAGCTTTGCCTTCAAAGTTCTTGCCAGTTATTTTCATGAGCTGCTGCTTCTTCTTCTTCTTCTTCTTCTTCTTCTTCTTCTTCTTCTTCTTCTTCTTCTTCTTCTTCTTCTTTTCCTCCTTCTCCTCCTCCTTCTTCTTTTCCTCCTCCTCCTTCTCCTCCTCCTTCTTCTTTTCCTCCTCCTCCTTTTCCTCCTCCTCCTCTTCCTCCCCTCCTCCTCCTTTTCCTCTTCTTCTTCTTCCTCCTCCTCCTTTTCTTCCTCCTCCTCTTCCTCCCCTCCTCCTCCTTTTCCTCTTCTTCTTCTTCCTCCTCCTCCTCTTCCTCCTCCTCCCTTTCTCCTCCTCTTCCTCCTCCTCCTCCCTTTCTCCTCCTCTTCCTCCTCCCCCTTTTCCTCTTCCTCCTCCTCCCTTCCTCCTCCTCTTCCTCTTCTTTTTCTTCTTCTTCTTCTTTGGATTTTATTTATTTTATATGTGAGTACAGAAGATGGCATCAGATTCCATTACAGATGGCTGTGAGCCACCATGTGGTTGCTGGGAGTTGAACTCAGGACCTCTGGAAGAGCAGTCTTAACCACTGAGCCACCTTACAGCTCTATTTTTATGGGCTTTAGAAATGCTGTTTTTATATTTTAAGTTTGACTTTTTCTATGTATTAATAAAATATATAAAATTAAATTTAGTCCATCTTGTTATTATACTGATTGGCTTGGTTAAATCAACGACCACTTCTTCTTTTATTAAACATGCTACCTGAAAGGCAAAGGAATATAAGTATTATTGAAAAATGTCTTACCTGGTCATGTAAAACGAATGCCTTCCTGGGTTTGATCGTTCTGTTGAGATAACCTTGCTAGTGCTTTCTGTCCTCTTAAGAACTATATTGTTGCTTTGAGTATCTCCAACACAGGAATGACATGTCTCTGATAGATTGCTAATCACCTGCATCTGGCCATTGAGTAGTATATACATGTATTGAAATGATGAACAAAGTGTCCTGCATCATACAAGATACAAATGAACTATTGATAACACGGCAAGTCTTCCTAGAATTAGGCTGAGTTAGAAAAGCCAGAAGGCAGGACAAGAAGATGCCTCAGCAGGTAAGGGTACTTGCTGCCAGCCCTGACAACTTGAGTGAGTCACACAACACACAACAAGGTGAAAGGGTGACCTCTGCACACATACACAGGAGAAAACAAATGTACATTTAAAAATTTTTAAATAATTTTTAAAAAGTCAGAAGGCTATTTACTGTACCATTCTTTGTCTATAACATTCTTTTAAAACAGATGTGTCTGTGGGCACATGTACTGTGGCAAGTGTCTGTGGGCACATGTGTGTGGCAATCAGAGGGCAACTTTGAGATTCAGCTTCCTTTTTCCATCATGTGGGCTGTGGGGATCCAACTCAGATGGGTCAGCTTGTGGCATGTGCCTTTACCCGATATATATAAACTCAAGATGTGCTGGTGCATGTGTGGTTTTAGATAGCAAGTATACTTAGAGCTAATGAGTCATTAGGATCGGGAGATGCATGGCTCTGGTTTGAGAGGGTAAAATGATGAATAGATAATCCAAGGATTCTTTTCCTTGACACTATCAATACCAATGTTCTTTTTGTGATAATATTCTATAGTTTTTAAAATGTGATGGGTAGAACCTGAGTGATATATATACTATCTCTCTGGATCATTTCATATAGCTGCATCTGAGTCTACAGTTATCTCAGAGCTTAATTTAAATTTTAATTAGTTGTTTAGAATATGCAGTAGATGTGTGTGGCAAAACTTCTGTTGAAATGGCGATTGAGAATCATAATGTAGAGATAGATACTTTATGTTAAAGGTAGCTTTTCTTCTCCTTTCCATCCTTTACAAATAGGAGTTCGTAATATTTCCAATCAGCTTTCCATAACAACCAAGATTGACCGGGAACATCCAGACATGAGAAACTATGCTAAGCGGAGGGGCTGGTGGGATGGCAAAGAGGAGTTTGATTTTACTGCGGCATATTCTTATATTGACACGGCTGCCATGATGACTTCACCAAGCAGGTTCTGTCAGGGCTACAAGCTTCTGGAGAAACACAAAGGTAAGTTTAACATTTAAAGAACATTTTAAACATTGAATTTTGTGCAGATATAATGTGAGAATGATCTCATACCTAGTAAAAATATAGTTTAAATAAAGCAAAGTATTAGGGTAGTATACATTATTTTTTGATATGTATAAAGTATTAAGCCATTGTAAGAAAATTCTGATTCCTTTTGAGGGTCAAGTGCAAACTCTCAATCCTCAAGAAACTTTCTATTTTTTTAAAAAAAGAATTTGAATTAGATAAATAAATAAATAAATAAATAAATAAATAAATAAAAATTTGAATTAGAGTTTTACTATATATATAGCCCTGACTGGCCTAGCATTCACTGTGTAGACTAGGTTGGCCCTGAACTCATTAGAGATCTGCCTGCCTCTGTCTTTCTAGTGCTGGGACTAAAAACATGCACCACCACACCTAGCTAAACTGTTACTTCTTTTAATTAACTTTTAACAGTAGTATTTTTGTTTGTTTATATGTTTTATCCCTTTTGTTTGTGTGTGGCTTTGTATATGCACACATACATGTTTAGGTGTGCACACCCATGGTTGTGCATTTGGAGGCCTGAGGTTTAATGTCTTCCTTAGTTACTCTCCCCCTGAGTTTTTGAGACAGTCTCAAGCAAGATCCTGAGACCCTGTCTCTGCACCCCAGCACTGAGGTTACAGGTATGAGCTGCCACCTCTGGCTTTTTTGGGTTTGGGGATCCAAACTCAAGGCTCACACACAACAAGTGCTTTCCTAATGAGCCATTTCCCCAGCCCATGTATCTTAGTCAAGTGTTCTAGTGCTGTGAAGAGACACCACCATCAAGTAATCGCTTATAAAAGAGGGCATTTATTTGGTGACTTGCCTACAGTTTTATAGAGTCAGTCCATTATTATCATGGTGGGAGCGTAACAGCATGCAACAGCCAGGCATGATGCTGGAGAAGTAGTTGAGAGCTTTATTGTAATCCTCAGGTAGCAAGCAGAGAAAGACAGAGACAGAGAGAGGAGAGAAAGAGAGAGAGAAAAAAAGAGACAGAGACAGATATACCCTGGGAACCTCAAAGCCCACTCCCAGTGCCGTACCCCCTCCAACAAGGCTACACTGCTTGATTCTTTCCAAAGAGGATTGTCTTAGGCAACCCCTGTGGAAAGGTTGGTTGACTCCCACAGGAGTCTCCACCCACAGGTTAAGAACCATTGGTCTAGCTGAATCGGTCTCTAAACATGGGGTAGAGACCAAGACAGGAAGATACTTGATGTTGACCTCTGACCTCCATCTGTGTGCACATGTGCACTCATTCTTCTGCACAACCATCTGCCCTCACAAAGCTGGAGATCAGCGGTTGCATAGTTAAAATGGAGAGGAATGAACCAGGTGTGAGGATTCACCATTTGGGAGCTGAGGCACAAAAGAGTTCGATACCAGTCTGGGCTGTGTAGTAAAACTGTCTCAGGCAAACATAATAGAAGTGAAAACATCGATAATCCCAAGGTTGAGGCTAACCAGACAGAAGGAAGACAGCCACATAGAATAGTATAAGTTAGTAAGCTATTACATTGAAATAATTGTCATATTTAACTATGGGATAACCAGATCACAGACTTGAAATGCATGCCTGAATATAGCGGTGGATGCATGTGACACAGACTTCATGTTTTTCAAGTGTGATGTACAATTCTTCCAGTTTTCAATGTTTCGCCAAAAAGAGTAAATGTCTTTTCAATAGTTCCCATATGAAATTGTCTACTGGTGTCTTATGTTTAAATTTCACTCTGATTTTTTTTCTAGATAAAGAGCCTACTTCCTTCTTTCCATCTGTCCCTAGCTGATAGCTATTAAGAGTGCTGCATGCATATCAAATTGTGTCTATATCCATGTGTGTATTCTAAGTAGCCAGCTGAAATTGCTATGAAATTGCACCCTGTGTTTTACGTTCACTTTGCTGAACCTGCCACCATGGTCTCGGTACTTATCCAATGCTTGCTAGTGGGTTACTTACAGCTACCCTACTCAAGACATCATGCAAATCCTCCTTTCATTTTGAGAATTGTAGGTTTTGAATCCTGAAAACATTTTTATAGTACCTGTATTATCACGGTGTTACAGTTCTGACATTGTTTTTTATTAAAACTTGCCATTTATAGGAATTTAGACCTGAATCATTTTAAATCTCACTAGATGTTGAAGCCTGGTGCCTGATAGGTAGGTGTGAATGGTGGGGTTTTGCTTTATTGTTGAATCTAATATCAAGAGCTCAATGTAGATGTCGCCCTCTTTTCTTCCCAGTATTATTTAAGATTTGCTAAAAGATAAGCCCCTCCAACAAGTTATCTGTAAATTCAGTAAGGCACTTTTTGAATTTGAATCATGCTGTACCATGAGGGAACTAGGTAAGAGCGTGTATATGTACATCAAATCTGTTGCCATTAATATAAAATGGTTGGTAGCTTGTATCGTTTACAGCAGCACTTTAGATTCTTCCATATGAAAGTTAATATCCTTTCTCACTGAAGCATCAAAAGATCATAATTTGGATACAGACTTGCTGTGAACTTCTCGTGTGAACCCCATATTAAAGAAGAGGAAGAGGAAGATTCTCACCTTTTAGATTGTCTTTGTGAGTTAATCCAGGGCCTGGTGTATAGTAAGTACATACACTATATTATTATATGCTTCCAGTCCCAATTTTTGTAGGGTTTTGTGAGGAAAGGAAAACCTGTAGTTAGTCAACCATAGGTAAATGAAGATTATTTGTTTCTTTAGAACTAATTTTAGTACAAGAAACATTTCCACATA
>JANHMN010000002.1:142923696-142990528 GCA_030674055.1 Rhabdomys pumilio
ACTGTCACCATGGCGAGGTCACGGGATGGGGTACAATCATTAGTGTGTATATGATTTTGTCAGTGCAATCTTTATAAGCAACTATGTCTTTTTCAAGTTTTAGTTATTATTTTAAATTGTGCATGCTTGTGACATGAGTGTGCAGAGATCCGAGGCATTGGCTTACCCGGAGCTGGATTTATAGAGGGTTATGAGTTGCCCAAGGTAGGTGCTGGGAATTGAATTCAAGTCTTCTGCAAGAGTATTACCACCGAGTCATCTCTCAGTTTCTCATTATGCATCCTTATTACATAAAGAAGGCTATAACTTTTAAAATACTGTCTAGATTCTAGTTTGCAGTTTCTCTGTGTGTAACTGTTGTCATTTTTATAGGAGAAGGTCATGGCTTCTTGTGTGTGGTTATCCTTTTCTCCACAAGCATATTTAACATTGTCAAGAAGAGAAGTAGATCATCTTTCTTACTGATTCCAGAATTTATACCATTCAGTGACAACAACAGTGAGCAGCTTAAGTGATCTCATACAGATACACTTAGGTACCCTATTTAGAACACACACAATTTAAAATATTATCGGTTCTAGTTAAGTATCCTTAGGGCTTCCATAAAATGTCTTGATTTGAGTCATTAGTATCTTTTATATAATTTAATGTATGTTACATTAGGAACAATTTTATCTTTATTCTTCTCCAGCATTACAGTTTTTCATATTATTGACGTGGTGCTGATTTTTTTTTACATAAGTCATAACTACTGTCTGTGACACTTAGGATTGCCTCTACCTTGGCAAATGACAAATTTCTCATTTTCTGATATTCTTAAGGTGCTGGGCCAACTGGTGGGTCTTTTGGGAATACAAAGCTAAGTGAAGCATTGTCTTCTTGCCCAAATGCACAAGGGAGACGATCCTGAGAGTAACTAATGTGGTGGGGACCAAACACAAGACAAGCATTATTATTAGACGCCTCACTTAGAAGGAATCTACAAAGACAAAATAATTAAATTTTTTTATACTTTGACATGCAAATTCAACAAAGACCTTTTCTTCTAGGTCCGTTTTTAAGCCTTTCATATTTGTACCAAATATTTCACCACTGTTGGATACGAAATCACCAACATTTGAACTTGAAAGGCCAGTGGCAAAGAGGTCATATGTCAAGCCTGACAGACGACACCTACTCTACCAAAACCATCAACAAGCCTTGGAAATTATAAGTAACAATAAGGTATAGTTAAGTTATAGTATTTATTGTTTCATTTGGAATAGTTTAAGATGTGATTCAATCAATATTTTGAATTTTGGAGTCTTAGCTTTCCTTTTGTCCTTCATGTAAAAAAAAAAAAAAAATTGAGTTAGAAATAGTTACTCTCAGACTGATGAGGCAATGTAGCTTTTCCTTTGGTTAGGAACATGAAGCCAGTGTGGTAGGTAGCACACACCTTCTTTAACCCCAACACTTGGGTGGTAGAGGCAGGTGGATCTCTGATTTCAAGCACAGCCTGGTCTGTGAAGTGAGTTCTAGGACAGCCAGGGCTACACAGAGAAGCCCTGTCTCAAAAAAATAGAGAAAAAAAAAAGTATATATGTGTGCCGCATGCCTTTAGTCCTAGCGCTTGGGAGGCAGGAGCAGGTGGATCTCTGTGGTTTGGAGGCTAGCCTGGTCTACAGAGAGAGACCCTGTCTTGAAAAACAAAAACAAAATGTATGTATGTTGACTCCTTTAGAAAAATTTAGAATTTTGAACATAGTAACAATAGCTAACAATTACTGAATACTTATTATATATAGTTTTATATGTCTCATTTAATCTTTATAGCCATTTTTATGAGGAAGGTATTATTATTATTATTATTATATTATTCTGATGAAGATTCTAAGGCGGGGGAAGTTGCTTAATTTGCTCAGTGTACATTCCACCCCAAGTACTACAAAGTCTCTGAAGGGCACTTTACCTGGTCTTTGTATATAATGTTCTTAATCCCACAGCCCTACATTAGAATTACAGTGATTCAAGGGGCTGGAAGTCAGTGAGAGCTTGCTTAGCCGGCATATCTAAGTCCCCAGACTCAAAGTACTGCCAACAAGCAGACACAACTAGAAACAGCAATCAGTTTCTGTAGACTTGAAAAAAGGAGCTGAGGTTTTTGTTTGGGCTTTTGGCTTATAGTTTTGAGACAGGGTCTCATTGTATATTCTCGACTATCCCATATATGTGCTTATACAGTGTTCCTTCTTTCCTCTAGACTCAAAAGTTGATACCTGTTCATCTATTAAAAATTATTCCTTTTTAGGTTGGAAACATGAGTTCAGAGGTAGAGCCTTTGTCTAGCATGTTCAAGGTCCTGGGTTCAATCCCCAATAGCACTCATAGGAAAAATGCTTCTTTCTCTGGACACACCCCTACTTCCTGGAAACAAGAAGAAAATGTCTTTTTATTGCTTTTGCTCTTGAAAATGACCTTTTTGTTTCCTTAGTGTGGAGGGCATTTGTTTATTTACTATCCTGTTTTCTCAGTGCCAGGGGTTGAATGCAGGTCTTCAAGCATGCTGGGCAAGCAGTCTGCCACTGAGATGGACTCCAGTCCCATCCCTTACCTGATAGAATTGGCTTTAATATACAAGCTCTAAATCCACAAAAAAGCATCTCAGACTTGATTTCCAGCACACTTCTTCATATTCAAAGTGAATTTTCAGTTGTTGTGTTCTACACTTCCTGTTTATTGGTATCATGTGATTGTTCTTGTATTTTCAGCTAAAATAATTATTTGGTATTTTTGTATTAACTGAATCTAGAGCAATGATTTATTGCTTTTATCGATTTTTCATTCTTTTGCATCTACAGAATAGGAAAGTAACTAAACCAATAGAAACCAGAATGAACAAACCTTGCCAGTGGATTGGATTTTGTTAGATTCATATATGCATATTGACTTTTATTTATTTATTTATTTACTTGTTTTCCTTAGGAAAAAAGCATGACAATATTGGACAACCTGAAGACACTGGAAAAAGAAGTGTTTGAAGAGATAGAATCAATCCTCCAAAACAGACATCTTGACATGGATAAAACTATTAATCTCTTTCCTCGATATGTAAAAGATGAAATTAAAATTTATCAGTCTAACATTAGTTCTTAATGATCATTTAAGTGGTCAAAAATCTTCCTCACTGCCCTGGTAATAATACAAAGCTCCTTTAAGGAGATCTGATTATTTCCTCATAACTTAAGTGGTATTTTGACTGATAAAAACCACAGTAATTAGTATTCAATTGCATAAAGCATGAAACATAAACATGATGCATGGGCTATGCTACCATTCTGTGTTATTAAGGAAGCTCAAGGCTTTTTTTTTTTTTTTTAAGCAGTGGAAAGTGTGTCAAGTGCGTTTTTTGTGCTTTAGGCAAATATTAACCAGCTTCACTAGACAGCTGTCTAGATTTATGCTGTTTGACACTGCCACACACTCTGCAGAAGCCCTTTCATTACACTCAAAAGTGTATAGGGTTTGGCTGAGCAGCAAACTTATGGCTCTAATTGTTTAGCTTTTCCTCTCCCTCCCTCATCCTCTCAGAAACTATTAGTCCTTTTGTTATCTGTGTAGCTTTCCTTTTCCCAGAATGCTAGGTAGTTGTATCTTACAATAGGTCTTCTGGGATTGGCTTCTTCAACACACAGCTTTCACCATGCCTGTCTATGCTGTGATAGCTCGTTTCTTCTTAACATGAATAGTGCTTTCAGTTGAGTGTGTCACTAGTAAAGAGCCTCTTGGGTGCCTCTGATTGTAAGCAAACATCCATGTGCAACTTGCTGTGTAGCTCTAAGCGTTCAACCCATGTTGGATGGAACTGAGGTAGTACAGATCCTATGGTGTGCGTGAGAAACCACCATGCTGTCTTCTGCACCCTGCTGCAGCACTGTCATGTCCTGGCCAACCGTTGATGTGTCAGGATTTGGTCATTCTGAGTGTGACCTCTCACTTACGTAGGTAACAGGGATTGAAGCTATGGCCTTGCACTTTGTTTTTCAGTTAATCTGTAATTCCAACCGGCATATGGTGCTGAGTTTCTTTTCGTATGTTTATTTTCCATGTGTATACTTTCTCCAATGAGGTGTCTAGATCTTGGCCCATTCTTTAATCAGGTGCTTTTTATTTATTTATCTTACTAAAGCGTCTAAACTTTCTTCTCTAATTTAAAATTTTTATTTTATGTGCATGAGTGTTTTGCCTCCATGTACGTCTATGAAGCACATGCCTGGTACCCTCAGAGGGTGTGAGATCCTCTTGAACTGGAGTTATAGATGGCTACGAGCCATTATGTGGGTGCTGGGGACCAAACCTAGATCCTATGCCAGAGCAAGTGTTCTTAATCCTGAGCTATGTCTCCAGCCCCTCCAGCACTCAAGTCTAAACCTCTTAAGAGCTCCTTGTTCATAGGATGAAGTCTCAGTCCTTACCAAATGCCAACAATAGACACTTATCTGCTGTGCCTCCCTTTCATATGAGCAGTTCTGTTTAGTCTTAGAACTTGCTAACAAATGAGTTTCTTAGGTATTTTCCTTCCACAGAATAAGATTATATATGGCTCCAAATTAGTCATATATTTAATTATCTCATAGAATAGAAGTTCCATCTCAGTGTTATATTTGGATGCTTTGATATTATTTAATATTTGCTAAATGAACATTCAAATACCAGTGAAAAGAATTTATACAGAAATGTAAGGTTGAGTAAATTAGCTAGCTAATTTATTTGTGGCCACAGAAGTCTTAAACTTAGAAAATATAAGGATTATATGGATATGTGATTTTTTTACTGCAGTGTACTTGGTGTGGATACTTATGCTGGTAATTAATACCTTGGAATGTATTTTAGAAATTTTAATGTTTTCTTAAATTTCATCTGTTATAAAAATAAAAAGTAATAAACTTATTTTACATAAAATTGGTTTGTTTGATCTTTGATAAAAGTATAAGTTTATATATTAAGCTCCAAAACATTTCCTTAAAGATAATTTATACAAAATGAAATTTTGGAAACAGAGTTTCTTTTTATAAAAGTGATTTTTTGTTTTAAGACAAGGTTTCTCTGTATAGTGCTGGCTGTCCTAGAACTTGCTCTGTAGACCAGGTTAGCCTCAGACTCAAGAGATCCACCTTTCTCTGCCTCCCAAGTGCTGAGATTAAATGCATGTGCCACCACTTGGCTGGCTACTTCTAAACAGTATTTTACAAAATACTTTTACAATGCTGGGCCACACCTTTAATCCCAGCAGTCAGGAGGCAAAAGCAGGCGGATCTCTGAGTTTGAAGCCAGCCTGGTCTACAGTGTGAGTTCCAGGACAGCCAGGGCTACACAGAGAAACCCTGGAACAACAGGTTTTTAATCCAAATAATCATGGAAATTTTAAGCCTATCTTTCCCTGAAGAAAGATAACATCTTACAAACATGGACTGTGCTTCCAGTACCACCTATCACCTGATCATGGATGCCCAATTTTTAAAAGTACTTATAAAAGTTGTTTATTGACCACAGCCTGGTTGCTCCAAACTGCAGAACCAGGTCATGAGATCGCCCCAGGAAACTCACTTAAGGAAGCTTTGTCCTGACTGCAGAGTGTTCTGGGATTGAAACTTAGCAGAACTGTCAGCAGTCCAGCAATTGATGGGAGCAGACGCAACGTTCAACAGCCAAACATTAGGCAGAGCTTAGGGAGTCCTGCAGAAGACGGGGAGGAGAAGGGGAAGGAGGAGAAAGAAGGATCCAAGGAGCCGAAGGAAGGAGAAACCAGAGGGGTCAGGGACACCATGAGAACAGAAGCAATTGACAGGGACGTACGGGGGCTCTCAGAGATCAGGGAGCCTGGAAGGGTCTGCATATATGTTATGGCTAAATAGCGTGGTGTTCCTGTGGGAATCTTAATAGTGGGACCAGGGGCTGTCTCTGACTCCTGCCTATTTGTGGGATTAGCCTTAGATTTTTCAAAACCTACTGTAACTAGGGTTGTTAAACACTTCAACCTGCCTTCTAGGCCACCAACCAGAGAGTGGAGAAAGAAGGGTAATAGGAAAAGAGGGTTGTGGACCTGTTTAGATGTAGTCCTTTGGGGTGATTCCAATCTTTGTTGTCAGGATATCAGCTGTCCAGTCCAATAGCAAACACCAAACAGTAATCGGTAGCAGCAGCTCTATCCAACAGAAACCTCAAGGCCCACCAAATTGGCAACAGTCAGTGGAAGTAGCAAGAATCAGTCGGAATACCATGAGAAGTTCTTTGGTGTGTTTCTATGAAGTGGACCAGCAAAGACCAGTGAAAACCAGTGAAATTTTGCAGTCGAAGACTGGCATAGGATGCAAGCTTATCCTTTCACTGTGGGATTCTATGCATACTCTTTTCCAGACATCATGTGCCCTCTCACGTGTCTGTTTCTGCAAAACATCCTCTCACAAGACAGCTTCCAGACAAACATCATTCGACCCAACTGAGTTTCCTAACAAACAGAACTTTCCCCTTCAGTGGGACCCCTTTCCTTCTCCTGGATTGCTTGTCCAGCCTTGATGTGATGGTCTGTGTCTGGTCTCATCGTAGCTTGTTATGCCCCATTTGGTTGATGTCCCTGGGAGACCTGCTCTTTTCTGAGGGGAACCAGAGGGGGTGTGGATATGGGGAAGAGGGGAGAGTGACTGGGAGGAGGGAGAGAGAATGGAAATGCAGTCAGGATGGAATATATAAGATAAGAAATCAGAATTTACAGACAGAGAATTCACAGACAAGATTTGTGTGGTACCATCAGCATTATTCAAAGAAAAGATATAGACGATGCAAGTTAAAATAGGTATTTTATTGAGAAACGTGCTGTCAGTGAGAAAGTAACATACAAATATTTTCATTTAATAAAATTAGCTTATTCTTAAGCCTAAAAACATGGCTTAAAAGCCTCTATCATCTGAAACTGCAAGTCACTTTGATCTATGGTTTTCTTTTAGAATCTCCCAAGGACAATAATGTTTCAGATTCCATTTGTGCAAATGAAAGAGCATAGTTAATATGGTTATTCATAAACAAAACAAATTCCCTCACTTGAGTTTGAGTTGCCCGAGTACATGTGAATTCTGTCTTGTCACTCAAGGCTGCTAAGGCGAGTGCTTACATGTACTCCTGGGCATTAGGCGTACAGTGTAGGCATGCCTCCTTTTCCCCCTAAGTTTTATGACAATATAGTTCTGCCTAAAACACCCCAATTCCATGATCATAACATAAAATAAAAACCATTTCTTTTTACATACACTAGGCTCCCATGCAAAGTTTCCTTTTAATATGTATTTGCTACATTAAAAGGACCAGGGCACTAACCCCATAATTTCCTAAATGGCTTTTATATATGAAACACTAAAGTAAGATAAATAACATTTAAAATAAGTTAAACCATCACCGATATCTAATAATGAAGAAGCTGTTCAAAAGATGTGCAGATTAACTGAGGGGGAAGCTTTACCCGAGGTTGATACGGGCTGGATGTGTCTCTTCAAAACCCAACCCCAGTGAGGGGACCTGAGAAGTGTGGCTCATGAGAGAAGAGGTGTGAACATGCGGTTTGCTCTTCCAGAGCCTCCCCTCCCACCACAGGCGGCTCCATTGGTGGACTTGAAAAGGGGCCTCACCAGAGGCTTAGTGCTCGGCTGCCTACTCTTACACTACCAGCCTCCAGACCTGTAAGAAATCTGTGTTCATGTCATTTTGTTTTAAACTCTTGATGGACTAAGCAGCATTTGCTAATTTTTAAACTTATAAATTTTTTAGACATGAATACAAAAAAGACTAAATTCTAAAGGTCGGATGCTAGGTTTAGAATTTTAAGTTCCTGACTCTATATTTTCTCAATGCAGGGAATAAAGCAGATCTTTCTTCTACAGTATATTTTGAAACTACCAGAAACAGTACATCTCATGGTATTATTTCTTATGACATTTAAATGAATATGATCAAGTTACTTAAAATTTTTACCTTGAAATATTACAGAGGTAATAATATTAATGTTCTTATTCTTTTCTTATTGGTACACATTAGTAGTTTAGATAGAAGACACAAAAAGACAAGCCTTTAAAATTGGTGTTTTATCAAAAATAAATTTTAAAGTTACTTTTAAAAAAATACTGGGGTTAGCCAGGCATGTTGGCACATACCAATAAGCCCAGAACTCAGGAGGCAGAGGCAGGAAGATCAGGAGTTAAAAGCCATTCTTGGCTACATAGGGAATTTGAAGCCAGCCTGGGCTACAGGAGACCTTGTTTCAAAAACAAAACAGTAGTTGTAATTTTTGAATGGGCAGAATTTGTCAAAGAAGTGGGAGAGAAAATAAAACCTTTTACCAGAATGAATAAAAATCTGCTGGGGGAAAGTGTTACTGATAATGTAAAGTTGTCTTAAGGTTTGTTTTGAGAGCAGCAAACTTGCCAAATTTGGCAATTTAAAATTACAGCCAGTTGGATGCTGACTTTGTAATTATAACAAACAGTTTCAGAAAGAAACGATTTTAAACTATTGGGACAATAGTGGTATCCATAGCAACTATTATATTCATTATCATAACTTTTAACTTCATGGTTTCTCTTGTCAGTTTCCTATGTGCTTTATGTACACATAAAGTTATAGCGTGTCAGTACAGGGTAGGAATGCCTTTGCATTTTACAGAAGAGATGACCTGCCCAAGGTCCCACAGCTAAAAGAATCAGATATGAGGCTAGAGGGATGATTCCTGTGGGGTTCTCTCTATAAGTTAAATCTTAGGGGAGAGTGAGGATGGAGATGAGTGACCAATTTCTTTATAGCTTTCCTGTTGGGGGTTGCTTACAGTACCGGCAGGAGGACTCTGTTCAGGACTCTTTTGAAGAAATCTGTAAAACAGATACTCATCCCGAAACTCATATTCATTGGTGATGTGCTGGATAACTCCCCCTTGCACCAGTCTGTCTCCATAGATCACAGCTTCACCACGGTCAGAAGCAAGGCCGACTTCGATTAGCCAGTTCACCAGGTCACAGCCACAGAAGGTCCCGGCAGAAGTCTTTGCACCACACCTGTATGTCAAAGGAATGATTCAGCCATTTGCTCTGTAATTCTGGTATCAGCACTGCATGGCGAAGATGAGCAAAGAAAAATAAAAAGGAAACGAGGAAAGACAGTGTCATAGTTAAGATTGTGACGGAGATGGAGCTGTTGTATACATGAAGGATCTGTTGGCGTGCCTGGTCCTAGGAAGGCCCTCTGGTGAAAATAAAACACACTAGTAGTGCTTGGGGAAACCAACACTTTTAAAAGTGACAGAGGTCAGTGTACCGCCTGAGAAAGTCTTCCTGGACTCGTGCATGTTGGAAATCAAACCCAGACCCTCTGGAAGAGCAGCCAGTGCTCTACTGCTGAGCCATTTCATTTCTCTACACACATTCCAGAAGAATCTTTTAATAGTAGCATGGCAGCTCTCTCTCTCTCTCTCTCTCTCTCTCTCTCTCTCTCTCTCTCTCTCTCTGTGTGTGCATATGCACATAATGTGTGCACACATGTGTGGAGACCTGAGGTCAGTGTTGCTGTCTTTCCTCAATTGCTCTCCATCTTTACTGGGACAGAGTCTCATTGAGCCTCACAGAGGCTCCTCTGGCTAGGCTTTCTCTCTACCAGGCCTGGGGTGACAGGCCTGGGCCACTAGTCCAGCTTCACATGGATTTTATAGACCCAAGTCAAGTTCTTGTACTTTCTCACTTTACTAAGCAATCTCTGCAGCTCCTCATAAGGCCTTTTATCTGTTTTACAGAGAGCTATTATATAAATGACTATTAGAGGAGTGTGTGTGTGAGTCTGTGAGTGTGTGAGTGTGTGTGTGTGTGTGTGTGACACAGCTATAATCCCAGCGCTTGAGAGGCTGAGGCAGCAGAATCAGCTTTGAGCATATGTTATGTAATGAGACTCTATCTCAAAGGAAAAAAAGAATTACTTTTATTAACCTAGTTTATTGAATTAAAACAAAATTAAGCTTTGTTTTCAGCTTACAGTACCACAAATAGTCTCTTTCCCTCAGCAGCCAGTACAGCCACCTGCTTTATTAGGAACCAGGGAGCAAACAAGTGAGGTCGGTCCTACAGCAAACCCAAGATTTTAAAAGTAAGACTTGGGACTGGAGAGATGGCTCAGCGGTTAGGAGTGCTCGTTGTTCTTCCAGAGGACCCCAGTTCTGTTCTCGGCATCTTTACCATGCAGCTCAGAACTGCCTGTGAGTCCAGCTCCAGGGGAATCTGACCCGCTCTTCTGACCTCCACAGGCATGCACACTAATAATAGAAACCAATCTGCTTTAAGCAGTGTGCTTTGATTTTTGTTTAAAGCTTCCCAATTGTTTAATACTTGTCTTCCTAATGCAAATTTGGATTGCCGTAAGTACGAGCACATACAGAAGAGAAAGATATGCAAAACAAAAAGCCAATGACATGAATTATGAACATTTTCCTACAAATGTGCACTAGACAGCAAGAATCTCCACAGGCGTCAATCAAGCTGTGAAATCTGAAGTGCCTGACAACAGGAAATAGAGGGTGAGGAACAAAATGAAGTGACAAATAGGTGTGGAAAAATCTAAAGCATTTTTACCACAAATACAAGGTTCCACATATACGAATCAGAGAAAAGTTAATGATGTAGAAATCTTTTCAAATACATGAAATATCAACGACAGAGTCTGTGTCTGGGCCTTTTCAACATCGAGGCACTATCTCCTGCCCAGGCACTGACTGAAGATATCTGGCCCTTGATTGCTGTGAGCAGGCAGCTCTCACGAGAGCCTATGGATAGCACAGAGTGTCAGGGAGTGTGACAGTGCAGGCTGCAGATTCTGGGCAGGAGCAGGGACAAACTGCTCTATACCAGCTGGGGCCCATCCAGCCATCTGGGACCTGGTAGCTCAGCAAATGCTGAGAGTTCTGCTTCCTGACAGTTGGCAAGCACAATACCCTGACAGATAATGTGAATTTTTTTCTAAAAAAAAATTTAAAGATTTATTCACAGACTGTATCCTGAAATTGTGTTCAGCCTTCCAAGGTAGAAAAGTGACTTTTTATCAGAGTTTATCATTCATTGTTAGCCATTGGGCAAGGCTCATCACAGATATTGAAGGCCTCCAGAGTAAAATTTTTCTTTAAGGTTTACTTATTATTATTTTATGTGCATGAGTGTTGTGTCTGCCACGTACATATGTATGTGTGTGTATGTATGTATGTATGTATGTATGTATGTATGTATGTTATGTATGTATGCGCACCATGTGTATGCCTGGTGCCCAGGAGGCGGGAAGACAGAGTCGGATCCCCTGAAACTGGAGTTACAGACCATTGTGAGCCTCCCTGTGAGTGCTGGGAACTGAGAAGCTGGGTCTCGGTAAGAACAAGTGCTTTCAGTAGCTAAGCCATCTCTCCAGCCCCCAAGGTAGGATTTTTCAAGGAAAAGGAAATCTGAGATTTTGAAAATTGAACTTGCCAAAGGCTCACATAGTCAAGAAGCGCCAGCTCAGGAGACTGACACTCAGCCCCTCCCGCTTCCTCCGCCTGGCTATGTTCTTGTGATGGTAATGGCGTGCGTGTTGAGCACTGTGGCACAATACTTAAAAATGAACCGTCTCGAATACTAATCTCCAAATTTTTATAAATACACATAAAGGTGTTAGACTCTTCATATTTTCTTAGTTTTATTTCCTCTCACATAAAGCTATCGACACAGTAATGTTTGATTATTCATAGTTCATCATTTCCTGCTGCAGCATATTCTGTTCCTTGGGGATTAGAAGAATAAATATAATGTCAAAAAATAATGACTAGGACTTGAGGTGAAATAAAAATCATAGAATTAATTAAGAGGCAGAAATTTCATTTCATTCTCTTGACAGTGTCATTAGTAACAAGGAACGGCATAGCACGAGAGGATGAGAATACGAAATCTCTCCTAGAGCTGGTGTTTGCCAGGGCTTTGTGGGAGACACTAACGGCCAACATGTAGAGAATGTAAATCTCCTACCACACTTCTGCAAATCACATTTTATGGAGAGATCAGAAGCTGCCTGACAGTAAGTGCAAGAATCAACCATTAGCTCATTAAAACCTAATGTTCATAACCTGGAATCTTCATCTCTGAACCCTGTACTGACTTTACCTTCTTTTTCTGACGATGTTTCGGATGCAAAGGTCACGGTGATAATGTACGAACTGTTGACAGGTCATTTTTATTTCCTCAGAAACTGGGGATTCTCTGTCTTCTGCTGCTTCTTTGTTGTTCCACAGGAATTCAAGCCTGAAATCCAAAATTTAAGCAGGCCATTTTTTAAGGAGAGAAAACGAGTGTGCGAAGGTCCTATCTGCCTCGGCGCATGGCTGATCCAAAACCTGTCACCAGAGCTCTGTCATCAACCAGGATGTCACTGATCTCTGAACCCGCAGAGCCCTGGTGGGTTCTAAGCACAGACGTGACTTAGAAACTAGGCAGGATGTCTCAGACTGCTTCAGAAACTAAAACCAACCAAGCTAACTTAGGGATTTTATTTCACCATTTCCAATATTAGTACCACAGAAACAAATGCCAGGACCTGTTCATTCTGTCCGTCCAGCCAATACAACTGTTGACAATCGACTTGGGCCACATTGTGAAACTGGAGACTGAGCTGAAGGGCTTTCCCGTTACACTTTCCTTTTGGAAATGATTATAAATGATTACGATGCTTAGCAAAGACATCTTAATGAGAATAACGGTGGTGACCGCGGAGAAGAAAGGCAAGGTTCCTATCAGCACTTCTAGTGTCTGTGCATTTTGCCTCGAGAGCAAATGAAAAACACTCTCCCTGCCTCTCTTCCCTGTGTTCAAACTTTTACTTTGTTATTTTTCATAAAGAAACATTGATTTCTAACTTAAAAAAAAATTACAGGAAGTCAACAGAACCTCCAAAGTTGAGAGAATCCTGAAAATTTCTGCAAACTCTAAGTTTGCTAGGAAGAGAAAGCCTATTGTCAAAGGGAGAGAAACAATCAGGTGTAGACTTTGATGGGGGAACACACCACCGACCACTTCCATTTGCAAGTTTCATTTCACTGTATGCAGTTAATAGCATGGGTAGAAGTCTGCCTGTCAACTCTTGTTAAAATGCAAATTACATTGTTGGATTTATAATACTTCCTCCAATACATTCTCTGCAATTATCTGCAACAAATACACGATTTCACAGATAACCTTTGTGTGGTATTTAGTGGTCTCCTAGCAGATATAAAAGTACAAAGGTATCAATACTTTAATAGAATGACCTTGTTATCACCTTTAGGTATGCAGGCTTATTTCGAAACTGAATTTACCTTCTTTTGAAAGGTAGGATGATTAAATGTTTGTCCAACCCAAAGATTCCAAAGGAAATGAATCCCTAGGGAGAGAAAACAGTTATTCTGTCTGAACTCAACAGTAAAACCTTAAGATAGAAATTAAGACGTTTAGCAAGTGAGGAAGCAGCCGATAGTGATCAGAGCGACATCTGATTCAGCATCCAGAGCAGACGTGGGCTCAGTGTCTGTGGGCATACATGACACCCTGCTTGCGGTCTCTTCCTACTAATTAGGATGATAAGGAAAGCCAGTGCTGAAACTGCATCTGCATGACAGCTCACTGAAGAGAAATGGAACCTCTTAAAGCCTACATGCTTCTGTTTCCCCCTTTCTGAAAAGAAAATCCCTCTCACTGTGCCTACGTACTATTTTTCTCTTGAAACTTCATAAATATAATTAACAAGGACTGCAATATCTAATTGTAATACATTTAGTGTTATGTTGTAGATATGAAAGGTTCACCAAGGACTTATGCCTTGTAAGCATGGTCCTTCGTGCACTGCTACATGAGGCTAGCAGGCAGGCCCAGTGGTTAGGAGTGCGGGTCACTCTTCAGTTCCCAGCCCCCACGCTGAGTGGCTCAAAACTGCTTGTAGCTCCAGTCCCAGGAGATTTGGCACCTCCTTCTGGCCTCCACAGGCAACTGTACTCATACATATGCATGCCCTACCTTCCCCAAACACACGAAAGACTTGATTGTCTTTAGCCTGTCAGAAAGGAATACCTCACTACACCAAGTCCTTACAAGGAGAATGGACTGGAGAGAGAGCTGTGTCTTCTCATGCCTTCCAAAAGGCATAAGCTGTGTAGGCAGCGTTTGAAGGGTAACATCCCTGCCCTTCTGTTCTGTTCTTGACAGAGCCCTATGGATTGAAGCTCACTTAGCTCCTATCCTAGCTTGGCTCAGCCTGGAGTGGGGCTTTCTGAAGGTGAAATGCTAAGGTGTGGGGGGTGTGGGGGGTGTGGGGAGTACTGTGAATTTTCAGCCTAGCATTCTATAGTTGGTAATGTCAGATCTTAACTAGTATCACACAGTGAGACTGGTATCAAGTGGCTCTGCGGTGCCCATGTTTTTAATAAACTGATTACATAATGTTTCTTTATACTTTGTTAATTTTCTTCCAACAACCATGTCAAAACAAACAGGAAATACGTTGCGTGGTCAGTGGAAGGCAAAAGCATGAGGGGGCACAAACTGACAAGGTTTAACTACGGCCAATGTGGCCAAATATTTCAAATTTGATAGGCAGTGATTTCCAACACAGTATTTTTCAAGCAAATATTCAGTGTATGAATGAATGTTCTCTAATTAAACAGTATAGGTCTGAGTTAGGTATATGGTTCAATGTAGAGCACTTGCCTAGTATGTACAAAACTCCAAGTGAAAATTCAATCCCCAGAACCTTAAAAAAAAAAAAGCAGGCTGATAAAAAGATAAATTTTAAACTTTGCACATAAAATATTTCCCAATATTAAAATGTTATTTTTCTTTAAATAGCTCATTTTTTTTTGTCCCAGTGCTCGGGATTAACCTAGAGCCTTCTGAATGCTAGGCATTAAATATCAATTTTAATAGAAACGTGCCAGGGGAAATGGCCATATCTATTTTGTAGGTATTTTGGTGTTGACATGAGATAATGAATGTAAAATCCTTAACAAATGGTTGGTACCTGGTAGACTCTCAAGGAACAGCTACTACCCTCTCTGCTAAAACTTATTTTAGCAGATGATTTTTAAAATACTGATTTAAGTTCCTGTCATTCAAAAAAACATTCAATGTTCAGTACTGTAAGAGGCCAGACGAGAGGCTCAAGAAGCAAATGATTTCCCAAAGTGAGTTTTTAAGATCATAAGAAGTGTAGGAAGAATTTGAGGACATCTTGCTCCTACTTAAATTATCATTCTCCATCTCAACACCAAAGCAAAACAAAGTATTTGGTATTTCTGGCTGAAACACTCAGCGAACATTCTGATGACTTTAACCAATCTAATAACTCATCTCTATGGGAGACAGGCAGCAGCTGTCAGCTGTCATGTGCGTCAGCAGCTGACAGACAAACTAAACCCTTTTGATTTAAAAGAAAACAACGTCTGCACCCCCTCCACACACATACCCCAATCAACTCACCCAAGAAACCAGAGCCCTCTTAATTCTCTGTAAATAAATACCTGGCCAAAGTTAAACACAGCACAGAAAAACTGTAATTCAACATAGAGTCGTCCCGTCTCGTGGTTGAACAGCCACCACAGACAGCTAGAGAGATTCTGTGGAGAGGAGCAGAAAGAGCACTTGAGAATTAAGTATGTGCATCGTCTCCCTCCATCCAGAGCACAGTATAACTTAGCTAGCTAATAATTAGGGGGAAAAGACGAAAGGGGAAAAACATCAAGAGAATGTAGAAGCTTTGTCTTTCAAACAAGAGGTTTCAACCTCTCCTCTTGACAGATGCCATTCAAACAGCATCTATTCTGATCAGATTTGAGTAAAAAGACGTGCGATATAATACAGAAGCTTACATAATATATCAGGACTGCCGACTAGCCTACACAGGACGGATTTTAGAATTAGTCTGACACAGTGAAAACAATGACATCACTAAGCAGCAGCTCTTGGCAGCATTTCTTTTTCTGTGACTTTTGTTCTTAGAGGGCTGTTAAGGGGTGCTGGCTAGTATCGTGCTGCGTAGGGAGCGTCCGAGTGTAAACGCTGTAAAGGTTACAGAGGCTTCTGGCCCATCTCCCATCCCTAGAGAAGTCACACTCGAACCATCTTAAGGAATTATGTATGACAACTGATAATTCACAAATGAGGATAATAAATAAAACCCTTCTGCGATTAAAGAAATGTACACAATAAAATAAACTACTATACTTATAAGTTGTTATAAAATTAAAAATCTTTTGGTATTTGATGCTGGCATGAGAACTCTATAAATATGTATTAACCCTTTGGGAAAGAAACAGTAGAAGACACCTGTGTTATAGAAATACAGACGCTGATGAAGGTCTCTCAATTTTGGGACTCTACCGATCAAAAATACAATGTCTGGAGGTGTTTATTAGAGCATTTTGAAAAAATTATGAACAATTAAAAATAGAGAAGTGCTTGAATAAATTATGATGTTACTTCTCTGTGGCTATTGGGAAATATGCTAAAACAATGGCTCCAGAGACTTCAGTCAAGTGACCTTGTTTAACGTAGGTGAAAAAAAGCAAGACAGAAGCCTGAATGTACCATTATTGTATGCTGAGTGTGCTAGAAAATTAGTAGGCAGGGTTGAGGCTAGAGGTTAGCAGTTCAGCTTCTGCTTAACATGCATGATGCCCTGGGTTCAATCTATGTGTACAAGTGTTCTCCTGCATGCATGTTGTTTACCATGTGTTTGCCTGTAGAAGATCTGATGCCCTCTCCTGGCCTGCCTCACACGGAGGCCAGGAGAGGGCATCAGATCTTCTAGAGCTGAGTTGTAGACACTGACAATCAAATGTCTATTCTCTGCCAAGGGTAGCAAGTGTTCTGAACTGCTGAGCCACCTCTCTAGCACCCCAAAATTTACCTTTAAAAGTGTATTTGAAAAATATCTTTCTGGAGACGATTCAGCTATTTTTGTCCACTGTCAGGCATACAAGTTCTGCATATATCATGGAAATACTTTGTTTTCACAAATTCTAAGTTCAATAGTATAGACCGAGTAAGTGATGTGAGGGGAAAAGACTGTTGGAGCACTTGGGCAACGGAAGATCCCTTGTCCCCATCCTGTGCCTTCAACATTACGCTAACTGCTAATATTCAGAAGACCTAGCCACATACTCCTGCAAAACAGCAATGATGTTTCTCTGAGAGAAGCCAAATCTTAAAGAAACGGCCCCAAACAGAAGCAGAAGGAACACTTACAGCAAACAGGCCGATGATGAGCAGCAAGCACAGCAGGACATGCCGAGTCAGCTGTGGGTCGCTGCTCTGCAGGTACTGCTCCTCTTCCTGGGCAAGGATGCAGCTCTGGGAGTCACAGCGGCTCACACAGTGGTCGGCTACAAAACAGTGAGCACAGCTGTAAGGATCAAACCCAAGAGAAACAGCACAGAAGCCCACTCGGCTAAGAATCAGGTTCTAACTGTCAGTGGCCCTGGGGAATGCTCTCATGTTTTGTTGGAGAGTCTCATGCACAAGCAGAATTTGCGGTAGTTCCATCTACGTATTTAACAAAGGTCTTTGTCTACAAAATTTATGTTATATGATTATGATACATAATTTAGAATACTTTATAGAGTTTACATATAATTTATATAATCTTTTTATTTATTTTGTTTTATATTATTTATTCACTTTATATCTTGATCATAGCACCCCTCCCATCTATCCTCCCAGTCCCATCTTTACACCCCCTCCCCCATCACTCCTTTCCCTTCCACTCAGAGAAGGTTGGCCCCATGGGTACCAACCCGCCCTGGCTCATCAAGTCACAGCAGGACTAAGCACATCCTCTCCCATTGAGGCCAGACAAGACAGCCCAGCTGAGGAAGGGAATATACAGTCAGGCAACAGAGTCAGAGGCAGTCCCTGCTCCAATTGTTAGGGGACCCACATGAAGACCAAGCTGCACATCTGCTACATATGTGTAGGGGACCTAGGTCCAACCCACATGCTGTTTGGTTGGTGGTTCAGTCTCTTTGAGCACCCATGGGTTCAGGTTAGTAGTTGACTCTGTAGGTCTTCTTGTGGTGTCCTTGACCCCTCCAGCTCCCTCAATCCTTCCCCAAACTCTCTCACTAGACCCCCCAAGCTCTGCCTATCTGTTTGGCTGTGTGTCTCTGCATCTGTTTCCATCAGCTGCTAGCTTCCTCTCAGAAGACAGTTATGGTAGGTCCCTGTCTGCAAGAATAGCAGAGTATCATTAATAGTGACAGGGGCTGGCTCTCTCACATGAGATGGGTCTCATGTTTATGGCAGTCATTGATTGGCTGTTCTCTCAATCTCGGCTCCATTTTTATTCCTGCACATCTTGTAGGCAGGACAAATTTTGGGTCAAAAGCTTTGTGGGTAGGTTGGTGCCCCCTCCCTCCACTGCAAGCCCCACCTGGCAACAGGAGTTGACCAGTTCAAGCTCCATATTCCTTGCTGCCAGGAGTCTCTGCTAGGGTTATTCTCATGGCCTCCAAGGAGCCTCTCTCATCTCAGGTCTCTCCAGTGTGTCCCAGAGATAGCGTGCACACACACACACACACACACACACACACACACACACACACACATCAATTTCTGTTCTTTCTCCCAGTCCTCACAGCCCCCACACTCTCTTCACACCTGAGCCCCATAAAACTGGATACACTAAACTAATAGAAGAGAAAGTGGGGAATAGTCTTGAACACATTGGCACAGGACTCATCTTCCTGAAGAGAATACCAACAGCTCAGGCACTAAGATCAACAATTAACAAATGGGACCTCATGAAACTGAAAAGCTTCTGGGAGGCAAAAGATACCATCAGTAGGACAAAATGGCAGCCTATGTGTTGGGAAAAGATCTTTACCAACTCTACATCCAACAGATAGCTAATATCCAAAATATATAAAGAACTCGAGAAATTAGACACCAACAAACCAAATAACCCAATTAAAAAAATGAAGTACAGACAGAGCTAAACTGAATTCTCAACAGAGGAATCTCTAAAGGCTGAGAAACACTTAAAGAAATATTCAACATCCTTAGTCATTAGGGAAATGCAAATCAAAATGGCTCTGAGATTTTATCTTAAATTCTCCCGTCAGAATTGCTAAGATCAAAAACTCAAGTGACAGCACATGCTGGCGAGGATGTGGAGAAAGAGGAACACTCCTTCATTGCTGGTGGGAGTGCAAACTTGTACAACCACTCTGGAAATCAATCTGGTGCTTTCTCAGAAAATTGGGAATAATTCTACCTCAAGACCCAGCTAGACCACTCCTGGGCATGTACCCCAAAAATGTTGCACCGTACCACGAGGACACCTGCTCAGCTATGTCTGCAGCAGCTTTATTTGTAATAGTCAGAAACATGAAACAACCTAGATGTCCCTCAACTGAAGAGTGGAGAAAGAAAATGTGGTAGAGTTACACAATGGAATATTACTCAGCTATTAAAAAACAAGGACATCGTGAAATTTGCAGGCAAGTGGATGGAACTAGAAAATATCCAGAGTGAGGTAACTTAGACACAAAAGGACATGCATGGTATGTACTCGCTTATAAGTGGATATTAGCCATAAAGTACAGGATAACCTGTAAAAGACCCGCTTACTGGAGCCCCACGTCAGGCGCCAAACTGTAAAAGACCTTTCTGCCCCACGCTTGGCGCCAAAACTGTAAAAGACCTGAGCTAACTGTAAAGGACCACTCTTGCCCACGTTTGGGGGCCAAACTATAGCTGCTCCGCAGGTCCGGGTTTAGCAAGAGAGAGAGAGTGGGGGAAAGAAGGGGAAGAGCTGCGAAGAATAGAGACAAGCCAGAGGATCTGTAGTCAAGTCTTCTTTACTGTCTCCACCATACACACACCACTACACCTACTACTACTACACCACACATACACACACACACACCAACACACACACACACACACACTACAAGGAAATCCTGGGTATTTATAGGCTTTTGCCACGTGCCTTGCAGGTGTGGATATGACGTAAGCCTTACAGGTGTGGACAGCACGTGCGCCTTACAGGCATGTATGGTGTGGATAGCACGTGGATAACACGTGCACCGCATGCCTTGTAGGCGTGGATACCACGTGCTCCTTGCAGCTGGGGGCACTAAACAGCAAAACAAGCTATGTGGGATATCAGAGTGTGCTTCAGCTGTTGTAGGCTGTTGAAAACCAAGTCTCATGTCAGGGTATATGGCTCAAGATGGCTGCAAAGCTGATAGCTGCTTTCTAGCCGCTTTCTGCTTAAAGTCGGCTCCCAACAATAATCAAGCTAGAGACTCAAAGAAGCTAAGTAACAAGGAGGCTGCGGGGAGAATGCTGGGATCTCAGAAAAGGAAATAAAATAGACATCAGAAGTGGGTAGAGAGAGGGAACTTGGGTGAGGGAGTTTACATATAATTTTAAAGGTTAAATTAATAAAGTTTTATCTGTGATAAATCCACATGAGCCCTAAATACCCTATTATGTCCCAATCTGACATGAAACAAATGTACTATTATTACTTCTTGAATTTTATGAAAGACCTGAGTTAGTTAAGTGGTCCTGGTCCTAGAGAATAAAACCAAGGGGCAGTTCAATACGTTTCAGGAAAACTTCCTGGATTTATCGCTTCAATTAATCTTTGTTTTTGTTTTGAAGGTCCTGGGGCTTGAACCTAGGGTTTCATGATTGTTGGGAAGTAAGTACTTGACACTAAGCTACACCCTCAGGTATGTGAGTTAAATTATTTGGAAGTGTGTATGTATCTGTCTATTATAATACTATGTTTAAGAATTTTATTTTTTTAAATAAGTGTTCTGTCTCTTAATTATGATCTTATTATAACTTTCCCCATCTTACTGGAAACATATACTCAAGCCATGAGCTACAGTGTACAGCTTCAGCAGAAAGCCTGGGTAGTGTTCTTTTCACATATAAAGACGGTCCTTTCTTCCCACCCTTAGTGCATCCTCATAGTCCCGGGGCACTTACTTTTCTCAAAGGAAGAAGGCATTGGCCCACTAGCACTTGAGTTCCTTATTGGCTCTATTGATGGACAGCGTAATTCACCATTTCCCAAGGAACAAGCACAGCAACCTAGAAAGATAAAATAGGATGTGAAGGGAGGGCGCACCCACAGCAGAAACGCAGAAGTTCAACGGCACCAAGCCAAGGCCAAGCCACTCCTGCTGTCTCCGTGGAAACATCTTCTGTATGGGCACTCATCCTGGGGTGCAGCGAGCAACTCAACAGTGTCAGGCAAATGCTCTGTTTCCTAACGTTGTCACCTCGATGTACGAGACAGGGAGAAAGGTTTTTACCAACCCTGCTTCCTCTCCAATGCGCTTTGGAAACCGAGAATTCAAAACCATTTCCTAAAACACAAGACTCTCATTCATCACTTTCATGAACACCACGGCTCTGCTGATTACCGGTGGAAAAGTCAAATCAATGTTGATCTAAATGAAAGCCACCTGTGACGCGGAGTCTCCGATGCTCCGTATGCCCGGCCCAGTAATGGGAAGAAAGGCATCCCTGTCCTTTTGGACAGTTTTTTACAGTCCTCTGGAAGCTGCGTATGGATGCTGTTGATGAAATCCTCTCCTGGGTTCATCTCAGCAGTCACCTCCCGCAAGCTTCCGCATCTTATGAGTCTGGCAGATGCGATCCTAACAGTTCTCTCTGCTTTTTTCAAGCACACAGGGCTGGAGCTCTGGCTGGTTCACAGGCAGGCTGTTCTCCATGAGTCACCGTGAGACATGTGCTGCACGGCTGTAGTTTTCCTCTGTTTTAATTTATTTATTATATTTATATATTTGTTGTTTAGAGATTTATTTTATATATTTATTTCCTCAGATAACTGCACAGAATGCCCTTTAAAATTTGTTTTACAGTTATATACCCATAGTGTTTCCTGACAGAGATTGCAATATTAATAGAGTAATAATTTTGGTGATAAAATTATTAAAATGTACATGTTAGAAAAATGACTAATACTTAGGTTTAACCTCTCATTGATAATGTACTTTAAGTTCTTCTGTGATATTCTTAAAAACAAAGGGCTTTCAAAGTATAAAAGTTATTATGTGTAGGCCATTACAAATGTCTTTTTAATTAAGATAATAATACCACCTCAAGGTTAGAAAGAGAACCACAGAATAAGAGAAGAGAAAATAAGATATCGAGCCTAGCTCTTCAGAAACATGAAGGTTTAAATAATAAACTTACACTAAAAGATATAAAAATTAAGAAAACATGTGAGGGCAGCACAATACAACGGCATGTCTACAGGAAATGAGCACGCACACACATGTATACATGAGTGAGCAATATGGGCTCTGTAAAAAAAAACCAAACTGTTTTGCAGTTTCTTCCTTCAACTATAAGGGCTTATCAGTAGCTCATCAGCTGTCTCTTTATTAGCCAAACATATTTTATTAAACAAATGGTATTTTATTTATTTTCAAGATTTATATATTTCTGTTTCATGTGCATGAGTGTTTTGCCTACGTGTATGTATGTGTACCATGTGTGTATCTGGTGCCCAAGGAGGCCCGAAGAGGGCATCTGATTGCCTGGACCTGGAGTTACAGAACCCAGGCCCACTGCAAGAGCAAGTGTTCTTAAACACTGAGCCGGCTCTCTCTCTCTCTCTCACCATATGAACCAAATTCTTGAGCACATACTAAAACAGTGTGATG
The DNA here is from genome assembly GCA_030674055.1 of Rhabdomys pumilio. Lineage (NCBI taxonomy): Eukaryota > Metazoa > Chordata > Mammalia > Rodentia > Muridae > Rhabdomys > Rhabdomys pumilio. Next base: position 142,946,453 of record JANHMN010000002.1, read on the forward strand.
TAGTGAGAATTCTGGAATTTTGGTTTCTTTAAAAAAGAAATCACAGGACTATTGTACGAATATGTTTTCGTTTTAATCCCAGGTGTGGGGTATGGGGCTGCTCCAAAGCAGCTGACAATGATTTGCCTCGTGCTCTAGCAGAAGCATGGTTTTTGCCAGCTGCAGATAGTGTTGGTGACAGTGTGATGTTTGGAATTCTGGGAACTTTTCAGAGGTAGATAATTGCTAAGGCCCCATAGCCTGGGTGGGTGGTTGTTGGTTGTTCAGAGGTGTTGGTTGCAGTTTGTTAGTAGTTGTCCTCAAAGAAGAACCAAGAAGAAAGAAATTAGATTCAAGGATCTCTCTCTGTCTCCCAGGTCTACCCTCCTTTCTCTCCTATTTAGTGATAGGGGTAAAACTGGGGGGTAAAGGATGGGAAAAAGAAGAACCCACACAGTAGCAAAGTCTGGCTACAATGTGATCCTAATTTCACACTGTCATAGGACTCTAGCAAATATGTAACAAGGGACTAAGATAGAAAAACGATGTTGAAGAACCAAATTAAAGTCAGGATGGACACCTGAGGTGTTTTGTGCCTGCACTTCTAATAAAGCAGAAGAAAGCAGGATTTAGGGAAGACACATTCACAGACGGATTTTAACACCCTAAGGAACACAGGGGAACAAGCAAATAAGTGAGTGTTTCACTGAAGCAGCTGTCATGATGGCGTCAGAGAATCCTGGGGTACCTACCCACCCACTCTTCTGTATTTCATAGGAAAATAACATTTCTAAGTATGTACAGTAAGTGATACCTCACTAGGAACTGGAGTGGTACTGACAAGTCATAGGTGGTATTTATAGGCTCTGGGCCAAATAAACAAGAACAGTTATAAAACAGGGAGGCGAGACCAAGGGGAGAAGCTGTGGATACGGCTCAAGGGGGCGGGGTAGAGAAGCTGTGGATAAGGCTTGGGGAGGTAGGGGAAGGGGGAGCACTTCCTCAGCACTCATGAGGCCATGGGTTCAACTTCAGTACCACAAAATGAAACAAACAAACAAACAAACAAACAAACAAAAACCGTAATAAAATTAGGAAATAAGGAGATGAAAGCATAAATTCTGCAAGTTTCCTATTGGCATACCAGATAGCTGTCCTATTTACAACATAGGTTTAAATTAGTTTTCTTGCTGGTGATGATATTAACCGGGCTTAAACTCTACGGTTCAGTCCTTTGCTGTTTCTGAAAGTCAGGTGAAAGGTTAGCGCATGCCAAAGTCTCCCCAAGGGTCTCTTACGAACCTTGTTTAGTGCTTCCCAGAGATGTTAACCTTTGGCAGCCAAGCTAAGACATTCATGAAGGAAGACAATGCAGGCTATGTGAAGAGAGTGGTCCTCTAGCTTGACCCTAAATCAGACTGGTTTAGGGTATAATGCGAAGTGCAAATAAAACGAGAATGGGAGGGAGTTTGGGCATGATCACAGAAGTAGCCTGGGCGTAGCGAAAGCAGCCTCTAGCATTTTAGTAAAGATGTCATTGAACCTCAGCTTTAAAAGGAATGTGGCCAAGAGGCTTGAAAGAATAAAATTCTGATGACATCATCACAGACTGTTTAAGGGCTATGTAGCAAAAGCAGGAAGGAGAGAAATGACACAGGCGCCAGTCAGGGAAAAAGCACAAGAGTTTGGTAGTGTTTACAGGGAGAGGAGGAAGAAGCAGGGCTGAGCAGGAACCTTCGGGTACTGGAGGGACTTGAGGGTCTCGACCTGCATCACAGCAGGAGTCTGATATGGACGGACAAAGCTCACGAGGAAAATCAGTTTGGCCATTTCATATCAGCTAGAGTGGACCCAGAAATGATGAGAGGCAGGGGTTCCCATTAGGAAGGAATTATAAGAATCTAGCAGACACTGGAAATAGAGGACCCTACAGAGGAAGAACTACATGCTCTGAGTGACTCTTTTGCTCGAGAGGGAAATCCAGTGAGGTTTGCCTAGAAATCCTGAGAAAGGAACAGTATATCTGAAAACTTAAAAAAAAAAATGCTTCCTACATATTCAAAAGAAGATTCTAGCAATATATGTATAAGCCAAGGAAATCTGGAACCAGACTTGCATAAGAAGGCTGACACGAGGTTTTATATTTCCTATGACTCACAGATACCATCTTCAGAACAGTCTGATGTGCACCCAAGCGTCTATGAATACAGATGTTCACTGCAGCGCTGCTTCTAACAGAGACATGTTTCAAAGCAAATTAAATGTCTCTCAGTAAAGAAACAGTTGAATAAAATGCTAGATATACCCACTGTGGGTAGGGCTAGCCCTGGGCAGGTGGTCCTGTGTGCTGTAAGAAAGCAGGCTGAACAAACCATGAGGAGCAAGCCAGTAAGCAGCATTCTTCCATGGTCTCTGCATCAGCTCCTGCCCTGACTTCCCTGGGATAATGAACTATAAACGGTAAGATGAAATAAATCCTTTCCTCCCCAAGTTATTTTTGGTCATGGCATTTTATCACAGCAATAATAACCCTAATTAAATCAGAAATCGGTACCAGGTTCATGGAATATTGCTGCAACAGATCCTGACATGTTTTGGGCAGGATTGTGAAAGGGTTTTGGAAAAGCCATTCAGTGCTCAGAGCTCAGGGCTGTTCTGTGGGAACTTAGAAATAATGTGGAGAGCAGACAATTGCTCCAGATAACGGAGACCTGGTGTGTGAGGTACTGACGAGAAGTTTCAGACTGCTGGGGCCATTTAATATTTTGAATTAAGAATCTGTGGTTCTGCACAGCTGGGGCTGAAGAATCAGCTGTGATTAATAAGAGGCCAGCACCACTGACTGAAACCTTTGCTTTCCTCGAACAATTGATGCTGGCCAAACTGGGTCTGAGAAAAGATCTGCACTTAAGAAGAGACCAGAATCATTGAGATTAAATCTTCTGGTAAGTGTTTCCTTGGGACCAGCACTCAGAAGCCGTAGTCCAGAAGTGACCAAGTCTGTACTTGGCACTGGTAAATGAACTGGGTGTTGTGTAAGAGTCTTCCAGATGCTACTTCTAAAGGCATGAAGGAGTCAAGGAGAGCAGCTGAGGTGGCACTGCGAGAGGCCAGTAAGGCCTTGGTGAATGTGTAGCTTCAGCTCAGGTAGAAGCCCCAAGACTGAAGGGGTCATAGAAGTTGAGGCTTGGCACCACATGACTCTTCGGGATCGGAGTCCCAAAAGAGGGGTTGGAAGAGGTTATTGGTAAAAGTGAAACCCAGGTACAGTAGAGACCCTATCATTTTAGAGATGCCAGTACCATGGGATGGCCACCAAGGACAGCAGCTGTGGAGTGGAGCTGGCCTGAGCCTAGGAGATAAGCTGTGTGTGCTATGGCAAGCCCTTTGGAACACAGGCTGTGAGTCCTAAATGTTTGACATAGTTGGACTTTGGTTTTGCTTTGGTCTAAATGTGACTGTGCCCTGGTTCTCTTGGAGTAATAAAGTATTTATTTTTAATTTTACAGAAGCCCATAGTTAGGAGACTTTGTTATTTTAGAGAGACGGTTTTAAAGAGATTGAACTTTAAAGTATTTTAGTTATTAAAGACTGTGGGGGCTTTTAAAAACTGGAATGTTTTATATTGTGATATTAATATTACCATAAGATCTCGGTCATGGATGATAAAGGAAGAGGCTTTGGTTTAACGTTGATATGGCTGTATGTCAAGGTGATAAGGAGTCAATCATGCCAGCCAGTTTTGTGTTAACTTGACACCAGCTGGAGTCATTTTGGAAGAGAGAACTTCAATGGAGAAAATGCTCCCACCAGACTGACCCATGGGCAGGCCTGCGGTGCATTTTTTTGACTGACAATTAATGTGGGAAGGCCTAGCTCACTGTTGGTGATAGCATCCTCAGGCTGGTGGTCCTGGGTGCTGTAAAAGTGTTGGCTGCTGAGTAAACTATGAGGAGCAAGCCAGAAAACAGCACTCTTCCAGATCCTCTACATCAGCTCCTGCCTTAAGTTCTGGCTTGACTTCCCTGGCTCCTGGACTATAGCTGTAAAATGAAATACCCGAGCACGTTTTCATCACAGTAGAGACCCCATGCGGGGTCTGGAGCAATGACTCTGCCATTCCAGCCTGAACACAGCTATAGACAACATGTAAGCGAATTGTTGTGACTATACTCCATAACATTGTAGATGGGAAATTCAAGTTTCATAAAACTTTTAAAAGTCATAAAAAAATCTCTTACGTTTATATAAATCTTTTAAAAAAGTAAAAAAAAAAAAAAAAAAAAAAAAAAGAACAAACAAAACATTCTTACCTGAGAAACTACAGAAAATCAGTAGGTAAGTCTGATTTGGCTTGTGGGCTATAGTTTGTAGATGGATAATTTATATGATTAGTCTTAAGTTTAGTTAGGCCTCTCCCTAAAATCCATTTTATTGATGGCACTTGCCCAATAAAATATTGTTAAAGTGGGAAATGAATGTGTTTAGTTTCATAGGAAGGATGTTCTTTCCCTTTTACTTCTTCTAAAATTCTCAGGTCAAAGCTGGAGGTATGGCTTCGAGGCAGACTATTTCCTGAGTGTGTGCAAGGTTCCAGGTTCAATCCCCAGCTCTGAAAACTAGCATGGTGGCTTTGTCTGTAATGCCAGCATTCAGGAGGCTTAGGCAGGATGATCAACAATTTGAGAACAGCCTGGGTTTCAGAATAAGACCCAGTTTCAACCAGCCAGCCAGCTAACCAGCCAGCTAACCAACCAACCAGCCAGCCAACCAACCAGCCAGCCAGCCAGCCAGCCAGCCAGCCAGCCAGCCAGCCAGCTAACCAACCAACCAGCCAGCCAACCAACCAACCAACCAGCCAGCCAACCAACCAGCCAGCCAGCCAGCCAGCCAGCCAGCCAGCCAGCCAGCCAGCCAGCTAACCAACCAGCCAGTCAGCTAATCACCAGCCAGCCAGCCAACCAACCAGCCAGCCAGCCAGCCAGCCAGCCAGCTAACCAACCAGCCAGTCAGCCAACCAGCTAGCCAGCCAGCCAGCCAGCCAGCCAGCCACCCAGTTGGCTAACCAACCAACCAACCAACCAACCAACCAACCAACCAACCAAGTAACCAACCTCTTTTGGAGTCTTAGAATTCAACAAAACATTAATCTCAGCTTAATGAAGGAAGTGCTAGAAAAATGAAGCCCTAATAGAATTATTCAAGTTGTTACCTTGACAAATACCAATACTATTCAGAGCAATGTAGTGACTTTCCATTGAATAAAACCATCTAGGATACATGTGACCGTTTTTGTAAGTTTTAAAATACATGTAGGGCTCATACTTGTTTCTGGGATAGAACTTGGGAGGAGCTCTGGTTCATTTGTTGGTGCTGGGCTCTCCTCAAATGCAGTGCTTCCAGGCTCTACTGGTTTGTGGTTCTGAGACTGGCCAAATCCTTCGTAGTGACCAGCTTGGGTGGTGCGGTTCATGCACATGAGTGACACCCCAGCTATGAGAATGCTGCAGAACAGGGTGACTGCCGTGGTGATCATCTGTCAGCATCAGAAAAAGATGTTAGGCCAGTTTTCAAAATCTCGTCTTAATAATCTCAGTACACTCAGTTTAAGAACACTTTGGGGGGTGGGGGGACTGGAAAGATGGCTCAGTGGTTAAGAACACTGGTTATTCTTCCAGAAGACCTGGATTCAATTCCCAGCACCCACATGTGGCTCATACCTGCCTATAACTTCAGTTCCAGGGGATCTGACACCCTCACATACATAGACATACATACAGGCAAAACACCAAAATAAAATAAAATAAAATACTCATTAAAAAATCTTAAAAACTTTTTTTTGATAGAAAATATATCTGTATTGCTTTAAATACTATATAGAACAATGTTTCTTCAAAATGGGTAGTAGTATGGGGGGATGTGACTTACTTATAAAGAAATTATGGTTTGCCTTAATACAAGTTTCTTAGATGTCTCACTGTATGGCAAGTGGTTAACAATAAAGTCATTGGTTTCCTTTAAGTTAACAAATGTCTTCTTACAGACCCTTTCTTACTTTTAAATGCTGCATGTAGTTCAACCACACTTCAGTGACTAGAGGCTTTCTTATAGTAATGATTGTAAAAGGTATAGCTAATAGTTATGAGTACCAGCTGGATGTATTAATATAAAAGTCCATTTTAAATATAATCTTGTTTACTCTCACAAAACTGAATTAAACTCAAAATTGTAAAACAAAAGGTAAGAATTCAAAGTCTTCAGTGGAGGTTTTTACAAACATATGCCCACAGATCCTACCCAGGAAGAATCCAGCAGGTCCCACAGGCCTCCTGGCCTCTAACTTCTCAAGCACACTGTCCTCAGACCCACTTTGTTTGTTCTGGAATTCCTCCCATAAGAGCAACATATTTGACATTTACTATTACTGCTAAATTGGAGCTGGAGAGATGGCTCGGCGGTTAAGAGCACAGACTGTTCCTGCAGAGTAGCCAGGTTCAATTCCCAGCACCCACATGACAGCCCAACAACCGTCTATAACTCCAGCTCCAGGGAATCTGACACCCTCACACAGACATACATGTAGGCAGAACACCAATGCATATAAAATAAAAATAAATCATTTAAAAAGAGTAACATAGTTGTCATTTGTTACTACTGCTAAGTTATTTCCTTTTTTTTTTCCTTCAGCGGAGGAAACATAGTTCATAAATGTATCCTAAAAAGATAAATTAAGGGGCCAGAGAGATAGCTCATCAGTGAAGAATACTTTCTGCTCTTACAGAGGACCTGGAGGTACAGGATTCCCAGAACCCAAATGACAGCTCAGAACAGTCTGCAACTCCGGTTCCAGGGGATTGAACTCCCTCTGCTGGCTTCTACAGCTCCAGCACACACATCGTACACATACATACATTCAGACAAAACACTAGTACACAAAATAAAAATAAATGAATCTTAATAAAATAACATAGTTGTAAGCATTTAGAAATCTTCAGGTTAAGAAACTGTTTATATCTCGAGGTGTCAAAAGGTTATATAAAATCACCAATGTCCTAGATAATCAATTAAAATATATTTTCAATTCAATTTTAATATCAAGGTACATAGGCTAGCTAAGATGTGACATTCTCAAGAAGAAACTGCCAATGAACTCTTCTCACCTGCTCCTTTCCATAAAAGAAAGCTGAGTCAATGCTGTCTCCATTGTGTTTCCCAGTTATCAGAAGCACGCCCACGAGGAGAGCAGGGATTCTGTAAGCAGGACCATTGGAAAGAGTCAGCCAACAGAAGCTGTGTATGGACACCCGGAAGCAGACAGAAGCTGGCCACTTACCCCCAGCCAGATATGATTATGATTCCCACGGGGATCTGTACACCCTCACGCTTCTTTAAAAGAAACAAAGAAACTGCTAGAAGGCCTGGAAACAAGAAACAAAGATTATAAAAGAAGTGATGACTCTTACTCTTGGCATTGAGCGGAAGCTGCAGCACATTACTCTGTGAGAGATCCTGATTATTTTGGTACCCCAGTGGTCCAGTTCTCATTTGCTCTGGTGACTTTGTTTGGCTGGTTTTAGAGTGGCCCAGCTACCCTGATGCTCTCCCTCCATTTCCCAAGTCCTGGAGTTACAACTATGCGCCACCTACTGGGCGGTGGTGGCGCACGCCTTTAGTCCCAGCACTTGGGAGGCAGAGGCAGGCGGATTTCTGAGTTCGAGGCCAACCTGGTCTACAGAGTGAGTTCCAGGACAGCCAGGGCTACACAGAGAAACCCTGTCTCGAAAAACCAAAAAAAAAAAAAAAAAAAAAAAGAAAAGTGTGCACCACCATGCTTTTAAATTTTCCTCCTTACAAATAATTGTTTATTTACAATTGTTGTTTGAAGCAATTTTTCTATTAAAAAATCATTTGTGTTTTCTTTCCTAGAATCGTTTCTTTACCCAAATCTTCACTTTACTCAAGGATTTCTTTTTAAAAGCCACAGTGGCTTGTGGTTGTCGTTCGTTTCTTTCTTTCCACTTATGTGATTAGAATCTAAGTAGCATTCACAGTTCAGTGTATACAAGTGATTCCATTTTGTTGGTGCTAAGAAGTATAAATATTTCTTGCCCCAGATTAGGTTTTGGAAAATGCCTAAAACGTAGGGCTGAAGCATCATAAAAATATGATACACACTTAACACAAATGTGGCACAAACCTAATACAGAATAAATATTTCAAGTTTGTTTTGTTTTGTTGTTTTGTTTTTGAGATTGGGGTCCTATGTAGCTGAGCTGTCCCTAAACCCTTGATCCTCCTGCCTAAGCCCTCTGGGTGCTGAAGTGACAGCCATGCTCCATCACTTGTTTCAAGTTCTTGAACTTTCCCTGTTCGTGACGGTCATTTATACACATGGCACTTAGTAAGTTCCACAAGGCTACAGAATCTGAGTACTTCAGGAAAAAGGAACATCTATTTCAAATTGACACTTTAATTTTGCAGGTATGGAGGGAACAAGGGCTTGCCGAGTTGCACAGCAGGGGGCAGGTCGGTATAGAGAATCAGCCTTTTGAGGAACATGAGGTAAAGTTCTGAAACTGTCCTGGGGTTCCTATGATGTACTTTTCAGAAATGGTAATAATGTGTCTATAAGAAAATTTCAGTCTTTTGGGGATGTCTTCAGTGATAGTCACCTCTGTGTCCACCATATAATTAAGTAGTCCTGTTCTTCAGAACTTAGATTTCGATTTATAGATTAAGTTTGAGCCAAGTAAAGGCCAAATGATGTTATAAATGAAGACTCTCTAGCAGTCTGAAGAAAGGTAGTGAGAAAACCAGCTCATAACCCTGTATGTGCAAGTAACTGGTGCTAGTCCTAAGAAACAAAAAAAGAAAGCAAGCACACAACCTGCGAGGGGAGTTCCCACGTGCACTTCAATCTGTGAGCCACCTTAGCAAAATAAGTTCCTTTCTTGAAATTAACACTTTAAGTTAGAACTAATGTAAATGGGCACTGATAACTAACATTTTAAACGAGAATTAACATGAACAGATGCTGAGTTCCTTGAGGAGGGTTTGGTTCTCTGATTCTCTGATTCTTCCTACTCTGTGAAGAACTGCAGCTATCAGACGATGTCTGTCTGGCTGGCTGGCATCCCTTGCAGAGGTGGCTGGGAAGATCTGCTTGAGTCAGTTCAGCTCTTTGGCCTTACATTCATAATTTGCAAAATGAAATATTCAAACTTGACCGGCACACAGGTGGAGAAAATGACCATCCACACATTAATGTATATTTGAACTTGTTTGATTAGTGAATAAAGCTTGGGGCTTCACTGATGTAGGACGTAGCTCAAGTGTTAACAAGCAATAGGTTTCAAAGGAAGAAAAAAGCAGGCAGCTATGCAGGAGGGTGGAAATGGTGAAGATAATTTGTAAACCAATCTGAAAATGACTGGACATTAGATTTTCAAATACACTGAATGGCTCTATAATTTTGTCTTTTTTGGTTGTGAGCCTAGCCTTGAGCAAGTGAGCCATAAAATTGTGCTGTGTTTATAATAATCTGATGATCACAGGACACCTAAATCCCTAAGTTCTTTAGTTAGATCTCAGCATGTATGTTCGAAGGTTTGGGAGATAGCTGGGGCTTTTTGACAGACGGATCTATTTGCTATTCTATTTCTCTCATTACAAATTCCACCTGAATAAACGTAGGTACTAGAGATCAGTTTGGGCCACCTATATTTGGAATTTACAGCCTCTGGGATCTTTTAACTTGACATTTCCTGACAGGCCTCATGCTATGACAGGTATACTTGCTCAAAGAAGCACACGCCATCTTCTGTCGGCTGTGAATTTGTCATGTTGAGATTCCCTCCCCACAGTACTGCTTCACTTCAAAAGGCTTAGACAGGACACACTTTTGATCCTTAGGGCATGAAATCAAAGGTCTTCCCCCGACAGTCACTTCCTGACCCTTGCTTATTTACCACTGTACAATGTCCCTTCTGGTAGCATTTTACAAGTCTGTGGTATGAACACAACATTCAGACAGTACTTTTCACAAACACACCAGAATGTCTGCTTCTAAACGAAAATCTAATTCCAAAATAGTAATGTTAAGTATTTTGTCGGCCTTTCTGGAGTCGATTGAAAGAGTATTCTTTCTCGTTGGTTCCTCTATTTTTACAATAAAAATTTATTTTACTTTATCTATAGGAGTTTGCTTGCATGCAAATCTGTGCACCACGTGCACCACTGGTGCCTATGGCAGCCAATAAAGAGCTTTGGATCCCAGGGAACTGGAGTTACAGATGGTTGTGAGCCTCCGTGTGGGTGCTGGGAATCAAACCCAGGTCCTCAGGAGCAGTCAGTGCTCTTAACCACTGAGTCATTTCTCCAACCCTTCACGTCCTTTACCTTACTTTTCTTGTTTTTATATTGCCTCTTCCCCCCTACTGAATGACTGATAGATTTATATTTATTGAGGGTCTGCTATGTACCAGACATAAATATTTAGACTTCATTTCATCCTCGAATATCTCTGTAATGTGCTGCAAGCCAGCTTCAGAAGTAATGAAACAGGTGACCCAAAGGTAGTTAATTTGTATGAGGCAAACCCACAGTTTGCAGTTCCACTGGATTCCAGCAGTGAGCTCTGAGACACACCTCTCCTCTGCCCTTTCCCACCTGTTGTTTCCAAGGGGGAACTAGGCTGACACTGGCCTAAAGCTAACGAGGGTTCTGAGCCGGGCAGAAATAGTGTACTCAGCAGATAATTCAGCCTTGCAGATACTCGTGTGTGTGTGTGTGTGTGTGTGTGTGTGTGTGTGTGTGTGTGCGTGTGTGTGTGTGCGTGTGCGTGTGCGTGTGTGTGTGTGTGTGTGTGTGTGTGTGTGTGCGTGTGCGTGTGCGTCCTGTGCTAACAGACTTCAAATGGATCAGTAGATGTTGGGTTCTTTAACAGTCCTTTCATGAGCTAACTTACCTGTCCATAGATAGGTGCTGTACAGGGAGCTGTACAATAGAACAAACACCAAAATTTGTCCAACAAAATTTTTTTCTTTTACAAAATTCCATATCATCATTCCAGCACAAACAATAGTCTAAAGAAAAAATTATTAAAAGATTTTATAAGTAGCTAAAAGTAAATCATATGACTTAATACCATAACAAACTATTAACCTAACCAAACCCATTAAAGTTTTCTTCACAGAAAATAATCATTTTTTAAAATTATTGCTGATTATCAACTATTTATTGGTTTTACTAAAATTTCAAGCTTTATGATTAAAGCTGTTTTCCATAGAGCCTTCAATATATATATATATATTAAATAAAAATAAAGACTATATTCTAAATTCTAGCCCTAAATTGTAATGATTTAAATAGACAATGTAAAACCTCTTTCTATTACGACTGCATGGAAAGACCTAACTGGAAAGTAAGGTTACGAGTTCTCTTTGTGTTAATGCTTCAGTCTCTGAGACAGTCTTACTCCATAGCACAGGCTAATGTCACTTATGGCCATATCCCTGCTTCAGCCTCTCAAATGCTCAGAATTATAAGTGGGAGTCACCACACCCAGGTAAGAGTTCAATTTCTAATGATTCAGTTGTTTGAATTTTAAAAGTGCAAAGTTGTTACTGATTGCCATTATTAATCTCAAAATTTAAGACGCTGTAATATTTAATATATAAGCATGAATAAATTATAAATAAATTATAATTGATCATATCAGCTAATAATTTTCATTTTTTAACTGAAAAAATACAACAAAGCAATTGTTTCTCATATAGTACAATAACCCCAGGAGGAGGCATTGCTGTAGCTCTCCATAGGCATACTAACCTGAGCGATGAGTAAATTAGCTGTAAGCATATGAGGGAGCTGCTTATATTTCTTACTCAAGAGAAGAACAGACAGAGACCAGATCTTGAAGATAAAAGGTTCAAGTTATTTTTCTTAATCTTTATAGTTACTTATTAAATAGAACATCAAAAATCTTTTTTATTGTGGAATGGGATTGAACTCACAGCCTTATCTATGACAGACAAACACTCAGCCCCTGGCTACATCCTAGCCCTTGGCTCTTTTGAGACAGGACCTTGCTGTATCACTCAGGTTTGCACTGAACTCCAGAGCCTCCTGTCTCAGCCTCCCAGTGCTTAAGGTAACAGATGTGTGCCATGATGCCTGTTCCCATGATTCATATTTTTAGAGAATCCTCTTTATCCTTGTCCCAGAAGAAATGTTAAGGCTTCATTAAAATTGAAGATTGTTAATATAAATTACTGTATCCACAGCAATAAAAGGCATCAGGAGAACCCATGGTTAACAAATTAGTTCTTTAAGAATTAATGGCTTGACTAGGGTCATATTCTAAGTATGCCTACCTACAGTGACTGGGATAGGACACAATGCCACAACCAATTATTTAGGAAAGAATGTTTTAAAAATTTTTCCCTTTCTGATTTCTGTGATATTAGCTCCTGAGGAGTCTAAATTCCAGGTGGTCTTATTTCAAACAACACATACTTCCCACACCAAGATTAACCTTGTATTCCTAGTGTTTAAAAAGATGGGGTTCCTCTTCTTTCTCTTTCTCCTCCTCCTTTTTCTCTTCCTCCCCCTTTTCCTCCTACTTCTCCTTCTCCTCTTCCTCCTCTTTTCTTTTCTGGCTAGTACCCAGAACCTGTGGACTCATGAGTGCTAAGCACATGTTCTACAACTAAGTGACACCCTAGGACAAAGACTGCATGTCTAGTCCACCTTTATAGTGCCCAGCAAGTATACTGGTTAATTTTCTTCTTTTTCTTAACTGCCAATAGAAGTTGACACCTTCTCTTTCCCCAAACTACTTTATCATCAAAGAACATAAATTTGTTAGAACATGTGATAGATACAAGTTTTTCTAAAAATCTTATTAATTTAATAAAAATCTTATTAATTGTTCATTTGTTTATTATTAGTATATGTACCCATTCCTTAAAACATTGTCTTTATCTAATCTAGAGTTCTGACTGAATTCAGCAGGCAATATGATCGACGTGGATATGATAGTTGTTCAAAACATATACATTTGAGGTAGCAGGATCAAGTTTGAAAAGGTATATGGAGTTTCACTTAAATCGACAGTGATCCCAGGACCTCTGTTGATCCTACAGTGCTAGAATAGCTACTTATTTGTACAGTGATCGTTATTCATAGAACACTTATCTCAATGTCTCAAAGCTTAAACAATCCATAGAACTGGGTGGAATGATTATCTTTGTAGCTAAGAAAACTAAGCTTATAAGAGGTTAAGTAACTCCAAAGAGATACATGGATAAACTGCAATAGGGCAAAGAATCAAATCCGAGTTTGTCTGAGTCTCATACCTTGCCCACTATACAGCTCAAAACTCCTGATTGGAAAGACATACTTAGTTAATTACAAAGTTGAGATTACATTTTTTTCAGATAGGTTTTACTTCTCTATTTTGTTACATAAATAGTTTTCTAAAAAGTAATTTGCTGTTAGTAGTTCCTTTCAAACTTATTTTGTGGTTTTTCATTCAATTTGACACTGAAACATACTCACCAAGGAGACCAGGCTGATAATACTTATATCAAAACTAACATTCTGAATGGCATATGCTAATGGCTTAGCATCCATGGTAGGAAAGGTTAACAACCATGCAGAGACATACATGATTGGAGCAGACACAAATGTACTTATTACCATTCCTGAGGTTATCTGTAAAAATGAGATCAAATTAAGAAGTCGTAATCTTACTTAAACAATTGCTTAAAAACTTAAATACCCATAATACACTAATGCACTTTAAACTGAAAATGAAAACCAGTAAAGACATTATAGAACCCAGCATATTATATGATGCCATATTTCTCCTGAATAAAAGAATGTTCTGTTGGCCCCTCTTTCTAATCTAGGTTCAAATGATGTGTACATATAAAATTATTACAAATTCTGTTGTTGATGATTGAGGTTCTAGGAAAAGAACCCGTCCAATGGTCTAATTAAATCTATGAATGTTTTTCTCCCACACTACTTCACAAACTATAGAAGTGGGGATCAACTAACGGAAAATAATCACCAAACATGATATAGATCAATTAATGAAACTGTCTCTCATTATTTTCAGAACCCCTTATCACTGTGTATGCCATGTACAATGTACATATGCACTGTTTATGTACCAATTTTCTCAATTTATTGTGGGATATTTTCTTGTGCTGATTGACTTATAATAAATGAAATAGATTTTTCCCCTAAAAATTTCAAAAGTTATGCCTCCGTAAGTAACTTTAAAGCTTAAGTACTCGAAACAAAACAAAATAAAAGCTAACAAAAAGAAGCACAGGTTTAAAAAAAAAATAGAAGAAAACGTGTAACTAAGGTTCTCATATTAAATAACTGTGGCTGTATACCGTTACTAAGGTTCTCATGTTAAAGAACTGCGGCTATATAACGTTACAGAGCGCCTCCTTATTCACAGTGAGACAGCTTAGGAATCGCAAGTTCTCACTAAAAGAATGTTGCTTTCTGCGTTTTACAACTTCAGTTTTCTCGTCAGCACAGAAACCGTCCAACTTGGAGAACACGGGTGCATACGTACAATCTCTACTTCCATGTTGAACTGTGTCGCAAAGATGGCCACTCCTGGAGCCACAGGGAAGACGCCATACAGAAACGCATAGTTTGACAGACTTGTATGGTTCACTAGGCTGGTACCCTTGTCCAGGAGTTCCACCATTTCTCTGCACAGAAGGGGCAGCACCAGGCTGGAGACAGAAGAGATGCAGAATGTACTTAACACCAATGCCTGTCTGTCCCCGCTTGTAACTGCACTGCTGAATTTGGAATTAGGTTACTATTGGTCTCCTCCCCAGAAGGCATATGCATTTCCATGCATATATTTTATTGCTGTTGGACATTTTGTTGAAAATCAAGAATTTAGCTGGAAGCCATTTCAAGAACAGTGTTCTGAAATATAGGGAACACAAAGGGGAAAAGAGATTTGTACAAAATTTTCTTGCAAAAAAAAAAAAAAGGTAAGCATTATAATTATAGCTGCTTTCTTGCTTCCTGTCGGTTAATTGAAATGTTAGAGGAAAAAAAAAGTTGAGAATCTTAGTAACTTATTTCAAGAATATTTCTAAACTTTTGGGGAAAACAGCTGAACTTTGTGATTAAGGGTTTAAATGGTTCAATTAGTGATAACAACACAGCACGAGAAGATTCTAAAAAGCAGTGGAAACCGGGCATCTTAGTAATTAGTTCTTGCTCTCGGTAAATAAAGATAGAGTTAGCAAAGGGAACTGAAACAACTGTGGGGAGCAGAAAACAAAGGGAAGCCAGATCTGGCAAGCAGTCTATTATTAGAGTCTCCACTGTTCTGTAGAAAGAGCATAGCACAGTCACTAAGCTAACAGGCTCGCCCATACATTGTCACAGCAGTGCCTGGTGAGAGAGGTACAGTGCGATTATGAATGCGTCTACATGTGCACAGGTGTGCCTGTGGAGGCCGAAGACTGACATGGGATGTTTTCCTCAGCTGCTTTCCACTTTATTTTTTGAGACAAGGTCCCTCGCTGAACCTGTAGTTCACCACTTCAGCTAGGCTGGCGGGCAGACCAGGAAGCCCCAGGGAATCTCCATCCTCCCAGGGCTGGAATTACGATGCCTGGCTTTTTACATGCCTGCTGCAGAACCAAACTCATGTCCTCATACTTGTGCAACAAGCGCTTTACAGACTGAACTACCTCCCTAGTTCTGAGTTACCCTTAGACGTCTGTTATAATAGTTCATGAAGCAGAGGCACTGTAATTCCTTCTCATAAATTTATACATTGTATGTATGTATGTCTTTTATGTGTGTGGGTGTATTGCTCTGCTTGTATTTCTGCGTATCCTGTGCATGTAGTGCCCACTGAGGCCAGAAGAGGGAGCTGAATCCCCCCTCTCCCCCCTACCCTCTCCCCTCTCCCCTCTCCCCTCACCCCTGTCCTCTCACCCTCACCCCTGTCCCCCTCCACTGCTGTCCCCCAGACTGGAGTTAGCTGCTGTTTGGGTCCTGGAACTCAAACCCTGGTTATCTGATAGCAGAGTCAATGCTGAGCCATCTCTACAGCCCCCCTTTTTAATTTAAATAAAAAAGAACCAAATATTTAAAAAGAATAAAAGACCTTTGAAATTTTAATTAGCATTGAAATTACAGCATTATCATTATTGAAACAACATTACAGTGGAAATACTAACTCATACATTCTGAAGAACATATTACCACCAAAACTATTTTTGGAACTACTCATTTTTACTTATTTTGGAAAAATAAATGTACAACATTGTCCTAGTCCCAGGAATTCAACTCTTACATAAGAGAGTTATTTACATATCTTACATATTTAAGCATGTCCTAAGTACTTTGGGTAATAACGCAGTAAAATTATGTCAGTTCCACAGCCGACAAGCCAATAAGCCTAAGGACTATTAATTAAAAATGATTTCCACTATGTTATGCCATTAATGATAATATTCTAAAAATGTTTATATTGACTTACCTATATTTAGAACATTCAACCAAACTCATGATCACTGAATAATTCCCAAATTCTTAAAAAATAGTATATAATAAGCATTATTATACTTAAACAAAAAGATGCATTTACTTTATGATTTTTAATGGATGTAGAAATTTTGCAAAATTTATTATAAAAATATGATCTAGGGATGTGGATAGTTCGGTAGTAGAACAGTTACCTAGCTCTGTACTATGTAGAAGGCCCTGGGTTTGATGCCCAGAAGCATAAAACTTAAGTATGATTTTACTGAGATCTTGAAAATATTAGGTAAACTTTACACAAAAGCTGAATGGAAAAAAAAAAAGCCTGAAGAAAAACCGATAATCTTTATATTCTGACAGTAAAGTAGAAAAAAATAACCTACATGACATAGTAAGAAAATAATTCTTAATAATACCCAAATAGCCCATTTCCCCTTAAATTGCAACAACTATGTAAGTAAGGATTAATATTTAAAGAAAAAATATGTGCCATACGACACAATGGATTGGTTAAATAAGCTTTTCATTCCCAAACTAAAATTCCCAAATTAAGTAAGGGAAACTCACAGTTTGGCTGTGATGAGAAGAATAAGTACCACAAACGCCGACTTCTTCAGTCGCTTGATTTTTCCTACCATGGTCAGACCAAGATAAAACAGGGCTGATCCAGAGAAGGAATTTGCAAGCCCATCCAGAAAGTTTTCCATATATACAGGGATCTTTTTATCAAGAATAAAATTGAAGGCGATGCCAACAAAGACCATAAATACTATCGGGTTCTGTAACACGCGTAGAAATCCAAGTCCCACGATTTTTGCTTTATTTTGAGAAGCATTTTGAGTGTCTTTTGACTTCTGGATTTCACAGAAGATAAACCCTATAGGGTTTAACATCATAAGAGATATTGGTGCCACCAAATAAATGTACTGGAGATATTCTGGGTATGTAGTTTGGTACAGAGCTTCAACTGTAAAACAAGAATATTGGTTTTAAAATGTTACCACAAAATTATAGGAATATATGTATTTAACATTTTCCGGTTTGTATTATTGAAAATTAGTCTAAATAGTGACAAATAACCCATTCAGTTATCTTTAGAAAGGCAAATTTTAGTAATAAAACTGACGGGGAAGAAACACTAGATTAAGTACCATTCAGTTTATAAAATAACATTCAATTTTAAATTATTTTTATTAAACTCATAACTATTTTCCCAGACAGGAGCTTAAAGATGAACCTCAAAGAAAAGGTAAGAGCTGTAAAATTTTTAAGAGCAATTCAAAGTAGAAATCTATATATGTAGTAACAGCAACAAGCTATCTGATCTCATGGAGAGAGCAGCTGTGTGGTGAGGCAGGAGTCAGACAGCAGCAGATCAGGGAGAGTACAGGCAGGAACTAAAGCAGCGGGGCCGTGATGGAGGTGGCGTGAGGGAGGTGGTCTACACTCTACAGGCAAAGATGCAGAGACGTGAAACAGCTGACGGCTGGTGGTGGGTCAGGGACATACGAACTAAGTCCAGGAGTTTCTACTCAGATTGTGAGCTATCGAGTTTTTATTTTCCAGATGTGATCTAGGATGTGGCCACGTGAACTGGCAGCTGACAGGGAGGAAAGACTCACTGGAGATGAGGAAGCCAGGGAACTGAGAGGGCAGAGAATTCAGTGGGTAGCTGAGGAGGATGCTACCTCAAGTGAGCAGGCAGAACTTCATAAGGAAGCCGAGAGTCAGACAGTAAAATGTCATGCATGGAGGGGTGACCAAGCCAGACATCAGAATCGTTAACAGTTGTCAGCAAGAAGGCAGACAGTAACATCCTATAATAGTACTAGGTAGCTAGCTATACGGAAGACGGTGCCAGTCGTACCTGCCCTTGCTTATGAGGAAAATGAAAGTAAAAAATGCTTCCAGACAAGACCAGAGAAGGAGAGGAGGCTGGAGCTGGGAAGTGTTTGAGAGGGGAACAGCAGGCAGTCACACACTATGTATCTAACTCTTGCAAATCTAACTACTCATTCCTAAGAAAACCAAAGCTTCATTTTTTTTCTCCGCATGTTCCCAAAGAGCCTGCTACTTACTGAAAAATGATGATCTAGAAGTGTGAGATTTACAAGAACTGGCACATTGCAGAGAACACCTGCTACATTTTGTGGGTGATTTAAAAGGCCCTTGGGGGGTTTAGGAAGAACTTGAGTAAGACAGAAGAGGGAAGTGAGTATGTGCTGGGGTCACAGGTCTAGCAGTTCTGGAAGGTGAAGAGTGAGGGACACGCCTGCGGTGGACGGACCAAGGCAACATTTCTAAAGCTGCTGAGTACACCAGTTCATCTTCCTCTTGGACATGGAGCTCGAGCCTCTCCAGCTGGAAGCTCATTCATAATGGATGTGAGGTTGAGAAAGAAAGATAAAATGAACGGCTGCAACCATTCCAAGGATGGAGGAATCATGTGAAAATAATATAGATCGAGTTTCTTAATTTACATTAAGATAAAGTGACACCGGTCAGGAAATATTTGTTTACCTACTTGGCATTCAGTTAATGTCAGACACATGTCCTGTCAGAGTTATGTAATCAATTATATAACCTCAGACCTTCACCTTGATCTCATTAGCTACTCTTACTTTTTATAAGATTCAAATCAGTTTTTTTCTCTTAGCTAAGCACACACACGGGTCTGTACTATTTCCAAGATGGAGCAGAGGTTAAACTCACGGGATTGCATAAAACAGTTCTCTTCATTGATTTTAAGTTAGACATGTTGGCTTTATGACTCGGTGGCTCTGTTTCCTGTTTTCTGGTGCTTTACTTGCTTAAGTAAATATCATTTTGGTAATCATTCTCAGGTAGCTACATTTCTTCTTTGGCATCACATCTCTCGGAAAAGGGGTCTGTGTCTACCCACCACTTAAGTTTTCTAAGTAGGGTATCTACTTGGGGAATGCCTTGTGGTTTTAGTCTGGTTTGAAGAACTTTTCCTAAGTGGCCACAACGCAATGCCAAGGTGTTTTCTGTGGCAACTTCTATCTCCAACTCCGCACTCTCCTCAAAGCCCTGATATACCTGATATAGATTGATCACTTGTGACCAGAAATTTCCTTTCCAGGAACATTAGTGATCACTACTACTAACGATCTCTCTCTCTCTCTCTCTCTCTGTCTCTCTCTCTCTCAATCTCTCTCCTCCCCCCCTCCCACTATTGTTAGGCAGTCGCCCAGTTACCCATGCATAGCAACAACAGTAAGCAGCATGGCAGCTTGAAAGAAAAAAACAGAGACCGAGCCCCACGTCATGCTTTACAGTATACTATTGTTCTGTCTTACTAGTTTTTATGAAGCTCTTGACGTATCTAATTTATACATTAGACTTGATTATAGGTATAAGATAAACTGTATTGTATATATAATACATATGTATATATAATTGAGAACCTCATCACTCAGATGCTGAGGCAAGAGCGATGCTGGGAGTTCAAGGCCTACTATATATAGGACTCAGAAGGAGGATCTTGAAACATGCTCCTGTCAGATATGGAAGACTACTGTCCTTCTGTCCTTTCAGAGTCTTCTGTATTTTCTCTTCTTGGTTCTTACAGGTTAAAGTCTAAAACTTAGGTTACTCAGTGTTATCTACTAACCAATGTTCTTTGTGTTTCCTCAACCACCCTTTTCAACCATATTAACTCCAAAGAGTACCATCTACATCACAACTATTCAAAGTCAAAACTTTGAAAAACTAATATTTTTCTATCGCTTCCGCCATCACTGGAACGGCCCTTGTGGCTTTCTTTTAATGAGCACAGCCAGTCCCCATAATTATCCTCTTATTTATCCAACACATCTTTACTGCTCCATAAAGCGAAGACTCCATCTGCCAGATCCATATCACAGGCACAGCAGACGAACACTACATTCAGAATTATAAGCTCCACTTGTTGATCATGCCTTCACTCTCTGACTTCTTGAAATTATTTCTTGAAACTTGCCTACTAGTGAGGCTAGTCTCTTGTGGACTCCTTCTACCAAGTCTTCAACCTACACCATTAAATCTCACCCTCTCTGGAAATCTATGATACTCTGTTTAGTGTCCATGCCACCTCAAAGAACTGAAGGAATCATTTCATAATCCACACGCAGACTCCACCCAACACAGTGATGAACAAATCTGATGGACAGGGTTAACTGGTGAGTGCTATAGTGCTAAGGGCTTCAGATATAATAAAAATGTATTTCTCATCATATAGTGACACATATTTGCTATTGGTTAACTCTTTTGGGATCCATATTTTATTTTAAAAATTATCACCTTAATTGGCCTTTTTTGATATGTGTGTGTGTGTGTGTGTGTGTGTGTGTGTACATCTTCATGTATGTACACATGTGCTCATGTGTGTGTAGAGGTCAGAGGTGATGCCGAGCGTCTTTCTCAATCACTCCACACTGTACTCTTTTAAACAAGGTCTCTCTTTGAACCCGGAGCTCACGGATTGACCAGTAACCTCCAGGGATCTCTGTCTCTACATCCCCAACACTAGAATTCTACATTCACACCAGGCTCATGCTCATAAAGCAAGCACTTCACCAACTGAGTTGTCACCCTAGTTCCTTATTTTGTTGTCTGATACGGAATCTCACACTGTAGCTGATGCTGGCTTTGAACTCCCAACAGTCCTCTTGCTTCGGCCTCCTGAATAGTGAGATTACCAGTTCATTTTAAATTGGCAGATAAAAATAAAAATGCGTTATATAATACACGTCATTCTAAAATTTATCCATTTTGGAATGGTTAAATTAAGCTCACCGGCATACATATTTTCTTATATAATTCCTTATGATGCGAATACTTACATTGTTATTAACTGTATTCACTATGTGTACAATAGTTCTCTTAAACTCATTTCTTCCTATCCAACTGAAACTCATTTTTTCCCTTTTATACATTGTGAATATTTATAATGCAGGTTACAATTAGAGCCTTTTAACTCAGCAGAATGAATGCATAAGGGCAAAAGAAGTAATGTCTACTGGGAGAGCAAATAATTGTGATTAAATAAATACTTATTAAATTCCTAGAGAATAGCAGTTCAACATGGGAATTTCAGTCTCTTTTGCCTCTCATTTCCATAATTACTTAACATTCCATCCTTATAAACCGGTGGCACTTCCCTTTGTTAGCAACCTGAAGACAATCTTTCCAGTCGGAAAGGGAAAGACCCATGAATACGGTGACCTATAGCAACTAAAATTAGATTTATAATCACGGCATCAACTATTAGGTCCTAATTAATTAATGATTATAAATAAGGCTCTTAGAGGGAGGGGGAATCCCATTATGAGGAGTTATTATATAGCTTGGAAAAACTAAGATAAAATTAGCCACCCGCTGTGTCTCCCATTTTGATTTCTGCAGGGTTTCAATCTCTAGCAAATAACACAAAGACCCTGACAAGATCATTCCATTATTTAGTGGCACATAGTTAAAGGCTTCATCTCCTTTCTGTTTACAGCTTGAGCACTGGAGCATAATTATGATTAGTCAAGGTACTTATGCTATCAGCATTGTTTGAAGAATAAATTATAGGACTTAACTATGCCCTATTAGTATATTTTAATGACAGAGGCAGGGAGCCCATTCTGATCTGCTGACTTCGGCATTTTATCTTAGTAGATTCTTGGTTTCTCCTCATACCTGGATTTTTTTTTTTTTAAAGTACCTTTGGAAAGAATTGTCCTAAAAGACAGTATACTCTTTTTAATCTGTAATTCATTTGATGTAAAAACTACACAGTAATGTAGCACTGCTTATTTTCTATATACCACAGTCACAGTAAACAGAAAAGATATATAGCCATCGTCTTTCTTTATTCACTAACTTTCCTGTCTTCTCTCCATGACAGCATCTCCCAAGTCACCTGTAAACTGGGGAGATGAGGAGTCAGTGCGGCGTTAGGAAGGATGTTCTTCTAATTCCTTATCAATACTCTTATGAACGAGACAGTGGGAATTCCTAGGAGAGATTGTAAAACAAAGCTAGAGAAAGGCCTCTCTGATGACTGTCTTCTCGGTTCACCACAAGCAGAGAGGAAGACAGATGGACACAGACGGTATTAACAAATACCCCATTAGGGAGAAGACACTTAGCAGAGAGCTCTGTGGAACAGCTTCCATTTTACAAGCAGAGGAGAAAGCTGTCTATATGACCAGCTTTTAATAAAGCAGTACTCCACCACCTGATGTTACAAGAGTTATTATCTGTGAGCAACACAAACAGCAAAAATTATAACCCCAAATCGACCAACACATCCATCAAGGCAATTTGGGTTGCTATACTGCTAGGAACCTGGTCATTACCAATTTACTGATAGAATGTGGAACGTAAGAAAACCTGTGATAAAAATGGCTTGGCATATATATTTAATTGGAAAAATGTCTTAATAGAGAAAGTAATTTATCCAATAGCTTTTTTCTACTTCTGTTCTCCCCCCCCAACCCCTTGGTAGTTTCACATATCTGTGTGTGCATCCAGAGGCTAGAGGAGGATGTCTGTGTGTGCACCCAGAGGCTAGAGGAGGATGTCTGAAGACTTTCTCCATCTCTCTCTCCATCATGTGAGAGACAGGTCTCTCACTGAACCTGAAGCTCATTTCAGTTAGGCTGACTGGCCAGTGAGCTCCAGGGCCTGCCTCTCCCCATCTCCCAGCATTAGGGGTATAGGTAGGAAAGGGACATCTGACTTTTATTTTCTTCAAGCTGGTAAAGAAAGGATTTTATTAAGGGTGAAGAAACATAAACATAAAGCAAGCACACAGAGTACAAGACCTTTCACAAAGCAGAGGAGGGTCTCAGGAAGCTACCACCCTCGTGCCTGGCCTTTATGTGAGTGCTGCAGGTTCAAATTCAGGTCCCTCCTGCTTTCACAGCAAACATTCCTACTAAGCCACCACCCCAGCCCCCTCCTGGACATAGTTTTAAGGACAAAAACATCTGATTCTATCTGAAACTGCTAAATTTACAAAGGTTGGTTGTGTCTTCTAAGACAGGCTTAGCCTGTTATGTAACTGTGTGGCATAAAAGGGCGTCTGGGATACAGAACCAGAAAGCCTAGAGCTGGGTCTCAGGCACATGTCAGCCTGTGTGACCTTAAAACAACCCTGTAACCCTGTCTCCATATTTGAGAGTGATAATATGTTCCCTATTCAAATAATAAAGTCCCCTGTAAACTATAAAGTTACAAACGTTAGTTCTCTTTCTGAGCTCAGTAGTTTATAAAGGCATGAAACTATATACATCCAGCTCAATTCTAAAATAAGAACAATGTTTACTAAATACTTAACACTGTGGCCGTGAGCTACTTCTGGAGCCTTTTATACTACAAGTCCTTGACCAGGCTACATTCTTGGTTCTCTTAAGGAGATGGACAAACCTTAACCTCTGCTGTGCGATTTCAATTTAAAGTTTAGTAAAGGAACACCTACAGAGCTTCCACTTACAGACTCACTTCCTGAGAGCCTTCTAGTCCTCCCTCTCTGCCCTTTGCTTTACTCAGAGTTATCTGATCTCTTTGGTATTTTTTCCACAGCTAAGGTGAAAAAGCAAAGTTCTCCGCAATCATTTTGGTGCGGGTGGTGAACTGACTTGGGGGAAGAAGATGGGACAAGCAGAGGAGGCCTGAGAGTTCACCATAGGCTTTGACTGTACAGTGTAACATCTCACTGAATCTCTGTTCAGACTAGGCATCATCAGAGAAGCCTGAAGCCAGCACTCAGCCAGGCACCTCCTCCTCATGCCTGCCCCTTACATATTCTTCTGGCCTCTGCTGACAGCGGCTAGGATCTTAGTTTCAATCTTATAACTTGATTTTTTTTTCACTAAAACATAAATTCAGTGTGTTTGAGAACTTTGTTCGCAGCGCTGTGCCTAGCAGCTGGCTCGGTCACTGGCATGTAGCACTCTCCCATAAGCAACTGAGTGCAGACAGGCCCAATAGTCCCCATGCTGTGCCGAGTGGTTAAAAGACATACAACTTGCATTTTTAAACATAAAAAAGTGGTTCTAGGAATGGTGGTATATTCCTAAAAGCAGAATATATTTCCTCTCAAGAAACCTCAGCCTCCCAAATTAATGTGTTTATTGTTTTAGCAGAAAAACATAAAATTCGGCTGTGTACACAACTGCAGATGCGGTGGTGTCCTTGGCAGCTCTGACCTTAAACGAGAATTTAACTTCAACATAATACACTAAAAACTTCAACAACAAAGTTTAATGGAGAAATAACCTCTGTGTTCTAGAACACAAGAATGAGAATGGTGTGGGGAAAGCCACTTATAAATCCCACTGCTAACAGGTGGTGATGGCACTTCCATACAGACGTAAGATTTTATTTTTAAACATAATTTAAATCAGGGTGTGATCCCTTGTAGGAAGTAGATTTCCTTACATGAGATAATTGAGAAGAGATAGAACACTATTAGAGAGATTACCCCCTAAGGTATTAGGATATGGCCACTTATTTTAGGTAGATAATTAAGTAGTCCTTAAACTCTGAAATTGAAGAAAAAAATATGTTCTAATTTAAAACAGTTTAAAGAAAAAATGATGGGTGAGCGGAGAGGGCCTGGGAGGAGCTGGGGGAGGGGAAACTGTACTCAGAATATATTTTGTAAAAATGTACTAGTATAGTTATAAGTAGCTAATAGAAAACACTCAACAGATGCTTAGATACGTCAAACACTTACATTGCCACACAAAGTGCTTCATTTCTTTGTAAATTGAAGAAGAGAAGTGACTTACCTATAGGGTATCCCAAAGCAAAGTCGTTACTTTGTGTAGCAAAAATAGGGAACAGTCCAGCTTTGCTAAATCGACTCTCAGGACTGGCAACCAGCAAGGTCAATACACACACAATGAAAAATACAGAGGCTTTGCCGATTAAGATACTGTATAGAAAAGCCCAATCCACATTGGAAAAATTAAGCACAACCATGTTTTTGAATAATAAAGCTGGAAGGGCAAATCTGGAGACAAAATTCCCCAGTCCTTTGGCCTGTGTTGATGTTATGACATTGGCCCTCCCTGCTATGTAGCCACAAAGGACTATGCCAAAGCACTCTAGTAAGGCTGGGAAAAGCCTGGTTATTGACATCGAAGGTGGGTCATTGGTGGAATTAAATCCATAAGTGGCAGACAAGGTCTCATTTATATTAACAGCAAGAGTTGAGTTCTTTGCTGAGAAATAAGAATCCATGTTTCTCTTCCCGCCACTCCCAAACTTCTCTCTGCAAAAAAAAAAAGAAAAGTAAATTCAGTGTTGTGAGCAACCGGAGTTCAGACTGAAAGAGACCACAGCAAACCTAGACTTACTCACTTATTAAATGGCCAAATAAGCATCCCCCCTCTCTTCAATCTCCACCAGGGGAAAATACAATGGAAAAGAGTATGGGGAGGTACCTCACTCTCAAGTGAGGTCAGCTTGAGAGGTCAGCTCAAAATATTTACGTTACCACTCTATTTTTAGAGTCAAACATGCATAAAATAAGATCTGCAAACAATACAGCTGCAGCGATGTCCCATGGTTCTCTCCAGGGATCCATAATCCACCTCCATCTAATGGACAAGAAGAAGAGGCCCACAGTGTGCAAAGTACCCACTTGTACCCAGATTCTCAATAGAAGTTCTCAGGGATAGTTTGAGGAGTCACACTGGAGCCCGGCGGTCCAGCCTGTGGTCACACTAAAGGAGAATCATAGTAACGTCTGACTTACCAACTTTGAACCCAAAACTTATGTGTTCTGTGCTTCACTTTATCATCTATGAGGTGCCAGTATCAGTATCTACTCCAAGTAGAGTCCTTACAATCTAATCACACGGGCACATAGTAATCACTTATCCAAGCTGAATAAAACTTTTGGTGGAGTATGAAGGAGCCTATGAAAAAAAACGTTGGAAAAATGTCAGTCCACCAGCCTTCTCTTAGTTCGTTTTATGTAAGCACATACATTGGCCTACAGTCCCTTGAGCCACAGGTGCCTCTGCACATGGAGTTCCCTCTAAAAGGTTCTCTACTATTTGCTCTGCCCACATAATTAGCACCTACCCATCCCCCAAACTCAACCATATGGTTCAGGAATCAGTTCATCAGGTGAGGTTTCTTTAGTCACACAGTTAGACATGATTTGTTCACAACTAAAATCTTGATCCTTTCTTTTAGTCTGTTTTTCTCAGTTTGCTTAGCCCAAGGCCTTCAAATGACTGACTCATGCCTGTCTCCTTTACCAGACTTTAAATGTCACAGAAGCAATGTCTTTGCATACTCCTGTATCCCTAATATCTTGTACGATAAGATACCTGGTAGAGGAGGCACTAAGGGAAAAAAAAAAACCTTAATTCATTAAAAATTTTCATTAAATTCGTTAAATCAGCCTCTTCTCCCCTTGTCTGTCCCCTCTTAGGTACTATCTAGTTCATGAGTGGATTATCTTTCTTTTCTAAATGATAAATTTTTTCACAGCAGTAACATCTCCCAAAACACAAACTGTATTCTAACGTTCTAAAGCTGTTCATGAGATTTTAAAGAGCAAGTTTTGTGTGCTAATGTGGCAACTATCACACTCCCTTCCTCTTACTGCCAGAGACGCAGTGAGCACAAACTTTAGATAATCCTGAGGTGAACTGGCTGTGATTAGTAATTTGAAATTAATATGATGGTAATTGCCGATTTCTAAGTTCTTATTCTAGGTTTACCATCTAAAGTAGCCTTATATAATATGGGAGAGAAAAAAATCTGGTGCAATTTACAATGCCTGGGTCAAGTTCTCAAACACCCACACCACATTCAAAAGATTTGGGTAGCAAACCAAAGATCAACTAATACACGGGTGCGTGAGAGAATATTCCCTGGGTTGCTCTCTATAAGGCAACCCCCTTTTAAAAACCTTTTATTTAATTGGGATTAAGACAGTATTTTCTTTTCTTTTTTTTTTTTTAAACCAGGATTAAGCAGGAGTGGTCAAAAGAAACAAATCCTACAGTGTTCACATACTTGAACTTTCCAAATAAGCACCAAATTATACTGATACACACAGCCAGGTTCTGGTTGGTACACACAGCCAGTTTCCTGTTGGTACACATTGCCAGGTCCTGGTTGGCACACATAGCCAAGTTCTTGTTGGGACACATAACCAGGTTCTGGTTGGGACACATAGCCAGGTTTTGGTTGGGATACACAGCCATCTTTGAAGGAGCTGATCAACAATCAGACTTAAGTATTAAAACATTGGAGCCCTTAAGAAATGTGTCCTTAGAAAGGTAGTAGAGGAAAGGGGGTGAGAAACTGGTCCATCCTACTGATGCCTGTCCAAAGTTCCCTATATTTCTTTGCTTGAATAACTCACAATCCCCATTTTTCTTTGTTTGGAGATCTCACAATCCCATATTTGGACAACATTAGAACAACAATGTAGTCATATATATATGCATGCTCAAACAACAATCTTCATTAACAATGGTTAAGTGTCGTAGACTTTGAGCTTTAACATGTATCAACTCTTTGGGTCAATTACTTTGCCTCCCTGAGTCAGTTTCCTTAACTGTAAAATGAGCAGGAAAACTTCTTAGAGAAATACTGTTTGAAAAGGGTATTCTATGCCCAGGTCCTCACAGAGTAGGCCTTCAAGAAATGGCAGCAACACACCGAGTGCCAAGCGTGGTGGCCCATGCTGGAAACCCAGTCCTGGGAGACAGAAGTAGGAGGATCACAAGTTCAAAGGCAACTGGGGCTGCTTTGAGATGCTGTCTCAAAAAGCAAAGAAACAAACAAACAAACAACTATCAAGGAACAAACCAAAGAGAGTGGGAAAGGGGGCCAGAGAGACTGCAGACCTAATGATAATGACTGAAACGGTAACAAGGTAAACAGCATTCATTGTCATAAGTAACTATACAAACAGCCGATACTAAAGGTCCTCAGTAGAGAGTACTAGATATTCCACAACGGTCAGGTTTAGGATGTGTTATAAAGTTACCAGCCTCTGTAGCATACCCAGCAATTAAGAAGAGTTGAGTTGAGTTTGATCTTAAGTGGCGATTGACAATGAACAAAGAGCTCTTCACGGTGATGGCCAAGAGGTTTAACAACTCCCAGGTTCAACTTTCAATTAATTGGAAATTAAATGAAACTTTTAAAAAGTAATCTGCCCTTTCCCCCTTTTAATTTTTCCAGTGTTACAAACAGTTCCTGAGGCAAATGAAAATTAAAATGATTTCTAGTCTGACATAATGTCACACACCTGTAATCCCCAGCACTAGGGAATCGGAGGCAGGAAGACCATGAGTTCAAGCCCAGATACAAAGAAAAGCCAGCCAGAACTTAAATTAGTAGCTGCCGCAAAATAAGGAAGGAGGAAAAAATAAAAAACTAAAAATAACTCTAAAGTTTTATCTTATACCATTTTTAAACATGAAAAAAAAAATGAAAAACTGCTCCCTAAGCACATTTTAAGATTAACAAGAACCACAACAAAGGAAGTTAAAAAAAATATCATCCAGTCCTTTAATCTACAAAACAAAAGCTTGTTAACAGAACATGTAGACCTATCACCGCAAAGTCTGTTCACTGGGGCAGACACTAGAAAACGAAGTATACAGACCGTCTAGTCACATTATATCTGACTTAGATAACATCAACAAAGCACTGAAATTGTAGGTTAGTTGCTATTAAGTTAAAATGTGGTGCAGTGGTAACTTGAAAGAAAAGGCTTTAAACTAAAGCTGCTCTCTGCTCACATACTAGTATCCTTTCTACGTGAGAAAAGCCTAATGCCTTGCGGCACTATAAAAGCACTCTTAACTTCAACAGGCACTCCATTCACTGCCTTTCCCCTTGTCTATCTGCAGGGACAGACTTTGGCCCACCAAGATAAGGAGTGCATAGTCCCTAACCAAACAGATGATCCTGAGGGCAGCTGACACCCGTGGAAGTGGAAAGCCATGAGAGTCATATTGTCAGGTGCTCCGTAAAGAAGTAAGGGAGAAAATTTGGCGGAAAGCACCAGAGGCGCTCAGGAGGGGCAGATACTAAGGCCACCTTGGGATAAAGTAAAAAGTCCAAGATGACAGTGTGGGCGCACTGCAACGGGGTGCTCTGCACCCTGGGGACCGCAGCTCTGGCACCAGAGGGGACAAGTCGTCCCTTGTGAGCAGACCATCTCCAGTGTTCCTGCAGGTTTCAGGCGCAGGCGCTGCGAAGCAGAGGCGTACAGGCGCAGCAGTGAGCCGAGGCGCCAGGGCACCAGAGCCTGGAGCTGCCCACTGGTCCGGACCCCAGGGGCAGGGGCCGGGGCCGTTGCAAACACAACCGAAGCTCATCTCACCTGCTAGGTCTGCAGCTCCGGCTGCAAGGAGAAGGAAGCCGGTGCTTGCAGAGGGCCAAGCAGCAAGCACACCGCCGTCATCTCCCGCCCCGAGCCCTCTTCTAGTGGCGTGTGCCAGCGGCAGATGCCCTACCACGTTCCCAGAAAGGGAGGGGTGAGCCGCTGCGGTCCTGTCAGCTACCTTAGGCGTCTGCCGCCCGGTACCTCCTCCCCGCCTCCGCCCCTTCTTCAGGCCCCGCCCATGGCCTGGAGGTCAGAGAAACCGGTCTCCACTCTGCCGTGAGGCCCCGCCCCCAAGCTCGGAACATGGCTCCACCCCACCCACGGCCCCGCCTCCAGCATGGAGGTCCGCGTTTCGAATCTCCACCCCGCCTTCAAGCCACACCCCCAGGCTCGCGTGTACAACGCGATCCGCCCTAGGACTCCACCCTAAAGCTCCGCCCCTAGCCAGAAGGCTCGATTGCGGGTCTCCACCTCGCCTTTAGGCCCCGCCCCCAAAGACAAGTGACACCGCTCCGCCCTCGGTCCCCGAGGTCCTCCCACACAGCCCTGTCCCTGCCCTCAGGCTTCGCCCCCGCCGTCTCCAGTACTTCCGGCTTTTCTCCTCCCACAAGATGGCTACCGGGGTGGGGATTGGCAGTGTTGGTTTCCTCCGCCTCTGCTCAGACTCAGGGAGGCCTGTCATCCTTTTGGTTAACCTCAGCCTCCAGTAATCCTGTCAATTCCCCTCTTGGTTAGCTTCGTCATTGCATAGTATACAGGAACGTGAGTTCAAACCCTGCCTTCTACCTTTCCTAAACTAACATGGTCTTGACCTTCCTAAATGAAAAGAGATTAAAATATAAGCTTTAGTTGTGTGCTTGATTTAGAATACATTGCCAGCGGTGACTCCTTCTGTTTCTGTTGTGGAGGAACTCTGGCCATATGCTCTTAGCTTACTGACAGGAATCTCCTAGTATTCTCAGAAGTCTGCTGGGGCTTCTTGAAGTCAACATGTGAAAATCAAGAGACTTTCTGAAACAAAATTATTTCTAATTTAAAGCCTGATCTCAGTGATTTTGTAAGTATTTCTTCAAAAAAAAATCTTGCTTTGCAAATTTAACTGTTTTATCTGGCAACTACCATGCCCTATGAATCTGTGCAGTTTTAGTACAAAGTACAATACTATTTGCACTTTTTAAATTAAATTACTGTATGGTTTACTAAGAAAAAGCATGGTAAGCCAAGAGCTTGCTTAAGGATATGAAGCCTAAGGCAAGGTGAGCAGAACTGAAACTAATTTTTAAAGTGTAGCCTACCCCCTTTCAGTTCATTCTTTGTAATTCTCTCTTTTAACTATTAACCTAACTACTTAAAAAAAAAATCAATACATCTGTTATCTCAAGGCTAAATGGGTTTCTGCTTAGAAACAATGAAGATTAGTTAAACTAAATATTTAGTGAACTTTGACTTTTAAGAGATTGTTGAAAGTTAGGCCTAGAAAGAAAAGTTAAGGCCAACCTGTAGGAGTTTCTTGTGTTAGCTTGGCTTAGTTTATCATTTGACCACACAATAAGATTGGTACAGTTTCCCCACACTGGAACATGTCTGGACTAGCCAAGACAAGGCAGTAACCTACTCTGGGCTAATGGCGGTAAAAATGGAGTAAGTTTGAGGGGTATTACAAAAGAACTGTAGAGCCAGTCAGCTGAGAGAGAGAAGGAAGAGGAGATGGTGAATGTTGAACATTTCCTCATCCACTAAAATAAAGAGAAAGAAGCCAGATAGCGACTTTCTAATATATTTTCCACCTCTAAAATTCTGCTATCTGGAAAATGAACTATTTCAATGCACTTACAAAGGAGGAAGGGGTTACAAAGAGTGAATTTGCTTCTAGACCTAAACTCAGAAACCCTGAGGCATTATCTATAACAATTTCTTGGAATTATCCTTCCTTGCATCGGAGGCCCTGGATGTTTAGACATTTGATTAGAATCCCCAAGCTTCAGATCCCATTCCTGGAGGAAAGAATGAAAGCACTCAGTGTATGTGAGCTGACAACTCTTAAGAAGCTATCAGTACACACGTACATATAGTGTACATGGTTATGTCAGCAATCCATTGCTTTACACTTGGTACGTCAGTGTCTGCTTATAGTTATCTCTCTCACCTTTCTGCTTGTTCATTCAATCTGAATTATAATTAGACCTTAAAAAAAAAAAAACAACTAAAGTCTACAGTAAGTCATAAAGTACTTTCTTTGGTTATAAGGAAATGATGAACAAGACTTAATAATAACTCTTTTATTCAACAACTATTTGTTAAAACAGGTAAGCATGAAAACCCACCACAAACTAGAACAATTTAGGAACGTTGACACAGTGTGGTATATAAATTTAGAGACAGCAAAGGCCTGTGCTTGTAATCTTTTTATCCTTAGAGCTTAGATGAGTGCTTTCTTTGACATATGATAGGCATTCTATAAATGGCTTTTGAATGGCTGAATAAATTATAATTGCTTCCCGTGCCTACCAGCTAACCAGGAGGTTGAAGTGTTCTATTCAATGTGAGTTCCTTGCTATAAAGAACTGTCATGTAACTATTTCATTTTAGTAACTGATTTCTTCTTTTCCCAGCTTTCCACTTGGCTTAATTTTGTAGCCTAATTTTAATATGCATCTAAATGGTTTATTTCTTTGTCATAAACATTCTAACTTAACTTAATTTCAAGTCATTTTAAGGCCATGAAAATTACCTCTGCCTATGCTTTCAGGTATGCATGCTTTTGCGAGCACCAAAGACATCATTGTTTTTCCTCTCCCTTGCAAGTGGTACTGAAATACTCACACAAAAGCAGTGAGAGGAGGTGGGGCCTGACCATCTCACCGGGCTATTGATTTTATTATTGACCTCCAGTAAGGCTCAAATATGAATAAAGAAGGGGGACCATTGGCTGCACCATCATTTAAAAAGTCAAGCGGAAAAACCATGGAAGCAGAATTGGGTTGTGAAACTTCAAGTAAAATCAGTGAATTAGATTAATACAGGATGCAGAAACCATAAAGTAGAATCGGGGCGAGTTTGGGAAACAGCCAGTCTGTTTCAAGACTTAGTTTCTCCATACTTGTGGTTTTCTTTTGACCACTTTGTTTTGAAAGAACGAAAAAAGAGACATGCTTGTCTCCTCTTTGAGCCTGCAAGGGAGCTCACTGACTAATTTAACTGGCAGTTTCAAAAGATGGAATCTGCAAAAAGCATTTTAAAATTCGAATGGTGTCTAAGATTAGACACTAAAACTCACCAGTTTTGTGTACCAGAAAAAAAGGAAGTGAAGAAAACTTTGCATTTTTACCTTTGGAGTAACAAGATTTAAAAACAAAACAAAACCCTTTTATTTGGCAGCTTCTAGGTAGAACACTGGAGTAAATAGCACAAGGAAGGAGAAAGAGATGCGGGAAAGAGAGATTTCATATCCCAGCTCAACTTACTTTTATACCCCCTGAAGTATTCCCCCAACCAAGAATATCAAGAATATACTTTAGGGGGCCCAGTCTCCTCTGCTAGAAGGGGCAGGTCCTTCCCCTCTCTTGGATGGATGTCCACATGGCTCTTACCATGCTTTTGTGTGCCATTACTTGCCATATAAGAAGCACTTGATAAATACTTGCTGGCATTCAGACTTCTGGGGTACAAGCTAACAAACCTATGAATGCTATGATTTAGAGAGTCATTTAAAAACAAAAATACCTGCTCTTTTGTGGGCTGCCTTCTTCACTGGAAACAAAAGTAGCAGAGGGGGAGTTATCTAAACTTAACTCTCTGTTTAGTAGAAGAGTAACCAGATGTTTTTTTGGAACCGAGAGTTTCAGGGACAGTAAAGGAGAACTCATCATTGGCTGTGACAAAGAATAAATGGCGACCAAATCTGTTGTGGAATTCTGTTTCTTGCTTATGACGATACCTGTCTCAAAACCAGAGAAGATACGATTGCCCATATCTTCACCATGTTGAGTTCTTAACATTCTCTGGCAGAAAGAGTAGGAGAAAGGATCACTGATCCTCACCTGAGATCACAGCCATGCCCCTGGTCCTAGACCTTCCCCACTGCCAGCTACATATAATCTTACCCAACTGTACAGTCTCTATTCTAGAGAATAGAGGTAGATGGTTACTGAAAAGGGCATTCCATCAATGTAGCTTTAGAAGTTTGTCACTCATATTATCCTGAGAATTTGGGATGCTATTTATCCACACGCAGGGAACCATGGAGTTGGCCTGGCCTTGATGTCTTGGGATTATAGGTTTTTCAGGGTAGAGTCTGTGGCTCCTGAGACACTATGTGCCTTTTAGTTTTTGAGAAACTGAGGCACTCCCTCAGGCAGTGAAGTGTTCAGGCCATTTTGTGTTTTTCTGTATGTTCTCTTAATAGTCAAGGAAGCATGGAAGCTCCATGGGACAATTGCTCTTAGACATTAATCTCGTACATCCTGCGAGCAACATTGTAGCCTGGCAGCTACAGCTGTATCGATCTTGGCCATCACCGCTACATTCCATTTCTGATAAAGGTATAGAAAGTCTGATTGCTCTCAATAAATTTGCCACAGCTTAAGTTTTCCTGTGGCTCCTCCAACTGGCCTGATTTAATTTGTTTTGGCCATATCAGATGACCTTGGGGCTTTGCCCCTTTTGAGCTTGACCCATATGGGGAAAGACTTTGCCAGTTTCCCATGGGTCCAAGACCTTGGTCCTCATCATGGCTGTGCCCATGTGTAGAGTACACATTCATTCACTCAGGGCTTCCTCTTCTCCCCAAATCTCAGCTTTCTCATCTCTTTATGGTTATAGGCGGGTGGCAGTTGGTACAAACAGGTTACCCATTCTCCACATGATTCTATTGTGTTGGTTTAATGAAGTCCTAGAAAAATCACATGAATTAAGAGAAAGAAGACTGCAGCAGTGGTGAGCAACCATAGGGATTAACCACACTCTTATTAAATCACAGCTAGAATCCAAAACTCTGTCCTGCTAGTTCCCAACCAGGCCTTCAGACATAAAGGACATAATTCCCAAAAATGCAGGTGCCAGGGCCCCAGGCAGAGTTTCTAAATCAACATCAATGCCGCCGTGTCCAGGATGTGATATGTGTGTATATGCATACACGTGAACATGCATTTATTTATAAACCCCACTCAGAAAGTCCACGTCATAGGTGCAACTGGATGAAGTAATTTTCTGACCCGTAGGCTGTACTGTAGTTATGCAGCAAGTCTCCAGTGCGGTCATTTCACCATAGCTTAGAATTTTAGCTTTTGAGAAATAGCTATAATTCCTCTTATTTTTTTTTCCCAGAGATGTTATTTTCTAAAATATGGCTCTTGCCTAATCTCCTTTGCGACTTGTGTGTTTGGTGTCCTATGTGAGAAATCCTTTCTGTGCCAAGTGTATGACAACCTTCACTTACATTTCTCCTCCCTTGGAAGTTGTGCCTTTTAAAATTGTTCCACTTGGTACATTATTTAAATGCCCATCTGTCGCTGGAGTCCCATTCTAGACCCAAAGCTTAGAAAGCTCTTTCACAACTAGAGAACACCTCAGGAACTCCTCACACAGTCAACATCAGAGGTCCCCCAACAGAAAACCAAATAAAACAGAAGAAATGTACAAAGAAAATTTAAAATCTACAAAGGGTGTTTAAGGAAGATAACAGAGTAGTATCAGCTACTGGAAATACAAGTTATCTTAAAGTCAACATATTTTCTCCCACACTGAAGATAATAAGGCTGATAGCATATGTGGCCCAAAGGCTAATAATCACTCCGGTCATGGGTAGGCGATTAAATGTGTTTGCCAAATGTCTAGTACAATTCTCACCCTATCTAACATCTGTCAGGGCCTCGGAGATGCCCTTGTACAAGTCATTCCACGGTTCCATGTTAGGTCTAATGAAAAACCAACTGCCTCACAGAAAGAAAGCTTTAGACGAAATTCCTGGAAGGTATTCCCACAGCTGCTCTCTATTCTGGCCTCCCACATCCACCGGCTCTTCCCAGTTCTTGGCTCAAATTTGGAGTTAGTTAAGTCGCTTGTGATCACTCGTCCCTGCCATCTCCTACCCGCCCTCAGGATTGCTTCCAATTCCCATTGTCGACTTGGTGCATTTATGCACTGTGCTTCAGAATCAGGGGGCCTCAGTGTTAGCTCCTCGGTCCCCTCTCCACTTTCTGGAGACCAGCTATTTTGGCTGCTGGCAGATGACAGGTGGTCCTTTCCTGCCCCACTAACCTGTACCCTTTTCTCCCAAGTCAGTTTCCTCAGTACAAAAACACAGACTGATACATATTCCTGCTATTTGAAATCTATCCACCCTGGAATAACCCAGAAGTCCACTGCTCTAAGTTCATGGAATCCAAATCCCTGGCTCTCCTCTGTGCCATGCTGTGAATCCCTTTGCAGCATTCTACATTAAGGCAAGGTTTATGATTTACAGCATCTCAGGCCATATAGATCCCACCTGTCACAGAGCCCTGGCCACCACAGAAGTGCCTGAAACAGCATCAGGAGTTGAGAGGCTGAGGCAGGGGATATAGCTCCTCTGGTAGAGTGTTTGCATCGTATGCGTGGAGCTCTGGTCTCCATCTTCAGGACTGCATAAATTGGCTGTAGTGATATACACCGCATCATCAATATTTAGGAATTAGAGGCAGGAAGATCAGAAGTTCAAAGGTCATCTTTGGCTACAGAGCAACTATAAGACATCTTTTAGGAAGGAAGGAAGGAAAAAAGGAAGGGAGGAAGGAAGGAAAAGAGACAGGAAGGAAGAAGGAAAGGACAGACAGGAAGAAAGGAAGGAAAGGAGGGAGGGAGAAAGAAAAGATTGATTGAGTCTGCAGTTTTCTTCCCTTCTTCACAGCCTCATGCAGAGTGTTCAATGTTCCTTCTTTTCAGGTGAACCTCAACCCAGCCAGCCCAAGTTACACTTTTCCTGCAAGTCTTGTGAGTCACTGCAGTCACAGTTTGTAGTTCTGTCCTGGGCATAAGCACTGCATTACTTAGGGGTGGCAAGCTCAGTGCGAGGACTTCTGCAGTCGATCTATGCATCTTTTGCCAGGAGGCAGCATGTGCCATGACGCAGGTGAATGGGCCTTCTGCCTATCCAGAAAAGTTGCTGACTCTGGTGGAGTAGCCACTAAGGATTCCTAGATGATGTGTCTCCTGAGGAGAACCAGGCTTTTGGTAGCCCCTACTCATTCTTCAGAACTGTTGGGCTCTTTGGTAGGCACTGGGGTGTCTAGAAAATCTTAAAGCATATTGTGTTTGTTTAATTTCTACTCTTTGTATAATGAATTATAAAGACTGTAGTGACTTGAAACCATCTGAACTTACTGTTTTACAACTCTGGGAGTTAGTGAGCCCACATCTGAGTCAGAGTCAAAGCCTCCATGGGGCCGGTCTCTTCTGAAGGTTTTAGGGAAGCGTCGAAGCCCAGGTTCTAGAAGCCATCCACATTCCTTGGCCTTTGACCCTCTTCCTCAAATTTCAAAACCAGCAATGTTCCAAAGCTCTGGCCTTTCTTCCATGGAATCATGTTCCTGTGACCATAGCTCTGGACACATTCTCTACTTTCAGCGATTAGGCTGGGTTCACCTAGGTAATCCTGGAAGCTCTCTCCATCTCAAGGCCCTGGATTCAATCACACATTGACTGTGAGTGCTTCCTTGAGTCCCTTTGGCATCTATGTTCATAGGCCCTGCAGAATCTGTCATCCAAATGCACTGGTTTCTGTCTGTCCTTATAAGTTGTTTTATGCCTCCAGCTGTCTGACTGTTCAATTTCAGAGGCAATGCTTTATCCCAAGACTCTGCTTCACTGATGGATCTAGTGAAGTTGTTGGGATTTAGTTTGGGTAATTATTATTATCTATTATTATTATCATAATCATCATCGTCATCATCATCATCATTATTCATTAGAACAAGACCTCCCAGCTCCTTCCTTATTTGTTGAAAGTAGAACCAGACCTCTCCAGCTACCCTCTTTTGGATGTCTCCCCTCTCATTGCTGTGTGTTCAGAAGCTCAAAGCAGGAAGTTACGTCAGACTTCCTGCCAGGCACATTTGTTTTTCATGATGTTTGAAAATTCCATGTTGTAATCTTTTTCTCTCCAGCCTTTCCTTCTGACATTTGAGAGTCTCTAAACTTAATGTTACCTCCTGCTTCTTAACTTGAAAATAATAATAATGCCCTATTGCATAACTGAGATAATTTAAAAGCAACACTTTGTCTAATTGGTGTATAATGGAGATAGACATGCAGAAAAGTAGGTCCTCTCTACCATCTTGCACCCACTGAACCCTGAACTCCTGAGACTTGGCCTTCCTGTGCACTTGAATCATCCTCACTTCTTTGGAAACCTTCTGTGGCTTTCCTCTCATGATCCCAGACTCCATCTTCCTTCCCACAGTCGCCCTCCTTCTTTGAATTTCTCTTTCTATTTTCACTCCTCTTTCCAATAGTCATCTTCTTATTGGTGAAATTTGAAGACTCTCAACAAGGCTAGCCTTTCTTCTCAGCATTTCCCATCTGTGTCACCTGCCCACTCACCCCCTGGGACTCCCAGAAGTTTCATGTCAATGGATTGGCCCAATCAGGCCTACCTTGGCCTCTGAAAATAGTTTTGTGATCCATCATCTGGGTACTTTTCCTCTCCCTTTTTGTTCTTCATCTAGTACCTCCTCCATGCAAGCTGCAAGCCACAAGTTCTTCCTAGTCTTCCAGTTCTTACAAGAATTCATTTTTTTCCATCTTCAGTATTCTTCCAGTTTTCCACAGCATTTTATAGACCTGGTTATAGAATTTTGTGGTGAGCTAGTTCACCTCTTTCCTTTCAAGAGTGAGATCATCTATTGAACTAGGATTGTGTAAGCCTTCAAGTAAATGTCTGTTTTGTCTTTAACATTCTGGTTTGACATCTTACATGGATTTTCTTGTGGGTGGATGTGACTTCGACACGTGCTGTTCCTTTGTTTCATTTTCAGTGTGGAAATACTGGCCAGACTGGTGTAGAGTAGCCTCCCATATAGATTCTCCCTTTCTGATGACCTAGGTTGTCTAACTCTCTTTCTTTTCTTACTGTCACTTTTATCATGTCAGACCTAGTCTTCATCAATTCCCTTATCTGCTCATTCCATATATTCTGCAGGGACAATGAAATATCCAATTTTGAAGTAATAGAAAACTCAATTCAGATGGACACCTGCAAGAAAAGCGTTTATATACTAATAGAACTGAAAATCCAAGATGGATAGATGTTAGGGTTGTGTTTGTTTGGTTTTTCTTTCCGTTGTGAACATGAGTGTCTGTGAACATGTGCAGACTGAGTTGGTGTTAGGAATCATCCTCAATTACTGTTCTATCTCATTCATTAAAGTCCCTCAGTCAAACCCAGGCATCAGCACTATGTCAAGTCTTGCTAGCCAGCAAGCTCTAAGGACCCCCTGTCTCTGCCTTCAGAGGCTGGAGTTACAGAGAGGCCATCCCAACCACCCAGCACTCATGTGGTGATTGGGGATCCAAACTCCAGTCCTCGTGCTTGTGTGGCAATCACTTTAACCATGGAGGCAGCTCAGCCCTAGAGTTGCATTTTAGTCTTGCTACGGTGAAATACTCTGGTAAAGACAACACTAAGAGAAAAAGCTAAGGATTTATTTACAACCCCAGGTTATAGTCCACAACTGAAAGGAAATCAAGGCAGGAACTTGAAACAGCTAGACACATCCAACAGCCAAGAGCAGAGAGAGAATGAATGCATACATGCCTACTACTCAACTCACTTTCACCGATCAATATTTCAGGGCTCAAATCTGGGGAATGGTGATGCCCATAGTGGACCGGGCTTTCCCAGGTCAACTAACATAATCAAGATAAGCTTCCATAGAAACATCCAGAGACCAACCTGATCTAGGCAGTCCCTCATTAAGATTATCTTCTCAGGTGATTCTAGATTCCGTCAAGTTGACAATTAAAGCTGAACATTTTAGGGTTAGAGAGATGATTCCAAGGCACTTGTTGCTCTTACTTGAGCTGCCATGTGGATGCTGACCAGGGTGCTCAGCCCCTGCACCGCAGCTCACACAATCAGCTCTAACCCCAGTTTCAGAGGGTCTGCTGCTTTCTACTCACTTTCTGTGGACACCATGCACACATGTGGTGCACATAAATGCAGGCAAGACATTTATATGCATAAAGTAAAATAGATCTATGTAAATGAAAGGGCCGCTGCACGTTGGTTTGATTCAACAGCCCATGCATGTCATGAAAAACCTGCCAACTTTGCTATTTTCTGCTCTGCCTTCTTTCTGAACATGGCTTCTCAAGTAACAGCAAAAATGAATTCAGAAATCCAAGTTGTGTACCTGTACACTATTTCTCAAAGGCAAGAGGGTATTCTATTTGGTGGCTCTAAAAAGTGAGAAAGCCTCTTTCTCGGACACATCAGTGAACTTAGGATCTGAATCAGGCCACATGCCTTCCTGGAATCAATGTGTGCGCCTGAGAAACACCACGGAGTAGCTGGCCGAGACTGGGATGAATAGCAGGTGCTGGGCAGAGAGAGTATGAGAAGCTAATGGCTCAGTCAGAGATGACTCCAGGATCTGGGAACGCATCTCCTCCCTGCCCGTATGAGAGAAGAAAGCATCAGACTGAAAGCCTGGAAGGAGTCAGAGAGGGAACTCGGAGACAGACTAAGGAACCAATAAAGTGCGCTGCCTGTCCATGGCTAGTTCATAAGCCCTAACAGCATGGGTTTACTGGGTTGCCTCACTTGTATAGCCTTAGGTCCAATTCTAGTCTGCCCCTGTTCTCATAAAGTTTAAATGAAACAACCATGCTCATTCATAAGAGCATCGTCTGTGGCTGCTTTCATGGTACAATAAAAGACTTGAGAAGGTGCGTGGTCTGTGAATATTTTATAGCTGGTGTGGTAGTACACACCCATAACCCTAATACTCCACTGAGGCAGAAGGATTGCCATAGCTGAAAGCTAGCCAAGGCTATATAGTGACCTCTAGAGCTAGAGTGAGACCCTATCTCAAAGGAGCAAAACAAAACAAAACCCTTCAACTTTCTGACCCTTTCAGAAAATGTCTGCTGGACTGTTCCATGCCTTTAATCCCAGCATTCGGGAAGCAGAGTTAGGTGGATTCCTGTGAGTTCAAAGCCAGCCAGTTCCACAGTAAGGCTCTGTCTCAACAAACAAACAAACAAACAAACAAACAACCTTGAAGCCCTCTATCATCTGTCTTCACTTTGCTGACCTCAATTTATTGACATGTTTTTGCTTTATAGTCCTGCTGTAAGCTGTTCAGATGAGTTTATTCATCTAAATATCACACATTTCCTGTCCACTTTTCTCCTTAGCTAATCTGGAATGCAACTCTTCAAGCCTATGTATCTTCAAAGGCCTGTCTCACAGAGCCTTCCCTGTGTTCATCCTGGGTCTTTCTTTCCTGCATTTATCCACTGTCACAGTAGGAGGCTCCATGAGTCTGAGTTAGAACCACATGATGACAGCTTCCCTGCCTGATGCAATGCTTCTGGGCCTAAGTGTCTTTATATAGAAGGGTGCATGTGTAAGTGTGTGTATTGCTTTAATAAAAATTTGAGCAATGATGAACCAAGAATGAGCACAAAACTACCACTTACTCATCCTATCAAAATCTGCCTCTCTTATGGCCAAGCTACCCACTTCTCCACAGTCCCACAGAAATGGCCAAGCTACCCACTTCTCCATAGTCCCACAGAAATGGCCAAGCTACCCACTTCTCCACAGTTCCACAGAAATGGTCAAGCTACCTACTTCTCCACAGTCCCACAGAAACGCATCTCAGCTCCACTTTCTGTCATCTGGTCTAGGTCCCCTTCACCTCACTGCCCCCCTTTGCCTGCACAGTGTTACCTGATGTCATGTTTAAACCACAGTAACTGTCTTGGCTCCTACTTCTCATCCTCCACTTGCACATAATGACCAGTCTCTCCTTAAAGCTCAGCTTGGCTCCTTCTCTTCCTGAAATCTTCACTCTGGTGTTTCTGCTACCTGAAATGTCCTTCCCCAGGTCATGGCCCCTCATGACTCAGAGCTCATCTCTTGGTTTTACTTCTCAATCCAAACAGACTTCCCCGCACCCTGTTACTCTGTATCACACCATCCTCTAATGTGTTTTCAAAGACCTGGTCTCAACCTCCATCTATCTCACTTGCCTCTTCCATAAAAGCATCGGCTCGGTTTAATGTGTTCACCACTATGTCTCTCGTTACAAAGTGCAGGAGGCACTCAGCAGCCTTTATGGAAGAAACGAACTGAATGATCCATATGGAGAGAGCATTATTGGCTCAGGACTCGCAAGTTCTTAACACAAAGGCGATTTATTTACCTCAAAGAGACAAAGGACAGGGAGTAAGAGACAAAGACAGGAGATAGAGGACAAGGGAGAAGGGGAAGGAACAAGGGAGAGGGAGAAGAGGTATTTGTCTCTGAGGGACAAAAGACTGCCTCTGGATAGAGAGGAGACAGACACAGCCTATGGGGGAATGATGGTTTATAAAGGTACAAGGGGAAACCCTGTGTCAGGATGAAGTGTTTGATTTTAATTGGGCATGCTAATTAGGTGAGCCGAAGGGGGCTTTTGATTGCTCAACCTCAATATTTTGATAGCTGGACCTTCATAGTCAGCCTCAGGAGGAAGAATTG
This sequence comes from Rhabdomys pumilio, assembly GCA_030674055.1. Lineage (NCBI taxonomy): Eukaryota > Metazoa > Chordata > Mammalia > Rodentia > Muridae > Rhabdomys > Rhabdomys pumilio. Next base: position 142,989,067 of record JANHMN010000002.1, read on the forward strand.
GCCAAATAAGGGAATGGACCTTGGGGCAAGGTTTAGGAATGTCGTCTAATAGTTTTTAACAAGGCATAGGGAATGGGGGGAGGGGGAAGGCCTAGCAGAGCCTCGTTTGCCAGACCTGGGCTTTCTAGAGTCCCTTCACCATGAACTTATTTTCTTTTGAAATAGAACCCCTCTCCCGACACCCTATTTTCATAACCGTGCACTGTGGCATGATAGTCTGGACGTGACTGTGTGTTGGAATTGTGATCCTCAGTGTAGTGGCAGTGCTAGGTGAAGGAGTCTTTAAAAAGTGGGCATGATAACCAGATCATGAGGGCTCTGTCCTCAGGAATGGATTAATGCGATCTTGCAGGAGTGGAACAGGGCCCATGTGACTGGATAGCTTTCTGCAAAACATGCTGTTACAGTGTGAGGCCACACAACAAGCTCAGCCCTTCTGTATGTGGCTATTTCCCTTTCGACTTCTATCACATGTGATACAGCCCAGGAGTGGGATGGAACTCCATTCACCAGACTCCATCTCTACTGTTCGGACCTTTCCGGGTGTGTGTGGGGGGGGGGGGGGCACTACTCAATCATTCTAGCCTTGTAGTGTAACAGATGCATGCAACCCCCCTGTGGTGTGCGGATGCAAGGGGCTGTGTTAGGCTAATAGGATTTCCCTTTTCCCTTTACAGGTAGTCTTGACGGAAATGAAACTTGGTATTTCTCATCCTACAGTTAAGGAGTTACATCTTCCACAACTTAAGGCAAGGGGACTACTGAGCTGTTTCTTTTTGTAAATTTGTACCACTTTATGTTTAACAACCTTTCAAGAGATGCCTTTTATTCCAGACTAAGTTTCCCATATTTGAGGAACTGTAAATCTGTGAATAAAGGGAACACACTGGAGTGATTTCACATTTAACTAAGAAAGGTCAGGTTCCTCTGCAGCTCACCGGTGAGGCAGCTCAGGGTTAAGGCGAACTGATCTTCTTAGGCTATTTCAGACAAGTCTGGATAGCCACACCCTTCATCTTGAGGAGATGAAGGTTGGGGACATGGGACAACAGAATCCCAGAGTTGCTATTGCTGCCTGGAATCCAGGAGTGTCCAGCCTTTGCCCCAGGCTTCCATCATCTATTCAGTGACTTCCAGATGAGCATGTCATGAAAGTTCCTTTGTGCTTAAGTTATCCAGAACCCATTCCTATCACCTGTATCCAAAGAGTCAAATTTACTCGAATCTAAGATGTTTCCCAGTCTTGTTGCTGTTTTGTGTATTTAGCTCTGAGTTATGACACCTTGAGTTTACTATTCCATGAGATACTGCTTTCAGGATGTCAATGCCATCCTAAACCTACAAATTAATGCAATTACAAGACATCATATTAGCACAATTATTATTTATAACCCATCTTGTTCCCAAAGAATTTCATTGTGTTGAATTATCCTAGAAAACTACAGCAATGAAAAGTACATTT
>JANHMN010000002.1:142990628-143051796 GCA_030674055.1 Rhabdomys pumilio
TTTTTTTTTTTGTACTTTAAATAGGAACTGTTTCAACTGGCATTTGTGTTAAAAGCTTACAATTTCTGTACATTAAAGTGGGACCAGGAGATCATTAAGCAAGTGGCCTGGTGAACTGACTACTAAATTACACAAAAGAATGTATGTACCTCAAGTCTTTGCTAGTGCTATAAAGATGGTGAAACTCAAGAAACATCTGCTGTTTCTGTTCCCTTCCCTTCCCTTCCCTCCCCTCCCCTGCCCTGCCCTGCCCTCCCCTTTCTTTTTGCTAATAGAGCACAGAAATCCTTTAAGCTGTAATGCTTTCTTTTAAATTAAGGATAACTTATTTTGCTTTATACAGTAGATGGACATCGGAAACCTATTTTGCAACTCATTATTGCAAATTGAAATATTGCAAATGGAAGAGGGTAGCCGTTAAAAACACAACCCTGTAGTGAGCCTCTGCACAAATCAAACATTAGTTTTCATTTTATTATTTTACTGATGAAGGGTTTCCATCTATTAGGGAACATTCGTTCCCTCTTGCAGTTCTCATAAAGCGAAGCCCAGATTTTAAATGCAAACACGGCATAAAGATACCGCTCATACATAGTAACGCAGTAAACACAATCATAGGATACTGATCTTCATTATTGTAATGATTTTGCCATTTTAATATTTATTGCACCCCCTCCAACCTTATCTAAAAAAGAGCTGAGGCAACTATTGAGTACATCACAAGTGCCATCTAGTGCTGTCTTTGAAAATAACATTTTCCCACTTCGAAAAGGAGAACACTCAAGATGCTGAACATTCCTAGACCAGAAAGGGGTTGAACAGTTATTTCCTATAAGTGTGTCTTTTTGTTTCCGGTCACAAAAGCTTTTGTCCAGAGTGCAGAAGGAGTAGTTTTCCTTGCATCCACTCTGCTCCCCGGGTATTGCTGGGGCGTCCACAGGTGTAAACAGCTACATAGAGTGTGTTGAAGGAAGGGGAGCATGCAGGTGCTTGATGGAGAAGTCATCTTTACTGCACTGAGACATCTCACCAGCACCGGGAGGTGCCTGCTGCAGGACCAGAGCTTCTGTGGAGGAAACACACATGAGCTTTAGTCTCTGCTGTCAAGGGAACTAGATAAATCTTCACCCCAAACCTCAGATGCATCCCCACTCTTCTGCAGGAGCCTCTGGGGTTGTTGTCTCCTGTCTGTTGTGGGTTCATTTTTCTCCTCCTTCCTAGGGAATCACAACAGCCTCACCCTTCCCACCTCTCCGCAGGCTTACTGAAAAGCTGCCTTCCGCTTGCCTTCCTTTTCCCCGAAGAGCCTGCGGGTTCTCAGGGTTCATCAGACTATGGTTAGAGATCTGAGCCTGGCTCCCAGGACCTTCCACGATCACTCAGACTGTTCAACCCTCCACCTGAGTCTCTCAACACCCCCAACCCTTCCAAGACCAAACCACATACTAGAGACAAGAGCAAGCTATCATTCCTGTCTTAAATTGCAGGATTGCCTTCTGGTGGTTTTGAAATGTTGCTTGGGGTGGTGCTTTGTTTTTGTTTTTCCTGTTTTGTTGTGTCTTTTGGCCATGTTCCTTTATAACATGTCCACCATTTCTCAGATGTCTCTTTGCATCTAGTCACTCTGTCTCTATCGTTCCTCTCCTCCAGGTGTCCTTTCTCACTGCAGGCACACAGTTGCCACACTGAGTTAGACTGAAACCCCTTGCTTTGTGGTTCACTTGGATGTTTCCTGGCTCTCTGCCCCTCCTTTCTCAGCCTTCTTTTGTTTTGCTACACAACACTTTCAGACAACTTCCCCAAATGGGCATGTGTCTCAAGCCCCTTTCCAATGACCTGCTAGCTTCCCAGCAGGCTACACTGGAACTGAGGCCTTCCCACATAGGGCTCTTATAGAAGTCCTGTAGCCATCAGACTGTCTTTTTAGAAGCAGGGAGACTATTTCTATTTTACCTAATCAAATCTAAACCGTAGGCTTAGATTTTTCTCTAAACTTACTTTAATTGGGATTTTTGAACACTTCAACCTCCCTTCTAACCCACCAGTTAGAGGTTGAGAAGAAAGAAGGTTACTAAGAGAAGGTTTTTTATGGACTTGTTTAGAAGTAGTTCTTTGGGGGTGATACCACTCTCCATTGTCAGGATACCAGCAGTTCAGCTCAATATTGTCGGCTCCTTGCCAGAAGGTCCAGGCAAAAGGAGAGAGGTCCTGGCCCAGCTGGGTCTCTCTCCGGGGCTAAGTGGGATGGTGAGTGTCGGGGGCCCAAAAGAAACACACTGCGCTGGGGGGGGGGGGGGGGGGGGCGAAAAGGGGACACCATTTTTATAGGAGGCCTCTTTTACTATTAAAACAAAGAGGGAGGGGGGGGGGGGGGGGGGGGGGGGGGGGAGTTTTGGTGGGGTGAAATGACATAGGGTGCAGGAAAGGGTGACAGAGGGTATGGGGTGACTGACAGGGTCAATGGCAAGGCTCTCCATCAGCAACAGCTGAGAGGCAGGGCCAAACAGGTCTTGCTGAGTCACCCCAGTTCATAAGTGACAGAGACAGGTCTCAAAACTTGAGCCAGGCTTGGGTTTGTCCTCAAGGCCCAAACCAGGGCCGAAATGGGGCCCAACACAATAGCAAACACCAAACAAGAATCAGTAGCAATGGCTCAATCCAGCAGAAACTGCAAGGCTCCACCAAATTGACATGAGTCAATGGTGGCAGCAATATCACAAGAAGTTCTTTGACAAGTTTCTTTCTACAAAGTGAAGACCGGTGAAGACCAGTGAAGACCAGTGAAGACCAGTGAAGACCAGTGAAGCGCTGCAAGACATTGCAATGTAGGAGTATCCTTTCACTGCCTATGGGGTTCCATTTATATTTTTTCTAAATATCACACACCCTCTCAAGCATCTGCTCACAGCAGCATATCACATGCCCTCTCACATGTCTACTTCAGCAAAACAACCTCTCACAGACAGCTTCCAGAAAAAAAATCACATGACACAATTGAGTTTCCAAAGAAACCAGGAATTCCCATTTCACCAAACACTCCATTTTCTGTTTCTAAAATTAAGCCCCACCCCTTGGCATTCTATCTTTAATGTTAATGAATGACATTTCAGAACCTGGCTTTAAAATACAGAATTTCATTATTTTATTAAAGTCTAATGAAGAGGTGGAGGAGGGGGAGTCTCCTCCCCACAGAATGTGCACAGGGAGAGAGTTTCTTCTGCATCTTCAAACTTGGAAAAGGATCCAGTGAAGTCAGGTGTGAAGGTTTGTGTTGAGGTTTGGTCACTTGCTGTGTACTGTAATGCTAAATTCTGTACCTGAAGATCTAAGCCTGTGGGTGAATTCTCATGTTTACCAACATTTTTGTGCAAACCTTGATCTTTAATTTAAAACTGCTGAGGCTTGGTCTGTTGCTATGCAGTGTAATGCTAAATACTGGCTCTGGTTGCCTCAAGGATGAGAGATCCTCATGTACACAGGTGATGCTATGTGACTTTGTAATCCACATAATCCCTATTGGTCAGTAAAGATGCCTACAACCTATAGCTGGGCAGAAGAGAGGTAGGCAGTGGGTCTTTTTTTTTCCATTTAGGGGGCTTGAGGTCTGAGGCAGGACCATGAGAGAAGGGAGAGAGAAGGTGGAGAGATGATCAAATGCCATGGTGTAGGTGAATCATGAAAGCATGGGCATGAGAGCTGGCTGGTTAGAGTAAGAGCAGTCCACGCAAAACATGACAAGTTATAACTCAGGGTTGTTGATGGGAATGTAGATACTACTAGCTTCGAGGGTAGATATCTGCCCAGCTCCAATGCTGCCAAGGCTTATTATAAATGTAAAGGTTTGCGTCTTTTCTCTGGGAACTAAATGACCCAAGGCGGGATAGAAACCTCCAATTAATACTAAATATTTACCACAACAGTTTGCCACCCCTCTACCTCTTCTGGCCGTATTTCCTCAGTGATAGGAAGTCTTGGGAAACATTCACAGCTGCCACCATCTCCTTCTAGTCTCTCTGTGTGTCCAGCATTGGGATGATTATTCCATCAAAGGAGGCAATCAGACTGACGGTTTTAGAGACTGCTGTGGTGACGGTGAGCCCAGCCTCGGTGACACCTGCAGTTCTGACTTCAGGTTGCTGATTTGTTACCCTGGTGGTAATGTTGGAGCTGCCACTTAGGTTCCCAGCATCATAAACAGGACAGTGTTGTGCATTCACATCTGAACAGGACCTTGCTTCTCTCTCCTTTCCACTTACATAATCGACAAACAAAGGTCTATGAGTCCTTGGCATAACAAAGCCCTTCAGAGTCCTGGGCTATTTATGTTTCCACGTAGGTACATGGTTGCTTCAGCAACGTGGACCACAGTAACAAAACTTTTGCTGTGTGACAAAACTTTCCCTGGGGAGAAGCTACGCACACATCTATCACCCCAGATAGGGAGTCCATGACAGATGCAAGTGTGGATGCCACCAAAGTCCAATTTGGTGAACCATGAGTTTTATTGGAGTCCAGCAATCAAAAGCCCACTTTAGCTCACTAAATTAACATGCCCAGTTAAAATTAAACACCTCATCCTAACACGGAGTGTCCCTTTTTACCTTTCTAAACTGCCCTTTTTCTGTGAGCCACATCTCTCTATTCAGAGGCTGTCCTTTGTACCCCTCCAGGACAAACACCCTTGGTAGGAAAAGTAGCAGGGCAGAAAGAATTACTTAAAGCCCTTCTAGATTATTCCACCTTCAGTGTTTCTGTGCATTCCTTTCTTGAATAGCTATGTGGTGAATGTTTGATCGTCTGGGTTAATTCTTCATTCCACTTAAGGTGTGTCTTCTATTTCCCGTTGCTTTCCCTTCTTGTAAGTGTCGGGAGTTTCTCACCTTTATTTTTCAGATCACCACTGGAGCTCTCAGTTGTATAAGCTCCAGTCATTATTCATCCATTCAACAAATATCTGGTGAGTTCATGATGCATGACAGACCAGTAATGATTTTAAGTATAGTTGTTTGTCAGTGAGCAAAGTTTTCTTATTGGGGTTTCATTTTCTAAAAGTCCTCCCTCCCTCTCTTGCTCCTCCCTCCCTCTTCCCTTCGTCCCCAAGATCTCACTGGTTAGACAAGTGCTCACCCACTGAGCTACAGTCTCAGTTCCTAAAACTTTTTTATGACCTAAGTATTCTTGTACGTGGGCAAAATATGCTTAGGTGTCCGGAGTGTGCCTGGATTCTATGTTGGTATTATGATAAGGTTTTGTTTTTAATTCTTTTTTTTTCCCAAGGGAAGAAGGGTCTGTCGCAAAATGTTCACAGAACTGTTTTTGTTTTGTTTTCTCTTGTTTTCCGTAATATCTGGTAATCCTGACTACATATGAAGAGCTGGATTTACAAATAAAGACCAGGCCAATGATGAGAGATCAGTGTCCCAAATTTTTTAACCTCTTGTGTAGACAGATGTACATCTACACTTAGGTTCCCAACAGCATAAACAGGGCAGTGTTGTGCATTCACAACCGAACAGAACCTTGGTTCTGTCTCCTTTCCACTTACATAATCGACAAACAAATGTCTAAGAGTCCTTGGCATAACAAAGCCCTTCAGTGTCCCTCCACGCTCCTCAATGTTGATTTCATTTAACTTCTATCTATCAGCTATTTCAAAATTTCCTGGTAGCGACACCTGATCCTGGGTCCCACTTCTGGCTTTAAAAAATCTCTCTCCCCTATATTACTATTATAAAATTGAGGGTGAGAGGGGACACAATTTTGGTTCACCATCTGGAGGCAATTGTTTGTTATTCAAATTGATTGTTCTTTTACGGTGAAAAGGAATACACCATTCTCATTAGCCTTGGCTACAGGAAATGGACTAGCTCTAGGGCTATCCAAGGAGGTAGAGGTTTGGGAAGATCTGAGTAAATTTTAGGGAATCTTTTCTGTGTATATGTGCATGTTGTATGCATATGTACATGTTCATATCTGTGACATGTGTTTATGTGTGTATAGAGGCCAGAGGTTGAGATCCACTGTCTCAAAGCTATTCCACCTCAGATTGAGTTTCCCTTGCAGTTTCAGATTCATTAGCTTGATTCATTTTCAGAGTTGCAATGGAATTGAGTCAGCAGAGAGAGGTAAGTGGCCCCAGTCATAGGTGATCTGGAGCCAGCAGGTGTATTACTGTTTAGAATCAGTATTTGTTTATTGGCTTGCTTTCTTTTACAATGTTGCTTTAGTGAATGTAACATTTCCATAACATTAAGGCACACGGATGATAAGTGGTTGGAGTTCAGTAGATTTTTGCACATGTGTGCTCCTGTGGGATTGTCACCTGGTCCCTATAATGAGGCTTACACCTACACCTCTCTCTGTCTCTGTCTCTGTCTCTGTCTCTGTCTCTGTCTCTGTCTCTGTCTCTGTCTCTGTATCTCTTCCTCTCTCCCTTCCTCCCTCCCTCCTGGTTTTTCAAGACAGAGTTTCTCTGTGTAGCCTTGGCTGTTCTGGAACTCCACTCCTAGAATTTTGTAGACTAGGCTGTCCTAGAACTACTAGAGATCTGCCTGCCTCTGCCTCCTGAGTACTGTGATTAAAGGCGTGAGCTACCACTATTGCCCTGCTACTTTTATCCTTTGTTGTTGTTATTTGTTTGTTTGTTTTTCGAGACAGGGTTTCTCTGTGTAGCCCTGGCTGTCCTAGAACTCACTCTGTAGACCAGGCTGGCCTTGAACTCAGAAATCTGCCTGCCTCCGCCTCCCAAGTGCTGGGACTAAAGGCGTGCGCCACCACTGCCCGGCTACTTTTATCCTATCCTTTTATATGATTTATTTTTGTCTGATTCGAATTGGTGTTTTGCCTGCATGTGTATCTGTGTGAGGGTGTCAAATCCTCCATTGTGAGCTACTATGTGGGTGCTGGGAATTGAACCTGGGTCCTCTGGATGAACAGCCGAATCAACACTCTTAAACTGCTGAGCCATCTCCCCGGCTGCACTTTCTTCCTCTTTGAAGAGGTTTCATTCACTGCACATCTTTACTTTTAAAACTCAGTCAGGAAGTCAGCATGGTGGTTGTACCTGTAATCCTGGAATTTGGAAGGTTGTGGCTGTAAGATTGGAGTTCAAGATCAACCTAACAAGACTGACTCAAAAACACCACAACCAAACACCAACCCAGGAAATCCCTGAGGGACCACACTAGCTCAGAAGTGTAGTCACCTTGGTAGCCACCATTTGATTTCTCAGTTGCAGTTCAAACATGCTACCCAGGTTGGCCATGCACCCTTTGTCTCAAGCCCGTTCTCCTCCCTCGGTTGTGACTACAGGCCCACACATCTGTGCTCTGTACTTATGGTGACACTGACTGTTTTAGGCCTTTTGAAAGCAATTTAGAGAATTAGGCCTTGGGTGGTTCAAACTGGTTGAAACCACAGTTTTCAGAAACACCTGCAGAAAGTGTTCTGTGGGTGACATTTTGATGTCAGAGGGGCAAGCATACACTGGTCGAATTGAGTTAATGCTGCTGTTTTCTCAAAGTGAAGAGCCGCATTGTTTACACCTGACTGACCACTTATGTCATCTTCCCTCTAATTACCTTGTCTCCCACCTCTGACCACTTTGTTTATTCCATGCCATAGACACCTCCAGACCCTGCAGGGAGGGGGAACAGGTCTTGGACTTGTGTCTCTTTACCTTGGTTGACTCCTGAATTTAAAAATGTTCCCCTTCCCACCCCCAGCCCCCAAACCTGACAAGTCCAGGATGAGATTTCCCAGGTGATGCCCTAAGGATACCTAGTTTGCTAACATAGTCAAGTGATAAAACTTACCCTCAAAGCCGCCAGTGCCCACTCCCAGTCAACACCTGGCCAAAGATAACTTTTCTATTAAGTTTCATTTTCATAGGTGAATTTAGTTTGTTTTATTTTTAAGATGTATTCATTTTATTTTATATGTGTTTAACTGCATGAAGAAGGCATTGAATCCCCCAGAATTTCCATCACAGATGGTTGTGAACCATCATGTGGCTGCCGGGAACTGAACCCAGGTCCTCTATGAGAGCAATAAGTTCTCTTAACCGCTGAGCCATCTCTCCACCTCTGAGTTTGGTCTGTTTTCAAACTTTGTGTAAGTGGCTCAGAGTTTCTGTTGCTTCATGTTTGGTTTCTTTCACTCATGCAGTTTGTTTTGTTTTCTTATCAAACAAGAGATTCAACAAGCCAGTAATGTGTTAACAGATGACCAAACCCTGTGGACAGATAGCTAAGATTTCCTGGCGTTAACCCCAAAGGCACTGAACCAAGTGCCTCTTGGCAGTTATCAGAGAGAGGGAGATGGAGACTGGGAGAAAAACCAGTCTGGGCAGGTCTGTCCTTTGCTTGATACCCCCGGAAGTTCTGGGCACTCCCAAGCCCTGGGGAAAGCAGTCTTGGAACAGTACAGGTGTGCAGGGAGTGGAGGAGTCTTTTGTCTGCTGTAGTTAGCATGCGTCAGATGGTAAGCTGGGATGACCACTGGGGTTGAGTCCAAGGTGGCTCATCCCTCACCCTTTTGCAGCTGTGGTGGAGGAAACACTCTGGGGTTGCCTTACAGGCAGGAAGTCTACGCCTCTCTCACCACTTGGGGGTACCATTTCTGGGGTGTGTCTGTTTCTTATCCCCCCTGGAAGCAATATAGTGAGTTCCATTCCCTCCCTTCTTAGGAGCATCCTTCTGAAGATCTTAAAATTCCTAGCTTTTCCAAGATGGCTCTTGGAGCACAGACACTTGTGAAACTCTTATACCTAAGCACATCAGGGAGGGAGGGTAAGGCAACTGCTTCTTTCTAGTAAGAAAAAGAAGAGGAAACAACCTTTTCCTTCTATTGGTAAGTTTCCCATAGAATGAAAACAGAGGCACTATTTACTGCTCCAGTCACACACACTGTGGATGAAAGCGTGTGGTGTGTACGTACTTCTGTTTCATGATGTCTGCAGCAACTGATTAGCCTCGTACATTCTTTCTTTATTCATTCATCTTTATTCATTCATTCATCTTTGATGACGGCCCTCAGTCTAGTCCCCTTTGCAACCCCCTTCGCATTCCCACACGCCTTCTTCTTGTATTGTTGCCACTGGAGAAAATGGTTCCTTGGTCGTAAGCTTATTTTTTTTCCAGATAAGATGTCATTGGAAAACAACTAAAAGGCTTTTTTGACTTTAGTTTATCTAAGTCAATTTTTTTATAAGTTCCTACTAGTGTCAGATGTTATTAGTTGTGTTTATTTAACGGCCACCTCCTCCCGACCCCAATGGAAATCCCATTTCCCCGCTGTGGCCTACCACCTACTCGGTCTTTGAAGCTCTGGTGATTTCTAGGAAGCCCCCTCTGTTCTTACCGGGGACACTCACATCTTGTCCATGTAGCATACATAGTCTCTGGAGAATGTTTTGAGGTACAACAGCCATCTTGAGCATAGAGGGCAAGCTTGAGGATTGACATCAATGTATCAGAGAGATGTGAAAGAGGGAAACGGTCCTGGAATAATTAACTAAGATTGCTCAGGCTTCTGGATCCAAATCTCCCTTGTTTTTTTGTTTTTTTGGTTTTTTTGTTTTGTTTTGTTTTGTTTTTTAAAAAAGTCTTAAATTTTACAAGATTACCATACAGCACCAGCCTGCAAACACCTTACCTCCAGTCTTCATATTGGAGAACAGTAGCAGTTTAATTCATTTTTAGGTGATCATTCATGGATACAAACAAACCACCAAACACATCAGGGACATTCAAATCAATACCCACACTCACCCAACCACCATGATCCCTGCCACCTGGTCTTTCAAGACAGAGTTTTCTTGACTGTCAAGGAACTCGCTCTGTAGACCAGGCTGGCCTCAAACTCAGAGATCCACCTGCCTCGGCCTTCCAAATGCTGGGATTAAAAGCTTGGGCTCAAATACATCTCCTTAGTATCGGCATGTGCTATTTAAAACCTGGGTACTTGGAGAGGAAGTCTATGAGTCTTTCTTTTGAGTTTTTAAGTAACCGAATGAGAGAGAATTTGCCTAGCATACCCAAGGCCGTGGATTCAGTAACATTCTCTGCAGAAAGAAACAAGAAGGTGGGGGAGATGGCTCAGTGGTTAGAGTGCTTGCTGCACAAGCAAGAAACCTGTAGTTTAGAACCCACATAAATGCTGAGTGAGTGTGGGACCCACCTATAATTCCAACCCTGGAAGGTGGAGGCCACATCCCCAGAACCAGCTGGCTAGTGAGACTGGTCGTATTGGTGAGCTCTAGGTTTGATGGAAAGACCATGCCTCAAAGATAGGGTGGAAGAGTTATTCAGGAAGATTCTCCATATCAGCTATGGGCCTCCACATGTGCACACTGAACATACATATTGAAAGAACACACAGAGTACATGCATGAATGCAGACCACATGGAAAAAGAAGAATAAAACTTCCTATTCTAATACAATTTAAAGAACTGCAATATCAAAATTAACCTTGTGGTGTTATGTTAATAAAACCAGCTTTGAGTGGGATACAGATTTCAAAATATATAGAACTTAAGTAGAGATGGCACTTTAGTGTCCTTTATCTGTGTTGGCAATCCGTATTAGACTAAAATATTTTTCAAGTATTATTCTCCAAGTACGTAACAGGAGTGACTTTGAATGTGGTGAGGAAAGGAAGACGCTCTCTCCTACTGCATTTGGCTGGACAAAGCATTCTTAAGTGGGCGAATTTGAATTTCTAAATTGCATCCTTCGTAATGAAACAGCTGAGTTGAAAAACTGAATGTTCGAGATTAACAGGCAGAGAGATGAAGGTTTAATTAAAAGGAACATGGTGTGTGCTGGGGCTGCAGCTTAGTGGTAGAGCACTTGGGTGTACGAAGCCCTGATTTGACCCCGAGCACTGTACATATATGTATATATGATATATATGTGTTATATATACTTTGTGTGTGTGTGTGTGTGTGTGTGTGTGTGTGTGTGTGTGTATAGTATAATATCTTAAATCTAAAAGCAGCCATAGAATCCAAAATGTCTAGGACAATTGATGATCTATCTGCCTGTTCCCACTCTAGTTTCTTGCATTTTGCTATCCTGGAGTGAGCTGTCTGGAAGCAAAGCTTTATTGTGCTGTGGTCAGTAGATTACACCTTTGTCCCTGCAGATAGCAAGGTGATGACAGCGCTGGTTCCAGGAAAGCCCTAGTAACAAACCTTCTTTGTGTTGGGCGAGGAAACACTGGCTCCTAAGTGGATGACATCAGTGAGACTCCCCACCTACCCCATGGCTCCCTCACAGAGACTCATTGTTCGTGACTTTCACTCTGAGCAGCTACTGGCTCTTGTTGGCTTCATCCAGTGTGACGATGGTGATCATAAAGCCAGATATCAAACGATCTGCCCTTTTTGTCAAACTGCAGGTCAGGCCATCTGCCCTGGAGTCTCATTAGGAAAGTCTGATCACTCTGATAATAGCACTAAGACTCCCAACTCTTCTACTACTCCCTTGGAGGGCTCCTCCACATGCTTATCGGTTTGAAAATCTCGGTAGGAGGCTTCCCGTCTCCTGAGTCCTACAGGCGAAGTTCCCCATGTGTCTTCAGTAGAAAGACTGACTCTTCAGAGATCCTGCTGAGAAGGGATTTCAACTTAGTCAATATTAGATATTGAAATTAGCCAAAGTAAGCTGGGAGTCAAACTCCTCATGAAAAGACACCTGATCAGAATTCTGAGAGAATAAAATGTTCGTGATCACAATGCAGTTTAAAGACTTTACACACGCGCAGAGTGATGGATTCAAGCAGTTGCATTGAACTTCTCATGGGAAAGTCACCAAAGAGAGCGCAGTTAGTTCCAAGCTGGGAGAACAGAGAAGTGTGGAAAGTAACTTCTGAGCCCACTGGGGGCTGCTTGTAACCTCAATCACTGTAGCTCTGATGCCAAAGACAGAGAACGGGCCAGAATCACTGGTATTTTCTAAGACGGTTCTGAGTGCAGGTATCTATAGGTGCCCAGGAGGTGCTTGATGGCCTGTTTGGCAGAGAACATTTATACTTGACCAAGGCATTTGCTGCCATCTCTGTAGCACAGAGTCAAGCAGACCCTCAATTCAGTGAAGTGTGTATTTGAGAATAGCTTTCATGAGGACAGGGGTTTTTGATTTTTTTTTTTACTTTCCTGGTTGTTTTCCTTTCTAAGGAATTTCTTGTAGGAACAATGCGAAATACAGAATTTAAGAGATGACAGACAGACCTTGGTGTAAGGAGATGGACAACAACTCAGGGCAGCTGAATAAATATTGTGTATTTATCTGGCTCTTTGGGTCTTACCCAAGACTTTTTACAACTACCAGGTATGTTACAGATACATGTTAGAAATACATTTTTTTTAATGAAGCAGTCAAACTATAAAGAGAATAAATCTAGACTGATTATGCCTTTAAAAAAAAAAGGAAAGAAAGCAAGAAAATGGGAGAAAAGCACACCAATCATTTTCCAACTGAAGTGCCTGCTGTTTTTAGACTCACAGGGTTGTGGATGCAAAGACTTCTTTGGGACTGTTGACTGCCACTGACATGAGTTCTGTTTAGAGCTGTCCCATACGTGTAACCATGACGCTCTGATTTAAAAATGCTACGCTCACCACAACCCAAGCTCAACTCCAGTGACCCCTTCCATGGTGTTCGGTGCATAGAATGGGGATCTTTCAAGAATGCTTGCTGGGTAAATAAAACACCCTGCTTAGCTAGCATTAGCAGCACTTACAGTGTTTGCCTTCTCCTTCATGTTTGTGAGTTCCTTGGGTCAAGGGCTACCTCTCACACCCTCAGGTACTTGTCACTATACCAACATACATACCCTTATGTGAATGGCTGAGTCTGGGGTGGAGGAAGCTGTGGTCCTTCATGCTAGTGGAGTTGACCACTGTTACTCAGTTGTCAGCAGAAGCAGAGTCCTGCCTTCCTTCCAGGTCTTACACATATGAACAGAGTTGGGAACGGACCCAAGAGATTATTTAGGCTAAATGTCACAAGTGACTAGGTGAGGATCCATCAAAGGGAAGGGACTTACTTGCCTCTGGCACAGCTGAGGTAAAAATTAACATCTCTTTGAAAGTAATTTTTCTCTTTGAAATATTTTCAAATTTTATCTAAAATGTCCTCATTCCGTTGCTATATATGTCCTCAAATAGTTGTTAGAATCAGTTCGCGAGAAAACTCTCAAAGCTTTTAGCTATTTTCCATATGACACATTTCAGAATATTAACTAAGAAGTTCTTACCAAGTTACCAAGGTGGAACATACGTGACAAGCCTAAGAGACACATCAGAAAAGGGTATAAAAAGGAAGAAAAACCATGACTCAAATTTTTCATGCCTACTCTCCACCCACTGCTCCTTCTTGTTCTCCTTCCTCCTCATAACAGGGTCTCATATGACCCAGGCTGGTCTTAGTATGTAGCCCAGGCTGGCCTTACTATGTAGCCCAGGCTGGCCTTACTATGTAGCCCAGGTTGGCCTTACTATGTAGCCCAGGTTGGCCTTGAGTTCCTGATCCTCCTTCTTCCACTTCCCAAGTACTCTGGTTTTGAAGGCATGGTACCATGCCTGGCTTCCTTGCCTATTTACTAGATGAGAAGATACTGGACCTCTGAGGAGATCTCTCTTTCTGTTCCAGGTTTTATACAGATTGGAAAAGGAGGAGCTGGAGAGATGGCTTAGTGGTTAAGAGAACTGGATGTTCTTCCAGAGGATGGGGGTTCAATTCCCAGCACCCATGTGGCAACTCACAACTGTCTATGATTCCAGTTCCAGGGGGGATATGACACCCTCACACACAGACACACAAGCAGGCAAAACACTGATGTACATAAATAAACATACAAATAGATACATGAATGAATAAACATATAAATAAAATTTAAAATGAAAATTGGAAAGGAAATGAAAGGTAGCTGGTAAGGCAAAATAAATATTACCTTTATTAATGAGAGAGACAAGGTGGAGGCCAGGCTTGGTGTACCAACCAAGAGGACTGTCGGCCATACTTGAGCTTTAGACTAGCCAACCTTCTAGTAGAATAGAGCTTCATGGCTAGAGCTGGTGACCGAGACAAGACAGGAGGAGGAAGCCGAGGGCTGGACCTTGTGTTCTCTAAGTGCTGTTGGTGAGCTTACTAAGTAATGTTGGTGACTTTCAGCTTGCTGAGTGACATTAGTGAGTCCATTAGAGTTGGAGTGAGTGGTGTTGGTTAGGTGTGTTGTAGTTCATGTACAGGATTCTTCACACCAAACTTACAACAAAACCCCAGCAGAGTGAGGATTTGGAAGGTGATAGGCTAAGAGACAGCCTCATAGCTCAGTGCCACTGCAAGCTGGCCTTCCCTGGAAGGGACCGTGAAGCAATGTTGGAGACTAGTGTATGTTTTTTTGGTCTGGAGGCCCCTTCCCCATCTCTCATCTCCCTGCAACCCCCCGCTGTCCCATCCCACCCCCACCCCCACTAAGAAAAATTTCACTTAACAGCAAAAGCCAGGTTGCTGGACTGGCTGGGACCAGGGTTGTGTGGAATGGGTCAAAGGAGATGTTAGCTTCTGTCCAATAGGGTCACCTAGAGGGGCTGTGAGGCTCCAACATGGAGAAACAAATAAATAAATACATGAATAAACTGCAGAGCTGAGGAGGGTGTTAGGGGACAAGTCATGCTACTGGGCGGCAGTGTCTATGAAGAACCAGTGAGAGGATCCCACACAGGTAGGGACAGCTTTTCTGTGTCACAGTGTAGCTCAGGAAGAGAGAAGCTGGTGCATGAGATGGTCAGTTAATTCAGATCTTCCTGCTTGAGCCCCAAATTAACCACCGTCCATGAAGTTGGGGCATAGAGCTGGAGGAAAAGAGAAGCGAGCCTGCCTCACTGCCTGGCCTCCCTGCTGCAGGAAGGCCTCGTCTGAACAAATGGAGGAGTTCCAGCTGAGATGGCGGAGACAGAAAGTGACTGAGGAATACTTTTGCTTACTTAAGATTGTGAAGTCATAGGATGTTGGAAGGATTCACTAAGGAGAAAGCGGGGGCACTGTTCCTCTGCTAAAGACTCTGAAAAGAGGCAGTTATGGGCCTCCCTTGTTTGAACGGATGGCTTTCTTCTGAGCTGAAAAGCCTATTCACTTCACTTTGTTGACTTTCATTCCCTTTGTCAACACTTCAGTACCACTGAACTTAGAAGGTATGAAGCCTGAGCCAGCATCTGGGACACTATGTACCCGGAACTGACAGACCAGGCCTGCTACCTTCTCCAGTGGCTTGGTGTGTTCACAGCAGTGCCGGGCTGGTCCCTGGTTTAGTTATGAACACAAGAAGGCGAATGTTAGATGTGGAGGATGTAGTTAGCAAATCGTCTCACAATTACAGAAGAGATCTCTTTCTTCTCTCCCCCATCAGGCAGCACTACCGTTGGTGTGAAAACCAAGTGGAATACCTTAAAAGCTCTGCCCAGTCCGGCCCCGGAGCTGACGCAGGCAGCGACCTCAAGCTCTTGTCTGTACATCCCGGCACCCTTTGCTGTTTGGTCAGAACAGTTTCTGTCTCTAGGACATTAATGATCCCAAGGCTGCTTTAAGAAGTTTCTCTATTTTACAGGAAGTGATTGAGGACTGCCAATCACGAAGCTGCCAGTCCCTGCTCATGAGCCTAAAGACTGTTCTGATTACGATAATTACATTTTTATGAATATCCTACCTAGAGAGCAACAATTTTACCATGTCAGGCTACACCACACAAAGATGCATCAATTTCATCTGCAATGAAAAATAGAGCCTAATAGCTCAGTTATATTTATGATAGTCAACATCAAGATGCAGCATAAGCACCTCAGCAGAAAGAATTCTGATCATTAGTTAACCCTGAGATGATTAAGGGTGAAGGCTTGTCAGCCTTTCTCGTGATTTTTGCTGTTTTGATTTGATTTTTTAAAAATCCATAATTAACATCTATTAACATCTTGGATCCCACTACAGGCGCCAGGGTATGTGGCATAAAGCAAAAACAACAAAGCGAGGTTAGTAAGACTAGAAACTAGGACTAATGGTCAAAGAGGACGGCCTAATTACGTTCTGAGTACAACACCACCGTGCTGACTGCTTTACTCCTTTAATCAGCTTAGTCAATGGAAATTGTGGACAATAGTTTGATGCAACTAAAGCTATTTAATTCTTATAGATGTGAGCATTAGTTAGACGGGCCATCAAAGGCGCAGTAGTCAGAACCAGTGACTCCAGGCAGCATCCAAAAAGCCTGTTGGAAATCTGAGGTCTTCCATTCTCCAGCTCTGCCCAGGGATTCTTGACTCAGAATTTCCAGCAGAGGGTCCAGGATCACAGGACTCTGTCCTGACATATTCTCAGGGTGACTCTCTCATGGAAACCAGTGCCCTGCATCTTGTAAGGACTTCTCCCAGTTTCTACTGGAAACACGTGGTGAGTGTGGAGGGGACCTACGCTGTGGGAATTCCCTGCTAACAGCAGGAACATCATCCCTAGGTAGGAAGCCCTTCTAACAGCGTGCTTTGAGAGACTTAAGGCTAGATTTCTCTTCTAGCTTTTCGCTTCTGTTTAAACACCTAAGGTCACAGAGCTTGTGGTGCCATGGTTTCTCTCCACTGTCCTTCATACTGGTTAGTCCACCATTGCTGGGGAGGTCTGCTTATGATGTCCAAAGACTTCTACCTCCCTGATTCCTGGTGATCATCTCCCTTTGGTACCTCCCATTTCCTTACAGCCATCTTGGTTTTCTTTCTTTCTTTATTTTTTTTGTTTTACTTTTTCTACATGATCTCCTCACTGCATAACCCAGAGTGACCTGAAACTCATGATTCACCTGTCTCTGCCAAAGTGACAAAAGTTACAATGGTGAACCTATGCCAATTCTGACAGAAAATTTTAAAAATGTTACCATTCTGGTGTGTACACGATGCACGCATGTGAGTGTGGGCATGCTCATGCCACGGTGTATGTGTGTAGAGGTCAAACAGCAGCAGCAGCCGTCAGGAGTCAGCTCTCTTATTCCACATTCTGGGTGTCACTCTGGATGTCAGGCTTTCTAGGTAAGTTGTTTTTATCCTCTGTCACGTCCAGCAGGCAAAGTTATTACAGGGTCCCTGAGTAGCCACCACCTGAAAGAGACACGGGTGGGAGAGAGAAGGGAGACCAAGTGGCGAAGAACAGACAGAGTCAGTCTAGCTGTTGTCAAGGTCTCATTTACTAGAGGCAAGGCTTGCAGTATATAAGCAAAATTAAAACAGGGAAGTAAAAACACCCATCCCCGCCCAGTATCCTTAGTCTGGTTATCTATGGCTCGAGGCTGTTGCTTATCTTCATCATCGGAACATTCACGTTCTGAGGAACGTTCTGAGGTCGAGCTGTGACATTGCTGGAACTGTGAAGGTGAGTCTTTTCTGGGAAGCCTCTGTCCTTTGGCTGACCCCGGCAGCCTAGGGGCCTCTGGTCCCCAACAATCCTCTGTGGTGGTTTGAATGAGAATGACCACCACAGGCTCATCTATTTAAATACTGCATCCTTAGTTGCTTTACCTGTTTGGGAAGGATTAGGAGGTATGGCTTTGTTGGAGGAGAAGTGTTTCTGTGGGTGGGCTCTGAGGTTTCAAAAACCCATGCCATTCCTAGTTAGCACTCTCTCCTTGTGACTCATGGTTGATGTCTCAACATAGAAGCTCTCAGCTACTGTCCCAGTGCTGTGACTGCCATGTTTCCCACCATGATGGTCATGGACTCACCCTCTAAAGCCGTAAGCCAGTCCCCAATTAAATGCTTCCTTTTATAAGTTGCCTTGGTTATGGTGTCTCTTCACAGCAATAGAAACTAACAGCTCTCAACCATCTTAACACCCCCGACAGATAGTTTTTAAGGTGGTTTCTTTAGAGACGGTGTCATCCTAACGAATCAGCACATGCAGGCAGTGTGCCATGTAAGCAATGGGCCCGACAAAAAGTGAGGCCGCCGTGGTGCTTTATTTCACACATTTCCATATGGGAATGTTATTCTAAAGATTCAAGGTAAGGGCAAGGCCCAAAGGATGGTAAGTCTGAAACTTGAATGTGTGATGTTCTTGAAGCTTTGCTCCTTGAGTTCTGGGGGGTTTTGTGTTGGTGAGTCCTGATGTCTGCACCTAACAAGCTCTCCGGTGGTCCTGAGGCAGGAGCTCTCACCTAGTGCTGTGAAAAACTGGGACTCTAAGCCAGGGTGATGGGGCACCGATGCATGTGTGAATCAACACGGCTCAACCCAGTTCACAGGGCTCAGTCTTTCTGTGAGTTCTCAGGAGGAGGCATTATTTCAGAGCAGTGGTGTGACGTGCCTAGATCTGGAGTTACAGGCTAGCTCTGTAAACTCTCCCCAAAATCATCATTATGTAATGCCGACCCTCATTTCTTCAGCTCATCTGTCGGCGGGTGTTTTTATTATTGAGACAATGCTCAGTAATATATGTCCAATAAGGTAGTTCAATTATGATAAAAACTCCACACAACAGTGTGACTGACGTGGTCACAGAGATGCAATACCGCCCCTCTGTAGTACTGTGGACTGAACTTGGAGTTTAGTACAGGTGAGGCAAACTGCTGAGCCACATCTCAAGCCTTTTGTGAATTTTTTAGAATTTGGGACAGGGTCTTGGTAAGTTACTCAGGCAGGCCTTGCCTCAGCCTCCCGCACAGTTGGGCTCACAGGCCTGCCTGTATGCTTGCCACAATGCCTGGCCTGACCCCCACACAAATGCTGTGAGATCTTGCCAGAACACGACTGTAAACCCAGCACGTGATAGGTTTGTTCATGAGTTCTAGGTTAGTGTGGGCTACTTAGCTAGTCCCTGTCTCAAAAATACCAACCAATCAACCCCACGAGACCCTGACTGGCTTGTCACTTCTCAGTGCTGCTAGCTCTGCATGTGCAAAACGGGGACGGTTTTCTTCCTTCTGCTGTGGGTTCAGTGAGGTAAGGTACAGGGAAAGCCTTGGAAACTGATGGCACTGTCTCAATCTTGTCAGACACCAGCCTGTCTTTTTGCTGTAACCTTACTTCCCCTCTGAATATGGTGCAGGGCTGGGTGACTGAAGCCGAGTCTGCTTCAAACTTTGATAGAAAGTGATTCCTATCATTTGGTATTTAACCGGGCCGCATCTTTTTTCCAGCTCCAAGGAGAATAAAAGATAAATTCAGTACCACAAATTTATGATATGAGCCCAACGAGTGCCCCACAAATATTGGATAGTCCAAACAAAGAGAGGTGCAGAGGAGAGGACATTAACTCTCTACATCACAGTTCAACTCATCCACAGAGAGTCCCAGAAATCTGAAACTGTTCATTGAAATGACAGCTACATTTCAGCAGCTTCTCTGAGGTCATTTTAAAATGGCATGAGGTCTCTGACAGATGCAAACTGAAAAGCTCAGGCCTAAACGTTTCTTTTATAGCCTCAAGGCAAGCATTGAATCCATCTGTGAGGGCAAGGAACAGAAGAGAAGGAAGTCAGAGTACATACATGGAATAGTACTCAGGCAAGCAGGCTAGCCTTGCCTATTCCCAGAACCTAGGGCAGACTAGGCTGTATAACAAGACCTGGAGGAGAAAGAGGATGAGGATGGGGAGAAGGGAGATTATAAGAAGGAGGAGGAAGAGGAGGAGGAGGAAGAAGAGGAACAAGATGGAAGAGGGAGCTGTCAATGTATCCCAGGTTGTAAATGCTGGCATAGGGCTAGAGTCAGTCCAACCATGGTCCAGTGAGCAAAATAAGAACAATGTAAAGTTTCCCATTAAGCTGTGCTGTTTAGTTGTGCGTCCTGTCTTTATGCAATAGCAGTATTTTTGAGTTTGAATCCTGAATCCACTGGAAGCAATTGTCTTGAGACAAATTTGGGCTTTGATTTCTCATTCCTCTTTCTTTCTTTGTTTCTTTTCTTTTCTTTCCTTTTTAAAGACATTTTTGTTGATTGTGTGTGTGTGGGGGGGCACATGTGCCAAAGAACATCAGTGGAAGGCTATGTTGGTTAGTTTTTGTCAACGTAACGCACACTAGATCACCTGGAAAGAAGAAACCTCAGTTGAGGCACTGTCTCCATCAACGTGGGCTGCTGGGATGTCTCTGGGAACTTTCCTGAACTGCTGATTGACATGGGAGATCCAGCCTTGTGGGCAGTACTGGCCCCAGACAGTTATTCCTGGGCTGCATAAGCAAGGCAGCTGAGCAAGCCACCGGGAGCAAGCCAGTACTCCCCGAGGACTCTCTGTCAGTGTCTGCTTTACTTCCTGGGTTGAGTTTCCTGCCTTGGTTTCCCTCAGTGAAGGACTGTGATTAAGATGTGCAAAGAAACCATTTCCTCTCCAAGTTGATATTGGTTATGGGTTTACCCCAGCAATAGAAAACAAAGGAACCGGGCGGTGGTGGCGCACGCCTTTAATCCCAGCACTTGGGAGGCAGAAGCAGGTGGATTTCTGAGTTCAAGGCCAGCCTGGTCTACAGAGTGAGTTCCAAGACAACCAGGGCTATACAGAGAAACCCAGTCTCGAAAAACCAAAAAATAAAAAACAAAAACAAAAAAAAAACCCCAAAACAAACAAACAAACAAAAAACTAGGGGTCTTCTGCCGAACATGCCTTTAGCACAATGCCCAAATCCAAGCAAGACAAGAAAGTTTCCTTAACAAAAACGGCCAAGAAAGGCTTGGAACTGAAGCAGAACCTGACAGAAGAGCTTCGGAAATGTGTGGACACCTACAAGTACCTCTTCATCTTCTCTGTGGCCAACATGAGAAACAGCAAGCTGAGGGACATCCGGAATGCCTGGAAGCACAGCAAAAACAAGGTGATGATGGTGGCCTTGGGTTGAAGGCCATCTGATGAATACAAAGACAACCTACATCAGGTCAGCAAGAAGCTGGGCTCCTTTTTACCAACCACATGAAGGAAGAGGTGAATGAGTGGTTCACAAAGTATACAGAAATGGATTTTGCTCAGGCCAGGAACAAAGCAACTTTAACTGTAAGCCTGAATCCAGGGCCCCTGAAGAAATTCCCTCATTCCATGGATCCACAGTTGAGGCAGCTAGATCTGCCCATTACCCTCAAGAAAGGTTTAGTGATCCTGCTGTCTGACTATGAAGTATGCCAGGAGGGTGACATGCTGACCCCAGAGCAGGCCCGTGTCCTGAAGCTATTTGAGTATGAAATGGCTGAATTCAAAGTGACCATCAAATTCATGTGAGATGCCCAGTTGGGATGATTCCAGCAGATGGACGATGACCTACCCGAGAGCAGGCCTGAGTCTGAGGGAGAGTCTGAGGAGGAGGATGACAGCTGACTCTAAGAGCCAGAACTAAGACCTTCCAGCAAGTTCTCCATCTCCACTGGACACCCCAGGACTTCTGTCACCTGTCTGGGGGAAGCAGCTATTTATTTTGGTATGGATAAAGACAAGGGAGGGTGCTAGGGAATAACTTTGTTTCTATAAAGAATAAAATTTTGTCTGTGGGGTGTTCGCTGTAGACAGCAATAGACTCTTTTTAGTTAAAAAAGAAAAAAGAAAGAAAGAAAGAAAAGGAAAAAAAATAAAACAAATTAGAACATGGGTAGAAGACAACTTCTTTCCACCACATGGTTTCCATGGATGAGTCTTGGTAGCAAACACCTTTTCATACTGGCCTCAATTTCTGTTTTCATTAAATGTGTGTGTGTGTTTGTGTGTATGTATGTGTGTGTGTGTGTGTGTTCAGATGGGCCATTTGGGTGCCATTTCAGAGGTCAGAGTAGGAGATCCAGTATCTTCCTTTACTGTTGTCTCTGCTATTACTTTGAGATAGGAGCTCTCATTGAACCAGAAGCTCACTAGTTTGTCCAGCCCAGCTGGACAATCAAGTGGCACCCCTAGACCCTGTGGAGAGGACTGAGATGCACAAGAAAATAAAGAGGCACAGCAAGTCAAGAAGTCTGATCAAGCTGGCAAAGATTTTATTGTTCACACCAGTTATATATTCTGAAAACAGGATATGGGGAGGGGCAAGAAGGGAAAGAGGACTTTGCAGGTGGAGGAAACTAGCTGCAGCTGTGGGGTCTAACTAAGTTATACCTGTTGTTTTCACAAAGCCTTGCCGTTACCAGGGGTTCTAAAACCATCTATCTAGCAGGATGTTGGCTAAATCTAAAGATCAGGAGGAAGTATTACCAGGGTGGGTTGCTATGAGGCCTTGTTTGAAGCTCTGAGAACTGACAAGTGAATCATGGAAAGTAAACAGAAAGAAGAATAGTAGATAGGAGAGCCAAGGGTGAGTGTTTGCCAAGAGTCAGGCCTTGCCATGGCTTCCTACACTAGTTTGGCTAGGCTGGCTGGTCACAAGCTCTCGGTATCTATCTGTCTCTGCCTCCTAATACTGGGGTTATAGGCACTCACAACCATGCATGCTTTTTTATGTAGATGGTGGGGATTCGAACTCAGATCCTCATGTTGCACAGCAAGTGCTCTTAACCACTGAGCCACCTCTCCAGGCCTTGATTTTTCTATGTGTAAAGGCACAAAGATTAGCAATAATACACACAATAATAATTTGTAGAGACTCTAGTTCAAGTTTATAGTACATAACAGATGATAAATAGTGGTGATTCCAGGGAAATATTGTTACTTAGGTAAATAAATTAGGCAGAATTTTGATAGCATAATATCATTGCCATTACTACTGTGCTCAGTATTCCCTGGCCCCATGGCTTCATTTGGGGATGTCTCAGGCCTTTGTTCCAAGAGTAAACCATTAGGGAACAAGAGTAAGTCTTACTTCTCTTTTCATGTACACAGTCAACCCAACAGCCCCTGTGTTGATGGTGAAGAACATTCCAGAACCAAGGAGTAGCAAGGTTGTGCCTACTTGCTGAAATTTTTCTCACATGTACAGTTTCAACATACACCCTTGATACTCAGACCAATACTTACAAAATTACATATACACACCTTTTTACTCTCGAGGTTTTATGAATACCATTCTTTCCCAGTGTTTGATGGTGTGAATGGGTGAGTAAACTTATGAAAGCTTCCTGCTGTTCTTGGGTCTTTCCACGTGGCCTGTGTGCTGCTTTGTTCTGTGACTATCAGAAGGAATACTGTCTTGACTTTTAACTTACTTAAGAAAGATGGTAAACAGGAAGGGGTGGGGGAGGAGCTCCTGGCTGAAGCCACTGGCATCTAAGATGTGTGTTCCAGGTGTTCAGCAGGCTCCATATGCTGAAAACTTAAGCTAAGGACATCCAGGCTTGGTTCCTCCAGGCTCCTCAAAGGTCAAATGTCTTTCCCTAGAGAGGTCACGTTGTGGTGCTTTTGATTCCAAAACAGTGTGGGCCGCTCAGTCAGCAAATGATCTTAGAGTGTTTCTGCTCATGATGGGAGGTGAACACCTGGCTGTCTCCCTCCCATCTGTCAGCATCTTCATCATCCCTGGGAAACCAATAACTTAGAAAAGTTTTTAGGACATTCTCTTAGGCTTAACTCTGCACCAGAAGCTAAAGAAAATGATAACTGAATGGCTGGCTTGGGTGTCATAAGGCTCAAAGCTATGACATTGTAGGAAAAGCAATAAAATGCTGTATAAAAATAGATATCAAAGTCCTGGCCAGGTCTGGGTGGTGGTGCACACTTCCCAGCACTTGGGAGGCAGGAGCAGGCAGATCTCTGTGAGTTTGAGGCCAGCCTGGTCTACACAGTGAGACCTCTTAAAAGAAAATCAATAAGGAGAACCCAAATCATAAAAAACTCCTTAATGAGTGGATTCCTCTTGTAGTATGTGTGTGTATGTGGGGTCCATAAAGCCTGAGATTAATTAGCTTTAAGAAAAATGCACCTGGGCACTAACAGAAGCAAGGTTTTAAGACACAGGGATCTGTGTGGTAATGTTGATGGGTGAGACCTAAAGACTCGACAGCAAGGGAACCACAGCCATATGTTAAATGTAAGTCCCTGGCTAGACTCGAGGTAGAAGGTCTTCTAAGTAGGGCATAGCGAGACAGCAAGAATGACAGGAGAGACAGGGACACTGGTGACACGTCAAAAATCTAGGAAGCCTCTGGTTAGTGGGACTATTTAGAGGACTGGGAACCCTTAAATTTACTTTTCAAATGAATCAAAACAACATCCTTCCTGCCCCCTACCCCCGTCCCCCCCCCCCCACCAACACACACCAACTGGCCTTCAAAAACCTTTCTAAATAGTTTTGGCCTTTTTTTTTTTTTTTGTCTCCCAAATTTGCCGTAGGTTAAAAACTAAAGAGAAAAAAAATGATATAATTTATCCGTTGAAATGACAGAAACAAAGGAATCAAATATGTTACTTATTGGGTGGGGAGATGGCCACTGAAGTGTTTAATTACTGTAGAGAGCCCCCTGCTGGCTGAGTGAAGTCACTCCTTACCTGATGGCCTCCGCGCTGGCACTGGGAGGTCACCTCACCAGCATGGTGGGCTGCTCTTTTGTTGCCATGAAGCTGGCACACACACAGTGTTCACTAGAATCTTACTGAATAGATAAATAAATGAACAATTGCAGTTTGAACCAATGAGGCCAGTTTTCAAATGAATTTTCAATTCTAACCATCCTGTAATTCAGTCTCACCAGCCCTCTTGGTGTGGAGAATTCTTCCCTCTCCACAGCCTGTGTATGCTGCGGGGTTAGCAGTATGATCTACAACCGACTGTTATTGAGCACCAAGTACATGCTATTTTGCCTGATGTTAATGTATGTATTGTAGTAAGCACTGTACATTAGATGAAGGGAGTGCAGAGTGCTTCAATAACCCATCCATGGCCTTGAGAGGAAGTGCCTGAGTCAGTTTCCAAACTTGTGTGTGTGTGTGTGTGTGTGTGCGCGCATATGCGCGTGCGTGTGTGTTTGTCTATGGTGTGTTTGTGTGTTTGTCTATGGGGTGTGTGTGTGTGTGTGTGTGTGTGTGTGTGTATGGTGTGTGTATGTGTTTGTGTATGGTATGTGTGTACATATGTGTGTGTGGAGTGTGTGTATGTATGTGTGTGCATGTGCATTTGTATACGGTGTCTGTATACACATGTATGGGTGTGTATGGAGAGTGTGCATGTGTGTGTGTGTGTGTGTGTGTACACGTTTGTCTATGGTGTGTACGTATATGGTGTGTGTACGTGTGTGCATGTATGTGTGTGCATGTGCATTTGTATATGTGTCTATGTACACGTGTATGCATAATTGTGTATGGAGTGTGTGCATGTGGGTATGGTGTATGTATGTACATGTGTGTGTGGATATTGTGTGTGTATGTATGTGTGTGCATGTGCATTTGTATATGGTGTCTGTATACACATGTATGGGTGTGTATGGAGTATGTGTATGGGTGTGTATGGAGTATGTGCATGTGTGTGTATAAGTGTATGTGTAAGTGTATAAGTGTGTGTGTGCATGTGTGCATTTATGTATAGTGTGTGTACATGTGTGTATGTAGTATGTGTATGGAATGTGTGTATGTGTGTGCATGTGCATTTGTATATGGTGTTTGTATACACGTGTGTGTGTGTGTGTGTGTATGTGTATGGAGTATGTGTGTGTGTACACAGAGCATACTGACTCTGTGGACTCTTCACTGGCTTTCCTTTGCAACAAATTTGAGACCCATGGAACAGGGACAGGGCAGAGGGCATTTTCACCACTGCACTGTGTGTCTGCATGTTTGTAGCTTGCCATTTGATGGACATTAAACTGCCCTTTGAGAGATGACAATGACTGAACTGAATGACTTCTGAGAGGGGAAGACACATGGCCTAGTTTACTGGGGCAGCCTCAACATCTACCTGCTGTGCCATGGAAGCTTATCATCACTTCCCACTCTGAAGCATCCCCCCCCCCCACCGTTCCCCCAGATGTGAGTTTTATGGCTGCTCTAAATAGAAGGTTCTTTTAGGCTCTTAATTTCTGTGAGTTCAGATTGAACCTAATTGACTGGTAACATGAGAGTGACAGAAGTGCCTACAAGACCTGGATGGCCCAGAGACAAACCTCAGGGCAAGACTGTCAAGTTTTTACCTTGTTTATATTAAAGTGGGAAGATCTACCCTAGCTTGGGGACAGCACCATTCCAAGGTCTGGGCTTCCCAGACTGAACAGGAAGGAGAAAGCAAGCTGAGAACCAGCACCAGTTCTCTCTGCTTCCAGACTGCAGATGCAATGCGACCAGCCTGTAGTGCTTCCAGTGCCACCATGGACCGCAGGCATCCTCAAAACATGAGTCTAGAGCCTGCAGTGCTGATGGGGTTGTTTCCCTGCTAGTGCCTGCTTCCTATAAAAGCACACCAGTAAATCCGATAAATCTGGGATCCCTGCATATGTGCTTGCCTCCTGCTGCACACAGCAAGTAGTAACCTTTTGTTTCCTTGCTCTAGTAAGTCAGCAGAGTGCTTCATCTTGTCTAACACATGTTGATGCCATTAGACGATTCCTCACTTTGTACACAAAGTGCAGGGTTAGAGAAATGACTTCGAACAAAGAGATGAGGCCAGGTCTTCTGATGTGCTCAACTGCTGTGCTGTGCTACGCTGAGGCGTGCGCATGCAAGGCATGTGTGCACAACAGACAGATGATTTAGGAAGCTCTCAAGGTTCCTGAGCTTCCAGAGGCTTTCTCAGATCTCTATCTCCGTCTTCCATTGTTTCCAGTATCTATTTTACTGACAAAGATGCAGTCTCAAAAAAAAAAAAAAAAAAAAAAAAACCAAGGAGAGATCCTGAGGTGTGATTAATAATGGATATTTACATACTTAAGAGGGGTTTTGTTGTTGATGTTGTTTTTGCGTTTGTCTTTACCACCACAGTAGAAAACAGGAGGCAGACAGTCACTTTTTTGTTTATATTTACCCAGACAAGAAAGCCACAAGTTGACACTGTATCATTTTGCTTTTTATTTATTATCTGGCTAACTTACAAACATGCAGGTGTCTATGGTAGATTCTACCCTACCATTTAACTACCCTGATGACACAGATGTCTGTGTCTGTTTACACAGTGCAGTGGTATGAAAAAATTCCTCTACAGCTCCTGCCTATAATACAGGGAAAGTTAATTTCATACCAAAACTTTGAGAAGACTTCAATAACCACCCTGTTTCTGGTACTAAAATAACAAAGTTGATATTACAAGTTAAAATATAAAGGCCTAACAGTTTTTACAGATAGGCAACGAATCCACTAGACATAAAAAGTCGATTCTTTTCCAATCAAAAGTAAGGCACCATTGGGTTAAACATTTTCTCAGCTTTCAGTAAATAAAATGCATAGTGAAATAGACACAGAACACTGAATTTTAATACTGCAATATATTTCCATATAAAATGATCTGCAAATCTTAAAATACTGCATTGCATCTTAAATACACATAACTTGAAATATTATGGAAAAAAACATACATGTAAGCTTTGAATTCAGGGAAGAAAATAGTCGTGTGTGTGTGTGTGTGTGTGATCTGCCATAGGTTAAGGTAAACACAGAACTTCTCCAGAGTTTTAAATGCAATTGGGCCACTGACTTCCAAACATAGGATGTATTAATGAAACATTTTTTGCAAAATGCATTCTAAACCTTCTTTATTATGAATGGCAACTTTGAGCTATGACCCCATTCCTGACTTAGAAATGTACCTGAAAAACAGATTCACCAAGACTTCTCCAATTTTCACTATCCCTTAAAAAACTGAGACCCACAATTTTTGAGTCCTACCTTTCTCTGCCATACATAGCAAAAGGAAGGAACAATTCTATTTTCAGTAAAGTGGGTCACTGAGCGTCTATCAAAAGGATATTTATTCTGGGGAATATCAGATCAAAGAATTCGAAATACATTTAAAAATGTTAGAAATGAAAATAATTGTCAAGCTTGTTAAACCTTTTATTTCTTTGTTCTCACGAAAGACAGACAAATGGTAGAGGAGAAGGGAGGAAAATTACTCTCTAAAGAACTAGGTCCAGGGCTTTGGCAAGGAAAGTTATAAAAATACAATATATTCAAATCAATCACTTTATAATTTATTAGACGTTTCATCTATTAGAACTCCTAAGTTATGCTTTTATATAAATGAAACAATCATTCTATAAATAGGAATGTCTTTCCATTTTTCTTTGGATTGATTTTTTTTTGTTGTTGTTGTTAGCATCTGCCAGCAACATGTGAGCAATACACTGGACCCAAAATACAAAGTTCAGGTAGTATACAGATGTGGCCGTGTGCTTTAATAGATAATGGTAACATTGAACATGACTATATAAAAGATCAAAGTGGAAATCTCTTTTCAACTCTACAACTAGATTTCAAAGTCCCAGTAAAATGTTGTAAAAAAATTTATATATATATATATATATATATATATATATATATATATATATATGTATAAAAGGCAAGCCTGGCCTTTTGTGGTCGGTCCTTTAGCAGAACTTACTTGCACAGATCCAAGACAATGATTCTCCCCAGAAATTTAAAACCAATGCTTTCCAGGTTCCACTGGTAAGCTCCTTAATCTACTTGACCCCTGTCGGTTGTATAGAGTTCTGCCCAACATCAAAGCAGTCCCTTTCTCCCGTAATTCTCATTTGATACGTTCTCTGACTTTCTTCTCCAATCTTGCCCTCCTAGCCTCCTTTCCTGACCTGAGGAAGGAGTTTTCTCTGTGGTGGAAGACTGAAAAGCCACAGAAGGGCTGCAAGGCCAGTGACCAGCGAGTGCACAAGCCAGCTGGTTCTGAGCCAGGAAGTGCCCAGAAGTTTCCGGTTTTTTTTTTTTTTTTTTTTTTTTTTTTTTTTTGCAGTGGCTTTATTCCATGCGACTGTAAACTGTACTAGATACATTTCTGACTAAGATACTTTGAAAAAACACCTGCACACACATATTAAGGAAAAAGGCAAAATAAGGATCAAAAATCTAAGCTCTTACTGCCTGCCAAACATTGTATCAAGTTCTGACTTTGTCTTGGGACATCTCTTGAATTGCTAAAACTCAATTTGCCTTTTTAGGCACGAGCTTTTTGTACTAGCTCCTGTCTCCCAGACTGTCTGACACTGTGGTGCTCTGGCACGTGTGGACACTTGAAATCTGGCCACGTGTTTGTTCTAAGTACAGAATGGTTACTGGAGTGTGAAGACTTAGTACCAAAAAAAAATGTAAATATCTCAGTAATAATACAAGTCGAAGTGATATTTCAGATGCACAGAGCTAAGTAAAATGGAATTCTTTTCATCTGTTTCCTTTTACCTTTATAAAACATGGCTGCTGGTCATTTTAAGACTGGGAATGGGGCTCTTAGACAGCTCTTCCCTGGAGCCTACCTCAGACTGCCAAAGATTGGACATCCTGCAACCACAGGGCTTCACGTAAGGCTTGCTCAGCAACTTGCTTGGGCGGTCTGTGGTTCGTGGAAACAGACCAGGGGCCATGTGGAAAAGAAAGGCATAGAGAAAACCAGCTCTCAGGGAATTTAACAACTACAGCCTGTAGCAAAAAAAGCAGTGAAAGTCTGACCTTGTGGGGCCGAAAGCTGGGATGCAATTCTTCTCTGTCTACTTATAACAAAAGCTTATCGATCCGAGAGCAGCTGCCCCTGGCAGGCTGCAGCTAATACAAGCAATAGCTCAGGAATATATACAACATAAACAGCTAGGCGCTTCTTTCCCCACCCCCACACGCAGGGATGGCCTCCTCAGCTTCCGGTCCTCCTTCCTACTCTCTCTGAGGGGGGCAAAGCAAGAGGAGGGGCGTGCAGTTTTCAAACAGCAACAACAGAAGCAGCTTTGGAGCTTGGGTAGAGTGGAGCAGGCCGAGATCACCTGGGGATGGGAGGAAGGGGTGGGGCACCCCTTTCTCGTCTGTTGGATCCACCTTGATGAAGAAAGCAGATAAAATATAATTTTGGTTAGAAGCTCGTGTTTACTGTGGAAAGTCAGAGACGGCTGCAGAGGTGCTCACTGCTTTACCCAGAGCTTGAGGCAGGGAGTAGGGGAGCACCGAGTGATGTGAGTAGAAGATGATGGGTGCTGGCTACTGAGTGATAGGTACTGGCTACTGAGTACCTCCTCACAGTTATGTAAATCAGCCATCAGTCATGTAGTCTGACTGTCATCTGATACACAAGTAGCCATCCATCGAGATGAGAGGTGACCCTGTACAATGCTGCAATGAAGGGGCAATTCAAAGTATACCCCATGCTGCTCAAGGCTGTCTGAGGCTGAGGCAGAATAAAATGTGTTATCTGATAAAGCTTCATTTTCCTAAAGTGATTTTCTATTAAAAACAATTTTAGATTTGTTTTAAGTACATAGAAATATTGAAAGCAAATCTGTAAGATGGAGGGGGGGAGCTAGGCAGTGAAGAATTACCAACTTAAAAACCATTTTAAATGCCTATTCTCTTTCAGTGGTTGTGTCACTCAAGGAAGCTGCGACAGTGAGCAGACCATTGTCCTGGTCCTCAAGTCACTCACTGGAGTCATAAAAAAGGGGGAGAGGGAAGTGTTTCGCTATAACATTCAAAATCTAGAGGACAAGGGAGGGTGGTTCTGTTATGGATTTAAAAACCTAAGTGATACTTAAATTCTATTAAGAATGTTTATGATAAATGAGGGAAAGTATTTAAAGTTTAAGCAAACGGCTTCCTCAAGTGAATTCGTTCTAGTTCCTGTAACAGATAGACATATCCTGTTGGTGACCACGCACACCCACATTCACAAAACAGTCAGAGACGGCTGCTTCACGTGAAGGCTTAGTTTCATCCAGAACTCCAACCGCCAACACGATAGTTTCCTTACAGTTATAACGTTGGGCACGCACTGCCTACAAACACAGTATTCTAAATAAATGAAATTTCTAGAATTGGAGGTTTTTTTTCCAAGCAAGAATATTTTGTTTACTTCTGGCATTTGTTCTCGGAAAATTCCTTACAATGTTTCCTAAACTCTTTAAAGTCTGCACCAGAAGCACAAAATGAAAATCCGACTTGTTTCATTTAACCCCAAAGCGTACTTGATAGGTACTGCCACTGTGGTCCTGTACTGCGACCCAAGGCACAGCTCTGTGTCCCTGCTCTGCATTTTTTTTTTTTTTTTAAAGTTCTTCCTGAAAGGCTTCTAAGCAGCCTTGACTTCAGCTGGTATTAAGCTGCTCAAAGGCTGGGCACCCACTGAGCAACAGTTACTCAAGAGCTGTGTGCTGAGAGGGACTCAGTAGGCCCTGAGCTCTGAGGTACTGTGCTAGAGAGCAGAGGCCTAGCTATGGGTGCTGTGACTACTGTCTGACTTGAGGGATTAATTCCGAGGCTTAGGTCTCTGAAAGCCTGAGTCTCATCAGAGCCTGATGCTTATGGATGCCACTTTTCCATATTCCATGTTAATTTTTTCTTAGTCCTGTGCATATTTTGCTGTGAAATTCCAAATGTTTCTATTCTACCATTTAGTTATTTCATCTTCAGCAGGGAGAAGATGATGAAGGCAGCATGCGTGTTAGCAAGCAACGGAGGAGGCAATCCAAATGTGTAATGCTGGCAGGTTCTTGTTCTGGAGACTTAATGGACTCCCGTGGAATAAAACCATGTGATAAAACAGGGGCATGTTTACTAAGCAATGTTATGTAAAAACCTACCATCAAATATGGCCTACTGTCGTTACAACTGTGTAAAACGTCAGAATTAGATGGAAAACAATAGGAAGAGGATCTGGTGGAATGAACATGTCTGTTCTGTGAGGATATATATATATACACACACATATACACACACACACATATATATGCACACACACATATATGGAACTATTTTGAATATATATATATACATATGTGTATTTAAGTTGAGTACATATACATATATAAATCTATGGTTATAGTACATTTAAAAAATCAAGGCAGTATTTTGTTTTAATTTTACCACGTTTTGCCAGTCTCCAACTAGTAGGAATAGAAGACAGACTGACCTTTGCTCTCCCAGGAAGGTCAAAATGGAGGAGATGACCCAAAGAAGCAAAATAATATAACTTAATACTGGTCTGCCAGACGTAATCTAAGATGGTAATGTTACCTTCAGAGCATTATTGCTCATTCTGGGTGTACTTGAGAGGCTATCAGAGTGCACGGAGCTCCAAATGGAGCTTCTTATTCCACTCCAGACAAGAGGCCTGGTGTTGTGTGCGTCATCTGAACCCAGGCTCCCACAGTATGAACCTGCACACGCTCCTGCAGAGATACTTACTTCGGCTTTCATTTCTGGCCAGTTTGCTGGGATACGTCTTGGTTGTTGGTACATATGGCTCTGGAGGTGGCAAGTCAGAAATTGGATGGAAGTAGAATCTGCTTTCCCACTCATCTGTTGGAGAAACAAACAGAACCTCAGCACAAGAAATCTGCTGGGAGGATGTGGGGAAGATAGACAGACAGACATGCACAGAAGCCAGTTCCAGTTTTGTGGCTGGAAGTGCACAGAGGAGCCGCAGTGAGACCAATGTGCCCGGCTGCCTCGATGATCTTGGCCTGCCGGACAAGCAAATCGATTTGGACTGGAGTGACCCTGACCCTCAGGTCTCACTGGGGGCTAAGATACAGAGTACTTTTCTTCCCAGCAGTGGGCCCACGAACAACTCTGTCATATAATTTTTTTTTTATTTAATTTTATGTGTATTAGGCTGCATGTATGTCTTCACATCAAATGGTTTTGGAAATCAAACAGGTCCTCTGGAAGAACAGGTGAGTCTGACTAGGACCTTTCTGATAAATAGAATGCTAGTTCTGTGCAGTGTGGATAACAATGATGGAACAAGAGACATCACTTCAAATAAACATCACTTGCCTTCACAAGATGAGTCTTGGAAGCCATTTCGAACTGATGTGGATGGTGGGGGTGGGGGCGGTGCCCCAGCACCAGGCCTGTCAGGAGGAAGAGGAGGCCTAGGCCCACTTCTGGGACTGTCCATTCCACTCCTGGATGGCAACTGAGGGGTGGCAGGCAGGGCCCGAGGTGTGCTTCCATTTCTGTTTATTGGAGGTGGTGGTGGGAGAGGGCCTGGAGCAAAAGACAAGACATCTAGTGAAGCATTTCATTAAATCCACATTGCCCGCCATGGTCGTCATCACTGGGCAACGCAGAGTGCCTGCTGGATACACACCCTTGAACTAGGGAAAAGGAGACATGCTGGGGCACTTCTGGACACGGATAGAAACATGAAGGGGACATACACCCGTGTATGTAAAGTCAGTGCGTATAATAGCAGCTCACTGGCTGTCTGGCTTCAAATAACCACTGAGGTCTGGGGATCAAACAGTGAAACTGGAAACAGGTAATAATTTATATTGACAACCATGTCATTGAAAAGCATTTTATCCTTTTAAAGACTTACTGAGCTAGTCATTGTGATACCTCAAAAGGTTTAAAAGTTAGTCTAGGGTTTTAGAAAAATTAAGTTTTTTAAATTAAAAAAATTATTTGTATGTATGTGTGTGCGCACATGCCATGGCACATATATGGAGTTCAGAGAGCAACTTTAGAAAGTTTATTTTTGCCTTCAACCTTCCCCTGGATTCCAGGGGTCAAAGTCAGGCTATTAGGCTTGAGTCACAGATACTCTTACTGGCTGAGCCCGTCATCGTGCTGGCTCTAGTACTAAGTTTTTATGTGTACAGCTTTATGGCAAATCACACAAGCATATTTTTGTGATACACTGGATCCTGCATCAAGGCACAAGTGGCACTAGGAACCAAACATTGGTCACTTGGAGAACCTCAGCCGGTCACTTCTTTCTTATTCCTCTGTGTGTGTGTGTGTGTGTATGTGTGTGTGTGTGATGTATGTGTGTCTGTATATGTGGTGTATGTGTGGTGTGTGTATGTGGTGTGTGTGTCTGACTGTGTCTGTGGTATGTGTGTGTTGTGAGTCTGTGGTGTGTGTGCTTATGTGTGGTTGAGGTATGTGTGTGTGGTGTGTGTGTGTGTCTGAGTGTGTGTGTGATGTGTGTCTGTATATGTGGTGTATGTGTGGTGGTGTATGTGGTGTGTGTGTCTGAGTGTGTCTGCATGTGTGGTATGTGTGTATTGTGAGTGTGTGGTGTGTGTGCTTATATGTGGTTGTGGTATGTGTGTGTGGTGTCAGTGTGTGTGTGGTGTCAGTGTGTGTGGTGTGTGTGTATGTGTGTTGCGTGGGTGGAGAAGCACAGGGAGTGAGAAACTGCTGATCTTATTCTCCATTACAGACAGTACAGTGGTGGCTCCCGTGTGCTGTTGGCTATGGAGTTTGGGTCCCTGTCTACCAAGACTAAGGTAGTTGTCACCTCTGTCACAACAGTGCCTGGAGCAGTAAATGAAAAAGCAAACTGAAAGTAAACCAGCACTCCAGAGGCAGATCTTTGTGCATTTAAAGCTAGCTTGGTATACAGAATGAGTTCCAGGCTAGCCAGGGCTACATAGTGAGGGCCTGTCTCAAAAATATTTAGATATAAAATAAAGATGTAATATATATTACCAACACATTTGAAACCATTTTCTAAAACAATGTAATATGTGAGGTACCAGTTTCTTCCTGACTCTGGGGCTCCTGCAGCTGGTCTCCTGCAACTTCCTGAGCTGAGGGTACAGGCTTTTGGCTGGATATTTGTTCTACTGAAGAAGTGCTCTTAACCTCTGAACATGCCACCTCTCTGGTTTGCCTTAACTGGGTTTTTAAAAGATTTATCTTTAATGGGCAGAGGCGTGGACTCAAAGCCTGGCTTCGGGAGGCAGAATTAATTCTGGTTGTGATGCAACTGCTTTGTCCTTGGCATTATGGGCAAGAGGAACTTACTTCCAACTGAGACAAGCCAGCTTCCCACTGGGAGCAGGGCTGGGTGGAAGTTGAAAGTCTCCCTTTTACTCTCAAAGACTGACTTGGTTAGCAGGTCTGCTCTCCTCTTAGACACAAACTATCTGGCCCCTTTCTTGAGATGTCCACGCCGCCACCATGACATTATACCATTGGTAGGGAACAGTATCCATGTCTTTTTTACTTGGTTTTGTATGAGACATTTGGGAGAGCAGAGTTTTAGGGACATGACATTCCCGGTCTTGCCATACCTGATCTGCCTGGAGGATCCCTCACAGGAGGAGGGGGCCTCTCGCTGGGTGGGGGAGGGAGAGGCCCTGAGCGTCCAGGTGAAGGCAAGGGAGGTGCAGAGGACGTGAGGGACAGGTTCCGCTGTGGCAGCCTGGGGATCTCGTCGCTGGAAGCCGGAGGCAGAGGAGGGGGCCCTGGCCGGCTGGGCGGTGGCGGAGGAGGTGGTGCCTGTGAACCCGACCCAGGCCGCGGGGTGGAAGGCACTGGAGGTTTGCTGTTCTGTGAGGGGGGAGGGGGAACCGCTTCTCTGTGCATGGAGGGCCTGTTGCCCACGGGAGGAGGTGGTGGAGGGGGCTTGTCATCCAAGGCCCGGTTTGGAGTGGGGGGCAAAGGAGGCCTGGGGAACGAAGAGGAGGAGCTCGAGGGGTTCTGGCGCACAGAGCCTGCTCCAAAAGCAGCACCTCGGTTTCCGGGAAAGGGGGGCCTAGGGGCTCCCAGCCCTGCTGGGGATCCCCGGTTGTGCAGACTCGACGGAATGGGTCTTGGCGTATTTGGTACCGGAGGGGGAAGGCTATCTGGTTTTGAGCCCACATCAGGCCTCGGGGGAGGCATTCTGTTCCGGGGCGGTTCTGGGGGCCCACTCCTGTGGCCTGCTGAGGGTGCAGGAAACCTCCCCGGACCACTTGGGGGCGAAAAGGGCTTGGCAGATGTGACTCTTCCTCCTGGTGGCAAAATCGGCGGTCGGCTTCCTCCAGAATCTAAAGAACAAGAAAATGATTACCGGGTCGAAAAGTGAGGAGCCCCAAATAATCCAGAGGACTAGGGTGGGTACTGGTCCTCTCCCACTGAACACTGATTAACTAGTAGCCTTATAAACTTAAATTATTTATTATGTTGGCGTGGGTCTCCTGGAGGCAGAGACATACAACTCTATTTATCAGGTACAGGCTTTACAGCCAGGCTTTCAAAAGGATGTATTACTGCATCACCTGCGATAGTTCTGGAGAGGTCGCTGTTACTAGATGACAGAACGGGACAACATGGAGAGCCTAGATAGACCTCTGCTAATGGCTGTCATGGACCTCCACTGCTGTGTGTTCCCCCGAGCCCTGTACTGCTCAGATTTGAAAAAAAAAAATTCAGTCAGCTGCTATCTTAGGTGTGTGAATGGAGTTACTCCAAAGAAAGCCTCTCTCTATGTGTGAGGGTTTATCTAGTCCCTTTGAGGGGAAAAAAAAAGCAGCCCAATAAATGTGTGTGTGGTGGGGTGGGAAGAAGTTAGTGTGGAATTATGACTCCATTAAAAATAATTAGGAAGGAAAATTTTGTATGAGTAAGAACTTCATTTGCAAAGAAGTAGGCAACCTTCCCCCACATGACTAGGTCAGCCCTCAGTCTCGGCAGGATTCTGTAACACTTTTGTTTGAACAAGTGTAGTGGAAGTTGTCAAACTAAACTATGGTTTAAGGAGGAACGAAGTGGCGAGAGATGAGGGGAGTCTCAACAGTCTCCCCAAATCTGAAACCCAAGTTAATTCTTTTAAAGATTCCTTTATCTTCATTTTATGATTTTGGGTGTTTTGCCGTCATGCCCCACATGTTTTACAGTGCCCTTGCAGGCCTGAAGAGGGCGCTAAATCCTCTGGGGTTGGAGTTACAGAGAACTTTCAGCTGCTATGAGGATCCTGGGATTCAAGCCCAGGTCCTGTGAGAGCAGCCACGGCTCTCAAGCCCTGTGATGCCTCTCCAGTCCCACAATTCTTTAAAAAAAAAGTTACTATTGAAACATCTTCCACTTCAACCATGAATTAAGTAATGAACAAATATTTATTGTACACCCATTTTCTAAACGTTAGAAACAGCTGAATAAGCAAAAGTTTAAAAAGTTCTCTTTGCCGTCTTTTCTGTTCTTATAGGAGACAAATGATAAGCAAGTAAAGAGGTGTTTTCTAATAGTTATTAGCACCAAAAGGAAGCTGACGAATCAGGAGTGCCCAGAGAAGCCAGGCCTGGTTGGGTGGGAGAGACAATGCCTCTGGGGAGAGGCCATGGGAGCTGAGGCCTAACAAGAAGTAGCCAGCTTTGGGAAGCTGAGGCAGTGCATACTTCAGGTAGAGAGGGCCAGTGAGTGACATGAACAGAAGCTTCAAGCTCCAAACCAGAAGCCTGGGTGCCATAGCACAGGAAAACCGAATCCACAGGAAAGGAAGTCCAAGTGGCCAGGCCACTGAGAGCCTTGGAGGTAAGAAGGAGTTAAGGTGTATCCTCCACACAAGGAGCACTTGGACGGGTTTATTCAGTGGAGTCACTGTTAGTGTCGACTTCAGCACTGTAAACATGTCTTTTTCTTGACTAGGAGGTATAATCCTGTACTGCCAGTGTCCCTGACCGACTTCAACTTCTTCATTTTCTTTTTGTTTATTTTTTACATCTTTGTTAAAAATATCGAGTGCATGCATCTGGCAGCTGCCTAGCATCCTTTTGTGTGCTTAAGGGAAATAATTTTATATTTGAACAAAAGACTGGCAAGATATAGGACCTATAGCCAGCCACCTGAGGACCAGTGGCTTCACCATCGGATGAAGTGAGACTTTCATCCCAATAAATGAGATTACCTTCAAGCTGAGTATAATGGGCCTACGTGAAACCTGTGTGAGCTCTGTGTTTAGGCCTGGGTCCTATCCTCAGGGAATCTCATCATGATCGTGCAATATCTGAGACTGAAAATCCAACCTTGAAGGATTCAGATAAGGGCTGCTCTATCTGTACTCAGAACACTGGCTTCTAATACCACATGTCTGCCATGCAAAACACCTGTTGCTATTTACTGAGGTCTGGAGCTGTATCTTCTAGGTCATGTTCTACAGTGTACCTGAAAAAGCCTCATGCGTGTTGCTATATGCAGTTGTCTGACAAAGAAAGCTGCATCCCTAGGTTATTGAGTAGAGTCTGGAGAGTCTGGGGGAGGCAGGTCTGAGTCTCCCCAGTTCTCTTTTCCATTTCCATCCTTCCCGCTCCAGTTCACCCTTTAGAAAAAGCGTTGGTTACCCCGAGGATATTGTCCAAATATTACATAGCTCTACAGGACTGCCTGGTCCTGGCTGATAAAGGGGAAAAGGCCAACCTGACCTCTCATACAACAGGGTGACATCTTGAACAGTGTAACTGTTTTAAAGGGCAGAATCTGAGTGTCAAATTGCCTCTTGTTTAGAACATCAGAGAAAGAGTTCTGTTTACCATTATCCCTGTTGGCAGTGGACCTCAGCTTCGGCATTCCAGCCTGGAACAGTCCTCCCAATCCTGGTGGACCACCCCCTCCAAAATTTCCACCACCGCCGCCTCCTCCTCCACCACCTCCACTGCCTCCACCATAGCCACCACCGCCACTGACACCGGCTCCCTTTGGTTCTGCAGAGGAAGGAAAAACACTTGAGAAAACGCAGGAATATTTACCAACCCTAACTCCAGGAAGCTGTCACAGAGCAATGAGACAGAACAGGCTGACCCTGGGCATTTAAAAGGAAAGGGACATTTTCCTCTTACATTTTGTGCTTATTACTGGCACCAAGAAATTTCATTTGATTTAGCCACTTTGCTGTATATTTTCAGTTAAAAATTATAAAAAAAGGATGACCTTTCATTTTCTAATAGGCATGCAGTTTCAAATAACAAATGTTCCCTCTTTCTAAGAACTGTACCCCTTCTTTCTTCTTTCTGTTTTATACAAATAATTACTTTGATGGCTGAACCTCCTTAACAATGTGGATTACCAATGTTGCTATGGTAACAGTGTTCTGATTTTAATGAGACTGCTTCTGTTCTGAAGCTATATATTAACTATTAGGTTACCATAGGTGGGTTTTTTTTTTTTTTTTTAACATTTACTGAAAAGGAGGAGTCTTCTATTTTAGGCTTAAAGACTTATAATATGGAATTTTATCAAATGCCTACTTAGCATTTACTTAGTTGATTATATAATTTTTATTATTTGATATTTAGAATAAATTTTAAATCTAGTACTAAGAATGGGATTAATTTTGGTCTTGGTCAATTACTCTTACTACTTTTTTTTTGCTTGGTGTTTTCTTATTCACAAATAGTATATGTCATTTTCTTCTCTTTCTCTTTTTTAT
Source organism: Rhabdomys pumilio (assembly GCA_030674055.1). NCBI lineage: Eukaryota > Metazoa > Chordata > Mammalia > Rodentia > Muridae > Rhabdomys > Rhabdomys pumilio. Next base: position 143,029,840 of record JANHMN010000002.1, read on the forward strand.
AAAGATTTATTTATTTATTTTATTTATATGAGAACACTGTAGCTTTCTTCAGACACACCAGAAGAGGGCATCAGATTCCATTACAGATGGTTATGAGCCATCATGTGGTTGCTGGGACTTTAACTCAGGATCTCTGTAAGAGCAGCCAGTGTTCTCAATCACTGAGCCATCTCTCCAGCCCATATGTCATTTTCTTAGCTCTGGAACTCCTTGCTGATGGTTTGTTTGGGTGGCTGTCCTGCCCTTGGTAGAATGTTTACGGTGTCTCTGACCCTGCCCACTAGAAGCTTCCCATCTCTACACTGGTAGAGACGGCTAAGAGCATCACCCAGGCTTAGCAGGTAGCTCAGCAGTAGAACGCTTGCCTAACATGCTCTTGGCTATGGCTTCCATCCCCATGACAAAATAAAAACAATAAAAAAAGGAAAAAATCTGGAGACATCGCCACAGGTCCTCTGGGAAGCAGGGTCACCCCAGCTGGAAGTAGTGGTCTGGAGACCCCTTGTGTGTGCACTTCCTGGGCTACACATTCTGGTATTAGGACAGTGGCAGTTTCATGACACTTACCAAAAAGCTTTCTGTGGCTTTCAGCTTGGGAAAGATTCATACAGCATTTGAATTAGCTGTCTAGTGAAAACTGAAACACAGAACTTACCAATAAAAATCCTTTTAATGCGCAGTTTTTCAGAGAGAAACTAATCTTAGAAAGTCCCTGTCTTTTGTTGTTGTTTATGCAGGCTTCCTGAGTAAAGTTTGATAAATTCCAAGCATCATGAAGCACACTTGGAATCTCATCACTCATAAAAGGAACCGTCCGAAGCCACCTCAGCATGGGGCTGCAGTATTCTATTCCCAACTGTAGAAAATCCTTCTCAAATCTCTCTATCGACTTTGGGAGATTTCATTTTATTCATTAATGTGTTTTCTAACTTAGCCATTAGTTCTCCATCTTTCTTATGTGTACAGCTCTCTGCTGAAGACATAACTGGGTGATGAATTGGCAAGGACTGTTCTACCTAACAGGCTAAACCCAATTACAGCAACAATTTCAAGAGTGTTTGTGAAATTGCTTTAGCATGAAGTTTAAAATTTTACTAACTTTTAACTACTAATAATATAATACTGTCTTCATCATTCAAGTATTAGTCATGGCTGAGTAAGACAGAACACCACACACACACACACACACACACACACACACACATTCATGTTGTGTTGTAAATTGAGAGTGTGCTGTGCTATCTGCACATCCATCAGTGTTGTCTACCTGCAGCTCCACCCATTCTTCATACAATGGTTTCAATGTAGCCCTCAAGGCTCATATGTGGGAAACTGGTCCTCAGTGTGTCCATGAGAGAGGGCATGTAACCTTTAGGAAACAGGAACTGGTGGGAAATAATGAGGCCATTGAAGGAGTTGGCTACTACCCTCAGAAGGAGCTAATATGGTTTCACGGGACCCTAGTTATCTCTGAAAAGAGTTATCATAAAACAGCAAAACTGGCTGCACCCCAATCGGGTTTTCTGTCTTGCTTTGTGGTCTGCCTTATGCCTTTACTTCTGCCATTGTTTAGACACCATTCCCATGAGGTCCTCACCAGAGCCAGGCCAATGCCAATGGCATACTCTTGAACCTCTAAACTATAAGTTAAATAAATTTCTTTTCTTCATAAAGTACTTGGTATCAGGTGTTTTGTTATAGTAATAGAAAATGGACTAATTAAAAAAAAAACTGAAATTGAGGCTAGCTGACTGGCTTTAGGTCATCTGGTATAACCACCAGGACAGGGTTAAAGTACAACGCTATCATGCATAAGCACTTTGATATAACACCCAGGGAGGTTTTGTCTGGCAACGAATACAAAACAGGATAAATTCTGTTATTTGCAAAGAGCCTGGACAGCAGTATAAGGTATCCAATTAAGTGCAGGGACAACCAAGCATACAGTGGATTATAACTTATTCTGTCAGATGCTCACTCCTCAGTATCACTGAGCTGCTGGAGAGGAAAGGTTAGTATTATTTCCACACAATGGGAAGATGGACCTTGAAGAATAGGAGGAGTTTCCACTAGGGAGTCAGGAAGTCCAGACTGTCCAGTTTCCTTCAGAGTTGGCAAAAAACTCATACTCCTCCAGGGTTCTAGATTCTTATAGTAGGGATAGCAGGCAGCCTCTGCCTAATACTTGATAGCTTCTCTAGCCAATAGCAGAGACCACAATTCAGATGCTTGATGGACCAAAGCTTCCCAGACAGAACCCAGACAGAAATACTGTGTGGTGTTCTGCTCTAGAGACCAGACTGTTCATCACATACTGAAAACCCACAGTTCCTCTCTGAGTGCTGTGTATTCTCACACATACCCGACGACAGAACCCTGGTCAGAGCCTTTGTTCTTCATTTCTCTTCCAACTCTGACTCCCCCACCCCTGTCACTTCTTCCCTTTCTACCTGTTAGCCGCTTTCCCCGTGACCCTCTACCTATCTCTACCCCTCCTAAACCTTGCATATTTATTCACCTGCCTGCAAAGCTGCATTTGGTGGCTGTCATGTCAGTCCATTCCCTGAGTCTAAATGAGAGCTGAGGGTATGATAAATCCTGGTGAGACAGAAAGGACGGTGTTAAAACCAGGATCCAGTCAGGGACGGTTTTGCCAACGAGGAAGCTTACACTGTGCTCACTTGCTTGTTGATCTAGACCCTGTGTCATTGCAGAGGGCTTCTCAGACTCAGATGTACAGATAAGCAAACTTGTGATCTCATTTCCTCTCTCCAAGCTCCTGGGAATCATGTCTTTCTCTAGAATTCCTCTTAGCAGACAAGAGAACATTGCACACGCATTATCTCATTGGAAGCCCACAACAGACTGGTGTGGCCACTAAAGTGGTACCCACCTCCACTTTACAAATAAGGACATTGAGGCTTGAAGTTGTGGCCTGATGGTTGTGCCCCAGGCCCAGACTCCTGATTCCAAGGCGAGGACACTTTCCATGTTTCGTTCTGCCTCGTGGTCTCTGGTGCCAGGAGCAACGGGTTAATCTCCAGAAAGTGCTCTGAATAATTCAGAGAATCGCTGCTGTGTGTTTCTTGGACAAAGAATTATTATGCTGGCTTCCTGCGGCATTAGAGGGGGCTCAACTAAAGCTGTGGCTACAATGACTAACTCAGTTCTGCCTTTTGCTAGCTTTGCAGCTGTTGTCAGAGAGAGAGAGAGAGAGAGAGAGAGAGAGATCTGATTGGAGGCATAGGTTGACCATTAAGCTATAAACCATCAGAACTATGGAAAAGAATTTTTTACTTACTGTCCAATATTGGGGCACTTCTGTCATTGGTGACTGTCTTCTTTAGCTTCTTCCCTTTGTTGATGTCAGAGAGAAGGGCATTCCTCCCAGCCTGTTCTGTCTTATTCAAGGTGGGTTTCTCCGTGTTGGCCTGAAAGGCAATCACATGGACTCATCTGCTGCTCTTGGGGGTAAAACCATGCACAGAACACTCAGTCAGACAGGTGGCTTGGTTTTAAGATTCTAGTCTATAAACTCTGTGGGAATTTTTGTGTCATTCTTTTTAAGACCCAGATTCCTGGAAGCAGTTACAGCAACAAAACACAAAAATACTGAATCTGTGATAAAATCTGATTTTTCAGACCATAATCTGCCCATAAAAAGCCAGCGTGTGAGGGCTATATCCAACATATACAAAGAACTCAAGAAATTAGACTCCAGACAACCAAATAACCCTATTAAAAATGGGGTACAGAGCTAAACAAGGAATTCTCAACTGAAGAAACTTGAATGGCTGAGAAGCACCTTAAGAAATGCTCAACATCCTTAGTCATCAGGAAAATGCAAATCAAAACAACCCTGAGATTCCACCTCACACCGGTCAGAATGGCTAAGATCAAAAACTCAGGTGATAGTAGATGCTGGCAAGGATATGGAGAAAGAGGAACACTCCTCCATTGTTGGTGGCATTGCAAGCTGGTACAACCACTCTGGAAATCAGTCTGGCGGTTCCTCAGAAAACTGGACATAGCATTACCTGAGGACACAGCTATACCATTCCTGGGCATATACCCAGAAGATACTCCAACATATAACAAGGACACATGCTCCACTATGTACATAGCAGCCTTATTTATAATAGCCAGAAGCTGGAAAGAACCAAGATGTCCTTCAACAGAGGAATGGATACAAAAAATGTGGTATTTTTTACATTTACATTTACACAATGGAGTATTACTCAGCTATTAAAAATAATGAATAAGAGAAATTCTAAGGTAAATGGATGGAACTAGAAAATATCATCCTGAGTGAGGTAACCCAATCACAAATGAACACACATGGTATTCACTCACTGATAATTGGATATTATCCCAGAAGCTTGAAATAGCCAAGATTAAACTCACAGACCACATGAAGTTCATAAAGAAGGAAGACCGAGAGTGAATGCCTCGGTCCTACTTAGAAGGAGTAACAAAATACTCAAGCGAGCAAATATGGAGACAAGTGTGGGACAGAAACTGAAGGAGGGGCCGTCTGGAGACCATTCCACCTGGGTATCCATCCCATGTACAAAGTCACCAAAGGTAGACACTGATGTGGATGGCAGGAAGTGCATGCTGACAAGAGCCTGATATAGCTGTCTCCCTAGAGGTCTGCCAGAGTCTGACATATTCAGAGGCAGATACTCACAGCTAACCACTGATCTGATCAAGGGGTTCCCAATGGAGGAGTTAGAGAGAAGACTGAAGGAGCTGAAACGGTTTGTGGCCCCATGAGGAGAGCAACAAGACCAACCAACCAGAGCTCCCCAGGGTCTAAACCACCAACCTGGGAGCACATAGGGAGGGACCCATGACTCCGTCTGTATATGTAGGGGAGGATGGCCTTGTCAGGCATAGGTGGGAGAGGAGATTCTTGGTCCTATGAAGGCTGGACACCGAGTGGTGGTGGGGAATTTGAGGGTGGGGAGGTGGGAGTGGGGGGATAGGTGGGGGCACATCCTCATAGAAGCAGGAGGAGGGGGGATGAGATATGGATTCCTTGGGTGGTGGAGGAATGGGGTAAAGGGATAAAATCTGAAATGTAAATATAATATCTAATAAAAAAATAAAATTAAAAAAAAAAAAAAGCCAGCGTGTGCTGGTCCTTTCACGTGACACTAAGTTGGAGGGACTCTGCAGCTGCTATTGGCCCTTGTCTGAGCTGTGTCCCAAAGAGCAGATAGCCTCTCCCATCATTGAGCAGTTACCTGCTGCAAGAAAATACTGGACTCTGTCAAACCAGAGTGGGTTTTTCAACTCACTAAACCTTTAGAAAACAATTTCCTTCAAATACATAGACAAAAGTGTTTCTCTTTTAATTTGTCACATTTATTATGGCATAATTTACATATATTGATTCCCTCCTGTCAGCTCACACTACTATTAGTTTTGACAAACATATAGTCAAAATAGGGAATAGAATATTTTTCCTTACCCCACAATTCCCTCACGTTCATTTAACCATACCATGTTTCTGATATTTAATTCCTTTGAAAGCTTAGCCCAGAGCAAACACACAGCTATTTAAAGATGTTTGGGCATTTTTTTTTAAATAATCCAAAAGTTCCTGACTGTGAAACTGAGGTCCTGATCTTTCCAGGTTATTTTAGGAGTGTGGACATTCAATTCTAACACAGAGACTTGAAGGTAAGCCCCTTTCCTGTGTGGATCCTGTCCAGGGTGAATGTGGCTGCCTCAAAGCCAAAGGTCCTTCTGGCTGGCATCAGAGTCTCCTAGGCTGGCTTTTATTGCCAGAGGGAGAGGCAGAAGGGCAGCTTAGCTGCACTGAGATATCCTTCGGCTGTGATGCTAACAGTTAAACACTGTCTGCCACGTTGGACTTCATTTTAATTTAGTTTTTATCGACCCTGTGTGTTACTTCTGCTTTACAGACACACGCACACAAATCCAAACTAAAAACACTAATGAAAACCTGTAGTGTAGTAAGTTACATCATTTGGTCCAGTTGTAGCAGCGTTAAGGTTGGGAGGAGGAGCCGAGGTCTGAACAGTGGCAGTCTGATGCCAGGACCATCCCCTCTCTGAGAGAAAGGTGAATGTGGGCTCTCAAATATTCCTTCCCCCGCAGCTCTCAACAGCCCCTGGAAGCAGCCAGTAAGGAGCTTCCCTTATCTTCTTCCATACACTGTCTTCACATGGCTAATGTGGTTTTGCTAGTGATTACTATACCTAAAATACAGTGGACAGACCTTTAAAAGCCACCCGGTCCTTTCACTTTAAGAATAAAAAATTAGCACACTGGACATCTTCAGTTTGAGTCAACAGCCTTCCACAGTGGCTTCCCCATTGGCTTGAGAATTTATTTTGTCACTTGACTTCCTTATGCCAGTTTCTCTCAAGTGGTAAACCAGGACCCTGAACTGTATTGCTCAAATAGGTCAGTATGGCCTGGTGGCCACAAATCCATGTCCCCCTTTCTCCTAGCCTTGCTTTAAGTTCTGTATTTATATCCCAGCTAGCCTCAAATCTCCTGCCTCAACCTCCAGAGTTCAGGTTACAGGGGAACTGCCGCGTCTGCTTTCAAATTTTAATCCTTTAGGTTCAACAGTCATGATCTGTAAAATCTTCTCTGTGCCAACTGTGCTATGATTTAATATTTTCATTGAATTCATTTACTATATTATCTTCTGTACTCTCTTTTAATGAACACTGTTTTTAAAATTATATCACTGGCTTTTAAATCAGCCACTGGCTTTGATATGCCAATCATAAATTTTTAGAACACATATTAAAATAAGCATATCAGCATTAAAATTCTAAAACGTAACCCATTCGCCAATTAGTACTGATAGGCAACTCACATTTTTGGGAGAAATATAGATAAACTACCCTTGCTACATCAGCTGGCTAAGCATGTTTTTAAAATTAATCCATTCAAGGGCTACTTAAAAATTTCATGGACTGATATTTTTATAAAATGAAAAATAAATATTATAAAAAATGAATTGGTTAAAGAGATACACAAAATCTTATCTGAGAATAACCCTAACTCTCATCAATACTTCTAAATAAATGCTTAAACACAATTTCTGTCCTTATGCCCATATGGATTCTCACAGGAAGCTGAGAACCAACTGTTAGCAGCCCAGAGTCTCAGAAGACTTAAGTAAAAGGGTGCCATGGGAACCAGGAGCACTTTTTCTTCCCCAGCCTCAGTTTCCCAATACAAGAAACAAAGGGATCAACCATCAGTGCACGGTTCCCAAGCAGCAAAGGCTCACGTGGTGGGCGGGGCTTAGGATGAAGTAAGTCTTAGAGCCTTCCTGAAGGTGGATGTACTAAAATTCCCCCACAGGCTCATCCAAGGACCAAGAGGAAACCAGTGATGAAACCCTTTGCAAAGTAATCATGTAGACACAAGGACAGGTTTAGTGGGGTGTGAGGGTGTGTGAGGAAGGAGGTGGGGGTGGGAGTCGTATTTGTTGAGAACAGAGTATAAAGAAAGGGGAGAAGAAAGGGGAGGCTGGAAGACGTTAGATGCATTGCAGAGAGCCCTCACTTTCAGGAGGTAAGTTTGTCTGAATGGGGAGACAGTGCATCCTTTTTCAGCGCTTCTAAACTGTCCTGCAGAGCCTTATTTTAAACTATCACATTTGTCTTGATAGAGCTGGTAGAGGAAGACTAATAATCTACACTCCAGGCCCATAAGCCTGTATCCCAGGAGACCCTGACCAAATACGTTCTTTACATTATCTGGATTCGAGAGGTCTTAACTAGGTTCTTACCTCAGAAAAGATTGGGCCCTGGCAAAGCAGACCTCTATGGGAATGCCAGTACCCTTACGACACGACTACGTGCCAGCATTTGACTTTGGTTGGTTGTCTTCATGCACAGAGTGAAAGGAGAAATCCACTCTATGGGCATGCTCAGAAATAATCCCAGCCCTGGGAAGTGAAGCACAAATTGCAGACCAGCTTGGACTATGCAGCAAGCCTTCCTAAAGAGCTGCCTGTTTTTAAAGAAAGAAGGAAAGAAAGAAAGAAAGAAAGGAAGAAAGAAAGGAAGGAAGAAAGAAAAGACCAAATAGAGAAAATATACTCACGAGTGCAAATGTTGGTGGTGGTGGGGGTGCTGGTGGAGGAGGGACGGGCATCTTGGATAGTTAGAATTTCAGCAGTCTTGAGGGTAAATCTGTAAAAACAGAACACATTAGTGCATTAGATCTGTCGATAATCGTCTGTCGGAACCTCCCAACCTCTCTTCCACGGTGACATGGGCCACCTTTTAGAAGGGATGGGATGCACTATATTTCCCTCAGTTAACTGGCAGGCCTGTACAGGAGGGACCCTGGTGAGAGGGGACACTGGAGCGGCGATGCCAGGTGACTGTTACACCCAGTACTAACACTGTTCAATCCTGTCCAGCACTGCAGGCCACAGAGACATAGGGCGGCTGTAAGCCTGTGTCTGCAGAAACAGGAAGACTTTCTGGGAGCTACTAGAAATGCATCCCAGGCTGGTAAAACACATTTTGAGCAGTACCTACTTTTCCTCGCTCATTTGCATAAAATCCTTTCTGCTCTCCCACCTTTCAGTCCCCCTTGAACAGGCCCAACATTTTAATGAGATCCCTAGATGCTCCAACGCACTGGGATTTTAGAATCTCTTGAGCCTTATGCCAGTGCCTGGGGCACTGACCACCTGAGATCTATGCAAGACTATGCTCAAATTCCAAACACAGGATTTTTTTCTTTCATTCTTAATAGTCTCTCCCAACTGCAGAAAACAATTTCTTAGCACTTAAATATTAATTTGGCTCGACCACTAAAAATAACTAATTGGTCACTAATGACTAATTTGGAAAATTTATGCCTTAAGACAAACCATCCATTGAAATACTGCAGGACAGCTTGCTCCCTGTGAACAATACCGAAAGCCTCCCACACCTGCTTCTAAACCAGACCAAGGACATCGGGGACCCAGTGCCTTCAAAGTGAGCTAACTATGAAACGGAACTTAGCCCAGAGTGGTGGGGCACCCCTGCAATCTAAACACTTAGGAGGCAGAGGCAGGAGAACATGACAAGTCTGAGGCCCACACAGTGAGTCTGGTGTATGTAGCAAACCCAGGTTAGCCAGAGCTACAGAGACATCCTGAGAAGGAACACGTTTTCTAAGTTCTTAATTCATTACTTTCTAATCCTGGGGTGGGTGGGTTCTATTGTATCCAGTTGTGCTTTATTACTGCAGTGGGCTATTTGAAAACCCAGAGCATCTTGCTCTGTAAATATTGCCGCAAGTTGCCCTTAAACACCATGCTACATAAAATGGAAGGGTTGAATCAATAGTTGGGTGCTTTCTTTGCCCTTTGTGTGGAAGGATGGGGGAGGGTATCAAAAGAACAGTGCGAGACACAGAAGGACTGCTCCCCCGCCCTCGCTACGGTTTTTACGTCCTACAGTTTCCATTTAAGTCCAGTAACAGTTTATGAATAACACCCTTAATTTATTTTTATGATTTCTTGTGTGTGCCCGGCTCCTTTCCAACTTAGTTTTATTATTTTTCTCCCCCTGGTTCCGAGGGGAGAATTGTGGAGAATAGCAGTCAGCACAAAAATACACCAAAAGTTCTACTTGTCCTCAGAAAAAAAAAAAAAGAATTCAGAAATAATTAACTTTTAGATTAAAAGGAACCTTGGGTAAATAACAGCCAGAAATAGTTCTTATTTTGATGTATATTCTGCTAGCTTATAAATGCATGTAAGCAAGCATGCCTGGGTACCCATCCCCCACTCTCAGGCTGGGCAAATGTATTCTCTCACTCTCCCTCCCCACACCCCTAACACACACACTTGGCCAAGAAATATCAATTAAGAAATTTTAGAATACACATAACTCAGTAGTGTCTAAATGAGTCAAAGGTCTTAAATCCACATTGTTATTACAACCATAAAGATAAATAAATACAAGGGTGCTCATTCCAGAGGCTATGGATGCACTCGAAGGCACATAAAATTATTTAGGAATATGAAATTGCTGCTAAAAATTATGAATTTTTTAAAAGCTCAGAGTGTGGAGATCCCTACTGGAAAAATTCTTCTTGATTTTTATTCTTTAGAGATTCCAGAGTACAAACTGAGTTGGATGTCTTTAAAACCCGAAAACCATTAAAACTAATTAAGGTGAATTTGGCTTTGTTCTTCAACTTCCTGTAAAAGGGCTCAATGGGAAAACTGATGCTCACAGTAAACCACAGTCATCCTGTTTCTTTAACACGATCTTTTCACAGGTGCAGTTGCCTGTAGTTTCTACTTTATGACACTAGTTGCTAGGCAACATCCACCCCCCCCCCCCCCCCCCCCGCCCCAAGACCTCTCTGGCCATTTTAGAGACTTTTAATACCCTGGCAGAAAGGCTTGCTGGTCTTATTGCTAATTACTTCACCTCTCCTGAGCTGAAGGTCCCTGCTCAGGGCAAAGAGGCAATCCAAACAAGACAGACAGGAGGATACAGAAAGCAAAGCAAGCACACCCCACAGAGTCCCCATGAGTGATGGTTTGCCCCCTCTCCTGTTCAGTGGAACCCACGCTGGCTGCACATGGGAACCCCACTTCTCACAACACACTTGTTCTTTGCTCAGATGCTCATTTGAAACAACAGCTTCAGTGACTACTTGGGTTGTTTTCTTTCTCTCGGCAGCAGGTTGTGCCACACTCGGAGGGCCCCTGACTAATTTAGACTCCTTTCACTCAGAGTTCTAGATAAGGAGGTGGGTTAGGGCTGAGATATAGCTTGGTGGTAGAGCACGTGACAGCTTGTGGCCCTAAAAGTGTTCTCCGGGTCAACATGGAGTGTCAAGGACCTGGGAGGCAGAGTCACAATTTCATTCCAGTAGTAGCTACTACAGGAGAAGCAGCGGTTACCTAGAAGTGTGTATTCTAACCCACTATCTTACATTTTTAATTTAAAAATTAACAGAAACTATAGGCATGCGGGCCCTTCTAAAAGTAAGAACAAGGAGTTTACCTGGGTGATTCAGCTACCTGTGGTTTAGCTTAACGAGTAAGGACCAGGAAATCGTTTACTTTGTCCATATAAGTGAAACTGATTTTCTTCCCCCATTTTCTGTCCTTTACAAGTAGCTTCTTTAATTACTCTCTGCCTCCAATCTGCAGTACACACACACACACACACACCGTGCACGCACACATACAGCATTCGAATCAACATACTGAATATGTTTATTTTATCATCTCAAGTATAGCTTTATAATATGTGCTGAAATGTCACCAGGTTTATTTCTAAAAAGGTCAAAACACTTAGAAAGGAAAATATTTTACTTTTGATTAATGATTTTAAGCATGTATTAGATGCTGCTGTGATAATTAAAACAAAACACTTTGCTATCCCTGAGTCTCAGGACTAGAACAGGTACTAGAAACCAACTGTACAATTTATCATGTGGCCTTCCAGCTATGCAGGTGGAAAAAGTTCTTGGAATCCAGAAAATCTCCTCTACACGCAGTAGTTAGGTGGCCTTGGGCAAACGACTTAGCCTGCCTACGCCCCGTTTTCACTGTTGGTGGACGTGAGGCTATCACTTAGTACAGTTACCCAAGAGTTAAACGAAGCTTATTAAGAACTAGCCATCTTTTAAAAGTTTTAAAAAGGACAAGCAAACATAAAGGACAAAGCACACTCTCTAAGTGATGAATGCTGCCATCTTTCCTAGTTCTAACCATGAGAAAGTGAAACCTTAGCCCTGTGTGCACACACAGGCCACCACTGAATCACAGAGGAGATGAAGGGAATATGCATAAGGCAGGACTTGAGGTGGCTCCGTCGTTAAGATCTCTTCCTGCTCTTCCATAGCACCTGAGTTCGGTTCCCAGCACCCTCATCACAACTGCTGGTAACTCTAATTCCAGAGGATCCTCTACGCGCTCCTCTCAGCAGGCAACGTCATGGGCACATGATACACATAAACTCACAGAGGCACACACACAAATAAAACAAACAAAGAAACAAAAAATAAAGCACATCATACATTTCCCAGAAAAGTATCCTAGTTTAAGGCATTTCTTACTCTCATTTTTGTTTGTTTGTTTGTTTGTTTTACTTTTTAGAACTTAAGGTCACAAAATACAGGCGAATATTCATGGTACTCCAAAGTAAATGTTCTTTCCAATACATGGCACACACAGGACAAATTGATAAGGAAAAAAAAAAAAAGGGAGGCCAAACTTTAAGCCACAAATGTATCAGAATTAAAACAAAAGAAAACAGAAAACAAACAAACAAAACCCATTACACTTCCAACAGAAGTTTAAAGAAGCCTGTAACACTGTAAATGAAGTCCTCATTAAAATGTTACAAGACCTCAAGGGTCTGGGACTCAGTAGCTCACCTCCTCTAACATGTTGAGCACGGGTCTGGGGGAGTTCCAGCTTACAGGCCAGAGCTGGAACCTACGTTCCTCAGCAGAGGGATGCTGCTGCTGGCACCTGGGAATGCTTTCCAGCACAGCTCTCCCAGACTTTGTGTCCCCTCCACGGTTTAAATGGAGGTATTGCTGAGCAGTGCACAAGCACCCACAGATAGACTTTGCAAAGAGCATCAGAGAAGCCGAATGTGGTTTTAGGCAAATCACTTAACCTCTTTAGACTGATAAAAAAAAAGAGTTCTGATCAGAATCAACAAAGTTCTGAGCGGCTAACACGAAACCCTGAGGAGAGAAACAGTCTTAAGATGCAGCATCTAGGGCCGGAGCCTTCCCTAGCTCCTCCCCTAGCTCCTCCCCTTCCTCTCTCTCTCCTCTTAGTCAAGTCTATGTGTAACCCTCTACTTTCTGAACTGGAACTCTCTGTAGCCTTCGTTTACATTTGTGTTTCTACACTACGTTTGTGTTTCTTCACTAACCATCAAGTTAGTGAACACTGCTTGTGCCTGTTGACTAAAGCTGTGCATGCCCTCCTTAGTGAGAAAAGTGTCGCTCTGTATTTCTGCAGGGAGAAAGAGGAACATGAATTGCCTTTTCAAACATAGCCTAGAGAATTATTTTTTTTTTTTTAACAAAAAAAAAAACAAAAAAAAAAACAAAAAAACCATTTCCTTACCCCTGCTCCATGGGTCTCTGCGTGAACAGCTTTAAAGTTACAGTTATGGTTGACGTCATTTACTATTATTAATCATATTAGAGTTAATTATGACAAGTGGCCTCTGCGCTGTTCTGATGTGGATCAAATTACTCTAAAATACAAAATAACATCTTCCTAAAAGCCTGCCTGAGGCGGGACCACACCACATGTGGGAGCAGAACAGCTGCAGCCGCAGGCAAGCAAGGGGTGCGGTCGGGGTGGGCATGCTTTCAAACTGACAGTGACTAGTTATACTTTAAAAATCCCACGGCAGATCAGGTTGAAGACTCAGAGGCAGCTCTATGGACCTGAGTTGACTTTACAGAGCAGAGGCATGTTAAGTGACATAAGGCTTCATCTTATGGAAAAATGGGAAAGAAATTAATATGGATCCAAATCTGTTCAATGGTCAGGAAAAATTCTACAGAAAAAGCTCACTTACATCTTGGCTCAGAGCAAGTTCTGAAGCATTCACAACCATCAATAGCAGGCGGCAGGAATAAATCACATGCTGTTCTACAGAACAATTAAACATCTTTATCTCGACATACTATGGCCCATTAAACGTCATTCAGTTCTTCCCTTTTGCTGATAGAGGAAATAAATGTAGTTTGAATACAGTTTTTCTTACCGTTAAAAAAAGAAGGCATGATCAGAGACTCAAACAAAGAGAGAGACCAGGCAAGACATGAGCAGGAAGAGAGAACTGTCCCTCAGAAAGGCGTCATCTTCTAACACAGGCAAGGGGTTGTTTCTGGGTAGCCATTTTGAACAAGCTCTGGCCTCTTGTTTAGGGTGACACACCAAGTCAGAGGCAGGCATCCTTCTGTGGTATTCACTTCCTGCCTGATTAATTTCTCATTTGTTCCTTCCTCCTTTGCTATAGAAAAAGAAACTAGATTGGTTTTTACTTAAGAAGCAATGAAAAACACCCAAATTAAAAAGTTTCTCTTTCCTTTAGGATAGAATGTAGCCACTTGATGCAGAGCTAAGTGGATCTCTGTGCCTCTCTCTCCTGTTAACAGCTTCCCACCCCCGCCCCTAACACCTCTACAAAAATAATTACTCTGGAACTTGAGATTTCTTCAAAAGAATTCAATTAGAAAGCACAACCCTCAATTCTCACTATTTCATTTAGCAATATTGAGAAGAGTCACTGAAGAAATAAAAGCCCTTAAGTGCGCTGCCGAGAATTAGCCTAAGTGAGCCTCCCTCATTTGCAGAATGTTCAAGTGTGTGGGGAGAGAGTCGGGATGCAGGTGAGGGGTGCAGGTTGGGTGCATCACAGCAGGCAAGCTTGGAAATGCTACCAGGGCCTAAGCCAGGATAAAGGGGACGCAGAGACTTTGTAGATCCGCAGCTTTCTTCTCTCCGTACTTACAGGGCAACAAATCGCCTCGGCTAGAAGATGTGTGACAAAAGCAGACAGTGAAGGCAGGAGAGGGAGGCAGGTTCTTACTTCTGAGGTGGATGGCAAGGGAATATAGCTCAGGATTTCACAGCCTTGGGGCCAGTATAGAGTAGCATAACATATCCATATATTTCTCTTGGTGCAGCTGAGAAATTCACATTCATTTTTGCAACACATACCAAGTAACTAAGAAAATGGCTTCAGGTGAAAGAATGAAAAATGAGATATGTTTCAGAAACTTCATTATGACTTTTGAATGTGGGATCCTGACTCCGGCGTACAAAGCTCCAAGTTACCCTGACACTCCCTTACCTGAGTGGGTGTCTGAGAGAAAAGGATAGTGACAGTTTCAGCAGACAGTGGTTGGAGGAGATGCTTGTAGGGTGTAGTGGGACCAGGAGTGCTACATTTCCTCTGGTGCTAATGATCGCTCCACCTCAATATCAGAAATACTGATACTGAGGGGTGCTGGGCAGATGGGCTCTGAGTTCAAAAGGTAGTAAACCCAAATTCCCTGAGATCTGTGTTGACTTGAATAAGCAGCAGTGTCACGATGTTGGGCCATGGGCCCAGTTCCTAGAAGTGGCTATCCAAGGGTAAAATGACTAAGGTGCTTTACTGTCTTGGAGCTACCTGAAGGAACACAGTGTCTCTTGGCTAAAGCAGGGCCTAGTGCAGGGAGTGTTCAAACAGGACTTGCTAGGCATGAGGCCGAGCAGAGGCAGAGGCTTGCAGCCAGCACCCACTTCTTCTGAAAACCCTTGGGGCAACAGAAGAGATGATCAACTCTCACTTAAATGCTTGGGTGAATCTTTGAGGAAGTCTAACTATAGCTGACTCTAAAATGAGAACATGGGCAGTGGGGACTTGTCTACGTATTTACGGAGTTATTTTGAAGTTCACTATGTTAGGCACCTCAGATTCACACATACAGAGAGAGGAAGAGAGAGAGGAGAGGGCAGAGAGAGAGACATGAACGCAGAGATAAAAAGAGACTATTCCGTATGCACGTTTTCCAAGGCTGTGCCATCTATGAGGGAAGCTCAGGAAGGAGGCAGAATGTCACTTTTCAGGCAGATGCTCCCAAGAACTCCAGAGAGTAGGTATACAGAATCTGGGTCATTTCATCTTTAATAAAATCCTACAAATGCAGTCAACACGGACTATACTTGAGGTGTGCATTATGTAAGATAGAATGTGAATCCAATAACTGGTCTTCTGCTTAAACCCCTCCAACAGCTTCTCATTCACTTACAAACTCCAACACCTTGCCTACACCACAAAGGCCCAGAAGATCTTTTCCTAGCCCTCTGTCATCCCAGCTGGTGCTGAGTTTGCTGTCATCTTGCCTCTGCCCTCAGCCCACACAGGGCTGGATTTCAGGTAAGCATCACCACAGCACAGCATGGCTCAGACTCTGATGCCGATTTACCCTGGAGCCCTTTCTGTTCCTTAACTGTACCAAGTTCATTTGCATCTTGGGGCTTTGTAGTTATAAATCCTCTCACCTGGACCATTCTGTCCCGTGTCCTATCATCATCCAGCTGTTAGTAAAAGTGCCCTCCAGCTCCAGCTCTGCTTTCTCTCTTTGCAGAGTGTATGCCATCACTTGATGTTGGACCTTGATATTGTAGGTTGTCCTCACCACAATTTAAGCTCCACGAGAGCTGAGACCCTGTTTGTCTTCCTCTCTGTTGTCTCCTCAGCATCTAATTCCTATGCCTGGTAGGTGTTTTCAATGAGTAGTGGCTTTAAATTTCTTATAACAGAACATTCCTTCCCAAGCTTCCCATAGTTAGCTACAGTTGTTGACTTGACGTAAACTAAGCGTCGTAAGAGAGTAGCTCAGCTGAGGAATTGCCTTGATGAGAATGGCCCGTGGCCATGTCTGTTATGGTATGGTCCGCAGTATTTCATAACTGCTAAGTGGGCTGGCATGGAACCCTCACATAAACCAGACTAGCACCGAAATGGTCGCGATTTTCCTGCTGTGCCTTAGCAGTCTGAGGGTTCCAGGTCCCCCTGCATCCTTGTGCTGCTCTGCTTTGTGAAGCAACCTCCTCCCTCCCTCCCTCCCTCCCTCCCTCCCTCCCTCCCTCCCTCCCTCCTTCCCTCTCAGATCCAGAGATGTCCTCAGTGCACTGCATGCACAGCAACCGCACCAGCAGTACAGTGGTTCACAGCTGCCCACACTCTCCTATACACTTAGATCTCCAGACCTCTTTTCGCTGATGGCCCCTAGGTAATCTGAACTGAGGAAACGGTGTGGGAGGAGACCGGATGTGACCTGTGAGGATGCAGGGGTTAAACCTGCCACACTCATCCTTTGGCCCCCTGGGTATGAAACTAAACACAAGCAGGAATTGGGGTGAAGACAAAGCAAGTACTGATGCCCTGAGCTGAGGGCTGAGCTTCGCCTGCACACAGCCCTAATTACAGATGTGTGTTTACATTTTACTTTGAGTAAGCTAGTGCAGACATTGTGAGTAACATAGTAACTGGTACTGGAGGAAAGTTTTGAATGTGACCCTTATATTTGCAATTGACTGGGTTAATGTTGGGGAAAGGCTAGTACAGGCTCTTCAAGGCTAGAAGCTGGTAATCCTTGGAATGTGTGCTAACTATAATGTGACTTATTAATCTATGACTGAGACAAGGAGCCTGTTGATGGTACACGACTAACAGAAAATACTTCGCATGTTGGGCTATCCTGTTCTGTGCTCCCTGATATGTTCTCTCCAGACAAAGCAGGGACAGAAGGCAAAACTGTACCAGGAAACAAGTCTGTAATACACTAGAAGTTGATTCCTCGCAGTCTCTGCAAAGCCGTTCTGTTACTTCTCTGAAAAAAAGAGACAGCTGCTTTCATCTGTTGGGATGTGCACCTCACTAGTGAGAAGCAGATTATCCTGTGAGCCATCTGGATTTGGCAGCCTTAGAGCTGGACTAGCTGTCTTTTGTGTGTGTGTGGGGGGGGTCCTTTTTGAATCAGTGTGTCTGGGGTAAATAGTCTATTTGTTAGTCTTGAGCTGTGCAGCCTCCTCCCTCCCTCCCTTAGAGTAAGGAGTTCAGATTTGGGAAGAGATCATTGCTCCTGCAGCAACCGGGCTAACTCTACTCTGACTCCAGAACAGCAAGTAACCAGCTGGCTTCATTACTGCTTTGGGGTTCCCTGGCTGCAGTGACAGGTTTAGAAATGAACATGTGACTTCTTCTGAATCTAGTACAGCCAATGAGAGGTATTCTAGACCCATGGGGCCAGCGCTGGCTGTACTGCAGCACATTATAAGCATGGGGGAGGGGTGGTCGAGAAGGAAGCTAATTCAGAAAGAGTTAGAAAAAAGCCTGGAACTTAAAAAGGGCACAGAAATCAAAAGCAATGTGTAGGTTCCCAATCCAAAAGACAAAAACAAAACAAAGCCAAAAGCCTCTTTAAAAACTAAAACATTCACAGAGCAGCTAGAATTTAAATGCTGATTGTCTATTTAATGATGTGAAGATAGCCCTGATTTTAGATTAGATGTTATTGTAATTGTTATACTTTACAAGGAATCCTGAATTTTTAGAGATTCATACTACAATATTTCTGAATGAAATGATTTGTCTGGACTAGTGTCAAAGTAACAGTGAAATGAAGGCAAGTGGGTGGGGGCGGGAGAGGCCAAGTGGTCCAAGATGGCGGGTTTAAAGCTGAGCAAGGAACACATTTTAGGGTTCCACGCCACTACATTCACTTTTCCAATATTTGAAGAAAAACAAGCAAACGAGAAGCAACACGGCCTATGGATCCTTTCCTTCTTCCTCCACTAGAGGCTGTAGGAGGGGTTAGCTTGATTCATTACCAACCTGCTTGGATACGGAGTTAAAGAAAAGTTAGTTCATCTCAAAATAATCTCTTAGCTTTGGGATAAAATGGAACACTGAAGTCTTTCCCATAATAGTTGAGGATGTAGGTAATTCTTTCTAGAAAAGGGTTAAAGATACTGAAAGAGATACTAGTGGCTGAAATCAGAGACTTTAGTAACTGTGGCAGTAAAAAGAAAAATTAAAAATAAAATCCCAACCAGTGAGCTAAGAAACAAGAGAAAAAGAAATACTCCAGGAAGCAAAAAGAAACAGGCGAGAGAGCAATGAGATGTCTTACTTAGTAACACAGAATGCTCGGGCCTGGTGGGTGGGGCCCGCCTTCACACTGTCTTCTTCTCTGCCAGGATAACTCTTAACACACATGCTCAAACCATATTATTCCTGGGACAGTCTCAGCTCACCTAGACCCAATTTTGGGCTATAGCTTTAAACTCTCAAGAAGACTTCATCATGTTTGAAGCCATCTCTGAAATCCAGGCATTGACTAGGCATTCTTGAACATGTGACCAAATGACATCAAGTCTTCTCCTTCCTGAAGTTTTAATGTTAATAACCCCAGTACTGGAGGTGACTTCTCAGCTGAGAGATGCTATGGTATACAGTTTCATTTTAGACACTCAAAAGAAATACAAGGACTCAAAGTTCCGTGGCTTTTCAATTATAGCAAGTGAAGTTCCTTCCATGTTGTGTGAGGCTGCAGGGGCCGACCCTCCCCTGCCAGCTTCAGCAGGGTCTGTTTCTCCCACCCTTCCCACCTTCTCTGTGTTCTCCCGCTTCTGAGCCTGCTGAGTCCTCCCCTAAGAACACTCCCTCTCTGCCTTCCACCTCACTCACAGCAGGCATTATTGACATGATCTGCTTTTCCCTCTACAGTGGCCACTATTGGCTGAGGGCAGGGACTTTGTCTTGTCTAATACTGTCTCCCCCAGCTGCCTGGAACAGTAACTGACACATCACAGAGCATATAAAACACACGAGAAAGGGCACTGGAGAACCTCCCAGCTCCAGGTTAGAACACCACTAACCTTATTTTTTTGTAGGAAAAAGTGTGAGGTGGGTTTTTTGTGTGTGTGTGTGTGTGTGTGTGTGTGTGTGTTTTTTAAACATGGAAAGCCCATGCATGTGCCCTTCGAGAATACCCACTTGTTTTCAGTAATCTCATTAAACTGTGAAATTTTTCCAGTTGGTCACCAACTTCCAGCACAAGTGTCTCCAGGGGAAAATCCATACAAAGCACAGAGAATGGTTTCTTATAGCCCAAGGAGCAAACTATTGGAAAGTCCCCCTCCACATCCTGCCATGTCTAGTCTCTGCACATATACCAGGAGTTGCTACTGACATGTGGCTAAACACACATTCCTTTTGGTTGCCTATAGATGGTCTGAAGACCAGAGAAGGCCCTTACAATTATTGCTAGGATGAGGGAAATGGGCATCCAGATTCTTTCCAGCCTTCTTTGTAGCCCAGAGTTACTTCATGCCTTCTCATGGAGGACAAAGTCATGAAGACACAGAAATCCTCCCTGGAATTCCAGGGGGGAAAGGCAGATAGAGCTCTGTACTCTGGGGCCTGACATCATGTCTCTAAACACTGCAGGAGAAGCTCATTGACCCGAGATGCCCCTTGGAGTCCTCTGGCTGCTCACGAGCCAGGCCTGGCTGGTGATGTTTCCTGAGAGAGGCTGATCCAGCTGCTCCGTGAAGGCAGGAAACAGGGGAACATCTGCAAGTCCAATAATGAGTGGCTTTCCTGGGACTGAGACAATTTGCGTCATATCATATGAAAGACTATCCCGTTTAGCACAGAACTGTCCCCTTCAAATGTTCTATTAGATACCTATGTAGGTGGGAAAATGCATATAGTGATCCTATCCAGGGCCTTAACTCCAGTGTGTATGTACATGTAAAGTAATTACATACATTCCTTGACTTACAAGGTGAGCTATCACCTTGTAATGCATTGTAAGTTGAAAATAGCGTGACGGCAGTAAGTTACAGTCAGACAGAAGCAACAACACAGGCCACAGACACATACTGTACACCTCAAAAGTTACAGGAATGATTTGGGGAGTTTTCATCATCAACAAATGATATTTGAGGAGAGACATGTCTAAATGATTTAAATATTACAGATATCCAGACATCATTCCATCAATATGTATCTGAGAATGTTTTATGTATCAGTTCAGAAATATACTTTAAAAAAAGTTGTAAATTTACATTTAGTAGATT
This sequence comes from Rhabdomys pumilio, assembly GCA_030674055.1. Classification (NCBI taxonomy): domain Eukaryota; kingdom Metazoa; phylum Chordata; class Mammalia; order Rodentia; family Muridae; genus Rhabdomys; species Rhabdomys pumilio. The sequence goes on from JANHMN010000002.1 coordinate 143,050,484, forward strand.
ACATGCAATCAGCTAAACATCCTAGCACAGAAACTAAATCTGCCGTGGCTCATGGCTTGCTTCCCCTCACCCTTCAGAGGCTCTCAGAGGTTCGATGACACTGCCCAGCATTGTACCCAGGAGACGGCAGTCAAAGCATGGTCAATACTAATGCATGATGCTTTTGCAGCCATGAAGTTGAAAACACGGGAGCTGAACTGCCTTAATTCTGGAAACATCGGCTGTGCTCATTGCTTGATTTTCCAGAAATATAAATATTCCATCAGTGAAAAGGTTTGCTTTGTTCAGGTTGCGAAGGAAATGAAAAAGTTGTCAGAATAAAGAAAGGAATCACTGTGCCAACCCTAACAAGGGGGGAAAAAACTGGGGGGGGGGGGGGGGGGGGGGATGTGGATGTGGGTGTGGGTGTGGGTGTGGGTGTGGGCGTGGGCATGCGCGAGCGTGTGCTGGAGAGATGGCTCAGAGGTTAAGAGCACTGTCAGCTCTCCCAGAGGTTCTAAGTTCAATTCCCAGCAACCACATGGTGGCTCACAACCATCTGTAATGGGATCCAAAGCCCTCTTCCGGTGTATCTGAAGACAGGGACAGTGTACTCATACATAAAATAAATTTAAAAAATAATAAAGCTAGGATGTTATGAAAATATGTTGCCTGACAGCAACCATCACACGTGGGTTGACCAGTGCCACAGTATGCACAGGGGTCACAGCAACCTTGTAGAAAAAGTACTTCTCCAAGGCCATCGGCCCCATAACTTTCAGCCTTGATGGAAGCCATTCTCGGTATCAACCACAGTGGCCAAGATATTGTTTCAAAATATCTGATATTGATCCCCATTTCTGGCTCTGAAGATTCCTTTGACTACATTCGTAGTCACTGTCACAGTCCCCTCCAGTGGTGTGTTATTCCCAAATAGATATCAGTTATTGTTTTGAGAATCTGTTCTTGTAAAACAAAAGGTTTGATGAGGTTTTTATCAAAAGCTTGTCACCACTGTTAGAAAACAATGTGCCCAAGGACACTGATAATCAGTCTCTAAAGTCTCTAGCTAGAGTTTATCTACAGTGATTGCTGCAGAATCCACAGAGATTCCACACAGATGTCTGAACACTGGCTCTGTGTGTTGTGCCCCCTCCCCCACCCAAGCTGATGTACTTGATCACAGATAAACTAAAGTTAGCCAGGTAGTGGTGGAGCAGGCCTTTAATCCTAGCACGGGCAGAGATCTCTGAGTTTAAGGCCAGTCTGGTCTACAGCGTGAGTTCCAGGACAACCAGGGCTACACAGTAAAAGCCCTGTCTCAAAAAAAAAAA
>JANHMN010000002.1:143051896-143093381 GCA_030674055.1 Rhabdomys pumilio
AGGACAACCAGGGCTACACAGTAAAAGCCCTGTCTCAAAAAAAAAAAAAAAAAAAAAAGAAAGAAAAAGAAAAAGAAAGAAAACTCCCTTTGTTTTTATTTTCCCTTTTAATTTTAAGATTACACTGACTTTTCTTGATAACTGGAAATGATGTGTGAGGCCAGGCTACGTCACCTAAGAAGTTCTCTGAAGATGGTGAGGGTGCCTGTTAACGGTGGACACTGGGTGAGGCAGCAGGGGCCACTGCTTCCAGTGGTGAGCTACTCTGAGGAAGCAGCTGGCAACTCTGTAGCTCTTGCCGGCCTAGGGGAGATTTCACACCCTGCTCTCCTTCACAGGGTCCCCCACCCCTTGCTTCTTATTTAGCACTTTCTACTTTTCTCTGTGACCTGCCAAACAAGAGTTTGTTCTACCCGGATGACCCCAGATTCCCTCCAAGTACCTCCCTTTGCCTCTGGCTGCTGTGAGTTCTCCAAATGACTGACTGGGGAAACTTGAAAAAACAAACAAACAAACAAACAAACAACAAAAAAAAGTCCCAAAAACAAAACAAAAACCCCCAACCCTCCCAGCTTGTCTGCAGTGGAGTCAATATCCTGTCAGGCTACCAAAAAGACCAGAAGATGCTTCCTGCTTCCAAATATGTGTGCAGAGGTCAGAAAAGATGCAACCAAGGTGATCAACTCCACCATTTTTGGCAGGGGCTCCCACCCTATTGATCAAATGACTTTCCCCTGCAGTCCAGAAGCTGTCCAACCCAAGCCTTGGACCATTTACTGTGTCTCAGGTCCATTCCAACAGGATGACCAGTTGATGGCTTGTGTGCAAAGGAGCTCCATGGCTACAATTAAATATTGATAGCTTTGAGGATAACAAAATACCAAGCAGTATAAAAGCCACATGGTTCATATTTTCTAGGCTACCTCCAGAAAGATATAACAGCATAGAGAAGAGAGGGAAAAAGACAATTTAAACACACTCTCTCTGTCTTATCCCTACCACAACTCAATAAAACAGACACACAGACAGACAGACAGACAGACAGACAGACCAAAATGAAACAACAGATAGAATGTGACCTGGGTCCTACTCTTGGCTTCTGAGTAGCATTTATGTCCCGGCAACTCACAGGTTGTCTGGGTGCGGTGGTCAAAGCCGGTGGTGACAGGCTATCCCAACCTCTGTCCACAACATGACCCAGTCCCATGGCTTCTCTTGGTCACCAACACTTCCTCTTCTAGATAAGCCTAAGTTTGAGGCCCTGGCTGTCCTTATCTTTTCCTCTTGCCCTGACCTTGCATGGTGTCCTCTGCCTTCTCTTCTAGCTAAACACACAATGTTCTTGGTGTGTAGGAACAGAAGTACAAGTGTCCTGTGACATGATGTTGTCACTGCCCCTGTGTGAGCAACACTGTGAGGGGCCCTGTGCACAGCCTCCATTCAACACATGCACAGCATCTACCACACACCCTGTTGCTCTACATACAAGGATATTAGAATGGTTAAACAAACCGAATTCTCCACCTACAAGGAGCCAGTACTCACATCTGAGCCGATGGTGGGATGCACGTGCCATGAATTCAGAGTTCTGAACACCGCATTTTGGCTGAGCTCATCTTAGCTTTTCCAGCTCACACCCGAAGGGTGATACAAACGTACAGCTCGGTCAGTCACTGCTGTCTGAGGTCTGTAGGCACAGGCTGTCTGAACTTCTACTTGCCGACAGACTGCTGGACTAGCCCACAGAAGTCTGGTTCATAGTGTGACTTAAGTACAGCTTCAGTTGCTAGTCCTTGAATCAAAGGACACAGGGGTCACAGGGAGGAGAAAGAGTTCACTCCCCTTTGTGCTCCTAAGTCCCAGAGTCTGTCCTTTGCCCCCAAGCTAACCCTAAATGTTCCTTTGACCCCTGCAGGATCCTAAGAGGCTCCAGCCCTCCCAACACAGATAAGAGAATCTCCCTGAGGTGTCAGCGGGAGTCAGTTGTCCTTTAATTCATATTATTATTTTAAAGAGCACGAATTGCTCCTTTTAAAGATGTATTTATTTTAGAGTCCTTTATCTTAAAGATTTTGTTATTTGTATGTGTGTGTGTGTGTGCGCGTGCACACGCGTGTGTGTGCATGTGTTCACATGAGCACAGTTTAACAGCAGAAGCAGAGGACAGCATTGGAAGTCCTGAGCTGGAGTTACAGCCAGTTATGAGCCTCACCACATGGATGCTGGGAACCAAACTCAGGTCCTCTGCCAGAGTATGTGCCCTTAACCTCTGAGCCATCTCCCAGGTCCCACTGCTTTTTATTTGTGTGTGCGGGTGCTGGCTAAATGGTTTACCAAGTAAAGACACTTGTCATCAAATTGATAATCTGAGTTTGGTACCTAAGATCACATGGTGGAAAGAAAGAACAATTTCTGCAGGTTGCCCTCTGACCTCTACACACACACACACACACACACACACACACACACACACACACACACACTTATCCCCAAATGAACAAACATAAATTAAACACTTCTTAAAGAGGAAGGGGCATCTAAGGTAGTGTTTCTCAACTTGTGAGTGGCAGCCCCTTTGTGGGGCCGAACAATCCTTTCACACATCAGATATTTACACTGAGATTCACAACAGTAGCAAAACTACAGTTGTGAAGAAGCAGTTAAAAAAAAAAAAAACTCTCTATGGTTGGGGGTCACTACAGCATGAAGAACTGTATCAGAGGGTCAAAGCATTTAGAAAGGTTGGAAACCACCCAGCTAGCGAGGCAGCTCGCTCAGTTAAGAGCTTACCTTGCAATTACGAGGACCAGTGCTCAACCTCCAGAACCCACATTAAAAACAACAGCAACAAAACAAAAAACAAACAAACAAAAACCTGGCTGGCATGGTGGTGCGCCTGCAACCCCAGCACTGAGGATGTGAGGATCTAAAGAAAGATGATTTTGGCTCACTGGGGCTCACTTGCTGGCCAGCCTAGGCTACTTGTCGAGCTCTGGGCCAGTGACAGCTCCTGACAGAATGCTAGAGAATACCTTTCTTTTGTTTTTGTTTTTCAAAACAGGGTTTCTCTGTGTAGCCCTGGCTGTCCTAGCACTCACTCTGTAGACCAGGCTGGCCTCGAACTCAGAAATCCGCCTGCCTCTGCCTCCCAAGTGCTGGGATTAAAGGCGTGCGCCACCACCGCCCGGCGAGACTACCTTTCTATAACAGAAGGACTATAGTGGAAAACACTAATAGTCTTTGTTTCCGTTAAGGGTTTTGATACCACAGACTTTTAGCTAGCGTACCTATCCCCACGCCCATTACATTTACTTTCAATATATTATTTATACTAATCTTTGCCAATTTATTAGATAAAAACTGTGCGCACAGGCTACATTAATTTTCCTTCTGATTATCCACGAGACGGACAATGTCTGGCATTTCTCCACTTCTCATTACATCTTTTTAAAAATTAAATGTTATTAATTTTTTTTAATTCCCAGGTTAATCTTTTATTTCCTTCTATTTGAAGCAAAATATTACCCAGAGCGTCATGCTTTATATTTTCCCCCTCAGTGGTGGGGACTGATTCCAGGGCCTTAGGTGCACTAGACAAGCACTCTCATACTAAGCGTCGTGATTTTTTTTTTTTTCAAAACCAAAACGGAACATTTAGCCACTGGGCCTGGTGGGCAGTGGCTATTCTTGGGAGCTTATAAATTGAATCACCTTGATTTTGCAAATGTGGTTCAATTTTACTGTGGCATCTGTGGAAATGGTCTTGGTGCCAGGCTGGAAGGAAGGCTCAAGATTCCTAGGCATATAGCCCTTCAGAGATGCAGGAATTCCTGGGTTTATGCTACACGCGCTCAGCCAGGAAATACTGAGGAATAATCAGTCTAAGTTTCCTTTATCTTCACTGGCTTCGTCTGCCATTACGAAACTATTTAGGAAAAAGGAAAATCGATATGATTTTTTTCAGGACTGTAGAGCTGTCAATCAAAGTCTGTTTCTGAGCACAGGTCATTCAAAGCAACTCCAATGATCTGTGAACAGTGACCTCTTATAGCTTTCCCTTTACCTAGTTCCAACCAAGTCACAACCTGAGATGAGGGTGGGTGTCCTTTGCCTTTTATAGTCCACCCTACTGGACTGAGAAGATAGTCAATATGTCTAAATTAGACAAGCAGATGCTACTGGACAACGTGCTTGGCACACATCACACATCAGCATTAGGCCCCAGTAGTCATCACATCGTCAGTGATCTGAGCCTCTCAGGTAGTGCTGCTTGGTGAAGGAGGACACCTGAGTAGGCTTCAGGCAGAGAGTGAAGCTGAGAGATAAGGAGGGTGAAAGGGTATCAGAGAGATGCCAGGCAACGGAGAATTTGATTTGTGTGGTACTTGAAAAACGTTAAGTACTGGTCACCTCAGTCTATTCATACCCAGTTCCCAAATATCCATATCCCCGCTTCAGATATCTGACATCGATCGATCCATTCAATCTGCGCCAGCCCAAATTCCCAACCACTAGCCCAAAAGAGTGTGCCACACAAGCCTAGACATATGGCTTCCTATAAGTTGAGTCAAATTAGACGCTGGCAAACTGGTTTCATGCTCAATGCCTTGTATGTCCCCTGAAGAGAACTGTTGCCAACCAATAGGAAAGTTATGTCCCAGGAGAAGAAAGGGGAGCCACTTGTCCCAGACTCCTACATCACAATGGACATGGTCTTGCTTGGACTCACTGAGATGACTAACGGTCCTTCATGATAGTCTCATCCCACCTGTTTAGTCTGGAGCAGTGGCTCTCAACCTGTGGGTTACGACCGCTTTGGGGGTGAACAACCCTTTCACCTAAGGTCATCCTGCATATCAGATGTGTACATTATGATTCATAACTACCAAAATTACAGTCATGAAGTAGTAACCAAAATAATTCCATGGTTGGGAGTCACCACAACACAAGGAACTGTATTAAAGGGTTGCAGCATTAGGAAGGTTGAGAACCACTGGCCAAGAGGCAGAAAGGTAAACAAAGGAACAGTAATTGTCTGTGGATGTTTCCAGAGGTAGCACCTAACAGAGAAAATAGGCCTAAGCAAGGGCCTGGTCTCTCTGAACAAGCGGGAAACAAAGCCACCAGTCTGCCAGTCTGCCCAAGTTCAGTCACTGTCAGGTGATGCCATCCTGATTGGGAAGACGCCAGTGAAAAGAGCTGAATAAAGCTGCAGTCAAATGTGGCGCCTCTCAGAAAAGAGTTTATGAAGCCAACTCTGACTGGCAGGGCATTCATTCATGGAAAGCGGTGTGGAGATCAGTGTGAAATCTTAGTCTGTTCCCGGGACCTCCTACACATCCACACTTACTCTTCCCAGACGGCAAAGGCCTTGAGGACCTTGTCTTCTTCACCCTTGATACAGATTCTTACTATTAACCTGTAATGACCTTCCTCCTCGATTTTAATATAAGTAAGGTCTTACTATTAGCCATGAGAGCACTCCCGTCCCCCCACATATAAAGTCTTGCTATGGATGCATGCTGATAAGATGACTAACAAATAGCCCTTGTACTCCTGGCAACCATCCTCTAGACTCTGCTTCCCAGGGGCTGGGAAACCATGGTGGATGTCCACAGTCTACCCTCCATTTTCCAGTACTGGGGATCACACTTGTCCTCTGCAGGCTAGGTAAACACTCTGCCCTCAGGCACACCCAAGACCCGGAGGCTCAGTTCTGAAACTCCTCTGCTGTGGGTACTTCCCCTCAACAGCTGAGGGCACCAAGGCTGAGGCCAGGCTTCCTCCCGTTGCTTCCGCTATCCCACTGTTTTGAAAACGTAGATGACTATTTCTCAGAAATGCTGAGGTAAACAAGGCTGCAGTGTGAACAACAGCTCAGGCAGCGGGAGACCAGTGACTCTCTCAACCCCAGACCTACTCACGGATGCTACCTGCTCCAGGTATGAAAACAGCCCTAGACAACGTTAACATGGTAACACTTCATTCAAACGTTAACATCGTAACACTTCATTCAAACCTGCTCCAAGACAATAGGAAAAAAAAGTGCACAGTTTATTTTTTAAGAAGCAAATGATATCTTGTATCATTTTATTGGAATCAGGTGTTTGTAAACAAAGGACACTCTGAAAAAGGTAGAGTTCGTGAAAAGAAAACCTACTCAGAGCTCATTTTCTAGTAAGGGCAATTCCTCTGCCTCTTGTAGAGAAGACGCTACGTGAAATGAATACATTTTAGCATGTGAACCTGATACTATAACCATCACTACAAAAGCTGTGCTGGTTCATTTTACGCTTCTGGCTCCGTTTTCCTTAGTGAAAGCATTAAAAAAATATATAAGCTTAGAATTTACTCATAAGATATTATAAAGTGTTACTCTCTTCACGGCAAAAGCAGTTTATAAACTTATGGAAAAGAACGTTTATGTTGGCATGCCAACATTTAAAAGTATTAAGGTCTCTTACTGTTCAAAAATATTTTAAAGAATAATAAAAGGAAAGCTAAGGATGGTCTTAAGATTTCTCTCTCTATCTCTGTCTCTCTCTCTTTCTCTTTCTTTCTTGAAGACTGGGTCTCATTCTACAGCCCATGATATCCTCGAACTCCGCCTCCCCTGTGCAGGGATGGATTATGGGTGTCAACCACCACACCTACTTTCAATTCTAAAGTGTATCAGGACCAGAGAATCTGGAAGCATCAAAGATTTAGTAACGACCATATTCTAAAGTGCTGTGTGGACTTCTCAGATCAGGCAGATGTCAAGCAGAACACGACCCCGTCTAAACCTTTGTATGTCATCAACAGGGCTGATGCCTCAGTAGCAAGGTGCAGCTTTTCCTGGAGACCTCGGCCATCTTATTGTCAAAAATCATTTTCATAAACTCATCCTCAAACATGAAACACAGGGTAGGCCTGCTCTGCTCTCCCTCGGTGACCACTGTGTGGAGCTGGCAGGAATCTCGCCCTGTACAAAACTTTCAAAGCAATGACTTGGGAGGAAGTGGTATGCAGATACCATGGGAAGAAAGGTTCTCAAATACAAAGATAGCTCAAAAGCATCCGTATGGTTAAAGGAACTGAACAGCTCAGCTAGTTCCAATTCAAAATAAACCCAAGACACCAGTTTACTTTGGCCATAGCTACACACAAGTAGAAAGCTGACAGTCCAGCTCATGCAGTAATTTTGTTATGTGCTAAAGGAATGAACGGGCAAGGCTGTCCACCCTGAAGTCGGGATGCAATAAAAGAGACATCTACCCAGTGCGGCTGCAGAAACAGAACCAACAAGTCTGACAGGGCTTCCCATCATCTGAGACAGGTGAGCTCGCTGCTACTTTGCTCTCCAGGAGCCGGGTGGGAAAGCAGGTTTGACACCTCTTCCTTGGGCTGCCCCCTAATTGGAAACTCATTCTGAGCCCACAATAGTCTCCTGTTGCTGGAACCTGTTCATAGAGTCTTCTAGCCAGGGTACTTGCCCTGCAGAACTAAGAGAGGAGAAGAAATCCTAAAACTACATGATCTAACTGCCATCTTAAAAATTGCAGTACTGAATTTTCACTTTTGCTCATTTAAAAACAATCTGTAGCTGGACCTTGTGGTACCTGCCTTTAATTCCTGGGAGGCAAAGCAGGCAGGGTTCTTGAGCTTGGGGCTGCCTGCTTTATAGAGTCAGTACCAGGCCAACCTATGTTCTGTGACCCTGACAATCACCATCATCATCACCACCACCACCACCATCATCATCATCATCATCATCTTAAAATCTTGAGGTGAACACATCAGTAATAGAGACCAGAGTTTTAATTGGTTTTGGGAAGCAGCATTTTCTGTAAAAGCAGTTATTTTTCTAAGCAAAGAGGTGTCAACCAACAAAATTTCATTGTTTTGTTCATTTGTTCAATGAACAAAAATTCATTTGTTCAAAAACAAAAGGCATCTGACATTTATTTCAAATAAACTTTTACTTGGGATGAACCTCATCAGCCACTTTTTAAATCTTGCTTTTAATCTAGGTTTTATGGGTTTTTTTTTTTTTTTTTTTTTGAAGTATTTAACCAGATAAGGTTAACGGTATACAAATAATTCTTCATTTTTTGGACATACAAGAAAACTGACCTCATGGCTGATGGATCATTCTTTTCTCTTTGTCCCTTAGGGATGGGAGGGGAAAATGGAAAGAGTGACTAAGTTTAATATTTTGTGTCATTGAGGTTGGTGAGGTTTTTAACTAAAAACTACTCAGGGAGCAGCTCATGTGTTGGAGCCATCCCAACAGTTACAGAGCAGTTCACGTCTTCAGGGGTTGGCTCTGACGGCAAAGCTGGGCTACCTGTTCATGGTGCACTCGTGAGGGCTGTTCCAAGCCTTCCACTTTCTGCCATTTGTCTTCCTAGGTGGCTTGCCACTCAGCCAGCCTCTGCAGCTGGTCAAACCCAGCAGAACCTTCTAGAGTGGCCTGGAAAGAACATTTAAGGGCTAGAGAGAACTGTGTTCAGTGTTTCCATGCTAGTCTCTGGCCAGGGGAAATACCAAATCAGAGGCATCTGGAAAAGACAGATGGCCCAGAGGAACAAAGGCCTCTCCAAGCTCGAAAGCACCAGTCCGCCTACGTGTCCACCTGCCTGTCCTCAGCTGCCTGCAGACACTGAGCCATTGGCACCAGAGGCTTAGGTCAGACAGCTTGCAGACCAGTGTGGTCTAACTTCCCAACAAATTGGTTTCTTATCACACTGAAGGCCCAAAGGAGTGGAAATGTGTGGTTCTTTAGCAGTGTCAGAAAACAGAGACATGTGGTCTGTGGAAAGTTCTACGTGCAGCGTTACCTTTCCTCAACAGAGCTTTCACACAGGGCTCTCAGGTCTAGAGAAGCACGAGGAGGCCCGATGTCATCTCTACGCGTGGTGCGCACACCGCTTTTTTCTTGGCTGTTCTGCGAACAGGCCGAAGAGAAGGCGGGCTGCAAGGTGAACTCTTCAGAGGTGGAAAGGGTATGGCCTGCAAAGGCCAAGCTCAGCAAACACCTTTGAGGGTTTCTTTTATTTCCACAGTTGCGAGCCACACAGCTTCCTCTTTGGACTTTAACAATAATGAACGAGTCTTAGAAAGTAAATCAGTATTCACGGGAAACAATGCTAAAGTCCATCTTGTTCCTTATGGTTTTCTGTCCTTTAGAAATGTTTTTCACAGTCTCCGAGACTATTCAGAATTGAAGTTCTATATTCGTAAGAGCTTCCGGCTGTGCCTTCCTTTCCCTTGTGAGAGCAACTCCAGCCCTAGCCAAACTAGGGTCCTAGCTGACCCCTGGACCAGGGTGCTCACACTCAGGATGGAGCTCAGGCTGAGAACTGGTCTGGCCTGAAAGGATGGGAGAAGGACACCTAGACACCTCCAGTCCCTCCTGGTCTCAGAAGAAGGAACTGGGAATTATGGAGTTTGGGCAGAGGGGAGCGAAGAGAAGATGGCAGTGAGCCCACAGACAGAAGAGAGGATTTTGTAGGGATGTAGGCACCTGGAGGACTCTTAGGTACCCAACTGCACCCGCGTCTTCAACAATCCTTATGATATGAATACCAAGAACAACAATAACTAAGAACAACAATAACTAACAGTTACTGCACTCTCGCTACGTGATAAGGAGTGTTATCGGTGCTTTTAAGTGTCACCAGTTCCTTTCTCACAACTTGTGGTGTTTCTGGTGATGACTGTGGTGGTGGTGATGATGGTGATGATGATAGTGGTGGTGGTGTGATATGATGGTGATGAAGGGGGATGTGCTGCTGCTGATAATGACGGAGTAGTAGCACAGACAAGGCAAAGAACATAGCAAGAATCTGACCTTAGATGATGTCTCAGGAGCCCATGCTTCAACACGGTAAGCACCTCCCCTAGCGCTGGCCCTGGACTTCCTGTCCTTTATTGCCCACCCTTACAAGAAAACCCCTCAATAAGAAGTTGGACTTAGGAGGCTGGGTGTGGTGGTGCACACCTTTAATTCCAGCACCCACAGAGGCAGGTCTCTGTGAGTTCAAGGCCAGCCGGGTCTGCATAGTGAGTTCTGGGACAGCCAAAGGTTATAACAGAGAAACCTCGCCTCAGTCTAGCTTTGCAAATATTGACTTTGCACAATAATGCACTGTATCTTGAGCTCACTCACACAATCATTTCTAAAAGGGGCCTTTAAAATTTGATATAGTAAAGTTGGCTGCAGAGATGGCTCAGCAGTTAAGAGCACTGACTGCTCTTCCAGAGGTCCTGAGTTCAATTCCCAGCAACCACATGGTGGCTCACAACCATCTGTAATGGGACCTGATTCCCTCTTCTGCTGTGTCTGAAGACAGTGAAAGTGTACTTATATACATAAGGTAAATAAATAAATAAGTAAATAAAATCTTTATTAAAAATTCACATAAAAGGCCAGGACTTTAGCTCAGTGGTAGAATACTAGCTAGCTTATGTGAGGCCCTAGGTTCAAACTCTGGCTTTTTAATAAAACAACAAGCCTTGCCAAGCAGTAACAGACATGGTGCAGGCTTTGTTGGAGGCCTTCCTTCCTGGGTTGCAGGGTCAGTGTGAGCTTAAGGGGTGGCCCAGTGTCCTACTGAAGCTGGCTGGATTTGTTCTAAAAGAAAACACCACTGAAGATGGTCCCAAGGGCATTTATGAGCCCTGGCAAGGTGTCACCTGAGGTGAGGCACACAGTCACTTCTTTCTTCACTAGCCTGTTGTACCATTCAACCCTGGATTCCCACTGCTCCCGAACAGTTGCTACAAGTGTCTGTGGCCCTTGCAAGCCAGTGTTACCAGACACCAGGCACCAGACCCTCCATCTTCCCACATCTATAGCACTCAGAATAGTGCCTTTGACAAGTGTTTCTTGCCTTTTTTCTTTCCTAAAATATGAGAATAGCATCTATTCTGGAAAATGGTGACACAATAAATTTTTTTAAAGATTTTACAGTGGTGAGAGAAAGCAATAAATGTTGGTAACTATTTTGTTTTTGAGACAGGGTTATCTGTCCTGGTAGGCCTTGAACTCCTGACCTTCCTGCTTCTCCCTCCCAAATACTGTGATTATTGGCATTAGCCACGACACCCACTCACCCACTAATAACTCTGGAAAGCATTTTCCTCTAGTTTTAGATATGCCTCAAATATTCTAAAGTTAGCATTATTCACATAAGGGGTTCTAAGTATCTTTGGACACAAAAGCTTCCTAGGTTTTCATTTTTAAAAAAATATTTATTTTTATTTGATGTGTATGGGTGTTTTGCCTGAATGTTATATATGTGCACCTCATGCTTGCAATACTCGCAGAGACCAGAAGGGGGAGTTAGAAACCCTAGAAGTGGAGTAACTTGTAGTTGTGCGCTGTCAAGTAGGTTCTGGGTCAAACCTGGGGCCTCTGCAAGAGCAGCCAGTGCTCTTAACTGAGGGGCCATCTCTCCAGCCCTACTTTTCTTATTCTTCCATACTACTTAAATGCTCTTTGAAAATGTGAGTTTTAAATGACAGCAGCGTTTCTGACTTAGCATTCTCCTGCTGTCATTCACTTAGATCTCCTTTGTCTTTATAATTATGCTGACACTAATATGCTTACAGAGTCTGCGTATGGAGACACACTTTTAACCCCAGCGCTCAGGAGGTAGAGAGAGGCAGGCAGATTGCTGTGAGTTTGAGGCTAACCTGATCTACAAAGCAAGTTCCAGGTGTGAAAAAATAATGCCTATATACAAACTTGTGCACAGCTAGTATTTCGCTATAGAATAAATGATAGACACGGAGATGCCAGGTCAGAGGCTGAGCAATTTAAACTTGCTTAGTGCTAATGACCTGCTGGGAATGCTCACATTCCCTCCCTCCCTCTGGCAGCATAAAATGAATGTTCTATACAGGTATCATGGTTAAAACAAAAGATTACAGTTTTGGAAAAATATTTACCCTAATTGATTTCCTCAATGGGTCAGAATAGTGACCCATACATTTTAACTCCATGGTCATATATAATATGCCAGAAGGAGCACTTACCTACTATTAAGAGCAAACCCATCATGACTAGAAGTCCCTGACTTCAGGACCCCGGAATCCCTAACAGGCTTTAGCATTTCAGAATAGAAACTGCATTAGAAACCATTGAGTCAATCCACTATCTTCTGTATGAACAGAGAGGCTCAGTGGCCTGGCCAATGTACCAAAATTGGAGCAGGTGTCTCGGTTCAGGAACCGAGAGTCATTTCTTGAGTCCAGGTTGAATCTCCAACCTAATGGAAGCAACAGCTCACTGTTACCAGGAAGAAAGATTATACAGATATATTTGCCAAAAGAAGTTAGCACTGCTCTAAATTCTATTTTGTCTTCATGTACGAAATCAGAATGAATTCTTTTATAAGAAAAAGCAAATATTAACATCTTAAATTATACTCTATTCAGCAAGCTCCCTCTTGGATTTACAAGTTAGTTGTTTTTCTTTGCACCATTAACAAAGTCAACATGTAACCACTGGACTCTCATCCAATCTGCAGTTACTCACTTTCTACAACGGCAAGTTCCTGTGTCGAGTACTGAGGTAGAAGGAGAGGAGAGTACCACAGTGAGGAGTGAGGAACTCATCTGGAGAGAGGTGGGGAGGAAGGCACATAAGCACCACGCCGTTATGTCTGCCTGGACAGTGACAGGCAGGCAGAACGTACCATAGATGCTACCGAGCAATGGAAAGGATGGCTTTCTGGAGGAACTGCACCTGTGCTTAGAGGAACCCGAGGGAGAAGGAGAAGGCAGTGGACGAAGTTGCTGTCAGATATGGCTAACAACATCCCTGGGAAGAAACCTATGTTCAAAGTGAAGCTGGAGAGGTGTCCAGGGCCAGGCAGTGTTCAGGAATTCAGACCTTTATGTAGAACTGTTGAGGAATCCATGGAAACTATTTAAGCTATTTGCCCTCGCCATTTTCAAGTTCACTCTAGCCGCAGTGCCAGAAAAGACTAGAAACTTTGTAAACAGTAGATGAATACGTCTTGGTCTAGGCAGGCTTTTCTTGTCTCAGCTGGGGTAGGATGTAGGAAACATGAGATGTACCTGAGAAATACTTAACAGTAAGAAACGACAAGACACAGAAGCTGGTGTTATCAATCAGAATTGTAAACAAGGATCAGGGCCAACTTTCACACAAGAGGGATCTGTGCACTCGGAGCTTGAGAGAGTTCCCAGGTGTGTGCAGAAAACCACTGGAATCACAAACCCAGAGATCCAGGGAGGGGCAAACAGCCAAAGATAAGCACAGGCTACAGCCACAACCCTCCCACAGGAGGGAGCTCTTTGTTTTCTGCAGATGGGTAAAGGTGGACCAGCACTGTCCATGAGGAGCAAGCCAGGCAAAACTTGCAATTTCTCATAGCTACATCTCAAAAGGTGACATGAAACAAGTTTAACTTCAAGTATGCATTTTATGTAACCTAATACATCTAAAATATTTTAACGCCCAAGTAAATCTTCCTTTTTTAAATGAATTTTTTTTAGGTTAACAAAGTATCGAGTTTCACCACAGGCCTTGTGCAGGTGGGTGGTCGGACTTTGTTCTTGTTCATTCATGACTGCCCTCTCCTGAAAGATTGCCAACATTCTCTTTGTACCAAGCCTTCACATGCCATGTGTCTTCTCTGCTTCTAGCACAGTCTCAGTGTGACCTGGCCATTTCTAGTATGGCCATGACACTGGATTTTGTAGAATTAGAATTTGTGGAATTAAATGAAATGGAATTGAATTCTGGGGATGAGGGTACAATGAGGATGCCTGCTGGGTCCCCAGGTCACTGCCCACCCTTTCCTTCTGCTATAGAAGGGAAGACAAAGGGGGCTGTGTGTTCACCTCACTGGAAGTTTGGGAGGCAAAAAGCACAGGGAATTCTTCCCTCTAAACTGGGCCTCCTAGGTTACAAAACACTGTGATGTAACCTTATTAAATTCGATCCACAGCTTCAGCTGATTATTTCCCTTTTCAAAAAAATATTTATTTTTATTACTTTTAGTAATGTACATGTGTCTGTATCTGTGTGTCGATATGTGAACATAATAAGATACCCAAAGAGGACAAAGGTGTTGCATCTTTATGGATCTAGACCAACGGAGTGGTTGTGAGCTGCTGGATGTGGGGCTGGGACTTGAACCCAGGTCCTCTGGAAGAGCAATATTTGCTCTTAACCACTGAAGCATCTCACCAGCCCCCTCAATGGATCATCTCGTTCTATTCAGACATGTATAGTCTCTCGATAATTTCCCAGCTTCAGACATTTACAATGAACTACACAATTCTGTGACAATTTCACACTACCAAAATAACAGAGTCATGCACGACACAATGACATTGCAGTCAGGGCCGGCCAAGACCTCAGCGATGATGATGGTCCTCTTGGATCCTGCTTAGTGCAGTCGCCTTTTGTATAAGTGCACTCTGTGATGTTAGCACAGTGACAGAATTACCCACAGTGCATTTCCAAGACCATGTCATCCTCTGTAAGAAGTTATGTGCAGGCTGGAGAGATAGTCATGCGCACTGACTACTCTTCCAGAGGTCCTGAGTTCAATTCCCAGTAACCACGTGGTGGCTCACAACCATCTGTAATGGGATCAGATTTTTATTTTTTTATCTTTTTATTTTTCATCTAATCTAAAGAAATCTAAGTACATATTAGGGTGCTATCTTAATAAAATGTGAAATTACATCCATGATTTTTGTTTTTGTTGTTTTGTTTGAGACAGGGTCATATATAGCTAAGGCAAATGTTTGATCCTCCTGTCCCCACCCTTGGGCTACAGGGGGTAACATGTATGTGGTCACCACTCCCAGCCTTGAATTTCATACGGTACTATGGTTTCCCCCTAGGGAATATTTTAATTAATAATTATTTAAATAAAGAATTGCTTATCCATAGTTCTCAAAATCATCTTCTAAACCACCAACAGGGAAACCGTGGCACACAGTGCTGGGGAGGGAAGGGAGGCAGCTCGGGCAGACACCGTCTTTACAGTAGAAGGGTCCGGAGGGGCACACATTCTCCCCTCCCCCATGCCTCTGCCCTCCTACATCAAGCCATGACACTGTTACCTACCGCTTGTTATTCAGACTGGCCTTCACTCTAGCTGGCTGGCACTTGCTCCTACTAGCTGTTAGATTGCTCGGCTGTAAGCCCCACCTCAAGGGAACAACCATCTTCATATTCATCTTCCAGAGCTTTCAGAGCTGATTAAGTTTGGAGATTCAACTTCTATCTATAACTCTCATATGACAGAAACAGCCGTAACACCTACCAATGCCCTCCTAATACTTCTTCTTGTTAGTTTAGTGATTTTTTTTGTTGTTAAAGATTAATTTACTTATTTTATGTATATGAGTACACTGTCATTGTCTTCAGACACTCCAGAAGAGGGCACTGGATCCCATTACAGATGGTTGTGAGCCACCATGTGGTTGCTGGGGATTGAACTCAGGACCTCTGGAAGAGCAGCCAGTGCTCCTAACCGCCGAGCCATCTCTCCAGCCCTAGCTTACTGATTTTTAATTTGAATTATCCATAAGCTCTGAAGACTTTAAGAACTGAGAAATTTCAATGAAGGAGTTTCATGGCATCAAAACGGCTTAAAACAAATTAGCTATACATTGGTGTATATGTTTCCTTACGTGTTGAATAACAAGATCTAGTGGATAGCCTATTATGTTCCACATTTCAAAGTGGAAATGAGCATAAACAATATACAGAGATGTCTGCAATTATAATACACACCAGTTAATCTACAGTTGTGTAATAAATTACTCCAGAACCTCACGAGCACTTAAGCCAAGACCATTACATTATAGCACAGAACCCACGGTGCAGAGATCGTCTCACGCAGCCTAGCTGTATGCTTCTGACTATCACAGGACTGCAGCCAAGGTTTCAGTCAGGGCTGTAATCTCATTTGAAGGTTTGACTGAGGGAGAAACTGCTTCTAAGCTTACTCATGCATCAGTCTCCGCCCACCCCACCCCAATTCCCCTCCCCCACCTCCCCCCAGCTGTTGGCAAAATGCCTCCCTTGGCTCAGTGGCATTTAGTTCTCTATAGCATGGTTGTTCATGACACTGTGGTTGGCTTTCTTCAGAGAACAAGACAGTGAGGATGGAAGCGGAAGTCTCTGCAACTTGATCTCAGAAGGGCATCCCTTCAGCTCTGCTGTACTTCCTACACCACAGTGAATCAATCATTAAAGCCGTTTCACAGGCAGGGCAGCTAACCAACAAACGCTTGTTATATCGGAGACTGTGGGTCTGAAGGACAGGTTTTATATAAGAACTTGAATTTCAAGGGATCTGGATCACTGGACACTGTCCTTGTAAGCTGCCTGCTACCTGGTGACATAAAACATCTACAATCTTCTGCGGGAGATGACGTCACAACCCCCACCCCCCCACCCCGAGTTCCACCTCACTTTGCTGGATACATTCACAAGCCAAGGCAATGCAAAATCCCTAGGGGCTAGTAAAGACAGAGGAGTGTGACTTTCTTTTTAGTTCTTTGCATTTTTATTTTATGTGTATGGGTGTTGTACCTGCATGTACGTTTGTGCATCATATGCACGCCTGGTGTTCATGGAAGGCAGCACAGGATACCCTGAAACTGGAGTTATAGACAATCGTGAGCCACATGGGTGCTAAGAAGCAAACCCAGGTCCTCTGCGAGAGTGGTTAAGTGCCCTTAGCCATTGAGCCATCTCTCCAGCCCCAGAAGTACCATTTCTCCATCCAGTTTATAGATTTCCGGTTGAAAGCCCCTTCTTATGAGGTAAACAGTCTGTCTATCTTACACCATCTAAAAGCTACTTGGGTTCTTTGGAGATGGGCACAAAGATTCTTCACACATCCCTAGGGTCCATCGTCTGGGTTTACTATGTTTGTGGGAGATCTATTTTTCTTTTTTAAAGTAGGTTTGTGGTCCACGCAGAAATATATTCAACTCTGAAGACTTCCCTTACATCTGCAAAAGGCAAACGTTAGGCCCCAGTGAGGAACTCCTGGAGCTGAGCTTTACCTATTCTGGGCAGGCGGTCCTCAGCAATCTGTATAAGCAAATAAGTCCTGGTTTGAGGTAATAACCACTTTCCTAATGCAATGTGGAAAACAAAAACGAGGGAGATCAATGTTTTTCTACAGAATTCTTATCTTTTAAAACCTGGGGCCACTGAAAACAGGAATAATCTAAATTATCCCTGGAGAGGACGGTGGCGCTTTACCTCTGTTTCTTTCATAGTCATGACCGCTATGGCCATTCTGCCAGCAAGTGTGGAATAGCCTGGGCTCTGTGGAAGAGGCTGTGCCACAGAAGCAGTCAACTAGACATATGGTTGCAGGTTTCAATTCTGCCATCCGTGACCTCAGTGGAAATCTCTTGTCACTTGCTCACAAGAATGCTTTGTTCTCATTTTCTCGGGGTAGGACAGAGGCCACATGCAACATGTTTCATAACTGGACTCTGTCTAGTGCTGGCACTTGGTCCCAGAGCAGTGCCTGGCACTGGCTTTTCAGCTGTGAAATTACAGAAGTCTTGGGGACTCTGTTGTTCGCTCAGGCAACAGAAGCTGTGAACAATTCACTAACTGGTTTTGAAGCATCCCAATTGTTTAAGAACAAGCATTTCTGCGTGAGGGCAAATAAGAACAAATACCAACTTTGGAGAGCACTGCTTCTCCTAACGTTCCCTTGGGAGGATGTTGTTATTGAAGCTGACCTCAATCCCTGCAGCACACTGGCCTGCGTGGAGGGGACAGAATCCAGCTTTCTTCCCAGTGCCCTGTGCTGTGGCCACAGCTCCTGGGTCCTGATTACTTCTAAGGCCTGCAGAACCTCTCACTCAGATCTCTCTGGGGCATCTGCCTGACAGTATCCCCACGTCCGGTTAGATCTGAGCATACAGACTGAGATATTGCTGCTGGCTAAAGTCTTTTGTGCGGCAGAGGTCAGGTGTTCTGTGGGTTTGCTTGATCAGCATGTTTTTAGCCCACAGGTAACGTTGCCCCCAAGACGCCCATCACTGTATGGGGCAGAGGCCAAGGAAACCATGTTGTCTGTGAATCTTCTCACCTAAGAACAACTACTTGAAATGCATAGATTCCATGATTTTAGGCTTATCATGAACACCATTCTGCAATGACGCTGGGTACACGATGTAAAATCACAAAGTGCTTTTTGAACTACTAAAAACGCTCCAGTTAGTTTTACTTCGTGCTTCTGGGAAGTGGATGGGGAGAACTGTGAACACACAGAGACCTGTGGAATGTAAGTCACTTCCTCCCTGAGGAATTCTCATCTCAGTAAACAAGACTCACACAGCACCTGCCTCTGATGCAGGTTGAAGAACCCATGGGGACAATCTGCAGATGTGACAAATGTGCTCTTGGTATCTGAGAGCAGCAGTAAGAATTTAGAACTTAATCTGTTTCCATGAAGAAATGCCAGTATCACTGCAGTGTTAATGAAGCACTCATTTTAAATAGTTGGGGTCTGTCCATATAAACTGCTTTCTGTTTGTCTGTCTGTCTGTTTGTTTGCTAAGATACACTCTGGGTGTGTAGATAAGCTGGCTTCAAACTCACAATCCTGCTGGCATTGCCTCCAGAATCCTAGGATTACTAGTATACACCCTCACAGTGGGGTTCACACTAGTTAGTTAAAAGCAAAATGTGAAAATGTAAGTTAAAAGTTTTGCATGGACTCAGACTTTATCTGTGAGAACTCAGATCTCCCTGAATGATGTAATATACCTCCTTTTCCATAGGAAAATAACTTAAGATTACTTCCCTAAAATTCTGGAACTGCACAATTGCTGCCTAGAAAGGCCAAGAATGCTGAACAGACAGGTTTCCCTGGTCAGCCTACGTTGAGCATTTTCTCGCAATGAAGCTTCTACCAACCCAGTAGGACAGGGAAAGAGCTAGAGGGTAGACAGTGGAGATTTCTACTGAAGAGACACACCAAGTTCCTTCTCCCATATTTCAGCCTGTGTCCTTTGTGATACATTAACCTCTTTACTAGAGAGTCCTTTGTGATACGCTTCACAATCAATGGGTACACCCAACTGTTACCCATTGTTCTACAAGCTTCTCTCGAAGATTAGTGAAACCTGAGGAGGGGCTGTGGAAACAGCAATTTGCAGCCTGTGAGTTAGAATCACAGACAGTGCAGCTTGCAACTCACATCTAAAGTGGGGAGCAGTCTTGAGCCCCCCACCTGTTGGATGCTATCTCCATGGCTAAACTGAGTGGATTAGAGGACACTGGCGGGTGTCTACTGCACAAGTGCCTGCTCCCTCATGAGTGTAAATCCCCTCATGCTTTCTAGGGTTGGAGATGTGATCTGTGTTATATGAGTGTTTGGAAGCAGAAGCCTGAGTCCAAACGGGAGCTGGTCTAGACCCAGATTAACAACTTTAAATTCAGCCCCAACAGAAGGGGTCCTTTAGCCTTAGACTCAGCATGGCTGACCCTCATTAAAATTCACAAGGAGCTGCTGGGCAAATGAGAACGTACAGATGATGCCATTCTTTCCACTGAGTATTCCTACTGTCCAGGTAACTCCCCTCCTGAGACAATGGAGTCTGCTGCCGGTTTCTGAAGACTGACCAGCAGCCATGGAATTAGTGCTAAGAATGACTGGCTCTCCCGAGGATTGCTTCACCCAGGTGAGTGAACCCTGAAATTTATCCATACTTTACAACAGATTTCAGCCATAGTTTCTCACCTACATCTGCATCTACGAGAGTCAGTCTACTTTGCTGTCCCAGCCCATTACTAAGTATTCCTCTTCCTTACTCTCCGGGACCAGGTCATTACGCACAGGCTTCATCTGGGTGAGATAGATTAGGTTTCTGCCCACAAGATTATAGTTACATTGTTGTCTGCCAGGTGGATGCAGAAGGATGCAGGAGGATGTAGCAGCAAGCAGAGGTTACTTTGTCAAACCCTCAACCTCTTGGTCTAACCCTCATTAGTCATGAGTCAGGACTCTAGGTACCGCAGAGGCACCTGTATTCAAACTCCAGTGCTGGGATCCGACCTAGGCCTGAGTGCCACTCATGAGCTGGTCTAACCTCTGTCAGGTCACTTGACATTTCTGAGTCTGTTTCCAAATTTTAAAAAGGGGGAGTCCTAAAGTCTCTTCTCTTTTTTTTTTTTTAAATCTATTTTCTATTTGCCTCCTTGAATTCTAAATGATGACAAGAGCATCTGCAAGTATCTTTCCTAAACTCTTCCCAAAGCCAGATGTTCCTGGCACTGAGGAAGGGAAAAACAGTTCTTCAATAACCCAACATTTCTCTCTTTTAGGGCCAATTACCTCTGGCTTTTTCAGGTCTTCTCTTACCACTATTTCCCTTATAAATCCTTAAAAGAAAAAAATTAGTAAACTATTCATCCTTCCTGATTCATCGGGATCTATCTCACACTAATGACTCTGTCCAGATTATTTCCCTTGGGCACACCCCTCCAGGGTGCTCAGAGGCCTCGCCGTGCTCCCTTTTTGCAGGGAGCCTTGTTTAACGCTCTGGGTTGAACGGCTGCACGAGGAAACATATCATCTACACATAAAAATTCTGGCCTTCAGAAGGTGATAGGGCTGCAGTGCAGGGGAGACAGTTGGGAGAAGAAACAGAGAGGACGGACAAAGAGAAGATGGGAAGACATGGTGCTCTGTGGGAGAGGTTCTGGGAGAAATCCTGGTGGCAGTTCAAGTGTGTTCATGTCAATGAGTTGTGCCAATTGTATTATTTCCCTGAGAAGGCTCAGTGCAGGGAAAAGCTGAGCTAAAGTAACAATTCTTTTTCTTTAAGGGCTCTCTATGGACAACTTTCTGCAGAGCAAGTTGGTGAGGAACTGGGCAGCCTCCCCCACTGGACCTGCACCCAGTCCTCTGAAGTCAGAAACTTCCTACAGATTTCTAATGCCCTTCAGGAAGATTGGGTCTTCCCACTGGTGGCTCAGAGATCAAAGAAGACACTTAAAGTACCGCCGAACAGAGAATAGTAGTGTCCACTGGCACCCTCTCCAAATGAGCCCATACATACATGTGCAACATCTTAGTCTAAACATGGTTCAAATAAGTGTAGACTCCAACATGCCATCTCATCATGCTTTAAACAGTGTCTCACTCTGTAGCCCAGGCTGGCCTTGAACTCATAAATTCACCTGCCTCTGCCTCTCAAGTGCTGGGGATTAAAGACATGAACCACCATACCCAGCTCATGTAACAACTTTTAGCTGAGAAAACAAAATCCCTAAGGGATTCTTCCACATATACCACATATATCACACACGCACACATGCACATACACACACACACACACACACACACACACACACACACGCACGCGCACGCGCACGCGCACGCGCACCCGCACCCGCACACGCACCCGCACACGCACACGCACGCACGCCTTACTACAACCCTACAACTTCCTTCCATGCCACTATGATTTGCAGCTGTTACAGCTTTGGTCTGAGTTCTCCTGACAGCTCACGTTTTGGAAGCCTCGCTCCCACTGAAGCACTGTTCAGAGCTAGGACTATTGAGATGTGACTGGATCCTGAGGATTCATCAATGCATTGATTCCACGATGGACTCATAAGTGATTGCATTACTGGAAGGTGGTGGACCGTACAGGTGGAACCTACTTATAGGAAGCAGGCCATTAAGATTGTGAGCTAGAAAGATAGCCTTTATCCCAGGTCCCTTCCTGTCTCTTTTCTTTGTTTCCTGGCTACCGATAGGTAAATTCTCCTCTGCCATTCTCTTACTCCACAGTGGTCCTGTCATGCCACAAATACACGAGCCAGCCAATCACAGGCTGAAACCTTGGCAACTGTGAGCCAAAACCAATCATTCCTCCATAACACAGCTCATACCAGAGATTTCGTCACAGTGATGAAAAGTCATATTAAACCACAAACTAATGTCAATGTAAAGTCCATACTGTAATGAAGGATGAACACAGTGCAGCGGAGTGTTGTGACCTTGTTCACGACAGACAACACCAAAACAGACATCCTGCTAAGTGCCTAGTCAGTGTGTCCCGAAGCAATAACTTTTCGTTAGGACGAAGAAATCACAAAATGGTAAAAGAGTATCCACCCAAACAGCCGTGGTATTGATTCACAGTGCTATGCTTACCTCATGTGGGATTCTAGAAAAAAAAAAAAAAAAAGATGCTGCATGTGTCAGGTCTAGGGGAAAGGAAGGTTGAGGGCCCCACTCCTAGTTTTTCTTTAGAGAATCCACAATGCCTCTCATAAAGCTGGCCATTTTCCTCTCCGGCTTTAAGATGACAACTCATCTCTTCACCTTCAAGCGGAACTCTGTTTAACTTGGCAGTGATGCCGAACCAAGAGTTTCTAGTGCTTTCCCACCCAGCATGACCTACCATCTGCCACCCTGGATCCACCTTTCTTTCAAACCCCTTCCAGCCTGGAGGTCAGGATGATGTATAAGGAGAACCCTTCATAAAGTTTTTCTGGCCTCCCTAATACAGTGGAGGCAGAAAGCTGGTTAAAAACAGGCCAAGAAATGCCTACGGAGAGCAGAAGAAATGGAAACAGCTTTTGGATCAATACATATGAAAAAAAAAAAAAAGACATCAGGCCCATCTGGAAAGCATTTTAACAAAATAAAAAGATTCTTTCTAGTATGAACACCAGATTAGCATAATACAAAACTCCCTGAACAGCAAAGCTCTCTGACAAACTTTACAAAGCCAAAGAGATCCAAAGAAGTTTTCCTTCGAGGGACACCCGGCCATGGCTGAGCCGCAAGCCTCCCCTGCTCTAGGGTAGCACCATGTAACAGGAAGGAGGCCATCCTACGGCAGATCTCTCTCGCTTCACCGGCTCCATCAGGCATTTATTTGTACTAGAGGCTCCAACGGCAGAGAAGCCCGACCTGCTCTGTCCCACCAGCTGGAATCATGCGCTGCCCCTGTCAGCACGAGGGAATAATGTTTGGGAACCAGTGAGGCCCAGATCTCAGCTCAGATCTCAGCTTAGAGAGCCTCCCTCAGCATCAGCTTCCTCTCCACTTCCTTGCACAACGTGATAGTAAAAAATGAAGATATGGTGCAATCGGAGTACATACCAACACCGAGTCTTTACTTTCATCCCTGCAGTGGTTATTCGGCACTACTGGAATGTAAACAACACATGAGTCCACCAACCTTTCACCTCTGGTTGTTTTTCAGTCCAGACACGTTAGAAAACTAAAGCCAGACCCAAGACAGAGAGGAAACCGGAAACTGATCCTAGTCCCCTCTCTCCGTCGCTATTTGTTTATGTATTTGGTTTAGACAAGATCTCTTGTAGCTCAGACTGGCTTTGAACTCATTATGTAACTGAAAAAGACCTTAAAGACCTGATCCTCCAGCCTCCACCTCCCGAATGCTGAGATTACAGGCATGTGCACGACCACACCCAGTTTATGTGGGGCTGCAGTTAACAGCATCAAACTCGGGCTTTGTGCACCCGAGACAAGTGCTCTCTCTACCTACTGAGCCCCAGCCCCAATCCCAGTCCCAGCAAAAGCAAAACAACCTCCCTGGCTAACTGAGCTGTTCTAATGCTTTGCATGACCTCCTTCCTCCTCTTGACTCAGACTTGAGACATTTTCCTTACTCTTTACAGGTCTGGAATCGGCCGGTTACTTTGTCAGAATTTCTGTTGACTTTGCTCTTCGAGCGGAAGTGTTCCCCCCGGTGGCCATCAGATTATCAGTTCCGGGCTGGTTAGATGCTCTGGAGAGTTACCCCCACAACCCGTCACCCACTTTTCTGACACAGTGTTAGACTCACCCAATCTTCTTTACCATGTGAAACACAGGAGTGTAGACAGAAGGCTCTAGTCACCACCAAGCCTCGAGGCTTCTCCAAACCTACTCAGCTTTAGGCCAGGTTGTGTTGCTTTTTAAACTGAGGACTTCCCCATCTACACTCAAGCTACCCTACCCCCCTCTTCTCTCCCCACAGCTCGTGTAAGGAAGGAAAGGAAGGAAGGGGGTGGGACAGAAAAAATGTATGGGCCTGAAAAGTTATTCTGTCATGAAATGCAAGTCAAAAGAACTCATAGGTTTTATGGGATGAAAAGTCCATAAAACAAGAAGCTTTTTCACATAGCCTTGAAGCACACGTTTTAGCCACAGTATTTTTCTCCAACCCGGTACAGACACCCCACACATGTCTGCAAACACAAGCTGACCAGTCCTGTTTCAGATTTATGCTAGTAAGTAAAAAATGAGAAGAGGCTTAGCTGCATTCCATGAAATAACATATTTAACGAACATCTGAAGTTTATTCTTTTTAAAGGCATAGAAGTTCTAAACAAGGAAGCCAGCGATTCTGAGAATTTCATTTTCACCACAGTGGCTCAATGCTTGTTCCTCTAACAACGTGTGGTTACCAGCTTTGCACAGACTCTTACATTCAAAGCCAGCACAGTTTCTTTTCATTAGAAACACACATAAAGTAAGCTCAAGGGAAGGGAGTCAAACAGGTGGGTATTTTAGAGCCACCATGGAGGGTTTTCCAGACAGAAGGCACTAACCTGTATTGCTTTAATCCTCTGAAAACAGGCTGATCGTGGCAGTCCCCAGCTATCTTCTGGCCAGCTTCCTGTGAGGCTGCATGTGACATTGCACTTCCTCTCAGCACCTTCTGCCTGCCTCTCTAACTGCTCAGAGGCATGTGATACAATTGGCCAGCTGCTCTTCTCATATGGGATGGGCTCGCACCTATAGAAAAGACCATTTTCTTACCGGGGTTCCCTGGCCTCTTTTGGGTGCTCATAGGACACAAGTAAAGAGGAGATAAGACTGGAGGGAGACAGAGGAAAGCAGAGAAAGAGAGAGTCCACTGCCCTAGGCTCTCCAGTCTAGAGTTGGGGTTCCATAACCTACAAAGGGCAGACTAGTATGAGAGCCTGGGGTTTGGACATTCTCCTGCAGTTGGGTCTCTGATATTGATGCTCACCCAGGAGACATCCAAGGAAGGACTCTTGATAGTACTGTTGCCAAGATGTCCCCACACTCTCCTCTAGGAGATGCGTTATCATCAGTAGAACAGAACCAACTCTTGGCTCCCATTTCTGGGTCCTGCTGCAACCATGGCCATTCACCCTGAACTTCCTGAGAGAGTCTCAGGTTCATGCAGGCTGTTTAGCAATACTGTCAGACACTGTGCCCTAATTCTTGGGTTAGAAAACAGAGCCACTGTGTTGTCAGCCTCCCTGGACTAAGTAATTTTGATGTATGAAAAGAAGAAAGGGTGTCTGGCTATGTCCCTCTTTGCCCTGGATGGGGGAGAAGGCCAGTGGAGCCATTTCTAGCTTTCCTGTCTGGCCATCCTCTTTCCTCTGATAGTCACCCCAGCTCTCAAAAGGGTCCAAACTCACAGAAACTTGTGGATGTAGGAAGTGGTATGTGGGATTAAAACTATGTCCAACACCAGCAGGAATCGTCTCCAATTTGTTCAACTTGACTCTTGTGAAAAGCCCCAAAATGGTTTCTTTCTGGCCACCCAGCACAATTCTTTGTTCAAAAATGCTTTAAGAGGGATTTTTGGTTTTGGATTTCAGCAAGGTAACTATAGACAAGTGTCAAGGGTCGGAACCACTTCCCATGTAACTCTAGAGTGTGGTTTCCATGTTAGCCCCACAGTAAGGAAATTGGCCCTGAATGGGCGCTGTAGACAACGATCAGACTCTGGAGTCTCACCACAGGATCACAACTATGGCTTTAGGAACACCAGTAACTGTTTTCCCATTGTGACAGCTGTCAGCTGGTTTGAGGATTGGACAGTACATCTGGATTAGCCAGCTGAGCTAAGATGGCTGCCTACATTACAGACATGGCATTAGCTTTACAATACGAATAATGGTAACTGTTCACCATCTTGGAATCAGACATTGCAAAGAACTTTGTGGAGGAAAACAGTAAGGTTCTATGTGAACATGTGATAGTATTTAAATGTCTCACAGTCTGAGATCAGTTTCTAGTTCTGTTTTCTGCTAAGTGGGTCTGTATGTTCTCGTGTGCTGTGGTGTGTGGTATCAGTAAAGAACTTCAGACATCTAACCAGGCTTCTCCATGTGGATGCCTCTTCTGTTTTTTAAATTTTAAATTAAAAATGTTTAAAATGTAATTTAAAATTTTCAAGATTTATTTTTTTTTCCATTTCCATGTATCTGTGGTGTGCATTTATGTACGTTTTCATATGTATGGGCACACATGTGCAGGGTGCACACACATGTGTATTCACATATATGTGGCAGTCCAAGATTGATATTGGCAGTCATCCTCAATCACTCTTCTCTTTGTTCATAAAGGAAGGGTCTCTCAATCAATCCCAGAACTTGCCAGTATGACTAATCTCAAAGGCCAATTGCCTCTTCGGATCCTCTTCAATTACAAGTGGATGCCACTCACAACTAACATTACATGGGTTCTGGGGAATCCTCGCGTTTGTGTGGTAAGGGCTTTAACCCCTCAGCCATCGCCCCCAACTTGCAATCTTTAAGATTTTGGTTGTTTGTTTGTGTTTTGATTTTTTTGTTTTTTGTTTTTGTTTTTTTGGTTTTTTTTTTTTTTGGGGGGGGGGGGGTTTGGTTTTTTTGAGACAAGATTTCTCTGTGTAGCTCTGGCTATCCTAGAACTCACTCTGTAGACCAGGCTGGTCTTGAACTCAGAGATCCAACTGCCTCTGCCTTCCAAGTTTTAGGATTAAAAACATGCACCACGAAGAACTTTGTGGAGGAGAAACAGTAAGAGCTCTATGCGAGGCAGGATTTTATTTTTTTAGAGCCATTGAAAAGCTATAGAAAGTTTGAGAGCATAGAAAGAGACCATCTATCCAGGCACCTCTGTCACTAACATTTAATAGGAACAATTAGTAAGCTGATATTGAAACATTAACTCAAGTCCATAGCTGATATTTTCTGGGACAAAAAAGTATGCTAAAAGCTAAGAAATTATCTTACATTTGATGCTGTCTTGGGGTGAGGAAAACAGCAGATAATTAACTCTTATTGGGACTATTGAACATCAATGAACTCCCTTATTTCCCCCCAACTGAACAAGTATTTTTATGAAGGTAATCAGGTATATAGTGTCTACAGATTTTTTTTTTAAATGCAGGATGTCTAACCACTACTAGATACAGTCTATTTACCTCAGATCACAAATTCACACCAGGTTCTGAGCAGTACATTCTCTTGAGGGCTTTGCTTTCTAATTCTAGTGATTGCTTCTTCACTCCACACCTGAGGAGCTAGTGGCACTACCACAGGGTCAGAGACATCCAGCCTGGTAGTCAAGGAGCACATGCCTGCAGTGGTGGGGACAGCAGTGGGGACAGGGGTGGGGCAGGGGAGGGGACAGGGATGGGGAAAGCAGTGAGAACAGTGGTGGGGACAGGAGTGGGGACAGCAGTGAGAACAGTAGTGGGGACAGGAGTGGAAACAGGAATGGAGACAGCAGTGGGGACAGAAGTGGGGAGGGGAGAGAGGGGTGGGGACAGCGATGAGGTGAGGACCCTTGATCCTGCTTCCCCACTGCAGACTAGCACAGCCCACCATTCCTTTCTCCAGATGCTCCAGTCCTTATGTTTTGGGAGCACCATGCTTTTTTTTTACGGAGTGGAGAATAACCCAATCATTCACCATTGCCATACCTCACAAATGAACACAGACAAAATATCCAAACTTCATTCAGGTGAGCAGAACCTGGACATCATAACAGCTCTTTGTCTCATCCCTATGTAAAAGGTGCTGAAGTATTGACGGTGCCCAATCATTTCACCATCCAGCGCCCACAAGGAACAGGAAGACATGCTGCTACTCTGACTGGTGTCTCCACCAGCCATTATCAGGTCATTGCCACGTGTAGACACCCAGCTAAGTGCTTTACATATAGATGTTAATTCTCCTTGCAAAGCTGTGAGTTAGATATGGTCATCTCTACTTTACATATAAGAAACCAAACTTAGAATCACTAAACTGCCCAGTGTCCCCTGATGAGTTTGAAGCCAACTAGCATGCTCAGTTCTATCTGACCCTAGGGAAATGCAAATCAAAACCACAATGTAATACCATCTAACTCCAGTTAGAATGACTATTATCTCGAATAAACAAACAAAAAAAAATAACAAGTGCTGACTGGGAATGCAAAGGGGAACTTTCATACACTGTTAGTGGGCATGTAAAGTAGTGCACCCATTATGCAAAAATGGTATGGAGTTTCCTCAAAAAACTAAAAGTAAAACCCCAATAAAATCCAATATTGCCATTATCATGGAAAGGGATATGTTGTTGAGGAGACACCTGTCCTCCCATGCTCACCCATGCTCACTCACATTCACCCACACTCACCCACACTCATCCATGCTCACCCATGCCCACCCCACAACAGTCAAGCAGGCTGTCTACCCACAGAAGGCAATGTGGAATACATGCATACATGCCATTGCTCAGCCACATCAAAGAATGAAATCTCGACACTTGCTGCAATGTACAGGGAACCAGAAGACATCATGTGAACTAAAGTAATGCAGGCACTGGAGGACGAGTACCACACATTCTCACATGTAAAAGACCTCACTGCAAGGATGCAGAAGATGGACTGGTGCTTACAGAGGCTGGGGACGGAGAAAGATGTCCAATAGATACAGGGGTGCCTCTGGATGGAAGAACAAGCTCGGAGT
Organism: Rhabdomys pumilio; assembly: GCA_030674055.1. Classification (NCBI taxonomy): domain Eukaryota; kingdom Metazoa; phylum Chordata; class Mammalia; order Rodentia; family Muridae; genus Rhabdomys; species Rhabdomys pumilio. The sequence continues at coordinate 143,080,646 of JANHMN010000002.1, forward strand.
CCTCTAGCATAACCAGTAACTGTGGCTAACAACAATTTATTGTGTACTTTTAAAAGCAGACAGCAATAGAAAGACTTTTGCTTGAGACACAAAGGAGAAACGTATGATAGATGCGCCAGCTACCCTGACCCCAGCATTTCACATGTACACATGGTAAACTATTAGACTGTGGTCATAAATATGTTGCATTCCATGTGTTATAAGTAAAAGTTTTTTAAGTTCTCAAACACCCACACAAAAAAATAGCAACAAAGTTTCAACACTTTTCTGTTACTACATATGGACAAATCATGTCTAATTTTCTCTTCTTTCTTTCTTTTTTGGTCAGTTGAACAAAAGTTTTTAAAACAGTATTTAATCATTTCAAAGACTCTCTTGTATATCTTTTGTTCATCGATCCAATTCTGAAAAGATTTTGTTAAATTCTCCTGATATGATTACGAGAAAGCCTCTTTGCATTTCCCGTTTCAGTTAGGTTTCATGTGTTTCACTATTGGAATTGTGCTAAGAGATTTTGCTTCATCTAATTAAATGATAAGACAGTCATACTCAAGTTCACTGTTGGTAAGTTTTCTTCTGGGATTTTAAACTCTTGTGCTTCTATAGCTTTGCTTAAGTTTTTTATATTTAATATTAAAGTTTCCATCCCTGCATTTGTTTTGTTAGTTGGCATTTACCACCTACTGATGGATTTTTGTGTAATGCTAATTGACATACAATCCTGAAGATAGCCAACAGCCAGTGAGTTTTCTGTTCCTCCCTTGCTGGGAGTTGAACACAAGGCTCAGTCACAGTAGACAAGTGTTTTACCATTGAACTACATCTTGATTATCTTTTTAATGTATTGGTTTTATTAGAAGAATTTAATCTACTCAGTTTGTTTCCCTTTTTGATATATGTACTATTTTGTTTCCTTTTTCGTTCCTCCCTTTCTTCATTTTTGCTGAATGACCGTGCTTTTTATTATTATAATATCCTCTAACCTTGACCATGAATATGTGCTTTCAATTTTAACGGTTTGGAAATCCTACCTACACCTTTCTCTAGATATCAAATATATGTGGCCTTTCTGGGTGAGTGACAGGGCACTGTCAGCAGGACCCTGGTAACAGTAAAGTCACAGTTTACAGGAAATGAAATGATAACGCTGTGTTAGTAATAATAATGCCAGAGCAAAGGGTGACATCACAGAGCACCAGAACCTGTTCTCTTTGGAGTTATATGAGGGATGGGACAGGGTCTTGCTATGATGCCCAGACTGGGCTTAAATTTGTAATCCTCCTGTCTCAGCTTTCTAGAGGCTGGGATTACAGAGGCTCTAGAAATTGCTATCAGAGGACAGACTGCAAGGTCTCCACTGACTTCCTCCCTTCCTGTATGGAGGATGGACTATAGTTCTAACCAATAGTGTAGGCGAGTGTGGAGCAGAGAAGCAGCCAGAAAGCCAAAGCTGAAACACAGCTAAGACCATCCTTGGAGAAAAAAAAAAATCTCTGCAAACTTTAGGCTCCGAGGCCCACAGACACTAGGACAACCTGCAGACGTGTCTGCAGGAAGGAGGTTGCCCAAGGTGTTTCTGACTACCTCACCCCTCATTACTAGAGTCACCAGCTAAGGTATCTGCTCCAGAATGAGGCAGGACCACTGGAATTTGAAAACATCCTCTAAAGAGCTAAGGAATTCAACTGAGAAAAGCTGCCAGAAGTCTGACTTTCCTAATGGACAGCTAAGAAGTCAGAAGTTTGCCCTGTAAACTTCCCTTTTCTGGAATGAGGTAGCTGTCATTCATTTAAGCATTGGTATGACTAGGGTGGGGGGAAGAAATTCTGGCCACAAAATGCATGTGCTGGTTGTACAGCAGTGTGTGTGTGTGTGTGTGTGTGTGTGTGTTTTATATTTACAGTGTGTGCATTTGAATGACAGCTAACATTTAAATTCCATTCTTAATTTTTCACAGACTGGAGCGACGGTGAAGAAGGAAATGGGATCAAGGTCTAGGAACAATTGAAATACCTTCCAGGAACTTGATGCTCTGCTCAGAAGCTGGTTAGGTAGGAGCACCAAGAAGCAACAGGAGTGCTAGGTAACAGGGCTTCTGTTTAAACATAATTAGATCACTTTTAATTTTCAGGTTTATTGTCCCAAATGAGGAGAGCAGCCTTTCTAGAATTAAAGGGATTTCCTCCAAACCAGTAAACAAGTGGTGGAACTGGGATTTGATACCAAAGCTTCTGACGACATCCAGTGTCATTTCCTGTGCACGTGCGAACTGTCCTCTTGCTGTTCAGGCTCCGGGAGAAGTGACCCAGAGTCCATGCACATCGCCCTGGGTTGTCTAGGAAGAAGCTGAGCGCTGCGAGGCATTTGGCTAGAGAGCTTCACAATGTAAGTCAGCTTGTTCGGACAGACCGGAGAGCAACTGCTTCCCTCAGAAACCGTGGGGGGATTTTTGAGGCATTACATCACACAAAGGCTTTCCCCTTAGTATTCATTTGAAAAGACTACATGTACCGTATCTGTGAGCCCTTGGAACAGTTAAAGGGAAGTTGAAAGGTCAGCAAGGTTCTCCTAGTGGTGCACCACACAGTGGAACATCGCTTGTGTGGTCACAATTTAATGAAAGCTGGAATTATCAAGATTTGGACCATCTGCTCCCAAAGCCAGAGCCCTCCCTACCTAGCCTGGCCACTATTTGGCATGCCACAGGGCCTGACACCATAAACCAAGTTGGCTTTTTTCAACCTTACGGAATTAGACTGCAAATAACCAAACTCTTTATTCATCTTTATTGCTAATCATGACAGAAGGCAAATGGCAAATTTCTTTGTTCATAAAAAGACTGGCTAGGGACATAGAAAAGTCATGCTGCCTACACAGGTCTCCTCCAGGTGGGGCCCTAGAGCTAAAGGGGACACTTGTTCAATCCCTAACGCAGACACTAGCTCCAAGTGATAACTCGCAAATTAAAATTTAGTTTTCTTCAAAGGAGTCTCACTGTGGACACAAAGTGCTCCTAAGGGCAGGGCATGCCCGGGAGAAAATGCCAACAGAAAGCAAGCTGAAGGAGTCTTTGTTGGGTCACTGTCTCACAATGTTGGGTGGGCTTTTTTTCTTGTCTTTTCTCTTTGTTTCTTTATATATTTTTTTTTTATTCTCTCATTTTTACCTTACAGGACATATCATTATATCATTACAGTATTATGGGATTCCAAAAATGAGAATGAGTGTGTCTCTTTTTCTTTTGTCTTCTCCTGGGCTCTTTTTTTCCCCCTGTTTTGTTCTATTCCAATGTGTTAATTTTTATTCCTATTTTATAATTATCCCTTAGAAGCTCATTTGTTTAAGGAGAGACAGGAAGGGGGTGAATCCTGATGGGACAGAGGTGGGGAGGAGCTGGGAGGAGCAGAGGGAAGGAGGATGGATATATATATATAAAACAAAAACAAAACTATTTTCAATAAAAGGGAAAAAACAGAAAGGTAAAATAATGCTTAGAAAAAAAAAGAAAGGTAAAATAATGCTTAGAAAGTCCCTATTTTAAAAGTGAATTATGAAAACATGAGTGTCCTCAAAATGATAATTATGCAATTATTAGGAATAAAAATCATCGTTTGTCATAAAAAAAACCCTGTTGTCATCCAGAATGAATTTAAGAATCCCAATAAATGCAGAATTCCAGAAGTAAGCAAGACAGTTCAAAGAACCAAGATGCCTGTATTCATATGCTGCTCACTCACTGCATGTGCGTGCGTGCGTGCGTGCGTGCGTGCGTGCGTGCGTGTGCATATGGTGTGTGGTGTGCATGTGTATATATGTGTATTTGTGTGTGTATGTGTGTATTTGTGTGTGTGTGTGTGTGTGTATTTGTGTGTGTTATGTGTGCATTATGTTTATGTGTATTGTGTTTGTGTGTGTGTGTGTGTGTGTGTGTGTGTAATCTGGAAATTAACAACAGCTCTCTTCTTCAATCTCTTTCTCTCTCTCTCTCCTCTCTCTCTCTCTCTCTCTGTCTCTCTCTCTCTCTCTCTCTTCCCCTGCCCCCCACCTAAGGTGGAGTCTCTCACTGACCAGAGCTCACAGATTCTGCTGAACTGGTTGCCCAGCAAGTCTCAGGAATGCCCCTCCGATCTCCACTTGGGTTACATCCATCTCCCAGTATTTAGAGTATAAGCAATCACTTCAAGACACGTTTTATGAGGGCTCTGGAGGTCAAACTCAGATCCTCACGCTTCCATGGCAAGAATGTTTACCACTTTGCCCCTTTCTTGTAGACTGAACGAGTGTCATTCTTGATAAGTAGAAAATTTTATGCTCAGCAAGTTCTAGATTAGTAAGACAACTAGTCAAGCAAGAAATTTCATTTCTAGGGTACTCTGCATGCAGACAATAAATGGTATTTGGGAATTAGGAGGAATGAAGTTTAGATCATTCTAGAAAGCCACAGTCAGAGCTCCACAAAGTGCCTGCAGGTGTGAGCCTGCAGGTGTGAGCCTACAGGTGTGAGCCTGCAGGTGTGAGCCTACAGGTGTGAGCCTGCAGGTGGTACTGCAGCACTTCTGTTCCTAGATTCAGGAATATTTGTAGCCAACTAGAACCAAGGAAGAAAACAGTCCACGAATTACAACATCGCCATGATAAATAGACAAGAAAAGCGACACTGATAATGGAAAGCCATGTGGCTGGGATAAATAAAACCAGGTTTAGAATCAGCCATGGGTTCCGAAGGAAGAACAGGTCTCCTCACTGAACTTTGGGGAAGTGTTTGTGTATTATAAAGACTCACTCAGTGCCTTTTGGAAAAACTTGGATTAAAGAGATGTGTTCTTTAAGGCCTCTGGTATTAAAGTGGGTGTTCTCTGACTGAGACTCCAGGGAGAATCTGGCTGTGTGAAGCCTTAGATTTATGCAGGTTATAATTAGAGTGTGGGTCATATCCAGCTGAGCAACATCAAACCCAACCTGGTGTGTTTATCCTATTTTTTTTTCCTGGACTCTGATTTTGATTCTGAAGTGGCTGCAGACAGCCTAAATTATATGTTCTGCAAAGGAAGTAAATTTACAAAACACAAGCATCTGTCAAGAGTTTATTAATTAGTAACAGTCATAATGAATGAGAAACACCATATTTTGTATATCAGCATCTATTATTTTCTTTGCCTTCAATCAGCTCTTAGAAATAAAGTTGATACTCTGGGTGATGCCTAAAATTTACTAAATTACTGTTGTATATACCTCAATGACATACTTAGGTACTAAACATAACATAATACCCGCCAATTAACTTCCAAGGACAAATTTATATACAGAAATAATCAACCATCTTTGTTTAATAACATGAAGTGTGTTTATTGAGTTGTGTCTCCTGAACGTTTTGCACAGACTGCACTTTCAGTTTGGGGTACCACTGGGCATCTGCCACAATGGCAACAGATAGCTGAAGAGACTCTGTGGCGTGTTACATCGCGCTGATTGCAAGTTTCAGTTTTATGGGGCTTTTTAAAACATACTTATTACTTTGTGTGTGTGTGTGTGTGTGTGTGTGTGTGTGTGTGTATGGTGAGGGGAAAGCATGTGTGCCACAATACATGTGTGTGGAAGTCAGGGGACAACTCTGTGGAGCCAGCAGCTATCTCCTTCCATCTTTATGTGGGTTCTAGGCACGGAACTTAAGTCACTAGAATTCTATACAAGCACATTTACAAGCTAAGCCGTCTCCTGCTCTGGCCCCAGTTTTTAATAAACTCTACTTCCCTCATTATTGGAAAATCACTACTATAAACTATAATGTTTCTTAAAACTTGATCATATTTCAAGTAGGTAGATTTTGTAAGTGTGAAGCTCTCCTAGCAAGAAGAAATATGCAGCTGGGCAGTGGTGGCGCACACCTTTAATCCCAGCACTTGGGAGGCAGAGGCAGGCAGATTTCTGAGTTCGAGGCCAACCTGGTCTACAGAGTGAGTTCCGGGACAGTTAGGGCTATACAGAGAAACCCCGTCTTGAAAAACCAACCCCCCAAAAAGAAAGAAAGAAAGAAAGAAAGAAAGAAAGAAAGAAAGAGAAAGAAAGAAAGAAAGAAAGTAAGAAATATGCACATGGGAGAAAATACATTATTTTCAAATACAGTGTGCTACAAAATACACAAGATGCTCAAATAAAGCTTTAAAAACCCACCTAGCCTGATTAAAAGTACAAACTAATGTTACAAAGCAAACATCATCACCACCTGGATTGTCATAATGACAGACTACCTGGGGCTATCAAAAAAAAAAAAAAAAAAAAAAAAAAAAAGCCAACCAACCACAGGGGAACCTACAACCCAACTGTGGACTGAGACTGGAGGATTACTTGTGCAGTATACATGGCAACATGTTTGTTGCCTACACACAACTCTTCTGGTCAGAGAGAGAAAGAAAACACTGAAATAGTCATGCCATCTCATGCCCCCTCTCATACCACGGTAACACTCGTAGAGTGACCAGAAATGAGACACGAATCTGCAGTCTTCCTGGGACTCTTGCTGTGTCAGCATCCTGCCATACTGGATGTGATTCCAGTTTTCAAAGGTGCATAGTGTTCATATTCCAGAGACCATAAACGATAGCCATTTAAGTTCATCTGTGTGCTGTGTATATGTACACACAAACACAAATACACGTTTAAGAGCTTTTAACTTCTTAAAAACATCAAAAGCTTTCTAGCTGAGGGAGACCCCGTCCTAGGGCTATCCAATTCTTAAGGTGACAAGGGTTCAGCCAAGAATAGGCCTCTAGTAAGCAAACTCACCAATACAGAGCCAGACTTCCTCTATCAGACACCCAGGAGGCCTGTATCATTCCAGGGCCAAGTACCAGGCAAATAGAGACCGCCCCCACAGCCTACAGTCCTCCAAAATAATTCAGACTAGCCAGCCTAAAAGGTCTACCCTGTCCTGACTTGCCTTTTCTGCAGAATTTCTGATAAAGTATCTGGCCTAAATATTTTTCCCCAGGAGAATTAGTTATGCCTCCCAGCCAGTCTGCTTCTGTTTACAGGCAGCGCTTCCGTGGCATGACACGCCTCCTTTCTTCTAGGACTTACAAGCATAGGCAATTGCCGCTTGGGGCCATAGCTGACTTACCATTACGTAAAGGATGTTAAACCGTCTGGATATCTGTCAGGAAAGAGCACTCAAAACTGAACAGATGTGTTTCAACCTCAGCAGGGCCCGTGAACTTTAACCTCACTGAACTTGGTGGAACCAGGAGCCTGTCTCCACGTGGCTCTTCCTGTTCTGACGGCAGCTGAGAAAATGCCCCACTGCAGTGACTTTATAGCTCCGTGATGAGCACTCTTTTTATGACAGCCCCTCCAAATTCAGTTCCCTTCAGTGAGGTGAATGAGAAGATTGTCAGCCCTCCTGGGCAAGTACTGCAGGAGAGGTGTTCTGCCTCAGGCAGTGCCCATCTTGGCCTTGGCTCAGGGTTCACTTTCTTTCTTCTGGACGCACCCGTATAGGATCATGGCCCTGTGCTCTGATGGCACCAGTACAGGCTACAGCCCATCCTCTCACCCAGATGTACTTACTCCCTCGAGGGAAAGAGCGGCCGACATCTTTTAATGAAGATTACTGTCTTCCGCCAATAGAGAACAGAGGTACCCCTCATTCTCAAGAGCCATAGTTCACCTCAGTCTGTCAGTGGTCTACACTGTGCACGCAACATGCTTCAAAATAAAAAGTGCTGACTCAGAGTCTAAGTAAAACCTTCCTAACCATTTACAACACCCTCATCTTCCTAACGTCTCAGTATATGAAAGCATTTTCTAGACCTGTGAGAACAGCCACCCTGACTACTCTTTTCAAGAATGGCCAAGCCACTTCAGCCATTCAGTTTTCTTTTTACTGTTAAGCAGAGTGCTTCCCAACAATATTAAGAAGAGGGAGATTCCAAAAGAAAACACCAAATCTATATTCACTCAAGACTGTGCTTTGAGTTCCTGTGGGCTCTCCTCAGACGGACACACAGTGAGGAACGTCGAGATGGTCATACCAGGAGGACCTGGGTAATTGTCACATAGCCTGGCAGGAACCAACTGCAGCCTACAGAGACTGCCCCACTGACCAACGTCAGATGTGCCATGGAGTTGCTATGCCAAACACAGCCACACTGCTTGTCAGGCTAAAAGCACAGTGAACAGAGGTCTGACTGGTCTTTGCTACTCTGTGTGTTCTTCTTTTCCCACTCTTTATCCCTTGCCCCTGTCTCACCTATCATTAGATAAAAGAGATAAGGGGAATGATAGGAGAGAGACCAACAACCATTGACCCCTTTTTCTGGGGCTTTAGCTTTTATAAACCCTCTGAAAAGTTCCCAGAATTCCAAATGTCACACAATCACAGAAATTAGCGGCAGCTGGCAAAACCACGCCTCTGCCAGAGCACGAGGCAAATCATAGCTGCTACAAAGCATCCCCATATCTCCATATCTGGGATTAAAATGAAAACATATTCTTATAATATTTCTGTGTTTTTTTTAAGAAACCAAACTTCCAGAATTCTCACTACACAGAAGCAATAAAAAGCTTTTAGGTCGTTGGGCATTGTGGGATCCAACCATGTACCCCATGATCAGCCATATCTTATTTCTCAAACTTCCAGATCAATTACTCATTCATAAACAATGGTAAACAAAATGGTAACCCATTTAGTTCCATAAGGAAGGACTGATATGTCACGTCAGCCTAAGGGCCTCTCAAACACCAGCTACTTCAAACCCCAAGAGCCTAGTCTGCCCTATGGGCTCAGATTACTTTACAATGCTCATAGTTGCACAAATTATCAGTGTTACCCATTTGTGATGGTTTGTATGTGCTTATCCCAAGGAGTGGCACTCTTTGGAGGGGTGGCCTTGATGGAGTAGGTGTGTCACTGAGGCATGGACTTTAATACCCTGAATCTTAGTTGCCTGGAAACCAACCTTCTATTTGCCTTTGGAGCAAGATGCAGAACTCTCAGCTCCTCCTATACAATGCCTCCCTGGATGCTGCCATGCTCCTGCTTTGATAATAATATACTGAACCTCTGACCCTGTAAGCCAGCTCCAATTAAATGTTGTCCTTTTAAGAGTTGCCTTGGTCAGCTGAGCAGTGGTGGCACACGCCTTTAATCCTAGCACTTGGGAGGCAGAGGCAGGCTGATTTCTGAGTTCGAGGACAGCCTAGTCTACAGAGTGAGTTCCAGGACAGCCAGTGCTACACAGAGAAACCCTGTCTCAAAAAACAAAAACAAAACCAAAAAAAACCAAAACAAAACAACAATAAAAAAAAAAAGAGTTGCCTTGGTCATGGTGTCTGTTCACAGCAGTAAAACTCTAACCAAGACACCATTAACCACAAATAATTATTACATTAAATGCTTATGGATATCAGCAATATTATCATTTAAAAAACCCAAAGTGCCTTTCTGTGCATGTGCCCAATTTATTATCATTAGTAAGGAAGCAATGACTTTCAGTTATCAATAAATGAAGATATCGGTAGCACACCCTTATGAGCAATCCATAAAACTGCAGAAGAACCTGGATTTGTCACCTTTCATATGTGTCCCAGCTCCAAACTATCTCATCAGCTATATATGTCAGTTAGCTTTGCATCATTAAAGCAGATGTCTAAGATGACAGACATATTTTTATTTGGGCTCTTTATCCTATTCAAATTATTGGAAGAAGGCTCAGAATTTAAGGATAAAGAGCCATCTTGAGTGTCATGCCAAATACCATTGGATTCATGTTAGTTCTAAAATTTACAGTGGTAGTCATTATACTTAGGAAAAAGTTTAAAGACACTTGCAGTGTATTTGGCATAATTCTAACGTCTCCTTGGATGTTTTAACTTTACGTAGTGGGCTTACAAATTTCAAGAATGCTGCTCTGCTGAGCATGGATGTGGTAGATACTGCTGATAAAATTACCCATGGCCTGAGGTCAGTATTTCTATTTTGGTCAAGCTTCAAGGATGGCACCTATAGCTTGATCAGGCTAGCCCTTCTTGTCCTGGAAATACTTTTATTTCTGTCCATCATGTTAAAGCTTGTCTTTAACAACATCAATATGTTGGCAGCCAAAGTATATGGCTTGAACCTGAAAATGGACCTCCAGACAAAGTTATTAAATTAACAGGCTGGCAAGCCAAGGACGGGTAAGATTCTGCACAGAGCCTTACCAACCTAAGACATAAGTGCATTACTTTTGATAATGCATATTCCATGATGGGTAAGGAAGGCATTCTTGTCAGACCGACCTAAGACAGGCTCAGTCTTGTTAATGAAATAAAAAAGGGGGAGAGGCAGAGAGCCTTTGGGGCTGCTTGGCAAGAATCTGACATGGGCCAAGGACAAGGAAATGGGCTGCTTGGCAGGAATATGACATTGGCCAAGGACAAGGAAGTAGGCTTCAGGCAGGAATCTGACATTAGGCTACAACAAAGAATTAATTTCAAGCAGGAATCTAAATTTTAGGCAAGAACAAGGAAGTAGGGTTCAGACACGAAAATGACTTTGGGCTAGGTCAGGGAAGTTGGCTCAGATATTTTGGTCATCCTGATAAGCCCTTAGAAACAGTGATCATGGGAGTGGTCACAGTTTGTTTATTGCTTTGCTTGTTCTTTGACTATTTGTGCTTATTGTCTTGCTTATTCCTTGACTATTTGCATCTATTGTATTGCTAGTCCCTCAACCTAGAACTGACCTGAATACTTGCATGTAATTCAAATGTTTATAAAAGCAAAAAGGAGGAGGGGGATGGGATAGGGGCTCTAGGGAGGGGAAATGGGGAAGGGGATGACATCTGAAATGTAAATAAATAAAATATCCAATTTTTAAAAAGGAAAAAAGAGGGTTTATTTGGGCTCACAGATCTGAGGGTTTCAATGCATGACCCATGAGGAGGGCCTGCGGCAATATCTCATCACAGTAGGAGCATGCAGTAGGCTACAGAGCTCACCTTGAGGCCAGGAGGCAAAAGAGAATGAGGAAGAGTTCAATCCTATAATTCCCAATGGCCTAAGGACCTCTCACTAGGCCCCACATTTCAAAGGTTCCAGCATTTCTCAGGGGCACACCACTGGGGATCAAGCCTTTAACACATGGACCTCTGGGGACATTATAGAACCAAAACACATGAATGAATGAAAGATTACTATCTCCCTGATTATTTTTCCTTGAGAAAAAAAAAAAAAAAAAAAAAAAAAAAAAAAAAAAAAAAAAACAGCACTTGTATGGCTCAGTTTGATGGGACCGAGAATCTTCAGTCATGACCTTGCCAACACAATGTGTTTCACGGTGACTACCAAGCCATTTATAAAGTCAGGCAAGATTGCTGATTGGCTTCTCCAGGTATCCATTAGCGTGTACTAAGTGACCCTAAAGCTAGCTGTATAAAGCCATTACCATTTCACTGCCCCTGTGGATCACGCATGTCATCAGGAACTCAGAAACAGTACAGTGGAGGCAGCTTTGTAACTGCGTCGTAACATCTGTGGTCTCCGCTGGGTTCACCAGCTGCACTGGAAGCTAGAACACTAGGTTGGAGAATCCTTTTCCAAGATGGCCTCTTCATTTACATACACATGACTGGCACAAGCCTAGGAGGGTTAGGATGAGCTCTACTGAGATTGTCAGGCAGATATATACACAGGGCCTTTTTTCATTTTACCTATACTTTTTTTTTTTACTTCATTTCCTCTTTGTTTTTCAGGTTATGTGTTTGCTAAGAAAATATTCTATACCAAGCTATGGCATATACCCTCTGTCCTTAGATGGATTTCTTCCTTCCTTCTTTTCCTCCTCCTCTTCTTCCTCCTCCTCCTTCTTCTTCTTTTGTTTTTGTTTTTGTTTTGAGTCAGAGTCAAAAAAAAAAAACTGACTATGTAGCCCAGGCTAGCCTAAAATTTGTGGCAATCCTCTTGCTGCAACTTCCTCTGTGCTAAGATTATGGGTGTACACCACCATGCCCAAGTGTACTTTTTACATGTTTGTTCAAGGAAGGCTCTGAGTGCCATTATTTCTGCTGAACAAGCAGAGTCCAGCCTTTTATGACATAGCCTTGGGAGTCACATGGGGTTACTGTTGCCATATGATGCCAGTGAAGAAGTCACAAACGTCCCTAGCACCAGGTTAAAGAGAGAGTGACACAGGCCACCTCTTACCAGCAAGATTGATTATTTAATGACACCTTTTAAAACATTTTGAACTTGAACTTTTATTGATAAACATGGTTATTTCTAGAAGCCAGTCACAAATATCTATAATTATATTTCTAATTAGACAGTTTCTGCATCAGAAGGGGTCATAGTCCAAAGCAATGGAAGGTCTGCACTGGTATTGGGTAAATTTTAATTTGGAATAACAACAAAGGAGGCAGCAGATAAAAGTGTTGTCACCTTTGAACCATTAATTTTATTAATATTTATCAGTTGGGCAAAACATCATTTCATTTTTGCTAAGGGTGAGCATCATTTAGATGCTCAAAAATTACATTAAAATACTTAAGAATCTAGGAAATGGGAAGTTATTTAGTTTGTAGACAACGATTCTGCCTCAGGTAGCAAACCCAAGCTCCCAGAGCTAAGCAGGCAGAGGAGCATAGGCAGGCTGGGGCGAAGAAGTGGAAACAAACGGTGGACAGCTTGTGCCTCTGCACAAGGCATTTGGATTCGTGTGTGTGTGTGTGTGTGTGTGTGTGTGTGTGTGTGTGTGTGTGTG
>JANHMN010000002.1:143093391-143104227 GCA_030674055.1 Rhabdomys pumilio
GTGTGTGTGTGTGTGTGTGTGTGTGTGTGTGTGTGTGTGTGTGTGTGTGAAGTTACATTTCTAAAGTCAGTCCTGGGCCCACAGTTTATAATCGTGGATTTAGATTAGGTAATGGGTCTTTTCTGGGATCATTAGGTTTCTCCCTAGTTGTTTAGGTCTATCTGCAGTCCTGTCTGGTTGCTGCTTTCTCCTCTTCATTCTGGGGATTGAACTCAGAGCTCTGTAGTTGCTAGACAAGTGTTCCTCTATTACACTGTGCCCTGCCCTGCTTTTCGTCCCTCTCTGAGACCCTAACATTCATTGTCTAATTCTGTAGTTAATAATAAACACTCACTGAGAATCGTGTCTCATCCAGGTTCTGAGTGCATGCTCAACGGTCTTTTGGGGTGGATGTTTCTAGGCTTCTTTTACAAATAAGGAAACTGAGCTTGTGGCAAATTAAATTCACAGGTAAAGGAGCCAAGACTGATACGCGGCAGAGATGGCGTTTACATGTAGATATGTTTGATCAGTGATAACGCGTGCTGTGTAACACGATGCTTCTGATAAATGTTACACCTCGAAGGTGAGGCCAGTTAGAAAAGGCATGTCTTGCTGGGACTTCTTTGGGACAGAAACTGTAGTGTGCCTAAGGCAAGGACTATGCAGGGGACAACCTCTTATCTAGGAATCCTGGAATGTTAAGATTGTGTAAGAAGCTGTACTGCCGACCCCTGACACTTGCCCTGGATACCTGGAAAGAGACCTTGAGCCTTCTAGAGGATGGGCAGTGCTTGCACAACTAGTCACATGACAGAGGATCATTCACCAGCAAGATGCTTCTCACACACACAACAAAAGCACAATGACACTGGGCTCCAAGCTCGACAACCTTTCCTGGCAGACCCCACAGAGTTGCTCATTAACCAGTCTTCTTTGAGAAAGCTTCCTTTATATCCTTGCTCTATTTCCTTGAAAACTCCGAGTTCTCATACATCATATGTATGACAGACAATTTTTAATCACTTAAATAATTTATTCTTCATTGTTTAATGCTTCATACCATTCCTCCATGCATAATTTATTATGCCATTTATGTTTATTAAAAATTGATCATGGGGACATGCTCCCTCTCTGTTCTCCGAGACCACTGATATTTCTGTCAGACCACTTGGGAAGAGACAACAAAGCATTCCACTCGATTTCTTAATTCATGTTAACTGTTTGCATGTCCTCTCTTCTCCTACACATTCTTTTAATCACGGAGGGTCAAGGGGCTTGGGTAATAACTACCGAGACAATATTATCTTGGATAAGTACTCATCTCTTCTTCTCATACAGCAGGGACATTATCTAAAGGCTTATTCCCTACCCACGGAGGGCTTTAGGGAAAAAAGGCCTATTTTACTTTTCTAATGTTTAAAGCCAAGGGGGAAAAATTGACCATAAAGGAACAGGATTCCAGAGTCTTCCATGGCAGAGCCATAGCTTCCGGAACCAGCTTTTTCGTCACCTTCTCCAGTCTGCTCATTCTCTTCTCTCACACAACACGTTTTCTTTCTTTTATTATGTCTTCAGTCATATGTCAACTTTGGACTTTTTTTTTTCCTCTATTTTCAATTTCTCCCTAAATCATCTCATCTTTGAATTTCTCAACCCTATGACCTGAGCATGTCTCTGCCACCCACCAACCCTGAATCCTGCGACTCTTCAACACCAGTGCCTCCATGTGCCATCCAGGATGCTGTTGCTCAGACCTGACCATTCTCCATTTCTCTGAGTGAAGGCAGGAGAGAAGCAGAAAGGACATCAGTGTTGGCGCTCGTGGTGCGAGAGCTGAGTGGAGGTTAGGAAGCACCGGAGGGGCTCACAATATAAAGGTCTTCACGGCATCCAATCTCATCCATCAAAGGGTCCCCTTGGTACCTTTAGTACGACATTCCCAATCACAAGGGTCCAATCTGTCTCACTCCAGTGTCTCCTATTGCAGTGGACGAGACTGTCACTGACTATTCAAGACAACAGCATGGCGGTCAGCTTTGCCTCTTCAGTAGCACCTGCATAACCAGTCGTAATCAATGGTTGTACAGTCCATGTCCTCTTACCTTTGACACATGTCCTCTGAATTTTACACCATGGTAACACCCCCGCCCCCACTTTGCCGGGCCCTCTGCAACTGTTTTGGGGAGTCTCCAGGCCCACAATCCCTCCATCCTCAGTCTGCCACAGTCAGTGTGTGATCTCTCCAAAAGACATGTCTGGCTTTGTGACCGAGATCAATTCCCACGGTTTTGCTTGGTTGTGCTTTGGTTTGGCTCTGTTTTGATTTGTAATAGCTCTTGTTCTTTCACAATGTTTTACACGGATACAACACATTCTGATTACTCTCTCTGACCTTGCCATATCCTCTTCTTCCATACAAATCTCTTTCCCATAGTCATGATTTTTTGGGGTCCCACTGAGTTTCACACATACTACCTGTGTCCACTGGTTTGAAATAATCCACTGGAGCCTGGTGGGTATGCAGTAGGAGTGTAGCTGAGTACTATGCCCTCCTTTTTCCAAGACTCTGTTGTCAACAGTCCACATTAAGTAGGAGGGCTCTCCTCCTTCCATGATCCATAGCTGACTTTGGGCTAGCCAGAGTCGTGCAGGCTCAGTGCCAGTAACCACAGCGTCTGTGCACTCATGATTGATATGCCTACATCATGCTCATGATTTTGGGTTTTTTGTTTTTGTTTTTTGTTTTTGTTTTTGTTTTTTTTTTTTTGACACAGGGTCTTACTGTATAGCCAAGCCTGGTTTTAACTCATAATTCTCTTGCTCCAGAATTCTCCACACTGTGTCAGCCTCATGACGACTGAGCTGTGCTCACCATTGATCATGCTCATGAGGGCAGAACTGTGCTTCTCTTGTTCACGGGATGCCTGACATCACATGTACTCAATGGTATCCACTGATTGAAAAAGCAACTGTGTGGTGACTGAATTCTTTGGTGGCTTCCAATAAAAGCCATGCTCGCTGGTGTATGGTCTTCTGCCTTGAATTTGTTCTATAGCTCTGATTGCTTTAACCCTTAAAAGATGACAGACATGAGAGCCTGCTACTTCTGGTTTTTGCGATCCTGAACCAACATGGAAAAGAAGAGCACCTAAACCTGCTATCCAGTACACTCCTGCCCAGCTAGGGTGGGAGATAAAACCCACCAGACGAACGCTAGACAAGCATAGCATGAGAGCTGCCCAGCAGTGAGATCAGCCCAGACTACAGGATTGTGGGCAAGTAAAATGACTAATGTCTTAAACACTGTGTTCTAAGGTGATTTGTTGCACAGCAATATTTAAAATATATTGTGACAATTTGAATCAAAACTGTCCCCCACTAGCTTGTATACGTGAATATACGATCCCTGACTTCTGATGCTGTTTGAGAGAGTTCCAGAACCTTTAGACGGTGGAGCCTTGCTGGAGGAAGAATGTCACTAGAGGCAGAATTTGAGGTTGATAGCCTCACCCTGCTTCCTACTCCTCTTTCTGCTTCCTATGTTCAGAGAGGACGTGATCTCGCAGCTTCCTGCCGCCATGCCTGCCTGCTGCCATGTCTGCCTCAGGATTACAGACACTCCCTTTAGAACTGTAAACTTGGTAAGCTCTTTCTCCCTTAAGCAGTTTTTGGTCACGGTATTTTATCAACAATAAAAAAGAAAACTAATACACATAGATTATACAAATACATACAATACACTAACTCCATACATAAAAGGAAATGTTACTATATATGATGAATTAACTGACAACAGCCAATGTTTTTAAGTAAAATTTAGATGAAATAGCAGACTGAAAAGAAAAATAGCAGGCTGGAAAGATGGCTCTGTGGGGAAACAGCTTGTCACCTGACAACCTGAGTTCCATCCCTGGAGTCCAGCTAGTGAGCGGTGAAAGGAACCAATTCACTGACTCCCAGGAGTTGTCCTCTGTCCTCCACACAATGGTATGCCTGTCTTCTCTCTCTCTCTCTCTCTCTCTCTCTCTCTCTCTCTCTCTCTTTGTGTGTGTGTGTATGTCTCTCTCTGTCTCTTTCTGACTCTGACTCTCTGTCTCTCTGAGTCTGTCTGTCTCTCTGTCTGTCTCTGTCTCTCTGTCTGTCTTTAAATAAATAAATAAATAAATAAATAAATAAATAAATGTATTTTTAGCAGAGAAGACAGCAGTGCAATCGAAAGGACCTGGATAACTCCTCATGTCACCCTCTACAACACACCACATTTTCTCTTTGCTGTTCTCTTTGGTTTTAAGACATTTTCCAATGAAAATATTTTTCCTCCTTCTCCCATCTTTTTTAAAGAGATTCCAGGCCTGACATTAACATTAAGGAGACCGACCAAGAATTTAAGAGAACGCCTTTAATCCCAGCACTTGGGAGGCACAGGCAGGCGGATTTCTGAGTTCGAGGCCAGCCTAGTCTACAGAGTGAGTTCCAGGACAGCCAGGGCTACATAGAGAAACCCTGTGGGGGGGGGGGGGAAGAGAGAGAATTTAAGAGAACACTAACAAACACACGGAAGCTGCTTGAATTCCCAGGGCTCAGCCATCCTTGCTGGAGTGCTGGGGCGGGGAGGGAGAAGGCACTATGGGGACTCTGGGCTTGGATGGCCTGGATACTAACTCTATGCTTCTGTGTGAAAAATCTACTGACCCTCAATGAAGAGAATGCCCAGTTCTTACACATACAGCCTTGTGATGTGTCCGAGGGGCGGGGGGGGGGGGGGGGAGGGAAGTAGTTACCCAGATAGATAGCCAAACAGTTACACACATGCAAAAAATCTACTGAGATTCCAAGGAGAGAGTTAATGCACACCATGACAGGGTCCAGGGTGTGCATGACAGGGTCCAGGGTGTGCAAGGTCCTTTCTTTCTTTCTTTTAACATTTTGTAATTTATTTATTTATTTATTTTTATTAGATATTTTCTTTATTTACATTTCAAATTTCCTGGTTTCCCCTCTGAGAACCCCCTATTCCATCCCTCTTCCCTTGCTTCTATGAGGGTGTTCCCTCCCCACCCCCATCCACTCCAGTTTCCCTGTCCTGGCATTCCCCTACACTGGGGTATTGAGTCTTCACAGGACCAAGGGCCTCTCCTCCCACAAGGCCATCCTCTGCTACATATGCTGCTGGAGCCATGGGCCACTCCATGTGTGCTCTTTGGTTGGTGGTTTAGTCCCTGGAAGCTCTGGGGGGTCCGGTGGGTTCATATTGTTGTTCCTTCTATGGGGCTGCAAACCCCTTCAGTTCCTTCAGTCCTTTCTCTAACTCCTCCACTGGGGACCCCTCAAGGTCCTTTCAAAAACCCATATCAGGCACATACATTAGCATGGCCATCTGCAGAATGAGAAGGAAGATGCCTACATTTACCCTGCCTTGGGGGAACTCTGGGTTCCTCCTCTTCTTCCTCCTCCTCCTCTTCCTCCTCCTCTCCCTCCTCCTCCTCCTCCTCTCCCTCTTCCTCCTCCTCCTCTCCCTCCTCTTCCTCCTCCTCTTCTTCTTCCTCCTCTCCCTCCTCCTCTTCCTCTTCCTAGTCACAGGTGTTCCTTCAGAAAGAGAAAGGACTGCTGTGTAGGAACATGGCTGAACAAAGGATCTATCTTTTGTTTTTTCAAAACAATCAAAAATTAAAATGCCAAAAGCTATTTTAATACTTTCTATTGAACTAAAGGCGTGAACTTTTTAAAGTAAACTCATGTAGGTAAAATTATCATGCATTTCTTAGAATTTATCATGTTTCCTTTGAAATTCTCTCAAATTAATATAGTTTATATGTTGGACTTTGAGTGTAGAGGTGGATCTAGGAAAGATCTGACAGCTCAAATGCTCCACATCCAGCGAGGGAAAGATCCAGTCCCGGTGTCGGAAGAGCTCCAGGTGCCGTGAAAGGAACAACCTCAAGCATAAACACCATGCCTGCCCCTGCTAAGACTGGCTGAGTGCCTGCAGCACACGGCCAAGAGCAAACACTAGTGTCAAAACCTGGAAGAACACCCCGGGCTGTGGTCGTGCACACCTTTAATCCCAGCACTTTAATCCCAGGAGGTTAAGGCACACAGCACTTCTGAGTTCAAGGCCAGCCTGGTCTACAGATTGAGCTACAGGACAGCCTGAGCTACACAGAGAAACCATGTGTCAAAAACAAACAAACAAAAAAAAAAAAAAAACAAGCCAACAAACACACAAGAAAGGAAGCACAGAGGCCCGGGAGATGGCATACCAAGCAAGCATGAGGACCTGAGTTCAGATCCCTCCCATTTAGAAAACTGTGTGAATGGGTTGTTAGGATTGGCAGGTACCTAGGCTGACCAGCTAGCCTCACAGAGCTGAACAGGCTCCGACATATTATCTCAAAAATACAATGGAGTGTGATAGAGGAAGAGTTGCCCAATGTTTCTAGCCTACACACACACACACACACACACACACACACAGTCACATAGACACCAGAAACACACACATAGATACACACAGGCACAGACACATACATCCCTTCTTTTCTTCTGGATAATGATGCTCTTTGAATAGATGCCATCTCAGTTGCTGACCCAGGGACACAAAGAATGGAAGTCGTAGTCTGTCACTTTCTTCAGAGTAACTTCAAGTAGAGACTCCTGGCAGAGCAGGGGGCAGAGGAAAGGGACCAGACACCAGTTTTCACCTTGTAGGAAGGAAAAGAGCCTGCACAGAAATGAGGTCTTCTGGGCAGTGGTGGCTCACGCCTGTAATCCCAGCACTTGGGAGGCAGAGGCCGGCGGATTTCTGAGTTTGAGGCCAGCCTGGTCTACAGAGTGAGTTCCAGGACAGCCAAGGCTACACAGAGAAACCCTGTCTTGAAAAAAAAAAAAAAAGAAGTGGGGTCTTGCAATAGAAGAAACGTTCTCCTGACCTGATGATCTCCAGGCTGTGTCTTCTCATGTGATTCTATTTAGTGGGTATTTAGTAAGTGTTTGTTGGGTGGGGTGGGCGGATGAATTATGGAGATTAGCAGGCAGACGTGAGGACAATCTGACAGCAGGTATGTATCAGAGTGTGGTGCTATCTATCATCAGAACAAGGCAGAATTGGGCCTGTAGCATGAGTGAGTTACTAAAACATAAACCAGATTCGATTACTGCATTGACTGTTCCAGCTGGAGTTCAGGCCTCAGATCTGTCCATGCCCACATCTCTGACTTGGCCCTGCACCCCTCTCCCACAAGTCCACACTCCTTTTCCTTAACTGGGATGTGTGCAACTTCTTCTCATCTCAGGACCTTTGCGTTGCCTCTGCCTGACATAGTTCTCCCAGATGTCATGTCCCCGGTCACTTTAATCTCAAGTTTCCTGGACAGTTGTATCTCCATTGTTCTTTAGCCCAGTGGTTCTCAACCTTCCTAATCCTTTGACCCTTTAATATAATTCCTCAGGCTGTGGTGACTCCCAACCATAAAATAATTTTGCTACTTTATAACTGTAATTTTGCTACTGTGATGAGTCGTAATGTATCTATAGTTTTTGATTATCTTAGGGTTGGTCCACCCCTAAAGGAGTCAAGACCCACAGGTTGAGAAACAAAGCTCTAACCAATCATCTGGTTAGCTTATGACTATCTTAATTTACCTAAGTTATGCATCTTCATGCTCACAGTTCTCTTTCCCTTATAGAAGACAAACTCTGTGAAGACAGGGACTTTGCCTTAAGCCTCCATGATAAGTGCTCAACAAATGCCCACTGAACAAATATAGAACACAAATGGAGGCTGTAGACAAGTAAAGAGATGCATAGAGGCTGCCTGGAGTGCTGGGCTCAACTCTCTGGCTCAGTGGGTATGCATGCTGTCTGGGAGGCACACTGGGGAAATGTATCACCCAATCTTCCCACCCCAGGTGACCTTCCACATCAGTGGCAGAAAGGGAGGCCACCATCCGCTCTGTCTCCTGGATGGTAGCCTCAAGAAGACCAGAAGCTGGAACTGGGCCATCTCTGCTCAGCACTGCAGAGAATCTAACAGCTCTACAGATGTGGACCACTCAAGGTCTTCTCATCTGGCTTCTATAGAGTGAGGGAATCCATACATATCAAACCTCAGCTAATTGTGAGCATCTTGAGGTGAGGGCCAGCCACAGAAGGTTCTGGTGCCCTGTGTGAAGAATCTCCAGTCCTCCAGGGTAGCAAGCCAGACTCAGCAAGCTCACCAAAAAGATGTGCTCCCTCTGACGGGAATAGCAGGGTGCTTGGGCCAGAAGGTTCTGCACCACAGACCCGGAAACAAAACAAATAAAGAATATGTTCCCTGCTAAGATGCCTTTGGCATCCAATGTTTTGGAAGATTTTTTTTTTCCAGAAAGAATTGGGATGAAATATTTGAAGGTTTTTTGTTTTGTTTTGTTGAGGACATTAATTCAATACCTTTATGAGTGTTGGTAAACATGTATATATCTCCTTAACTGCTCAGAACTCATCTCTAGGAAAAATATCTCTGCTCAAGAAAACTAACCCTAACCTTCCCATCAGTGGGAGACTGGGCAATAGAGGAGACAGGGACAGGCTGAAGGGGAACGAGAGCCATTTCTGGGTAAGCATGTCCTCTCCAGTAATCTCTGGGATTAGGGTCTGAAGCAGGGAGGCTGGAGAAGTAAGCCAAGACTTCAGGGCCGTTTACAGGGACCAGGGCAACAGATAAGGCTCGGTGGGTAAAAGGGCACTCTAGAGACAGTCCCTCTCCTGACCTGGGTTTAGGAGCCAAGTATACAGGTCTGTGGCAATCGCTGCCAGCCCCTAGGAAAGGAGTTGCTTGACAGAAGGGAAATAAAATAATAAAACAATTTCCCCTCTGGAGCTTTAGACGATGTTTCTCACTTCACAGAGGACAATGCAGGCGTTCCTTAGTGACCTTCACTTTTAATAGATATAGAGAAAGATTATAGTAAATGATGGAGACAGAACTCAGGAATTCATAGTTCCCTTAGCCCCAGGCTCAGCCCTCCAGGGACAAGCTGCAAGCTACACATTGGTTTTGTTTATTAACATTTTACTGTGAAATACACCAAGCCTTGCCCTGCCCTGCCCTGCCCTGCCCTGCCCTGCCCTGCCCGAGCACGGAAAAGCAGATCTTAGGAGTGATTCCATACAGCAAAGCCGCCGTGGTAGAAAATACAGGGAAACTCATACCATGTCTTTCTCTTTTTCCAATCGCCACCACCCAGGCTCCTCTGCCCCGGGTGAGCTCAGCAACACTAGGGCCTTGGCTAATCTAGAAATTGCTTCCATATGCAGGCACAGGAAAGAATGTCCTCACTGGCTGCCTGGAAAGGAAACTCTGGCAGCCACTCCTTCCTGCCAGAAAACACTCCCCAGGAGAGAGACAGAGAGCTACAGGCACTTGAGCTGAGATCACACATCTGCAACCAACCCCAGTTTATGGATGAAGAAACTGAGGCAAGGTCATGCAGACGGTGGCAGAGGTAAAGGAAGAACTTGAAAATGCCTACCACCTCCTACCCAGCCCCTCTCCCTCTCTCCGTCCATCCCTCCCTCCCCCCCTCCCCCCGCCCCTCTCTCTAAAACAAGAATGTAGCTAAGGCAGTGTTGCAACAGTGTCTAGCTGGAGTCTGAAGCCCCAGGTCTCAGGCTGCAGGCAACACTTGGGTATGAGCACCGCAGCAGAACTCCTTTATGAAGGGGTGCTGTGGGGGCGGGGTGCAAAGGACTGCACTCAACTCTGCATGGGTCTCCACTAGGGTCTCCACTGGCCTTCACTCCTCAGTCTCAATACCTCTTAGTGCTCCAGTGGTCCTAGATGCAGTATGAAGACCCCAGGAGAATCAGGACCCGTTTTTTCAAAGAAACCTACGGTGTATAAATCAGGCTGACTGAAGCCTCAGTCAGATCATCCGGAATATTGACCTTGGAAGGATAGCTCAGCCCAGCTCTAAGGAGCAGCTTTGGACAATCAGGATGTAATGAACCAACACACACACACACACACACACACAGAGAGAGAGAGAGAGAGAGAGAGAGAGAGAGAGAGAGAGAGAGAGAGATTGATTCAGCCCAAATGAGTTTGGGCAGTTCAGGTATATGACTCTTAACTTTTCTGTCCCTTTCTCTGCTACATTGATCAAGTGTATCAAAGTGCCCTTCAAATAAACACTTCTTTAGCAACATTGGTATCTGCAATTAGATGTTCTTGTATCTATATTATATATAGATAGTGTTATATAGAGAGATACAATTTAAAATATTACGATTCTAGTTAAAAAGTATTAAACAACATGCCTCCTTTTTATTTTCTTCTCTCTACGTAGAATGGATGTGGTGCTGGGTGTTGAACCCAGGGCCTTGGACATGCAGGGTAGGCACTTTACCATTGATACACATGCCCGGCACAACAGAGCCATGCAACGACACTCACTGAATACCTACATAAGAGACACAGACACAACACAGCCTGCATTCTGTAACATGGTTCCTGCTAGGGGACCACTTCTCGTCCAGCCTACAAAGTATGGTGTTCCACAGTTGCCATGGAGAGTTTCACATCCCTGCTCTCGGGCCTTGCCCTTTCAGTTCCCCCAAATGCCCTTCCTGTGAAGAACTGTGAAGAACCAGGGCTGAAATAAGCTTCAGACCAATGATGCTTTACTGTTAGCATTTCTTCTAGGCTCCGCCAAACAGTTACCTAACAACGGACAAGTAGGAGCCTGGCTTGCTATAAAAGGACTGCTTAGTCCTCTCTCTCTCTCCCTCTTCCCCTCTCCCTCTCCCTCTCCCTCTCCCTCTCCCTCTCCCTCTCCCTCTCCCTCTCCCTCTCCCTCTCCCTCTCCCTCTCCC